>OX451738.1:708023135-708730635 GCA_948472305.1 Vicia faba | reverse complement strand
ATCTCACTTTGTTTCCTTTCGGAAAACAGTCATGTCCCTCGAATATGGGACGCTTTAGCAAAGACCCTTCGATAAAAAAAGACCGTAGTCCCTCGATGTCCCTCAATGTTTCCTTCAGTAAAACGATTTAGTCCCTTAAAAAAATTGCTAAAGCGTCTCACAAGTTGCCTTCTATGACTGTACGATTGACCTACGCCCGTCCCTTCACATCTAATGATGGGGATTCTTACCAAATCAATGGTAAGACAACAACATCTAAAGGAGGAGGAAAAGAACATTAGACCTTTGAGTAGGTAGGATGCTCCTAGTTGCTCGCTTGCTCACAACAAAAACATTTTATACACCAACACTTTCATTTGAAACATTTTCAAAAGTTAAAACACTTTGTACGCGTTCTTATAGAAACGAGAACCATTACAAAGACACCTTTTCAAAATCACTTTCAAAAACACATTCCACAAACACCTCTTTGAACTACTTTCAAAAACAACACTTTGTACGCGTTCTTATAGAAACAAGAACCATTAGAAAGACATTATCAAAATACATTCAAAACCCACACCACAAGCACGTTTTCAAACAAAAGCAAGTGATCTAGAAAGCAACTAAGAGCCCGTAGATAACTACGGATGAAATGGGTGCTAACACCTTCCCTTTTCATAACCTACCCCCCGAACTCAAGAAATAATCTCAAAAGATATTTCCTGTTCTTTTCAACCTTTCCTTATTGGATAAAAGAAAAGTCGGTGGCGACTCTTACTATCCACAACAATTGCGATCAAACGTAAAACATCCCAAGTCAGTTCTCCCACCGTGTTACAGAACTGGCGACTCTGCTGGAGACTATTACTTAAAAGTGGGGTTACCTTAGGGCTATATCACCTTTAATTGCTTTTCATTGTTTGATTTGTTTGCTTTATATTATTATTCCTTTTGGGTTTGTTTTGATCCTCTACCTAGATCTGGGGCACCTTTTTAGGTAAGTAGCAATAAGTTGTGGAAATTGTGCGGGATATACCGACATGGTCTAAGCAATAGCTACGTTAGTATGACACATTTGTTGGTATCAGTAGCCCTTGAGTAGTCAAGGAGAATACGGGGCCACTGTGTGGTGTCATGAAGAACTAACTGACTTTAGAACCTTTACTTGAACAACTTGGCCATTAGGAAGTAGTGAGATAGCCGACTTTGGTGCAGTCCGAAGTTGGTTGATACTCGATACTACGCTCATTGAGATCAGACTTTCAGGATATTTCGGTCGCCAATAAAGAGGCTTGCGCTGAAATAATGCCCGATGAAGAAAGATCAATGCTATTGAGATCTGTGATACGGTGGTAGAACTGATTTGAGGTTTTGCATTTTGTCGCAAATGTCGCGGTTAGCAAGAGTCGCCACCGACTTTTCTTTTATCCAAAAGAAAAGGTAAAAAAGCACAGGAAAGACCTTTGAGATGTTTTCTTGAGTTCGGGGGGTAGATTATGAAAAGGGAAGGTGCTAGCACCCTTTTCATCCATGGTTTTCCATGGGCTCTTAGTTACTTGTTTAGATCACTTGCTTTGTTTTCTTTGAAATGGTGTTTGGTGTGATTTTGAAAGTATTTTGTAAAAGAGGCCATTCGTTTAGGCAATCTTTGTAATGATTCTCGTTCGTAAGAATGTATACAAATATGTTTGTCTTTTGAAAATGTTTTCAAAGTTTTTGCAAGATGTTTTGAAATATGTGTGTGTTTGTTTTTGAAAATAGCAAGGATTGTTTTGAAATGGATCAAGTAACTTAGAAGCTATCTACCTACTCAAATGTCTTTCTTGTGCATTTTTATTCCTTTGATATTGTTGACTTACCATTGATTTGGTAAGCAACCCTATCTTTGGTTGTAAACGGGACGGGCGTGGGTCATCGTATAACCATGATAGCAATGTTGCCAAGTATCTTAGCATTTTTGAGGGACCAAGATCATTTTGTTTAGGCAACCTTTGAATAGCGTCATCGAGGGACTATGATCTTATAATTGTTTTGTTTTTCCAAGATACTTCGCATGCGTAACATGGCCATTTTATTTTAGGCAACCAATTGGGAGAAACCCTAGGGGTGCTTGTGTGCAAAGTGTATCATTTTCATGCTTTTATCTTGCATTTAGGGTTTTCTATTTTGCTTTATTTTTGTTCTTGTCATGCAAATCCTAATTACTATTCATAGTATAAAAGCGATAAACTGCGTAAAATAAACTAAGCTATTACAACAATTTTTTTGGGAGGGGGGATACAAGTTTGAATGGGGATTTGCACAAATATAAAACTAAATATATTATTACAAACAAATCGAATATGCGCGAATTTAAATAAATAAAGTACAAATATTTAAAATGCAATGCAATCTATTTATGTTAAAAAAAAGTTTTATGTCTTGTTTTTGTGTAAAAGGATATTTAACTTAAACCTAAAAAGAAGGAAAAATAATTAATTCTTTTTGAAAGGGATGAAACCCTAATTTTTATTCAAAGAAAATAATGTTTCATATTATTATTTTGTACATTTTTTGTATAAGAAAATAATAAATGATATTATATGTAAATATTAAAAATTAAATATGTACAAAAATAAGTATTTATGAGTATAAAATGTACAATAAAAATATTAAGTATTTTTAAATATATTTACAAGTTATTTAAGAAAATAAACTCTATTAATCAAAATAAAATATTTTCTCATGTGGGAAAATAATAAAAAAATAAAATAAAAGTGTGAAAATAAATAAATCATTTTTTGGTATTTTTTATCATTAAGAAAAATAAATGAAAGTATTAAATAAAAATATGAAAAAAAATATAAAATATAAAAAAACTAGTCAAGGGGGTGTAGTAGCAAGTCAGGGGGGTGCAAATAGCAAAAGCAAAAAGCCCAACGCGCCAAAAAGCCCAGAACATCATCGTCCCTGTCCTTCGTCCGTCCCTGCGCGCGCTTCCATGTTCAAACCTGTAACTTGCTTATGCTTGCATAAAAACAAAAACTCATAACATGAAAAATGTGGCATTTGAGCTCATGATTCTAACCATATAAATTATGTAACCTAACTCTTAAAGATCAAAGATAATTTTTGAATCCCTAATTCGTGACCTAACTTTTTCAGAGTTTTCAATCTTCAAATTCTCTTAGCACAAGTAATATAAATGCAAAGTAATGGTATGTACAACTTCGTTATGATAAGGGCTACATTTTTCCTTCACAAATCGTGGCTTGAGGTTGCCTATTCAGAGAGATAGAGTTTGAAAAAATACCTCCTTCAGCTGGATTCGAGTAGGGCAACGTAGGAACTTTAATGGAGGCCTGATGACTGTTTGAGCTTCCTTGAACTTCCCTGAAGCTATTCCAATGCTTATCTTGCTTTGAGGATGGCTGGAATTCTCTGAACAAATCAAACTGCAAGCTTCCAAATTAAAAATGGTGGATGCTGAAACATGGGTTACAGAACCAGGGTGATGAATTGGATTGGCTAGGTAGCAAGTGTTTAAGATGTTTGAAGTGATTAAACACAAAACGCACGAGCCAAATGAGAGTTCGTTGTGCTTTTGCAGAATCTGAGTGTTTGGACAGTTTTGTGGAGTTTTTCAGTTTAAGAGTGTTTCAGGTTCAATCCAAGCATGTTATGCCTTGTACAAAGATTGTAAATATGTAGAGAAGTGGTCCAAAGTCAGCCCTTACTAGCTGTGCAAGCTCTAGCCCTTTTTGCAACTTTTCTTGCATTTGAAGTAAAGTTGACATGACCAATCCCACATGCTTGTACTAGCTTGCTTGAGGGATGAAATGACCTTGTACCATTTTCTTGAGAGCTGTGTAGATTGCTTGTATCAAAGGGACAGGTTCAATGCTCAAGATTGACAAAATTGAAAAAGTTCAACTTTATGAAAATGGCATTGTAACCTTTTGGCCAACAATGGAAATGCATCTTGTGTAAAGCTTCAAAAGCAAAGATAAAGGCTTTAGCTTCTGAGTATGCATTTAATTATAGAGTGTATAGCAAGCTTAGGACCTGTAAAGCAAGATATAACCATCATAGATTTGATTTGCAACTTGATGCTATGTGAAAATGGCTTGAACAAAAGTGAGAAAATGCCAACTTCCCTTCTTCGATTCTCCCTACTCAAAAATGATCTTGGAGAGTTCTTGGACATTTTGGAAATCTTGAAATGTGATCTATAATCCATCTTTGAAATGCATTTTGAGATACCTCTTGGAACTAGGTGAAAAATGTCCATGAAGTTGGGTCTAAAACCTGCCTAAATTAGGGCAAAATTTCACTAAGTTATTTAGTTCATAGCCCTATGTTCATAAATTCATAACTTGAGATCCAAGCATCTTTAGGGAAACTTTTGTGAAGAAAAGTTGTATATTTAATGGAGGACTACAACTTTCATGTTGGAAGCTTTCTTTGAATCAAAATGCATCATGGTGAAAAAGTGGTGCAAAGTTGAGAAAAAATAAGAAATTTTTTATATTTAGAAAAATTCTAAGTTATGAAAATTTTCAAATTAAAACCCTAATTTAAAAATTTAGTTTTCTTGGTGAACAAGTTTCATATTTTGACATATCTTGATGAATTGTGACCCTTGGCACTTGATTTTGACCAAAAAGTCAAAGTTTGACTTTTCAGTGTACAGTTGACTTTTGATCAGTTGACTGCATATTTCATCTGTCAACCCAATGAACTTGAGATCTTTTGAACCATGTAATTAGGTAAAGATGATTCCATTTGATATTTGAAATCATGTTTAAACTCAATTGGTCATTGGCTAGGTTAAAAATCATAAATTGCCCTTTCTCAGTCAAAACCCTAATTTTGACCATTTTGACCTTTTGATGATTTGATCAAATTTCTTGAGGAGTTGTGATCCAAACTTGATCAAATGGTACATATGAGTCTAAAATGTTGATGTGGATAAAAAATTATGAAGTTTGACTGTAAATTGGCCATGATTGACTTTTTCCCCAATACAATTGATTTTTAGGTCAACTGTCCAATTGACTGATCAGAAATGTGGTTCAAGGCTTGAAACTTAACATGAACAATATTAGGAGTCCAAAATGATGTATGAAGGTCACATGAAGCATTGGTGATCCAAAAATCCTTGTGCAAACTCAAACCCTAATTTTGGCTTATTAGTGCAAGGTGAGATGTCTTGAGCTGAGCAAACCCTGATCTTGTCTTGAGTCAAAGAAGTCTTGTGAGAAAAATCTTGATAAATGAGAGGGAAAATTTTGGGGTACAACAGCTGCCCCTGTTCAATCTTCTTGAACCTGAAGAGTTAGATTGGCGAGTTTTGTCGTTCGTGACTCGAAGGTAAAAGATGATTGGACACTAGAGTGCCCATAAATTTGCACTCGATAAAATGTAGTTGAGGGAATGGGCTTAAAGATGCCACTTAGAGAGGTGATAGAATCTTGTTGGATATGGGCTTGTAGATGCCATCCAAGAATGTTTTTTGAATTGTACGTTGTAAGTTAGAAGAATAAGTATCAGAATGGTGTCCGCGTCTTGAACGTATCTGAGCTGTATCTTGAACTTGCAATCTGAATGAGAAATAGAATAGCATCCGTGTCTGGAGCGTATCTGAACTTGAAATCTGAATAAGGGCCAAAATGGCATCCGTGTCTGGAGCGTATCTGAGCTTGAAATCTGAATGAGTATCAGGATGGCATCCATACCTGGAGCGCATCTGAACTGTATCTGAAAGCTGAATCTGAATAAGTAACAGAATGTCATCCTTATCTGGAGCATATCTATACTGTATCTGAAAGCTGAATTTTGAATAAGTATCAGAATGGCATCCGTTTCTGGAGCGTATCTGAACTGTATCTGATAGTTGAAATCTAAATGAGTATCAGAATGGCATCCTTGTTTGGAGCGTATCTGAACTGTATCTGATAGTTGAAATCTGAATGAGTATCAGAATGGCATCCTTGTCTGGAGCGTATCTGTACTGTATCATGATTGTATACTGTTAATGGTAGCTTGTTAATCTTATCCTGAAAAGGGTAAAATGTTAGCTGAAACACAAAGTCATGTTGCATGAAATGTATGATGCAATATATGTGTTTTATCAATGTTTATAATATGTGGATGTAATGTATGCGCATGTAAACTGATTCGTTGTATTGCTGAGGAAAATAAATCCTTGACTGCTGCTGAGGATATGTGGATTCTTCATGTCTTGAAGTCGGAGTAATGACAAATATTCTGTTGCGAGCAATGCCATATACTGCTTGAGTAATCTGCTTGGGGAATCCAGAGAATTTTGATGACTTCTACTGGGAACTAACAAGAACTCTGTGGGGAAGAAAACTTATTCCTGTTTGGAAAAAGTTCAGGAGTTTCGGTCGTCTGCCACTCTACTGGGGAATAATCCTAGGTTGGGGAGAAACAAAAGTTAACTGTTATCTGGTTTCTTTTCAGGCTTCAAGACGAACTTGCTGGGGGAACCTGGAGAAACTGGATGGTTTCCGCTGGGGATTGAAAGTTTCAGCTCCACTGGGGATCTTAATAATGTACTGTAGGGATTGCTCATGGAATAGCCTAAAGACGTTTTCCTATTCTTTCAACCTGTCAGTAATTGTTCTTTTTCATTTTGTTTATTTGTAAGCAATAATTATGTTCAAATGCATATGTTCATTAATGAATCATTGGATGTTTTTGCAAATAAAAACACAAGTGTAAATAAAAAGGCAAATAGTTTTATGTACTTTGAAAGAGATATCTTTGTATTTACTTTGAATAAGTATTTTGTACAAAGGAGACAGACATCCTAGTATGAGGATGGTGTCATAAAAGTAAGAAAAATTTATACAAAGAAAGATAGCTATATGTGATAATCCCATGGGGTTCCCATTCTGCTATAGCCTTCGTATCTCCGAATATCTTGTCCATTTGTTGCCTCGTCCGAAGATGATTGAATTGATCAGAAGCTCAGAGTTTGTCAGTGAAGAGATTGTCCTTAAAGTGATCCGACGAGACATAGTCATACGCTTTAATTCCCTAACTTTTGCCTGGACCGCCCTTTCGGATTTTCAGTCCACCGGGAAACCCTTTTTTGCCCAAGTCGCCCTTTCGGGTTTTCAACTTGCCAGGTGTACAGATTTTTTTATTTTATCCCTAATTTTTTCCCGAACCTTTTGGTTCGCCGGGATGCCCTTGGTTTGCCTAGGTGTTTCAACCTTGCGGGTCTCTTATGCGTAGTATCTTTTGACTATGTCTGCGTTCACAGGGTGTGGCAGATCGTCGCCGTCCATGGTGGTTAAGATCATTGCCCCACCAGAAAAGATGTTCTTGATTACAAATGGTCCTTCATAGGTAGGAGTCCATTTTCCCCTGGGATCACTTTGTGGCAAGATGATGCGCCTGATCACTAGATCTCCAACTTGATATACTTGGCGTCTGACTTTCTTGTTGAAAGCCTTGATCATCCGTTTTTGATACATCTGACCATGGCAAACAGTAGTAAGTCTCTTCTCATCAATTAAGTTTAGTTGATCAAGTCGGGTCTGGATCCAATCGTCTTCACTCAAACCTGCATCTTTCATGATTCTCAAAGAGGGAATCTGAACCTCAATAGGTAAAACAGCCTCCATGCCATAAACCAAAGAATAGGATGTTGCCCCAGTTGATGCGCGAGCCATGGTACGGTACCCGTGGAGAGAAAACGGTAGCATTTCATGCCAGTCCTTGTAGGTGACTGTCATTTTCTGTATGATCTTTTTAATGTTTTTATTAGCAGCTTCGATTGCACCATTCATCTTTGGCCGATAGGGGGATGAATTGTGATGTTGAATCTTGAACTGCTTGCACAAGGCGGTGATCATAGTATTGTTAAGGTTCGTACTGTTATCAGTGATGATCCTTTCTGGGATACCGTATCGGCAAATAAGATTCTGCTTGATGAAGCGGGCAACAACATTCTTAGTAATATATGCGAAGGAAGCTGCTTTGACCCATTTCGTGAAATAGTCAATGGCCACTACAATAAAACCGTGTTCATTGGAGGATGTGGGCTTGATCTCCCCAATCATGTCAATTCCCCACATAACGAAGGGCCAAGGAGATGTTAAGACATTTAGAGGAACCGGAGGCACACGCACCTTGTCTGCATAGATTTGACACTTATGACAGGTCCGGGAGTGTTGATAGAAGTCCGCTTCCATGGTAGACCAGTAATAGCCTGCCCGTAGGATCTTCTTCGCCATCGTATGCCCACTAGAGTGAGTGCCAAAGGTACCTTCATGCAATTCAGCCATGATCTTTTCAGCCTCAGCCTTATCCACACAACGGAGCAAAATAGAATCATGATTGCATTTTTACAGGATGCCATTGCTTAGGAAGAACCTAGCTGAGAATCTCCTTAGGAACTTTTTATCGTTTATTGAAGCTCCTTCTGGATATTCTTGAGCCTCGAGATACCTTTTGACTTCATGAAACCAAGGATGGTCCACTACTTCTTCGATATTAATCTTGTGCCAGTGTGCCGGTTCATCCATTCGTTCAATGGTGATCTGGGGAGCCTCGTTATCCCAATTAAGTTTTAACATAGATGACATTGTAGCTAGAGCATCTGCTAGCTGATTTTCTTCTCGAGGGAAATGCTCGAAGGTAATCTACTCGAAATGTGGTAGCAATGTCAAAACATGTTCTTTGTAAGGGATAAGGTTTGGATGCTTAGTGTCCCACTCTCCTTTGATCTGACTGATGACCAAAGTTGAATCCCCAAACACATCCAAAGATTTGATTCCCAAGTTTATGGCAGCCTTGAGACTAAAGATGCATGCTTCATACTCTGCCGTGTTGTTCGTACAGTTGAAGCAAAGTCTGGCCGTAAAAGGAGTATGGCATCCTTCCGGAGATATGAGTACATAATCGATACCGTTACCAAGTTCATTGTATGCCCCATCAAAGTACAAGGTCTATCAGGATCCTTGTTCAGGTCCGTCATATGGCCTGATTTCTTCACTGTTGTCCAATGTCATGATGTCTTCGTCAGGGAAGTCAAACTTCATGGATTGATAATCTTCTACAACTTGATGGGCCAGATGATCAGCTAGCACACTGCCCTTTATAGATTTTTGGGTGGTGTACTGTATATCATATTCTGTTAGGATCATCTGCCATCTAGCTATCATTCCAGACAAAGCATGTTTTTCGAAGACGTACTTTATCAGATCCATCTTAGATATCAGCAAAGTGGTATGAGTCAACATATACTGTCTTAGCCGGCGAGCAGCCCATACCAGAGCGCAACAAGTTTTCTCGAGCAGTGAATATCTGGTTTCATAGTCGGTAAACTTTTTGCTCAGGTAGTAAATAACGTGCTCTTTTCGGCCAGACTCGTCATGCTGCCCCAATACGCACCCCATTGAATTCTCTAAGATGGTCAGATACATGATTAGTGGTCTTCCTTCGACTTGTGTCATTAAGACAGGAGGCTCTAGTAAATACTCCTTGATTTTATCGAAAGTAATCTGACATTCATCATTCCATCTGACTACTTGATCTTTCTTCAACAGCTTGAAGATTGGTTCACAAGTAGACGTTAGGTGAGAAATGAATCTGACAATGTAGTTTAGGCGTCCCAAGAATACTTTGACTTCCTTCTCAGTGCGAGGAGCAGGCATTTCTTGTATTGCTTTAACCTTGGCAGGATCAACCTTGATGCCTTTGTTGCTGACAATGAAACCTAAGAGTTTACCGGACCGGACTCCGAATGTGCACTTGTTTGGGTTAAATCTTAGCTTGTACTCCTTTAATTTGACAAACAGCTTTTGCAAGTGATCAAGGTGTTCTTCTTCAGTCTGTGATCGGGCTATCATGTCATCTACGTAGACTTCTATCTCATGATGTATCATATCATGAAACAAAGCTACCATGGCGCGTTGATAGGTTGCCCCGACATTCTTCAGTCCGAATGACATCACTTTGTAGTAGAACGTACCCCACTATGTGACAAATGTAGTTTTCTCCATGTCCTCAGGTGCCATCTTGATCTGGTTATAGCCTGAGAATCCGTCCATGAAAGAAAATACTTTGTGCTGGGCTGTATTGTCAACCAGGATGTCGATGCGTGGAAGTGGAAAATCATCTTTAGGGCTGGCCCTGTTTAAATCTCTATAATCCACGCACATTCTCACTTTGCCGTCCTTTTTAGGTACGGGAACAATGTTGGCTACCCATTGAGGATAAGAAGTAACAGTTAGAAATCCAGCATTAAACTCTTTCATAACTTCTGCTTTGATCTTCTCTGACATGTCAAGTCTCATGCGGCGGAATTTATGTTTCACTGGTGGACAATCTTCTCTTGTGGGTAGACGATGTACCACGATGTCTGTATCGAGTCCCGGCATGTCTTCGTATGACCAGGCAAAGATCTCAACATAATCATGCAATAGTTGAATTAGGCGCTCCTTGACACTCGACTCTAGATTGGCACCTACTTTGATTTCCTTTTTATCTTCCTCGGTACCCAAATTGATTGTATCCAACAGCTCCTCATGAGGCTGAATAGCTCTTTCCTCTTGTTGTAGTAGTCTGGCTAATTCCCCTGGCACCTCACAATCTTCCTCACCTTCGTATTCGGCTTGGTAGATCAGATCTTCAGAGTCACTGAAGGCTATAGCAGTATCGTTACCCATGGGATCCGGAATGGAAGGGTACCTACATTTGTGAGTGTGGGTGTGTGTAAGGGTATATCCATCTTAAAACAATAAAATGTAAAACAAAGACAATGAGCACAAAAGGTTTATATATGAAAAAGCGTCCATGATTCATTGAATGTCATATGAAGATGAAATAAAAACCCTTACAAATGGACCATTGTGCCTCGGGTAAGACACAAGGTTTTTAAAGTGCAAATTGTTCGTGAATATTACAAGTCTAACAGAAATGTAAAAGATAAATTACTGAGGGATGAAAGTTACTGGGATGAAGTCTCTGGCTTCCCAGTTGCGAAGTCCTCTGCTGACAACAGGAAATATCCAATCTTCCAAGCTGCCATCCTCTTCATTGTCTTCTACTGCATTCATGCTTTGATTGCTAATCTTCACAGGTGGCCCCCCAGCACGGGTATGGCGCACAACCTTCTGAGCAGTCGAAGTAAACCCCAAGCCAAACTTGTATGATTTGTACGGAATGTCTGGAAGCTGCCCCTAGATGGTGCATCCACCTTCTTCCACTACTGCCTTTGCATCCTTTATAGAGGACATCCGAAGCGGAGGTCTTGTGATCTTAGGAATCGAGGATACCGCCTTGGTTGCCTCTACTTCTGGAGAGACTTCTTCAAAATGTTGGAAAGGGGTTTCAATGAATTCGCCATCCAACTCCACATATCGGAAAGAATTCAAATGACTAATCATATACTCCTCCTCCCCATGGACAATTATGATCTTTTCTCGGACGAGGTATTTTAGCATCTGATGCAAGGTGGAGGTGACAGCACCAGTATTGTGGATCCAGAGGCGTCCCAACAGACAGGAATAAGAAGGACGGATGTCCATCACATAGAAGGTTGAGTTGAAAACCTGAGTTCCCACCTTTATTGGGATGTCCACCTCCCCGTGGACCATCCTCTTCGAACCATCAAAATCTCTCACCAATATATTACTGGGTTTTAAAGTCATCCCCTCGCAATCCAATCTATCAAGGGCTTTTTTCGGTAAGACGTTTAAAGATGATCTAGTATCAACTAAGACATGGGCTAGGGTTGTTCCTCTACACTCCACTGAGACATGTAATGCCTCGTTGTGTTTTCTCCCTCTGGGTGTCAAATCAGCATCAGAGAAGCCCAAGCCATTATCAGCTGTCAAACTGGCCAAACAGTCTTGGAACTGGTCAGCAGACGTGTCTTGTGGCACATGAGCTGTCTTCAAAAATTTTACCAGAGCTTTGTCATGTGCTTCAGAGCACAACAACAGGGTTAGCATAGAGATCTTGGAAGGGGTTTGCCCCAACTGTTCAACCACATCATAATCACTCTTTTTTATTATCCTCAGGATTTCTTCCATCTCCTTCTTGGATGTTTCAGGAATAGCTAGTGATTGAGCCTTCGTCCGGACATGCTCCTCTTGAACGTTCTTTCCTTTATTCTCAGCAGTGGAAGTAGGGATAGGAATTGTATTGTCTTCGTCGGTAGGTACGCTTGCAGGTATAATCACTGGTGCAGAGGTAATCTTCGGAACAGCCATGGGTCCAAAGATTTCCCTTGGAGGAGCAATCTCTGGAGAGAAGATTCTACCACTGCGGGTAATCTTGCTAGTTCCGACAATATTGCTAATGTCCGAATTGTCCTCTTCGGAGCTCTCTTCTTTAGCAGTCAATTCATCCTGTTTAATACCATGGTAGTAGATTTCTCCACCATAATTCCATGGTACTGTTTTATCTGATTTGTATGGGGCTGGCCCAGGCATTGTAATCTTAAGTGGAGCAGTCTTTGGAGCAGGTGTAATCCTAACGGGTCTTTTAGGGGCCCTGGAAGGATTGGCGTAGATGGTTATGATAAAAACTTCTTTAACTGGAATGGGTGAAATAGGAGCATTCTTAAACAGAATTTCTTGGTTATCCATCAGTTGTTGGATACCTTTTTTCAACAGAGGGCAGTTAAATGATGAGGATAGGCAAACATGGCAGTCTTTGTCACAACCTGGGAAAATACCAGCTTTCAACAAATTCACCTTAATAATCAGGAGCGGAGTCATCAGTTCATCCACGGTAGCAACAAACAAATCTTCTTCAATGGCGTTGGCATTGTGACCATGCCTAGGCATTGGAGCGGAAATAACATTTGGTTTCTCAGGCGCTTCAAACTCAACTTCCTTCGCGTCTATCAGGTCTTGAATTTTGTTCTTCAGAGTCCAACAGTTGTTGGTGTCGTGCCCTGGACTTTCAGAATGGTACACGCATCTGGCGTTGGGATGGTAATGTGGAGACGCAGTATTGGGATTCTTTGGGGCTTCTTTTAAAGTGGCTAGATTTAATTTCAGAAGATGTGGTAGAACTTGAGCTGGAGTCATGTTACTCTTGGTGAATTGCCGAACTGGCCTTTCTACCCTTTGCTGGTTATTTCTTGGCTGGTCTGATGCAAGCTTTGGAATCATAACGGCCCCCACCCGTCGGTCGATGCTCAGTTCTTCCCTGATTCCTCTATGAATAGACAACAGATACTTCCTTCCTTCCAGTGAAGGGCTTTTTCACAGTTGTAGAGACAGACACGTCCTTTTGAATTTTCCCACTTCTTATACCAGCTTCCACCCTTTCGTCAGTTAAAATTAATTCGGTAAACCCTGCAGAAGAACTCCCAATCAGATGATTGAAGAAAGGGCCTGATAGAGTTCCAAAGAACATGTTCACCAACTCCCTCTCAGATAGAGGGGGTTGCACCCTTCTGGCTAGATCTCTCCACTTTTGTGCGTAATCTTTAAAGCCCTCTTTGGAAACCATGGCCATACTCTGAAGCTGAGTACGGGTAGGTGCCAAGTCAGCGTTGTACTGGTATTATTTATAGAAAGCTGCTTCCAGGTCTTCCCAATTATGGACGTCATCCCTTTCTAATTGGTAGAACCAATCAAGTTGCATTCCTGATAAACTGTCTTGGAAAAAGTGGACCCACAAGTCTTTGTCGGCAGAATGTGGTTGAATCTTCCTGACATATGATCTGAGGTGCATTTTAGGGCAAGACACCCCATCGTACTTGGCAAATAGTGGTACTTTAAACTTTGGCGAGATTACAATTCCTGACACCAGCCCCAACTCTTCAAAATCTAGTCCTGGTACTCTCTGGATTTCCATAGCTGTTGCACCCCAAAATTTGCCCTCCCATATTCTTCAAGAAATTGCCAAGTCAAGCTTCAAAGTTCCCCAAGGGTTGCACAGTGCAAAGGTCTCCTATACAGTCAAAACTAGGGTTTGTGTTCTGATCAAGAAATTGAAGGTTTCAAAGGCCCAATCAAGTCTCACATGCCTACAAATATGGTCAAGTACCCTCATATCAAGTTTCAAGGCCTTCAGCTCAAAATTGCACAGTCAAAACCCTAAATTGCACTACAGTCAACTGTAGGGGCAAAATGGTCATTTGACGGTCAAAAGTTCAAAATTTTGGTCAACATATCATTTTGAAGCCACAAACATCATTTGATCAATGCTTGATCATGATTCTCAAAATTTGGCTCAGAAATCATCAAGATGCAAAAGTTTCCTTATTTGGACAGCTGAAAAAGTCAATTGAAATTGACCAGGGCATAACTTTCACATGGATTATCAGAAAAATCCCATCCAAAGCTCATTTTGAAGAGAAAGACATTTCCTACAACTCATATTCATACTTCAAGTCCAAGAAATGCTCTCACAAAAAGTTATCAATTTCAACATTATAGGTCATTTTCAAAAGTCAACAAAAAGGGACTTTAAGTCAAAGGACATAACTTGAGATTGGTAAATCAAAATGACATGGGACCAAAGGCATTGGTTAGAGGACTCAAAGACCTTTCCAAAATGTCCAAGAACATGAGAAAAGCTTAAATATTGAGCAAGTTATGCCTTGTGGAAGTTGGGAAATTTTTGGATATTTTGAAAAGTCAACACTACTTCAAATGACCTAAAATTGCTAATGGGCCCATTTTTCTTCCATGATTCATCATTCCAAGCATATGCACGACCACTTGGCCCAAAGGGAAGTATTTTCTCATTTTTTATTTATTTATTTGAATTATTATTTATATTAATTTATTTAAATTATTTAAATACATGAAAAATATCTAACTTGACCTAATAAATCTTTTCATGCATGTTTTGCCATCAGGATTTCGTGCACATTCAAATGTGGAAAGATTTGGCTTAATTGGATGCTAATTGATACAAAAACACTTGAAAAAGATTGAAAAAAGATCCTTAAGAAAATCAAATCTTCAATTCATTAAATCAAGAGATTTTGAGCAATATTTTTGACCTAATGCCTTCAGTACAAATGCTAGATGAGAACCCTAATCACAGGAGACTCTAAGCTGCACTAAAGAACACATTGCAAACTTGGAATTTTCTCTAAAAAGCTCAAAACTGAAAAGCAGGTTCTAGGTCGATTCAAAGCACAAGACTTGTTTCATTAGCATCCTCAAGTCTCACTGAACGATTCTCAATCATTAACGTCCATCAAGACTCAAGAAATTGGTAATATGAGTGCAGACTGCATCAAATAAAATTCATGATCGTGCATACCAATTCATGCGTTTTTTACAAGTTTTAATATGTGTTTTGCATTCCTCATGATGTTCTGAAGCTAACCCACGCATTTGATTAGATTATTATGCGTTATAGGCAATTTCGCCATTGTTAAATTTTAGGGTTTGCAGAGCTTCCAATTGGGGATTTTGAAACCAAGTAAAATTGGAGGACGAGTCCAACACCATTGAATTTGACGCATCTGGACGAACAGGAAACACACATCGCGCTCAATTTATGAGTGCCTAAAACCTATTCGCTATTTTTTCAAAACGTCCCTAAAACAACGCTAAGAAAACCGTGGCTTAATGTTTGTGTTTCAGGGAAAACGAAGAAGAAGACCTCGTGGCCAGTAACCATTGGTTCTTTTTAAATTTCGCGCGCTTTGGTCCATTAACACGTTGCTTTCTTTTATGTGATTTATTTGTTATTAACATACCAAACGCGTTGTGGTGGCTCAGTTGGCAAAATGCAATGTTGTTAACCCCCATGACCTGGGTTCGAGTCCCAGGTCTATACAATTTCCCATACTATTTTGTTATATATGTTCACATGCAGGTTTAATACTGAAGCGTACCATGCACCCACCGAATCCAACGTCCACGTGCCTAAGAGAATTAATCAGAGAGCCATGATCAGAGGTGTACCATAAGCCCTAGTCAAAGGTCCCATACGCGGCCTGGAAAAGTCAACGAATTTCAAGCTTATTGGGCCAGAACTCTTGAATCAAAACCTCCATATTGGGGCCTGAACCCCCCCTGGTTTGCAATTTACTATCTTTTTCTTATATTTTATTTTTTTTAATTATTATTTTATTTGCTTCATTGTGTTAATTTAATTAATTATTTTATTTTATTTTTTTTTCTACAAAATACAAAAAACCTCATAAAAATCAGAAAAGATGAAAAACATAATAAATATTTTATTTTAATTATTTTCATAAACAAATTGCATGTAAATAAATTTAGGTTAAATTAGGGTTTTGCAATACTAATTCTTTTCATAAAAAATCCACAAAGGTAGAAATAGGTTTAATTGATAATTTTTATTCCTTTTGATTTTTCCTTTTTTTACCATAATATTATTTATTTATTTATTTATTTTTATAATTAAACTTGTAAATTAATTAGGGTTTCATTTAGGTTAAAAAATTCATTCTTCTTAATAAATTTAAAAATAATTAGAGCTAGGTTTAACATTTTATTTTAGTTTTAATTAATTCCTTTTCTATTAAATCTTAAAAAACATTAAAATACCAAAAACATTTTCTTTTAATTTTAATTTTAATTCCTTATTAATTTAATTTTGCAAAAGGGTCCAACGCCCTCGTTTCGATTTAATTTCGCATATTTGTTTTTATTTCGCTTAAATAATTATGTATCTCTCCCGAAGCTTTGTAATAATTACATTTCGCACTTTTACTTTATTTGCTTTATTTATTTTCTGTCAAATCGGGTCCGGTTTAATTTTGGCGATATGGACCCGCGCCATTTGTAATAGCTTTAGATTTACTTTTCCTCGCAACTTTTAATTGTTAACAAAAGCATGAAAGAATGTATGGGCCATAATAAAATCAAACGCATAGAACACCAATAAACATGACAAGACAAATACAAATGAAAACGACACACAAATCACACACCACCCCTAGGGTACGCCTCACTGTTGCCTTGCCTCGAAAGGTGATCGTCAAGTAGAGGATGTCTTAGTAAGTCCTCATGATCCGGGAACCTGGCATGAGGGTAGCTTCTAAGGTGTCTTCCCATTGCTCTGGTGATCACCATGTCCCGAACCTCGAATTGACCCGAACACCTCCAACGGTGGTGCTACCTACCTCTCAATGGTGGGATGACACTATCTTTAAGGACATTTACACAGACGAATTCCTTAGGGTAGGTAGAGAAATCGTAGATACTTGCTCTAATTTCAAAACAAATCAAAAACTTCTTTTCACACCGACACTTTTCAAAAAGCTTTCAAAAGCAACTTTTCAAACACTCTTGAGGACTGATACAAGAGTCGAACTGAAATTTTCAAAGAAACTTTTTTAAAACCCACAGTTGAAAAGCAAACAAACCATTTTTGAAAACACAAATGAGCAAGTATCTAAGAACCCATGGATAACCATGGATAGAAAGGGTGCTAACACCTTCCCTTTCTATAACTTACCTCCCGAACCGAGAGCAATCTCTTTAAGGAATTTTTCTGTGCTTTTGTCCTTTCCATTTGGAGAAAATAAAAGACGGTGGCGACTCTTGCTTCCGCGACATTTCGCGAACCAGCGTTAAACAGTCAGTTCCAGATCCACCGATCACAGAACTGGCGACTCTGCTGGGGACAAACTTATAAAGTGAGGTGTACCTTAGGGCTAGTTCATAACTGTGTTTTCAATTGTATTGATTTGCTTGCTTTACTATTGTGGGTTGCATCGGAGATACATAGATCCTAACCCGGATCTGGGGATACCCTGTTTAGGTAGCATAAGCTGTGAGGGACCTGTCCGGCGTAGACCGACACAGGTGAAGCAGTGGCTACGTTGGTGTGGCACCTTAGTCTGTACCGATATCCCTTGTGTCGCAACGAGGAGAATATGGGTCTTCTAAGGAGTCATTAAGCACCAACAACCTTAGAACCTTAATTGACACAACTTGGCCTTTAGAATTGTAGCAGTATGCTACGCCCATTGAGGCTAAACTCTCGTGATGGTTCTGGCCGCAAGAAAAGATTGCGATGCTGGAGTTATGACCGATTGAGGGTAGTCAATGATATTGGGATCCTCTAAGAACCCGGTTACTTTTGATTAGGACAGGTGTGAACCAACAAACTTCAAGAGGGTAGTACCCCAAACTTCATGCTGGCCTAAACTCTAAGGGCTCTCTTTTGTGTGACTTGCGTGCCTTCGTACTTGACTACTTGCATGCTTATTATCTATCTGACACATGAACTTCTTGCAGGTTTTGTTTATAGTCCTTAATAGGGACTCATAACAGGGTATACTAAGTTTCTTACAAATTTTGTTTATAGTCCTTAATTAGGACTCATAACAGGGTTTACTGAGTTTGCTTGCAGGTTTTGTTTATAGTCCTTAATAAGGGCTCATAACAGGGTTTATCCACATTACCCCATGCATAGCATAACATCATACCATTGCATACATCTTAACCCATTTCAAGGGTCTCAAGGGCTTGTGATGCAGGTCATGATGAATCAAACACCCAGCAAGGGGCAAAGGGGATTTATTTTCCTCTAGCCAAGGGTGTCAGGGGCTATGACCCACTGGATATGGTGAGCCTTGACCCTTGGAGAAGGACTCTCAACAACATGAAGTGCCTTCAATCAAGTTACCGGTTCTCAACTCTAACAATTTCTCTGTTTACCCCGCGAGATCCTTGAAATCATTACATGCATGTCATACATCTCATTGCATTGCAGGTATCCCTTTGACAGGTTGCTTACCCTTCTTCGCTGTTTATTTCAGCCGATCGTCATGAATCCCGAATCATCAGCTGAGCAGTCCATCAAGGCCCTCCAGGCTCAGAACGCCCAGTTCCAAGGGTTGATCATGAATTTGACCCAGGGGCAACAAGATCTGAAGGCTCTCCTCTTGAAGAAGGAAAAGAAGAAGAAGAGGACTGTTTTGTTCAGCCCTAGACGCAGATCTGGGAATACACCGCAGATTGAAACTGAGAGGACAACTCTATCTGTGAGGGAAGGTAGTCATCAAGAGGAAAGGGTTCCCAGTCCAGTGGTATCCGACAACGAGACAGATTTCAACGACGAACAATACCCTCCTGCCGAAGACAAGTACAAACAGTTGGAGGATAGGCTGAATGCTATGGAGATCCAACAGGTACCTGGGCTGGATTTTGGAGATCTGGGTTTGTCAACTGGTGTGATTATTCCTCGGAAGTTCAAAGCACCATCCTTTACCAAATATGACGGGGCGTCTTGTCCCAAGTTACATCTCAGGTCCTATGTTCGGAAGATTCAACCATATACGGTGGACAAGAATTTGTGGATCCACTTCTTTCAGGAGAGTCTTTCAGGGACTCATCTCGAATGGTTCTATCAGCTAGATGGGACCAAGGTTCGTAACTGGGAGGAGTTGGCTACTGCTTTCTACAAGCAGTATCAATATAATGCCGACCTTGCTCCTACGCGTACCCAACTCCAGGGTATGTCGTTAGGATCAAGTGAAGGTTTTAAAGAATATGCGCAGAAATGGAGGGATCTTGCTGGAAGGGTACAACCACCTCTGACTGATCGGGAACTTGTCGATATGTTCTTGGGGACCCTGTCCGGTCCGTTCTACAACCACCTAATTGGGAATTCGTCTGCTGGATTCACAGATCTCATCTTGACTGGAGAGCGAATAGAAGCTGGCATCCGGTCTGGGAAAATTCAAGAGGCTGCTCCTTCTGATAAAAAACCTCATCATGGAAAGAAAGAATCCAATGCTGTGCACGGTAAAAAGAGCCGTCATGAGGTAGGGGCAATCCAGATCTCCAATCCTGGACCTGCTCAACAAGGACAGGGGCAGCAGCGCAAGGAGAAACGACAGTATACCAAACTCAACATGTCGCTGGATCAAGCACTACAACAAATGTTGAAGGCAGGGCTGATCACCTTAAGGGCTCCCCTTCGGAATCCGAACACTTCGGCTCCTAACTATCATCCCAACGATAGGTGCGCATATCATTCTGATAGCCCGGGGCATACTACGGACAACTGCTGGCCTCTCAAGAACAAGATTCAAGACATGATCGACGCCGGGGAGATTCAGTTTGAGGTGCCTGGGACTCCGAACATAATCACTGCTCCGTTGCCCAATCATTGAAGCCTTTTGTTTATTTGAATTTTTGAGTTGTATTTTTCTTTGCTTATACAAACAATTAATGTCATAGCAAACTCTTTTATTCTATCAATGCATCGCATACGTCTGTTTTGGGAATTAATACAATTGTTTTCATTATGTTCAAATTTCTTTTCATATTTTTTCTGATGTCAACTCTGGATCTAAAATTCTAAGCCTCTTGAGGGAGGATGACGAAAACGATACCATAATCTACAGTATGCTTTTGAACAGACCCCGCTGATGAGGTACAGGCATTGTTTCAATCCCTAAACACTGGAGTTATAAGGATGATAATCCCTCGTCAACCCCTCTGAGCCAAAGAAGTAGGAGTTTTTCTTTTCGAAAATTAAAACCCTTAATCATAACCTGGGGCAGGGTAGTTCTCTCAGTTGATCCGAGTGCATAACAAATGGCACCAAAGGAGTCCTTACAAAACGAAGAAAGACAGTGATGGTTCCGAATAACCAATGAAGAAAGGCAGTCATTATATCTCAAAAAATGAAAAACCCATTAAGTCAAAACCCATGAAGGGGACTTACAAAACTGGGGCATCCCGCTGACTGTAATTCCAAAAAAGGAAACAGTTCAGGCAAAAAAGAAAAGGGATAACAAAAATCAAGAAAGAGGTCCTACAAACCCTCAACAAAAAAAGGGAAATGACTGCCTATTCAAAAGAAATCAAACATATGAACCATTATTGGAACATCAAAGCAAAGACTCAAGCAAGGTCTAACGCACGATCAACTGAGTTTAGGTTTGGAGAACATCACGAAGAGCGGGTGGGTACAAATAATTTGAGCCTTTATCCTTTGTTTCTTAAACCGTGAACCAGGCCACGTTATAACCCTCAAAAGTCCTAGCTGAAGCATGGGTTAGCTCGAAAGCATACTGTCACGAAAGGTATCCTGACTCCTTAAGGCCTACGGTAAATACGGAGTTGACATCACGTTTTACAAACATTCACTTGCTTTATGAAAAAATAATGCATTTTCAAAAACTTCAAGACAGACATAAGCTTTGCATTTTTAACATAACTTTGTTTGCATATGACTTTTTGTTTGAACAGCATAGAAATTCGCATGACGAAAGTCTAATAAACAAGAGTATGTCCAATCAAGGGGCACGGCATGATCGTGGTCTACCATCTAGGGCAGTTAAGTCAAGATCCAGAGAATCTCTCAAAAGGACAAAAAGCCTGGGGCAAATCTCTGCCTGAGTCACTTGGGGCACTCCAGCAACGAATCTTGCACGATCAGACACCTTCTGGTAATATGGCAACACAAGCAGCCAGGGGCACTTACCTGCATTCTAAGAGCGTGGACATAGTCGAAAAAATGCTACGCAAAATCAAAGACCCGCTAGGTTGACATACCTAGGCAAAAATAAGGGCTTCCCGGCGAACCAAAAGGATTCGGGCAAAATGAAGGGATGAAAAAATCTGTACACCCGGCAAGTCGAAAACCTGAAAAGGCGGCTTGAGCAAAAATGGGTATCCCGGTGGACTGAAAACCCGAAAGGGCGGTCCAGGCAAAAGTTAGGGATTAAAGCGTACGACTATGTCCTGCCATCTGTCTACCAGAAGAAGGTTTGTCCGTCAACAACTATCAGCACCCCACAAGTGCCTCCCCCCATAGAAACAGGGGCAATAAAGAGTGGTCTAAGCAATCCAATTGTTCTGTCCCCCAAGGTATCAGGGTAGGTTCCGTTGAAGAACATAACCAATACAGTTCAATACTCCCCCAGAAGAGTCCAATCCAGTTTCCCCAGGAAAGTTGGAATTCATCTCCCCAAGCAGTAAGCTTATCCCCAGTAGATTCTGGAAGCTTATTCCTCGAAGAGCACGAACGCGTCGCCCGGCTTTATTCAAAGAGTTATTTCCTTAACAGGATATAACTGGGTTATCCTCAGCCAAAAGCCACGGAAAGAGCGTCGTCGACAAAATCCTCCTATCCCCAGCAAACTATTATCAGACTCAGCAAAGTATCTCTCTCCCCACAGAGTATTGCTTCACAGCATGGTCGCTAGAGTATCTTTTCTCCCCGCAGAATCTCCCATTCGCCAAGTTTATTCCGCAACGGAGTCATCTTCTCCTACCGGTATTCTTGCAGTTATCTTCCCCAGCGGAAGCAAAATCTATTCTCCAACATCAGCCCAGGAGTGACTTCCCGGCACCCGTCAAGGATTTATTTTCCTAAGACGAAAACATACATTCATAAACATCACATCTTCATACATTATAGCATGCATATGCATCATACTACACGAATCTCATTAATTTTGAAGACATACAGTTCATGCATCATGATTTTGCATACAATTATGTTTTGCCTTTTCAGGAAAAAGATCAATACAAAAATGATTACTATCAACTATCGCAATTCTTTCTAGATATAGTTTCAGATGTAAACCAGATATGGTGACGTTCTGATGCTGCTTCCAGATATCCTTCTAGATATAGTTTCAGATATGACCCAGATATGGTGACGTTCTGATACTGCTTCCAGATATCCTTCTAGATATAGTTTCAGATATGACCCAGATATGGTGACGTTCTGACGCTGCTTCCAGATTTCCTTCCAGATATAGTTTCAGATGTAAACCAGAGATGGTGACGTTCTGATACTGCTTCCAGATGTCCTTCTAGATATAGTTTCAGATATGACCCAGATATGGTGACGTTCTGATACTGCTTCCAGATTTCCTTCCAGATATAGTTTCAGATGTAAACCAGATATGGTGACGTTCTGATGCTGCTTCCAGATATAGTTTCAGATGTAAACCAGATATGGTGACGTTCTGATGCTGCTTCCAGATTTCCTTCCAGATATAGTTTCAGATGTAAACCAGATATGGTGACGTTCTGACGCTGCTTCCAGATTTCCTTCCAGATATAGTTTCAGATGTAAACCAGATATGGTGACGTTCTGACGCTGCTTCCAGATTTCCTTCCAGATATAGTTTCAGATGTAAACCAGATATGGTGACGTTCTGATGCTGCTTCCAGATTTCCTTCCAGATATGAACCAGATGTGGCGACGTTCTGACACTTATTCCAGTTGAAGACATTTCAAGACCTTGTCCGGTTCAGTTAAATCGACCCTAAGATTTTCCTGATGCTTATCCAGTCAAAGGCCTTCTCTGGTTCAGTTAAATCGACCCCAAGATTTCCCTGATGCTTATCCAGTTGAAGATATTCCAAGACCTTGTCCGGTTCAGTTAAATCGACCCTAAGATTTTCCTGATGCTTATCCAGTCAAAGGCTTTCTCTGGTTCAGTCAGATCGACCCTAAGATCTCCCTGATTCTTGTCCCAGTAGAAGACACCCAAGATTTTTCTCAACGAGCGTTGTTGAAGTAGTAATCGTCCAAGGTTCTCTTACCATTCATGCTAAGGCAGTAACCATCCCTGGTTCATTCATCGCCGTTTGAAGCTCCAGACTCAGCTCCTGTAACCAGTCGGGACATATCTATACCAAGCATCTAAGAATCAACTCCTGCAACGTGTCAGGTACTCATTTTCTGTTTTGCAGGTATGCAGGTTCTCGCTAAGGAATCTCCTACGCAATCAACATCCAGATGGCATCTATAAGCCCATCATCCTATCCAGCAACCTCCAAATGGCATCTATAAGCCCATTCCCCCATCACACTGCTACTATGTGAGCGCAAATTTCTGGGCACTCTAGTGTCCAATCATCTTCTACCCTCGGATTACGAAAGGCACGTCAGCCAATCTGCATCCTCAGGTCTAAGAAGATTGAACAGGGGCAACTGTTGCACCCCAAAATTTGCCCTCCCATATTCTTCAAGAAATTTCCAAGTCAAGCTTCAAAGTTCCCCAAGGGTTGCACAGTGCAAAGGTCTCCTATACAGTCAAAACTAGGGTTTGTGTTCTGATCAAGAAATTGAAGGTTTCAAAGGCCCAATCAAGTCTCACATGCCTACAAATATGGTCAAGTACCCTCATATCAAGTTTCAAGGCCTTCAGCTCAAAATTGCACAGTCAAAACCCTAAATTGCACTACAGTCAACTATAGGGGCAAAATGGTCATTTGACGGTCAAAAGTTCAAAATTTTGGTCAACATATCATTTTGAAGCCACAAACATCATTTGATCAATGCTTGATCATGATTCTCAAAATTTGGCTCAGAAATCATCAAGATGCAAAAGTTTCCTTATTTGGACAGCTGAAAAAGTCAACTGAAATTGACCAGGGCATAACTTTCACATGGATTATCAGAAAAATCCCATCCAAAGCTCATTTTGAAGAGAAAGACATTTCCTACAACTCATATTCATACTTCAAGTCCAAGAAATGCTCTCACAAAAAGTTATCAATTTCAACATTATAGGTCATTTTCAAAAGTCAACAAAAAGGGACTTTAAGTCAAAGGCCATAACTTGATATTGGTAAATCAAAATGACATGGGACCAAAGGCATTGGTTAGAGGACTCAAAGACCTTTCCAAACTGTCCAAGAACATGAGAAAAGCTTAAATATTGAGCAAGTTATGCCTTGTGGAAGTTGGGAAATTTTTGGATATTTTGAAAAGTCAACACTACTTCAAATGACCTAAAATTGCTAATGGGCCCATTTTTCTTCCATGATTCATCATTCCAAGCATATGCACGACCACTTAGCCCAAAGGGAAGTATTTTCTCATTTTTTATTTATTTATTTGAATTATTATTTATATTAATTCATTTAAATTATTTAAATACATGAAAAATATCTAACTTGACCTAATAAATCTTTTCATGCATGTTTTGCCATCAGGATTTCGTGCACATTCAAATGTGGAAAGATTTGGCTTAATTGGATGCTAATTGATACAAAAACACTTGAAAAAGATTGAAAAAAGATCCTTAAGAAAATCAAATCTTCAATTCATTAAATCAAGAGATTTTGAGCAATATTTTTGACCTAATGCCTTCAGTACAAATGCTAGATGAGAACCCTAATCACAAGAGACTCTAAGCTGCGCTAAAGAACACATTGCAAACTTGGAATTTTCTCTAAAAAGCTCAAAACTGAAAAGCAGGTTCTAGGTCGATTCAAAGCACAAGACTTGTTTCATTAGCATCCTCAAGTCTCACTGAACGATTCTCAATCATTAACGTCCATCAAGACTCAAGAAATTGGTAATATGAGTGCAGACTGCATCAAATAAAATTCATGATCGTGCATACCAATTCATGCGTTTTTTACAAGTTTTAATATGTGTTTTGCATTCCTCATGATGTTCTGAAGCTAACCCACGCATTTGATTAGATTATTATGCGTTATAGGCAATTTCGCCATTGTTAAATTTTAGGGTTTGCAGAGCTTCCAATTGGGGATTTTGAAACCAAGTAAAATTGGAGGACGAGTCCAACACCATTGAATTTGACGCATCTGGACGAACAGGAAACACACATCGCGCTCAATTTATGAGTGCCTAAAACCTATTCGCTATTTTTTCAAAACGTCCCTAAAACAACGCTAAGAAAACCGTGGCTTAATGTTTGTGTTTCAGGGAAAACGAAGAAGAAGACCTCGTGGCCAGTAACCATTGGTTCTTTTTAAATTTCGCGCGCTTTGGTCCATTAATACGTTGCTTTCTTTTATGTGATTTATTTGTTATTAACATACCAAACGCGTTGTGGTGGCTCAGTTGGCAAAATGCAATGTTGTTAACCCCCATGACCTGGGTTCGAGTCCCAGGTCTATACAATTTCCCATACTATTTTGTTATATATGTTCACATGCAGGTTTAATACTGAAGCGTACCATGCACCCACCGAATCCAACGTCCACGTGCCTAAGAGAATTAATCAGAGAGCCATGATCAGAGGTGTACCATAAGCCCTAGTCAAAGGTCCCATACGCGGCCTGGAAAAGTCAACGAATTTCAAGCTTATTGGGCCAGAACTCTTGAATCAAAACCTCCATATTGGGGCCTGAACCCCCCCTGGTTTGCAATTTACTATCTTTTTCTTATATTTTATTTTTTTTAATTATTATTTTATTTGCTTCATTGTGTTAATTTAATTAATTATTTTATTTTATTTTTTTTCTACAAAATACAAAAAACCTCATAAAAATCAGAAAAGATGAAAAACATAATAAATATTTTATTTTAATTATTTTCATAAACAAATTGCATGTAAATAAATTTAGGTTAAATTAGGGTTTTGCAATACTAATTCTTTTCATAAAAAATCCACAAAGGTAGAAATAGGTTTAATTGATAATTTTTATTCCTTTTGATTTTTCCTTTTTTTACCATAATATTATTTATTTATTTATTTATTTATTTTTATAATTAAACTTGTAAATTAATTAGGGTTTCATTTAGGTTAAAAAATTCATTCTTCTTAATAAATTTAAAAATAATTAGAGCTAGGTTTAACATTTTATTTTAGTTTTAATTAATTCCTTTTCTATTAAATCTTAAAAAACATTAAAATACCAAAAACATTTTCTTTTAATTTTAATTTTAATTCCTTATTAATTTAATTTTGCAAAAGGGTCCAACGCCCTCGTTTCGATTTAATTTCGCATATTTGTTTTTATTTCGCTTAAATAATTATGTATCTCTCCCGAAGCTTTGTAATAATTACATTTCGCACTTTTACTTTATTTGCTTTATTTATTTTCTGTCAAATCGGGTCCGGTTTAATTTTGGCGATGTGGACCCGCGCCATTTGTAATAGCTTTAGATTTACTTTTCCTCGCAACTTTTAATTGTTAACAAAAGCATGAAAGAATGTATGGGCCATAATAAAATCAAACGCATAGAACACCAATAAACATGACAAGACAAATACAAATGAAAACGACACACAAATCACACACCACCTCTAGGGTACGCCTCACTGTTGCCTTGCCTCGAAAGGTGATCGTCAAGTAGAGGATGTCTTAGTAAGTCCTCATGATCCGGGAACCTGGCATGAGGGTAGCTTCTAAGGTGTCTTCCCATTGCTCTGGTGATCACCATGTCCCGAACCTCGAATTGACCCGAACACCTCCAACGGTGGTGCTACCTACCTCTCAATGGTGGGATGACACTATCTTTAAGGACATTTACACAGACGAATTCCTTAGGGTAGGTAGAGAAATCGTAGATACTTGCTCTAATTTCAAAACAAATCAAAAACTTCTTTTCACACCGACACTTTTCAAAAAGCTTTCAAAAGCAACTTTTCAAACACTCTTGAGGACTGATACAAGAGTCGAACTGAAATTTTCAAAGAAACTTTTTTAAAACCCACAGTTGAAAAGCAAACAAACCATTTTTGAAAACACAAATGAGCAAGTATCTAAGAACCCATGGATAACCATGGATAGAAAGGGTGCTAACACCTTCCCTTTCTATAACTTACCTCCCGAACCGAGAGCAATCTCTTTAAGGAATTTTTCTGTGCTTTTGTCCTTTCCATTTGGGGAAAATAAAAGACGGTGGCGACTCTTGCTTCCGCGACATTTCGCGAACCAGCGTTAAACAGTCAGTTCCAGATCCACCGATCACAATAGCGCTTAATCGCTCTTCAAGGTGTTTGTACTTGTCATCATCCGGAGGGTATTGTTGTTCAGAGTAGTCCTCCTCTTCCTCTTCTTCTTCTTCTTCTTCTTCAGAATCTGATGGTACTACCGTTTCTTTTCCTTTTCTTTCCCCTTCATCAGATGTTGTTGGAAAATCTAAGGTCCTTCTGGCTTGTCCCTGAAACCTTCTGCCCATGATTACCACACCAGCTGGATTCTTCTTCTTTTTCTCTTTCTCTTTTTCTAGCAGAGTCTTCAACTCCTCTTGCCCCTTGGCTAAGGTCATGAGTAACTGTTGGAATTGTGTATTCTGAGCTTGCAGATCTTTGACCGTTTGTTCGAGATCCATCTTACTGAAATAAACAGTAGAGAGATGAGGAAACTTGTTGCAAAGACCTGTTTATGTTTATGATGAATGATATGTAATCATGCAATGCTTTCAAGGATTTAAAAACATTCAAATTTGTTTTAAAGAAAAAAGAAACACACATCATATTAATAAAATAGAATTTGAGTACATCAATTCCCCTTGGGCAAAATAATACAAAATTCTAAGGTAAAAAGACATTGCGCATCCTCTTTGGTGCAATGTAGGTATTGAGAGTCTGCTCTTCATGAAGTAGCCAAGTGAGTTCCAAAACCTTCTTCTCGCTTGCTTAGAATTGGGCTTCGAAAGTATCGCGCTCTCCCTAGAGTTGTATCCAATCCCTTTGTAGGTCTTCGAGTGATGTCGGCATGTCAGGATGTATGATAGTGTTTGGAACTTCTCCTTCCTTAACAGGCTCTATAATCACTGGGAGAATGGATGGATAAGGCATCATAAGACTTTGAGCACGGGTTCGTACCTATTTGAGGTAAGGCTCAAGAGGGATGGAATTCTTGTGTCCCAAAGTCTTGCTATCCACCCTGTTTAGCATCCTCCAAGCTCGGATGAATCTCTGGCGAAATCCTTGATCGTCATTGTCGTAGTCGAAAACCAATCCTTGAATCATCATATCATGTGGGCCATCCCTTCGGGCGTAACCAAACTGTCTTAGAGCTAAGCACGGGTTGTAGGTGATGCCTCCCCTAATGCCAAGTAGAGGGACATTAGGAAATTCCCCACAACGGTCAACAATGGTAACATTCTCTTTGGATCGAGAGCACCAATGAATATCTGAATGTTTAAGGGTCATTAACCTTTGTGACCACCTCAAACCTTGCTCATTCTTCAAGACTGATTAGGGAAGATGAGAAATAAACCATCTCGCCAGGAGAGGAGTACAACACATAAGAACACCTCTTTTCCTCATTGTACGAGTGTGAAAAGAGTGTAGGATATCCCCAAGCAATGTAGGCACCGGGTTGCGACACATGAAGATTTTGACAGCGCTTACATCTATGAGTTGGTCAGGATTAGGGAACAAGACCATCCCATAGATGTGAAGAGCTACAATCTCCTCAAAAGCTTGCAAGTCTAGGGATTTCCAACAGCTTTGGGCCTTCTCAAACAGAAACTTTGACAAGAAGCCTTTGACACCACTTCTAGTTTCCCAATGAGTTATGACATCAGATGAGTGCAAGTGCAGGGCTTGAGCAATCTCTTCTGGCTTTGGACCTCTTTCTCTCACTGTTTAAACACAACCCACAGAACTTCTAGTCATTCTTATTGTTTTTGACACACACAGAACTTCTAGGCTTTCTTACTGTTTTAACACACATAACTTCTAGTCTTTCTTACTGTTTTTAACACACACAGAACTTGTAGGCTTACTTACTGTTTTAACACACAGAGCTTCTAGGTTTTCTTACTGTTTTAACACACACAAAACTTCTAGTTTTGCTCACTGTTTAACACAATACATAACTTCTGATTCTTTCTCACTGTTTAAACACAACGCACAGAAATTCTGGTTTCCTCTAACGTTTCTTTCAGAACTTCAGTGCGCAGCAACCCATAACTTTTGGTCCCCTCCAACATTTCTTTCTGAACTACAACACGCCTAGCATCAGAACTTCTGGTCCCTTTCATTTTGTTTTTCAGCAATATGCTGATCCTGTTTTCATTATATATTTTTCATTTTCTTTCTTATACTTATTTTTTTCAGTATTAATATTATTTTTATTAATATAAAAAAGGCTTAAAAAACATTTTTATTTTTATTAACTAATTATTCTTTTTTTTCTTTTAATTTACTAAGACAAAAAACCATTTTCAAAACAAATCCTTTCCTTTCCTTATATTGTACAATTAAATATGGTTGTAATAGATAATTAGGATTTAAATTCTTGCAAATCCCCATTTGTAAATATGTACCCCCATCCCCTAAATGATGTAATAACTTAGGATTTATTTCCACACTTTTATTGCTTTCATACATTGTTAGTAATTAGGATGTATGGCAAGACGAAATCAACAAGTAGATAACCTTTAAATGCAAGATAAAATGCATGCAATCAAACACACATACACACTAGCACCTCTAGGATAATCTCACTTTGTTTCCTTTTGGAAAACAGTCATGTCCCTCGAATATGGAACGCTTTAGCAAAGACCCTTCGATAAAAAAAGATCGTAGTCCCTCAATGTCCCTCAATGTTGCCTTCGGTAAAATGATTTAGTCCCTTACAAAAATTGCTAAAGCGTCTCACAAGTTTCCTTCTATGACTGTACGATTGACCCGCGCCTGTCCCTTCACATCTAATGATAAGGATTCTTACCAAATAAATGGTAAGATAGAAACATCTAAAGGAGGAGGAAAATAACATTAGACCTTTTGAGTAGGTAGGATGCTCCTAGTTGCTCGCTTGCTGATAACAAAAACATTTTATACACCAACACTTTCATTTGAAACATTTTCAAAAGTTAAAACACTTTGTACGCGTTCTTATAGAAACGAGAACCATTACAAAGACACCTTTTCAAAATCACTTTCAAAAACACATTCCACAAACACCTCTTTGAACTATTTTCAAAAACAACACTTTGTACGCGTTCTTATAGAAACAAGAACCATTAGAAAGACATTATCAAAATACATTCAAAACCCACACCACAAGCACGTTTTCAAACAAAATCAAGTGATCTAGCAAGCAACTAAGATCCCGTAGATAACTACGGATGAAATGGGTGCTAACACCTTCCCTTTTCATAACCTACCCCCCGAACTCAAGAAATAATCTCGAAAGGTCTTTCCTGTTCTTTTTAACCTTTCCTTATTGGATAAAATAAAAGTCGGTGGTGACTCTTGCTATCCGCAACAATTGCAATCAAACGTAAAACATCCCAAGTCAGTTCTCCCACCGTGTTACAGAACTGGCGACTCTGCTGTAGACTATTACTTAAAAGTGGGGGTTACCTTAGGGCTATATCACATTTAATTGCTTTTCATTGTTTGATTTGTTTGCTTTATATTATTATTCCTTATTTGGGTTTGTTTTGATCCTCTACCCGGATCTGGGGCACCTTTTTAGGTAAGTAGCAATAAGTTGTGGAAACTGTGCGGGGTATACCGACATGGTCTAAGTAATAGCTATGTTAGTATGACACATTTGTTGGTATCGGTAGCCCTTGAGTAGTCAAGGAGAATACGGGGCCACTGTGTGGTGTCATGAAGAACTAACTGACTTTAGAACCTTTACTTGAACAACTTGGTCATTAGGAAGTAGTGAGATAGCCGACTTTGGTGCAGTCCGAAGTTGGTTGATACTCGATACTACGCTCATTGAGATCATACTTTCGGGATATTTCGGTCGCCAATAAAGAGGCTTGCACTGAAATAATTCCCGATGAAGAAAGATCAGTGATATTAAGATCTGTGATACGGTGGTAGAACTGATTTGAGGTTTTGTGTTTTGTCGCAAATGTCGCGGTTAGCAAGAGTCGCCACCGACTTTTCTTTTATCCAAAAGAAAAGGTAAAAAAGCACAGGAAAGACCTTTGAGATGTTTTCTTGAGTTCGGGGGGTAGATTATGAAAAGGGAAGGTGCTAGCACCCTTTTCATCCATGGTTTTCCATGGGCTCTTAGTTACTTGTTTAGATCACTTGCTTTGTTTTCTTTAAAATGGTGTTTGGTGTGATTTTGAAAGTATTTTGTAAAAGAGGCCATTCGTTTAGGCAATCTTTGTAATGATTCTCGTTCGTAAGAATGTATACAAATATGTTTGTCTTTTGAAAATGTTTTCAAAGTTTTTGCAAGATGTTTTGAAATATGTGTGTGTTTGTTTTTGAAAATAGCAAGGATTGTTTTGAAATGGATAAAGTAACTTAGAAGCTATCTACCTACTCAAATGTCTTTCTTGTGCATTTTTATTCCTTTGATATTGTTGACTTACCATTGATTTGGTAAGCAACCCTATCTTTGGTTGTAAACGGGACGGGCGTGGGTCATCGTATAACCATGATAGCAATGTTGCCAAGTATCTTAGCATTTTTGAGGGACCAAGATCATTTTGTTTAGGCAACCTTTGAATAGCGTCATCGAGGGACTATGATCTTATAATTGTTTTGTTTTTCCAAGATACTTCGCATGCGTAACATGGCCATTTTATTTTAGGCAACCAATTGGGAGAAACCCTAGGGGTGCTTGTGTGCAAAGTGTATCATTTTCATGCTTTTATCTTGCATTTAGGGTTTTCTATTTTGCTTTATTTTTGTTCTTGTCATGCAAATCCTAATTACTATTCATAGTATAAAAGCGATAAACTGCGTAAAATAAACTAAGCTATTACAACAATTTTTTTGGGAGGGGGGATACAAGTTTGAATGGGGATTTGCACAAATATAAAACTAAATGTATTATTACAAACAAATCGAATATGCGCGAATTTAAATAAATAAAGTACAAATATTTAAAATGCAATGCAATCTATTTATGTTAAAAAAAAGTTTTATGTCTTGTTTTTGTGTAAAAGGATATTTAACTTAAACCTAAAAAGAAGGAAAAATAATTAATTCTTTTTGAAAGGGATGAAACCCTAATTTTTATTCAAAGAAAATAATGTTTCATATTATTATTTTGTACATTTTTTGTATAAGAAAATAATAAATGATATTATATGTAAATATTGAAAATTAAATATGTACAAAAATAAGTATTTATGAGTATAAAATGTACAATAAAAATATTAAGTATTTTTAAATATATTTACAAGTTATTTAAGAAAATAAACTCTATTAATCAAAATAAAATATTTTCTCATGTGGGAAAATAATAAAAAAAATAAAATAAAAGTGTGAAAATAAATAAATCATTTTTTGGTATTTTTTATCATTAAGAAAAATAAATGAAAGTATTAAATAAAAATATGAAGAAAAATATAAAATATAAAAAAACTAGTCAAGGGGGTGTAGTAGCAAGTCAGGGGGGTGCAAATAGCAAAAGCAAAAAGCCCAAGGCGCCAAAAAGCCCAGAACATCATCGTCCCTGTCCTTCGTCCGTCCCTGCGCACGCTTCCATGTTCAAACCTGTAACTTGCTTATGCTTGCATAAAAACAAAAACTCATAACATGAAAAATGTGGCATTTGAGCTCATGATTCTAACCATATAAATTATGTAACTTAACTCTTAAAGATCAAAGATAATTTTTGAATCCCTAATTCGTGACCTAACTTTTTCAGAGTTTTCAATCTTCAAATTCTCTTAGCACAAGTAATATAAATGCAAAGTAATGGTATGTACAACTTCGTTATGATAAGGGCTACATTTTTCCTTCACAAATCGTGGCTTGAGGTTGCCTATTCAGAGAGATAGAGTTTGAAAAAATACCTCCTTCAGCTGGATTCGAGTAGGGCAACGTAGGAACTTTAATGGAGGCCTGATGACTGTTTGAGCTTCCTTGAAATTCCCTGAAGCTATTCCAATGCTTATCTTGCTTTGAGGATGGCTGGAATTCTCTGAACAAATCAAACTGCAAGCTTCCAAATTAAAAATGGTGGATGCTGAAACATGGGTTACAGAACCAGGGTGATGAATTGGATTGGCTAGGTAGCAAGTGTTTAAGATGTTTGAAGTGATTAAACACAAAACGCACGAGCCAAATGAGAGTTCGTTGTGCTTTTGCAGAATCTGAGTGTTTGGACAGTTTTGTGGAGTTTTTCAGTTTAAGAGTGTTTCAGGTTCAATCCAAGCATGTTATGCCTTGTACAAAGATTGTAAATATGTAGAGAAGTGGTCCAAAGTCAGCCCTTACTAGCTGTGCAAGCTCTAGCCCTTTTTGCAACTTTTCTTGCATTTGAAGTAAAGTTAACATGACCAATCCCACATGCTTGTACTAGCTTGCTTGAGGGATGAAATGACCTTGTACCATTTTCTTGAGAGCTGTGTAGATTGCTTGTATCAAAGGGACAGGTTCAATGCTCAAGATTGACAAAATTGCAAAAGTTCAACTTTATGAAAATGGCATTGTAACCTTTTGGCCAACAATGGAAATGCATCTTGTGTAAAGCTTCAAAAGCAAAGATAAAGGCTTTAGCTTCTGAGTATGCATTTAATTATAGAGTGTATAGCAAGCTTAGGACCTGTAAAGCAAGATATAACCATCATAGATTTGATTTGCAACTTGATGCTATGTGAAAATGGCTTGAACAAAAGTGAGAAAATGCCAACTTCCCTTCTTCGATTCTCCCTACTCAAAAATGATCTTGGAGAGTTCTTGGACATTTTGGAAATCTTGAAATGTGCTCTATAATCCATATTTGAAATGCATTTTGAGATACCTCTTGGAACTAGGTGAAAAATGTCCATGAAGTTGGGTCCAAAACCTGCCTAAATTAGGGCAAAATTTCACTAAGTTATTTAGTTCATAGCCCTATGTTCATAAATTCATAACTTGAGATCCAAGCATCTTTAGGGAAAATTTTGTGAAGAAAAGTTGTATATTTAATGGAGGACTACAACTTTCATGTTGGAAGCTTTCTTTGAATCAAAATGCATCATGGTGAAAAAGTGGTGCAAAGTTGAGAAAAAATAAGAAAAGTTTTATATTTAGAAAAATTCTAAGTTATGAAAATTTTCAAATTAAAACCCTAATTTAAAAATTTAGTTTTCTTGGTGAACAAGTTTCATATTTTGACATATCTTGATGAATTGTGACCCTTGGCACTTGATTTTGACCAAAAAGTCAAAGTTTGACTTTTCAGTGTACAGTTGACTTTTGATCAGTTGACTGCATATTTCATCTGTCAATCCAATGAACTTGAGATCTTTTGAACCATGTAATTAGGTAAAGATGATGCCATTTGATACTTGAAATCATGTTTAAACTCAATTGGTCATTGGCTAGGTTAAAAATCATAAATTGCCCTTTCTCAGTCAAAACCCTAATTTTGACCATTTTGACCTTTTGATGATTTGTTCAAATTTCTTGAGGAGTTGTGATCCAAACTTGATCAAATGGTACATATGAGTCTAAAATGTTGATGTGGATAAAAAATTATGAAGTTTGACTGTAAATTGGCCATGATTGACTTTTTCCCTAATACAATTGATTTTTAGGTCAACTGTCCAATTGACTGATCAGAAATGTGGTTCAAGGCTTGAAACTTAACATGAACAATATTAGGAGTCCAAAATGATGTATGAAGGTCACATGAAGCATTGGTGATCCAAAAATCCTTGTGCAAACTCAAACCCTAATTTTGGCTTATTAGTGCAAGGTGAGATGTCTTGAGCTGAGCAAACCCTGATCTTGTCTTGAGTCAAAGAAGTCTTGTGAGAAAAATCTTGATAAATGAGAGGGAAAATTTTGGGGTACAACAGCTGCCCCTGTTCAATCTTCTTGAACCTGAAGAGTTAGATTGGCGAGTTTTGTCGTTCGTGACTCGAAGGTAAAAGATGATTGGACACTAGAGTGCCCATAAATTTGCACTCGATAAAATGTAGTTGAGGGAATGGGCTTAAAGATGCCACTTAGAGAGGTGATAGAATCTTGTTGGATATGGGCTTGTAGATGCCATCCAAGAATGTTTTTTGAATTGTACGTTGTAAGTTAGAAGAATAAGTATCAGAATGGTGTCCGCGTCTGGAACGTATCTGAGCTGTATCTTGAACTTGCAATCTGAATGAGAAATAGAATAGCATCCGTGTCTGGAGCGTATCTGAACTTGAAATCTGAATAAGGGCCAAAATGGCATCCGTGTCTGGAGCGTATCTGAGCTTGAAATCTGAATGAGTATCAGGATGGCATCCATACCTAGAGCGCATCTGAACTGTATCTGAAAGCTGAATCTGAATAAGTAACAGAATGTCATCCTTATCTGGAGCGTATCTATACTGTATCTGAAAGCTGAATTTTGAATAATTATCAGAATGGCATCCGTTTCTGGAGCGTATCTGAACTGTATCTGATAGTTGAAATCTAAATGAGTATCAGAATGGCATCCTTGTTTGGAGCGTATCTGAACTGTATCTGATAGTTGAAATCTGAATGAGTATCAGAATGGCATCCTTGTCTGGAGCGTATCTGTACTGTATCATGATTGTATACTGTTAATGGTAGCTTGTTAATCTTATCCTGAAAAGGGTAAAATGTTAGCTGAAACACAAAGTCATGTTGCATGAAATGTATGATGCAATATATGTGTTTTATCAATGTTTATAATATGTGGATGTAATGTATGCGCATGTAAACTGATTTGTTGTATTGCTGAGGAAAATAAATCCTTGACTGCTGCTGAGGATATGTGGATTCTTCATGTCTTGAAGTCGGAGTAATGACAAATATTCTGTTGCGAGCAATGCCATATACTGCTTGAGTAATCTGCTTGGGGAATCCAGAGAATTTTGATGACTTCTACTGGGAACTAACAAGAACTCTGTGGGGAAGAAAACTTATTCCTGTTTGGAAAAAGTTCAGGAGTTTCGGTCGTCTGCCACTCTACTGGGGAATAATCCTAGGTTGGGGAGAAACAAAAGTTAACTGTTATCTGGTTTCTTTTCAGGCTTCAAGACGAACTTGCTGGGGGAACCTGGAGAAACTGGTTGGTTTCCGCCGGGGATTGAAAGTTTCAGCTCCACTGGGGATCTTAATGATGTACTGTAGGGATTGCTCATGGAATAGCCTAAAGACGTTTTCCTATTCTTTCAACCTGTCAGTAATTGTTCTTTTTCATTTTGTTTATTTGTAAGCAATAATTATGTTCAAATGCATATGTTCATTAATGAATCATTGGATGTTTTTGCAAATAAAAACACAAGTGTAAATAAAAAGGCAAATAGTTTTATGTACTTTGAAAGAGATATCTTTGTATTTACTTTGAATAAGTATTTTGTACAAAGGAGACAGACATCCTAGTATGAGGATGGTGTCATAAAAGTAAGAAAAATTTATACAAAGAAAGATAGCTATATGTGATAATCCCATGGGGTTCCCATTCTGCTATAGCCTTCGTATCTCCGAATATCTTGTCCATTTGTTGCCTCGTCCGAAGATGATTGAATTGATCAGAAGCTCAGAGTTTGTCAGTGAAGAGATTGTCCTTAAAGTGATCCGACGAGACATAGTCATACGCTTTAATTCCCTAACTTTTGCCTGGACCGCCCTTTCGGATTTTCAGTCCACCGGGAAACCCTTTTTTGCCCAAGTCGCCCTTTCGGGTTTTCAACTTGCCAGGTGTACAGATTTTTTTATTTTATCCCTAATTTTTGCCCGAACCTTTTGGTTCGCCGGGATGCCCTTGGTTTGCCTAGGTGTTTCAACCTTGCGGGTCTCTTATGCGTAGTATCTTTTGACTATGTCTGCGTTCGTAGGGTGTGGCAGATCGTCGCCGTCCATGGTGGTTAAGATCATTGCCCCACCAGAAAAGATGTTCTTGATTACAAATGGTCCTTCATAGGTAGGAGTCCATTTTCCCCTGGGATCACTTTGTGGCAAGATGATGCGCCTGATCACTAGATCTCCAACTTGATATACTTGGCGTCTGACTTTCTTGTTGAAAGCCTTGATCATCCGTTTTTGATACATCTGACCATGGCAAACAGTAGTAAGTCTCTTCTCATCAATTAAGTTTAGTTGATCAAGTCGGGTCTGGATCCAATCGTCTTCACTCAAACCTGCATCTTTCATGATTCTCAAAGAGGGAATCTGAACCTCAATAGGTAAAACAGCCTCCATGCCATAAACCAAAGAATAGGATGTTGCCCCAGTTGATGCGCGAGCCATGGTACGGTACCCGTGGAGAGAAAACGGTAGCATTTCATGCCAGTCCTTGTAGGTGACTGTCATTTTCTGTATGATCTTTTTAATGTTTTTATTAGCAGCTTCGATTGCACCATTCATCTTTGGCCGATAGGGGGATGAATTGTGATGTTGAATCTTGAACTGCTTGCACAAGGCGGTGATCATAGTATTGTTAAGGTTCATACTGTTATCAGTGATGATCCTTTCTGGGATACCGTATCGGCAAATAAGATTCTGCTTGATGAAGCGGGCAATAACATTCTTAGTAATATATGCGAAGGAAGCTGCTTTGACCCATTTCGTGAAATAGTCAATGGCCACTACAATGAAACCGTGTTCATTGGAGGATGTGGGCTTGATCTCCCCAATCATGTCAATTCCCCACATAACGAAGGGCCAAGGAGCTGTTAAGACATTTAGAGGAACCGGAGGCACACGCATCTTGTCTGCATAGATTTGACACTTATGACAGGTCCGGGAGTGTTGATAGCAGTCTGCTTCCATGGTAGACCAGTAATAGCCTGCCCGTAGGATCTTCTTCGCCATCGTATGCCCACTAGAGTGAGTGCCAAAGGTACCTTCATGCAATTCAGCCATGATCTTTTCAGCCTCAGCCTTATCCACACAACGGAGCAAAATAGAATCATGATTGCATTTTTACAGGATGCCATTGCTTAGGAAGAACCTAGCTGAGAATCTCCTTAGGAACTTTTTATCGTTTATTGAAGCTCCTTCTGGATATTCTTGAGCCTCGAGATACCTTTTGACTTCATGAAACCAAGGATGGTCCACTACTTCTTCGATATTAATCTTGTGACAGTGTGCCGGTTCATCCATTCGTTCAATGGTGATCTGGGGAGCCTCGTTATCCCAATTAAGTTTTAACATAGATGACATTGTAGCTAGAGCATCTGCTAGCTGATTTTCTTCTCGAGGGAAATGCTCGAAGGTAATCTGCTCGAAACGTGGTAGCAATGTCAAAACATGTTCTTTGTAAGGGATAAGGTTTGGATGCTTAGTGTCCCACTCTCCTTTGATCTGACTGATGACCAAAGTTGAATCCCCAAACACATCCAAAGATTTGATTCCCAAGTTTATGGCAGCCTTGAGACTAAAGATGCATGCTTCATACTCTGCCGTGTTGTTCGTACAGTTGAAGCAAAGTCTGGCCGTAAAAGGAGTATGGCATCCTTCCGGAGATATGAGTACATAATCGATACCGTTACCAAGTTCATTGTATGCCCCATCAAAGTACAGGGTCTATCAGGATCCTTGTTCAGGTCCGTCATATGGCCTGATTTCTTCACTGTTGTCCAATGTCATGATGTCTTCGTCAGGGAAGTCAAACTTCATGGATTGATAATCTTCTACAACTTGATGGGCCAGATGATCAGCTAGCACACTGCCCTTTATAGATTTTTGGGTAGTGTACTGTATATCATATTCTGTTAGGATCATCTGCCATCTAGCTATCCTTCCAGACAAAGCATGTTTTTCGAAGACGTACTTTATCAGATCCATCTTAGATATCAGCAAAGTGGTATGAGTCAACATATACTGTCTTAGCCGGCGAGCAGCCCATACCAGAGCGCAACAAGTTTTCTCGAGCAGTGAATATCTGGTTTCATAGTCGGTAAACTTTTTGCTCAGGTAGTAAATAACGTGCTCTTTTCGGCCAGACTCGTCATGCTGCCCCAATACGCACCCCATTGAATTCTCTAAGATGGTCAGATACATGATTAGTGGTCTTCCTTCGACTTGTGTCATTAAGACAGGAGGCTCTAGTAAATACTCCTTGATTTTATCGAAAGTAATCTGACATTCATCATTCCATCTGACTACTTGATCTTTCTTCAACAGCTTGAAGATTGGTTCACAAGTAGACGTTAGGTGAGAAATGAATCTGACAATGTAGTTTAGGCGTCCCAAGAATCCTTTGACTTCCTTCTCAGTGCGAGGAGCATGCATTTCTTGTATTGCTTTAACCTTGGCAGGATCAACCTTGATGCCTATGTTGCTGACAATGAAACCTAAGAGTTTACCGGACCGGACTCCGAATGTGCACTTGTTTGGGTTAAATCTTAGCTTGTACTCCTTTAATTTGACAAACAGCTTTTGCAAGTGATCAAGGTGTTCTTCTTCAGTCTGTGATCGGGCTATCATGTCATCTACGTAGACTTCTATCTCATGATGTATCATATCATGAAACAAAGCTACCATGGCGCGTTGATAGGTTGCCTCGACATTCTTCAGTCCGAATGACATCACTTTGTAGTAGAACGTACCCCACTATGTGACAAATGTAGTTTTCTCCATGTCCTCAGGTGCCATCTTGATCTGGTTATAGCCTGAGAATCCGTCCATGAAAGAAAATACTTTGTGCTGGGCTGTATTGTCAACCAGGATGTCGATGCGTGGAAGTGGAAAATCATCTTTAGGGCTGGCCCTGTTTAAATCTCTATAATCCACGCACATTCTCACTTTGCCGTCCTTTTTAGGTACGGGAACAATGTTGGCTACCCATTGAGGATAAGAAGTAACAGTTAGAAATCCAGCATTAAACTCTTTCATAACTTCTGCTTTGATCTTCTCTGACATGTCAGGTCTCATGCGGCGGAATTTATGTTTCACTGGTGGACAATCTTCTCTTGTGGGTAGACGATGTACCACGATGTCTGTATCGAGTCCCGGCATGTCTTCGTATGACCAGGCAAAGATCTCAACATAATCATGCAATAGTTGAATTAGGCGCTCCTTGACACTCGACTCTAGATTGGCACCTACTTTGATTTCCTTTTTATCTTCCTCGGTACCCAAATTGATTGTATCCAACAGCTCCTCATGAGGCTGAATAGCTCTTTCCTCTTGTTGTAGTAGTCTGGCTAATTCCCCTGGCACCTCACAATCTTCCTCACCTTCGTATTCGGCTTGGTAGATCAGATCTTCAGAGTCACTGAAGGCTATAGCAGTATCGTTACCCATGGGATCCGGAATGGAAGGGTACCTACATTTGTGAGTGTGGGTGTGTGTAAGGGTATATCCATCTTAAAATAATAAAATGTAAAACAAAGACAATGAGCACAAAAGGTTTATATATGAAAAAGCGTCCATGATTCATTGAATGTCATATGAAGATGAAATAAAAACCCTTACAAATGGACCATTGTGCCTCGGGTAAGACACAAGGTTTTTAAAGTGCAAATTGTTCGTGAATATTACAAGTCTAACAGAAACGTAAAAGATAAATTACTGAGGGATGAAAGTTACTGGGATGAAGTCTCTGGCTTCCCAGTTGCGAAGTCCTCTGCTGACAACAGGAAATATCCAATCTTCCAAGATGCCATCCTCTTCATTGTCTTCTACTGCATTCATGCTTTGATTGCTAATCTTCACAGGTGGCCCCCCAGCACGGGTATGGCGCACAACCTTCTGAGCAGTCGAAGTAAACCCCAAGCCAAACTTGTATGATTTGTACGGAATGTCTGGAAGCTGCCCCCAGATGGTGCATCCACCTTCTTCCACTACTGCCTTTGCATCCTTTATAGAGGACATCCGAAGCAGAGGTCTTGTGATCTTAGGAATCGAGGATACCGCCTTGGTTGCCTCTACTTCTGGAGAGACTTCTTCAAAATGTTGGAAAGGGGTTTCAATGAATTCGCCATCCAACTCCACATATCGGAAAGAATTCAAATGACTAATCATATACTCCTCCTCCCCATGGACAATTATGATCTTTTCTCGGACGAGGTATTTTAGCATCTGATGCATGGTGGAGGTGACAACACCAGTATTGTGGATCCAGAGGCGTCCCAACAGACAGGAATAAGAAGGACGGATGTCTATCACATAGAAGGTTGAGTTGAAAACCTGAGTTCCCACCTTTATTGGGATGTCCACCTCCCCGTGGACCATCCTCTTCGAACCATCAAAAGCTCTCACCAATATATTACTGGGTTTTAAAGTCAGCCCCTCGCAATCCAATCTATCAAGGGCTTTTTTCGGTAAGACGTTTAAAGATGATCTAGTATCAACTAAGACATGGGCTAGGGTTGTTCCTCTACACTCCACTGAGACATGTAATGCCTCGTTGTGTTTTCTCCCTCTGGGTGTCAAATCAGCATCAGAGAAGCCCAAGCCATTATCAGCTGTCAAACTGGCCAAACAGTCTTGGAACTGGTCAGCAGACGTGTCTTGTGGCACATGAGCTGTCTTCAGAAATTTTACCAGAGCTTTGTCATGTGCTTCAGAGCACAACAACAGGGTTAGCATAGAGATCTTGGAAGGGGTTTGCCCCAACTGTTCAACCACATCATAATCACTCTTTTTTATTATCCTCAGGATTTCTTCCATCTCCTTCTTGGATGTTTCAGGAATAGCTAGTGATTGAGCCTTCGTCCGGACATGCTCCTCTTGAACGTTCTTTCCTTTATTCTCAGCAGTGGAAGTAGGGATAGGAATTGTATTGTCTTCGTCGGTAGGTACGCTTGCAGGTATAATCACTGGTGCAGAGGTAATCTTCGGAACAGCCATGGGTCCAAAGATTTCCCTTGGAGGAGCAATCTCTGGAGAGAAGATTCTACCACTGCGGGTAATCTTGCTAGTTCCGACAATATTGCTAATGTCCGAATTGTCCTCTTCGGAGCTCTCTTCTTTAGCAGTCAATTCATCCTGTTTAATACCATGGTAGTAGATTTCTCCACCATAATTCCATGGTACTGTTTTATCTGATTTGTATGGGGCTGGCCCAGGCATTGTAATCTTAAGTGGAGCAGTCTTTGGAGCAGGTGTAATCCTAACGGGTCTTTTAGGGGCCCTGGAAGGATTGGCGTAGATGGTTATGATAAAAACTTCTTTAACTGGAATGGGTGAAATAGGAGCATTCTTAAACAGAATTTCTTGGTTATCCATCAGTTGTTGGATACCTTTTTTCAACAGAGGGCAGTTAAATGATGAGGATAGGCAAACATGGCAGTCTTTGTCACAACCTGGGAAAATACCAGCTTTCAACAAATTCACCTTAATAATCAGGAGCGGAGTCATCAGTTCATCCACGGTAGCAACAAACAAATCTTCTTCAATGGCGTTGGCATTGTGACCATGCCTAGGCATTGGAGCGGAAATAACATTTGGTTTCTCAGGCGCTTCAAACTCAACTTCCTTCGCGTCTATCAGGTCTTGAATTTTGTTCTTCAGAGTCCAACAGTTGTTGGTGTCGTGCCCTGGACTTTCAGAATGGTACACGCATCTGGCGTTGGGATGGTAATGTGGAGACGCAGTATTGGGATTCTTTGGGGCTTCTTTTAAAGTGGCTAGATTTAATTTCAGAAGATGTGGTAGAACTTGAGCTGGAGTCATGTTACTCTTGGTGAATTGCCGAACTGGCCTTTCTACCCTTTGCTGGTTATTTCTTGGCTGGTCTGATGCAAGCTTTGGAATCATAACGGCCCCCACCCGTCGGTCGATGCTCAGTTCTTCCCTGATTCCTCTATGAATAGACAATAGATACTTCCTTCCTTCCAGTGAAGGGCTTTTTCACAGTTGTAGAGACAGACACGTCCTTTTGAATTTTCCCACTTCTTATACCAGCTTCCACCCTTTCGTCAGTTAAAATTAATTCGGTAAACCCTGCAGAAGAACTCCCAATCAGATGATTGAAGAAAGGGCCTGATAGAGTTCCAAAGAACATGTTCACCAACTCCCTCTCAGATAGAGGGGGTTGCACCCTTCTGGCTAGATCTCTCCACTTTTGTGCGTAATCTTTAAAGCCCTCTTTGGAAACCATGGCCATACTCTGAAGCTGAGTACGGGTAGGTGCCAAGTCAGCGTTGTACTGGTATTATTTATAGAAAGCTGCTTCCAGGTCTTCCCAATTATGGACGTCAGCCCTTTCTAATTGGTAGAACCAATCAAGTTGCATTCCTGATAAACTGTCTTGGAAAAAGTGGACCCACAAGTCTTTGTCGGCAGAATGTGGTTGAATCTTCCTGACATATGATCTGAGGTGCATTTTAGGGCAAGACACCCCATCGTACTTGGCAAATAGTGGTACTTTAAACTTTGGCGAGATTACAATTCCTGACACCAGCCCCAACTCTTCAAAATCTAGTCCTGGTACTCTCTGGATTTCCATAGCGCTTAATCGCTCTTCAAGGTGTTTGTACTTGTCATCATCCGGAGGGTATTGTTGTTCAGAATAGTCCTCCTCTTCCTCTTCTTCTTCTTCTTCAGAATCTGATGGTACTACCGTTTCTTTTCCTTTTCTTTCCCCTTCATCAGATGTTGTTGGAAAATCTAAGGTCCTTCTGGCTTGTCCCTGAAACCTTCTTCCCATGATTACCACACCAGCTGGATTCTTCTTCTTTTTCTCTTTCTCTTTTTCTAGCAGAGTCTTCAACTCCTCTTGCCCCTTGGCTAAGGTCATGAGTAACTGTTGGAATTGTGTATTCTGAGCTTGCAGATCTTTGACCGTTTGTTCGAGATCCATCTTACTGAAATAAACAGTAGAGAGATGAGGAAACTTGTTGCAAAGACTTGTTTATGTTTATGATGAATGATATGTAATCATGCAATGCTTTCAAGGATTTAAAAAAATTCAAATTTGTTTTAAAGAAAAAAGAAACACACATCATATTAATAAAATAGAATTTGAGTACATCAATTCCCCTTGGGCAAAATAATACAAAATTCTAAGGTAAAAAGACATTGCGCATCCTCTTTGGTGCAATGTAGGTATTGAGAGTCTGCTCTTCATGAAGTAGCCAAGTGAGTTCCAAAACCTTCTTCTCGCTTGCTTAGAATTGGGCTTCGAAAGTATCGCGCTCTCCCTAGAGTTGTATCCAATCCCTTTGTAGGTCTTCGAGTGATGTCGGCATGTCAGGATGTATGATAGTGTTTGGAACTTCTCCTTCCTTAACAGGCTCTATAATCACTGGGAGAATGGATGGATAAGGCATCATAAGACTTTGAGCACGGGTTCGTACCTATTTGAGGTAAGGCTCAAGAGGGATGGAATTCTTGTGTCCCAAAGTCTTGCTATCCACCCTGTTTAGCATCCTCCAAGCTCGGATGAATCTCTGGCGAAATCCTTGATCGTCGTTGTCGTAGTCGAAAACCAATCCTTGAATCATCATATCATGTGGGCCATCCCTTCGGGCGTAACCAAACTGTCTTAGAGCTAAGCACGGGTTGTAGGTGATGCCTCCCCTAATGCCAAGTAGAGGGACATTAGGAAATTCCCCACAACGGTCAACAATGGTAACATTCTCTTTGGATCGAGAGCACCAATGAATATCTGAATGTTTAAGGGTCATTAACCTTTGTGACCACCTCAAACCTTGCTCATTCTTCAAGACTGATTAGGGAAGATGAGAAATAAACCATCTCGCCAGGAGAGGAGTACAACACATAAGAACACCTCTTTTCCTCATTGTACGAGTGTGAAAAGAGTGTAGGATATCCCCAAGCAATGTAGGCATCGGGTTGCGACACATGAAGATTTTGACAGCGCTTACATCTATGAGTTGGTCAGGATTAGGGAACAAGACCATCCCATAGATGTGAAGAGCTACAATCTCCTCAAAAGCTTGCAAGTCTAGGGATTTCCAACAGCTTTGGGCCTTCTCAAACAGAAACTTTGACAAGAAGCCTTTGACACCACTTCTAGTTTCCCAATGAGTTATGACATCAGATGAGTGCAAGTGCAGGGCTTGAGCAATCTTTTCTGGCTTTGGATCTCTTTCTCTCACTGTTTAAACACAACCCACAGAACTTCTAGTCATTCTTATTGTTTTTGACACACACAGAACTTCTAGGCTTTCTTACTGTTTTAACACACATAACTTCTAGTCTTTCTTACTGTTTTTAACACACACAGAACTTGTAGGCTTACTTACTGTTTTAACACACAGAGCTTCTAGGTTTTCTTACTGTTTTAACACACACAAAACTTCTAGTTTTGCTCACTGTTTAACACAATACATAACTTCTGATTCTTTCTCACTGTTTAAACACAACGCACAGAAATTCTGGTTTCCTCTAACGTTTCTTTCAGAACTTCAGTGCGCAGCAACCCATAACTTTTGGTCCCCTCCAACGTTTCTTTATGAACTACAACACGCCTAGCATCAGAACTTCTGGTCCCTTTCATTTTGTTTTTCAGCAATATGCTGATCCTGTTTTCATTATATATTTTTCCTTTTCTTTCTTATACTTATTTTTTTCAGTATTAATATTATTTTTATTAATATAAAAAAGGCTTAAAAAACATTTTTATTTTTATTAACTAATTATTCTTTTTTTCTTTTAATTTACTAAGACAAAAAACCATTTTCAAAACAAATCCTTTCCTTTCCTTATATTGTACAATTAAATATGGTTGTAATAGATAATTAGGATTTAAATTCTTGCAAATCCCCATTTGTAAATATGTACCCCCATCCCCTAAATGATGTAATAACTTAGGATTTATTTCCACACTTTTATTGCTTTCATACATTGTTAGTAATTAGGATGTATGGCAAGACGAAATCAACAAGTAGATAACCTTTAAATGCAAGATAAAATGCATGCAATCAAACACACATACACACTAGCACCTCTAGGATAATCTCACTTTGTTTCCTTTTGGAAAACAGTCATGTCCCTCGAATATGGAACGCTTTAGCAAAGACCCTTCGATAAAAAAAGATCGTAGTCCCTCAATGTCCCTCAATGTTGCCTTCGGTAAAATGATTTAGTCCCTTACAAAAATTGCTAAAGCGTCTCACAAGTTTCCTTCTATGACTGTACGATTGACCCGCGCCTGTCCCTTCACATCTAATGATGAGGATTCTTACCAAATCAATGGTAAGATAGAAACATCTAAAGGAGGAGGAAAATAACATTAGACCTTTTGAGTAGGTAGGATGCTCCTAGTTGCTCGCTTGCTGATAACAAAAACATTTTATACACCAACACTTTCATTTGAAACATTTTCAAAAGTTAAAACACTTTGTACGCGTTCTTATAGAAACGAGAACCATTACAAAGACACCTTTTAAAAATCACTTTCAAAAACACATTCCACAAACACCTCTTTGAACTATTTTCAAAAACAACACTTTGTACGCGTTCTTATAGAAACAAGAACCATTAGAAAGACATTATCAAAATACATTCAAAACCCACACCACAAGCACGTTTTCAAACAAAATCAAGTGATCTAGCAAGCAACTAAGATCCCGTAGATAACTACGGATGAAATGGGTGCTAACACCTTCCCTTTTCATAACCTACCCCCCGAACTCAAGAAATAATCTCGAAAGGTCTTTCCTGTTCTTTTTAACCTTTCCTTATTGGATAAAATAAAAGTCGGTGGTGACTCTTGCTATCCGCAACAATTGCAATCAAACGTAAAACATCCCAAGTCAGTTCTCCCACCGTGTTACAGAACTGGCGACTCTGCTGGGGACTATTACTTAAAAGTGGGGGTTACCTTAGGGCTATATCACATTTAATTGCTTTTCATTGTTTGATTTGTTTGCTTTATATTATTATTCCTTATTTGGGTTTGTTTTGATCCTCTACCCGGATCTGGGGCACCTTTTTAGGTAAGTAGCAATAAGTTGTGGAAACTGTGCGGGGTATACCGACATGGTCTAAGTAATAGCTATGTTAGTATGACACATTTGTTGGTATCGGTAGCCCTTGAGTAGTCAAGGAGAATACGGGGCCACTGTGTGGTGTCATGAAGAACTAACTGACTTTAGAACATTTACTTGAACAACTTGGTCATTAGGAAGTAGTGAGATAGCCGACTTTGGTGCAGTCCGAAGTTGGTTGATACTCGATACTACGCTCATTGAGATCATACTTTCGGGATATTTCGGTCGCCAATAAAGAGGCTTACGCTGAAATAATTCCAGATGAAGAAAGATCAGTGATATTAAGATCTGTGATACGGTGGGAGAACTGACTTGAGGTTTTGCATTTTGTCGCAAATGTCACAGTTAGCAAGAGTCGCCACCGACTTTTCTTTTATCCAAAAGGAAAGGTAAAAAAAGCACAGGAAAGACCTTTGAGATGTTTTCTTGAGTTCGAGGGGTAGATTATGAAAAGGGAAGGTGCTAGCACCCTTTTCATCCATGGTTTTCCATGGGCTCTTAGTTACTTGTTTAGATCACTTGCTTTGTTTTGTTTGAAATGGTGTTTGGTGTGATTTTGAAAGTATTTTGTAAAAGAGGCCATTCGTTTAGGAAATCTTTGTAATGATTCTCGTTTGTAAGAATGTATACAAAGATGTTTGTCTTTTAAAAATATTTTCAATGTTTTGCAAGATGTTTTGAAATGTGTGTGTGTTTGTTTTTGAAAATAACAAGGATTGTTTTGAAATGGAGCAAGTAACTTAGAAGCTATCTACCTACTCAAATGTCTTTCTTGTGCATTTTTATTCCTTTGACATTGTTGACTTACCATTGATTTGGTAAGAAACCCTATCTTTGGATGTAAACGGGACGGGCGTGGGTCATCGTATAACCATGATAGCAATGTTGCCAAGTATCTTAGCATTTTTGAGGGACCAAGATCATTTTGTTTAGGCAACCTTTGAATATCGTCATCGAGGGACTATGATCTTATATTTGTTTTGTTTTGCCAAGATACTTCGCATGCGTAACATGACCATTTTATTTTAGGCAACCAAGTGGGAGAAATCCTAGGGGTGCTTGTGTGCAAAGTGTATCATTTTCATGCTTTTGTTTTGCATTTAGGGTTTTCTATTTTGCTTTGTTTTTGTTCTTGTCATGCAAACCCTAATTACTAGTCATAGTATAAAAGCGATAAATTGCGTAAAATAAACTAAGCTATTACAACAATTTTTATGGGAGGGGGGATACAAGATTGAATGGGGATTTGCACAAATATAAAACTAAATATATTATTACAACCAAAAGGAATATGCACGAATTTAAATAAATAAAGTACAAATATTTAAAATGCAATGCAATGTATTTATGTTAAAAAAAAGTTTTATGTCTTGTTTTTTGTGTAAAAGGATATTTAGCTTAAACCTAAAAAGAAGGAAAAATAATTAATTCTTTTTGAAAGAGATGAAACCCTAATTTTTATTCAAAGAAAATAATGTTTCATATTATTATTTTGTATATTTTTTGTATAAGAAAATAATAAATAATATTATATGTAAATATTAAAAATTAAATATGTACAAAAATAAGTATTTATGAGTATATAATGTACAATAAAAATATTAAGTATTTTTAAATATACTTACAAGTTATTTAAGAAAATAAACTCTATTTATCAAAATAAAATATTGTTTCATGTGGGAAAATAATAAAAAAATAAAATAAAAGTGTGAAAATAAATAAATCATTTTTTGGTATTTTTTATCATTAAGAAAAATAAATGAAAGTATTAAATAAAAATATGAAGAAAAATATAAAAATATAAAAAAACTAGTCAAGGGGGTGTAGTAGCAAGTCAAGGGGGTGCAAATAGCAAAAGCAAAAACCCCAAGGCACCAAAAAGCCCAGAATATCATCGTCCCTGTCCTTCGTCCGTCCCTGTGCGCGCTTCCATGTTCAAACCTGTAACTTGCTTATGCTTGCATAAAAACAAAAACTCATAACATGAAAAATGTGGCATTTGAGCTCACGATTCTAACCATATAAATTATGTAACCTAAATCTTAAAGATGAAAGAGAATTTTTGAATCCCTAATTCGTGACCTAACTTTTTCAGAGTCTTCAATCTTGAAATTCTCTTAGCACAAGTAATATAAATGCAAAGTAATGGTATGTACAGCTTCGTTATGATAAGGGCTACATTTTTCCTTCACAAATTGTGGCTTGAGGTTGCCTATTCAGAGAGATAGAGTTTGAAAAAATACCTCCTTCAGATGGATTTGAGTAGGGCAATGTAGGGACTTTAATGGAGGCCTGATGACTGTTTGAGCTTCCTTGAACTTCCCTGAAGCTATTCCAATGCTTATCTTGCTTTGAGGATGGCTGGAATTCTCTGAACAAGTCAAACTGAAAGCTTCCAAATTGAAAATGGTGGATGCTGAAACAGGGGTTACAGAACCAGGGTGATGGCTTGGATCGGCTAGGTAGAAAGTGTTTAAGATGTCTGAAGTGATTAAACACAAAACACACGAGCCAAATGAGAGTTGGCTGTAATTTTGCAGAATCTGAGTGTTTGGACAGTTTTGTGGAGTTTTTCAGTTTGAGAGTGTTTCAGGTTTTATCCAAGCGTGTTATGCCTTGTACAAAGTTTGTAAATATGTAGAGAAGTGATAAAAGTCAGCCCTTACTAGCTGTGCAAGCTCTAGCCCTTTTTGCAACTTTTCTTGCATTTGAAGCAAAGTTGACATGACCAATCCCACATGCTTGTACTAGCTTGCTTGAGGGCTGAAATGAGCTTGTACCATTTGCTTGAGAGCTGTGTAGATTGCTTGTATCAAAGGGACATGTTCAATGCTCAAGACTGACAAAATTGCAAAAGTTCAACTTTATGAAAATGGCATTGTAACCTTTTGGCTAAAAATGGAAATGCATCTTGTGTAAAGCTTCAAAAGAAAAGATAAAGGCTTTAGCTTCTGAGTATGCATTTAATTATGGAGTGTATAGCAAGATTAGGACCTGTAAAGCAAGATATAACCAGCATAGATTTGATTTGCAACTTGATGCTATGTGAAAATGGCTTGAACAAAAGTGAGAAAATGCCAACTTCCATTCTTCGATTCTCCCTACTCAAAAATGATCTTGGAGAGTTCTTTGACATTTTGGAAAGCTTGCAATGTGCTATATAATCCATATTTGAAATGAATTTTGAGATACCTCTTGGAACTAGGTGAAAAATTTCCATGAAGTTGGGTCCAAAACCTACCTAAATTAGGGCAAAAATTCACTAAGTTATTTAGTTCATGGCCCTATGTTCATAAATTCATAACTTGAGATCCAAGCATCTTAAGGGAAAAGTTTGTGAATAAAAGTTGTAGATTTCATGGAGGACTACAACTTTCATGTTGGAATCTTTCTTTGAATCAAAATGCATCATGGTGAAAAAGTGGTGCAAAGTTGAGAAAAAATAAGAAAATATTTATACTTAGAAAAATTCGAAGTTATGAAAATTTTCAAATTAAAACCCTAATTTGAAAATTTAGTTTTCTTGGTGAACAAGTTTCATATTTTGACATATCTTGATGAATTGTGACCCTTGGAACTTGATTTTGACCAAAAAGTCAAAGTTTGACTTTTCAGTGTACAATTGACTTTTGATCAGTTGACTACAAATTTCATCTGTCAATCTAATGAACTTGAGATCTTTTGAACCATGTAATTAGGTCTAGATGATGCCATTGGATCCTTGAAATCATGTTTTTACTCAATTGGTTATTGGCTAGGTTAAAAATCAGAAATTGCCCTTTCTCAGTCAAAACCCTAATTTTGACAATTTTGCCCTTTTGATGATTTGATCAAATTTCTTGAGGAGTTGTGATCCAAACTTGATCAAATGGTACATATGAGTCTAAAATGTTGATGTGGATACAAAATTATGAAGTTTGACTGTAAATTGTCCATGATTGACTTTTTCCCCAATACAGTTGATTTTTAGGTCAACTGTCCAATTGACTGATCAAAAATGTGGTTCAAGGCTTGAAACTTAACATGAACAATCTTAGGGGTCCAAAATGATGTATGAAGGTTACATGAAGCATTGGTGATCCAAAAATCTTTGTGCAAACTCAAACCCTAATTTTGGCTTATCAGTGCAAGGTGAGATGTCTTGAGCTGAGCAAACCCTGATCTTGTCTTGAGTCAAAGAAGTCTTGTGAGAAAAATCTTGATAAATGAGAGGGAAAATTTTGGGGTACGACAAGATCCCTTACAACCCGTTACTTTCTAGGACAAGTTGAACCAACTAAACTTCAAGAGGGTACTTACCTATAAACCTCATGCAAGCCTAAACCTAAGGATTTGTTTGATTTAACTTGTGCATATGCTTGTACATAACATCATGACATCATACCATAGAACTTTAGACTAATCATTTCAAGGATTTTGAGATTCATCTTTGTTCTGTTTTGTAGGATACGACTCCCACTCACAGGAACACAATCCAAGTCAACCTTGTACGAGTACCTTTTCAGCTCAAAGAGTTAGCATCAAGGGTCCCTGAGAATTCTCCGTTCACCAAAAGACACGGACGACTTCTTAACTTGTTTATCTCGAAATTTGATGAAGATATGATGAAGTCGCTTTTCCAATTCTTCGACACTTTTCACCATTGCTTCACCTTCCCTGATTACCAGCTTGTACCAACTATGGAAGAGTTCTCTCAACTCTTTGGGATTCCTATTCTTGATCAACTACCTTTCAACGGTACCGAAAGAGACCAAAGTCCTGAAGAGGTTGCCCGAGCTTTATACTTGCAACAATCCGACGTCACGACTAATTGGGAAACAAGAAGTGGTGTCAAAGGGTTCTTAGCCAAGTTCTTATTGGAAAAAGCTCAAGATTGCTGGAACAATATGGATTTACGAGCTTTCGAAGAAATTTTGGCTCTTCTCATCTATGGGTTGGTACTATTTCTAAACCCTAACCAACTTATAGATGTGAATGCTGTCAAAATCTTTTTATCTCACAATTCAATGCCTACTTTGTTGGGAGATATCTTGCATTCTCTCCACTCTCGCACTATGAGGAGAAGAGGAACCCTCATGTGTTGTACTCCTCTGTTGGCTAGATGGTTTGTTTCGCATCTCCCCCGATCGGTTGTGAAGAACGAGCAAGGCTTGAGATGGTCCAATAGGCTGATGTCACTCAGAAATTCAGATATCCACTGGTGTTCTTGATCCTTGGAGGAAATTACTATCATCGATCGTTGTGGGGAATTCCCTAATGTCCCTCTGCTTAGCATTAGGGTAGGTATCACTTATAACCCTTGCTTAGCTCTGCGACAATTTTGGTACACACGAAGAGATGGTCCGTATGGTGCACTCATCTAAGGTGTGGTGTTCGACTACGAAAGTGATGATCAAGGCTACCATTAGAGGTTTATACGAGCTTGGAGGATGGTAAACAAGGTGGATAGAAGTACACTAGGATACAAGAATTCCATTCTCCTTGAGCCTTGCCTAAGGTGGGTACGAGCTCGTGTTCAGAGTCTCGCAATGCCTTACCCCTCTATCCTCTCTGTCATCATAGAGCCTGTGGTTGAAGGAGATGTCCCGTATACTGTCCTTCATACCAACATGCCTACCTCTCTCAAATACTTGAAAAAGTACTGGATTCAGCTAAAGGAAGAACGAAACACTTTCGAAGCCCAATTCTACGCCACTGAGAAGAAAGTTCTAAAACTCATTGTGATACGGTAGCAGAACCGACTGTTTAATACTAGTTTTGCGTTTTTTGTTTGCAAATGTCGCGGTAAGCAAGAGTCGCCGCCGACTTTTATTTTATCTAACAAAGGAAATGGTGAAAAGAACAAAAAAAAGACCTTTTTCGAGAGTTTCTGAGTAAGGGGGTAGATTATGGAAAGGGAAGGTGTTAGCACCCTTTCCATCTGTGGTTTTCCATGGGCTCTTAAGTACTTGCTCATTTTTTTGAAAACTGTTTGTGTTTGTGTGTTTTAAAAGATTTTTGTTTGCTTTATGGTAAATCTTGTATCAGTCCTCAAGAGTGTGATAAAGAGTTTTTGAAAATAGTTTTTGAAAAGTGTGTAAGTGTGAAAAACTCATATTTGAGCAAGTACTTAAGAATAGTCTACCTACTCGAAAAAGGATGTTCTCTTCCTCCTTTCCTTTAGATAGTGTTATCCTAATATTAGTGAGTAGGTAGCCCTATCGTCAGATATTGAGGGACTATCAAAAGGGACGCTATGGTTATTGAAGGCAACATGTAAGGATATCTTAGCATCCGAAGGGACTGTCATCATATAGGCAACATCGAGGGACAAGATCATTTTCTCGTAGGCAACTCGAGGGACGTTTTAGGGACCATGATCTTTTATGATGACTTTTTATATCGAGGGTCTTTGATAAGATATCCCTATGTTCGAGGGACATGACCATTTTCGAGACAACCAATTGAGGTATACCCTAAGGGTGCAAGTCTGAGGAATGTGTCCAATTTTCAGATATTTATCATATGTTAGTGATCTAAGGGTTGATTTTATTAATCTTGTCATGCACGCCTGAGTTACTAGCAGTAATATATACAGAAAAATAAAACGCGGAAAATATAAATCTAGACTATACATGGCTTTGGGAGAGTTACAAAAAAAAGAGTGCATGAAATAAAGTGTGGAATTTTAAATCTAGAACTATTACATCCATAAGCAGTTACAATATTTACAAAACACGAGAATAAGAATTAACACGCGCAAAGTAAATATTATGTCTAAAAAAAACTAAAAAAGTTCTAAGTAAACAAAAATCTTTTTTTTTTGGTTTCGTTAAGAAAACAATTAACTCTAAATTTAGTTTTAATTAAGAAAACAAATATTTGAATAAAATAAATCCTAATTCTAATATTTTTTGTATTTTTTATTAAGAAAAATAATTTAAATTAAAATGAACCTAAATCTAATTGATTTTAAAATTAATAAAGTAAAGTTGAAATAATTAATATAATTAAATTACAAAATTAAAAAATGACTTAAGAAATAAAACTAAGTCTATTATATTTTTTTGGTTTTTTTTATTAAGAAAAGAATTTGAATTAAATTAAACTATGTCTAGTTGATTTTAAATTGATAAAAAAAGTCAAGATAATTAAATGAACTAATTTACAAACTTAAAAAATAAACCTAAGTCTAATTATTATTATTATTATTATTATTAATAATAATTATTATTATTATTATTATTATTATTATTATTATTTAAAAGAAAGAAATAAATAAAAATAAATAAATAAGTCAAAAGAAAAAAAACAGTTGGGTCAGACGTCAGAAATAAACAGGGGGTGTGTTGTTAAAAAATGTTGGGTCCAATAGATAGCCCAGGTATCCTGAGATCCGGTGGAGGCAGCTTTTGAGCGTCCATGGTGGTCCACGCATTTGGGATCCTTGGATTTGGCCTCATCATTATCCATTGGCTGGAGCTGCAGTCAACAAATGTTAAATAAACAAAACGCTGGACCTGGGATTCGAACCCAGGTCCCTTCCCTCATAAGCGCGCTTCTTACCAAATGAGATGGATGTTCAACTTGTTAAACCAAACACAACAAAAGAATATAATGCAAAGAAAACAATGATTATAAAAAAAAAACGTGCGCATGGATTTGAATTGCCCGGTGAGGGGCTTCCACGCATTCGTCTCCTACCTCTCTCCTCCGTCTTAGGTAGAAATACCTATAGTGACAGATTTTTGTCCGTCACTATAAGACCAGCACGTGAAACAAGCACAAAACGAAAAATAAATTCACTCTGAGGCCATGGGTTGATTACTCTCAACCTTCTAGGTAAGATGGTATCCTTGGTTGGTCCTAATTTTGGGTATTTTAAGAAACCCCAAATTTGAGCTTAGAACCCTAGCAATGGTGACGTACGATTCCTGTACCAAAACAGCAATCCAACTATGCCAAAACTTGTAAATACTCAAATAAACAAAAATGCATGGTCAAATCATATTGATATCACATGAATTGTACAAAACAGAATTAAAAAAATGACAAACCGTGAGAGTTGGCTGGGTCATTTCGTGGCGTTTTAGGACTTGGTGATGGTTGGGAATGATCTAGGAGGCTTCCGGGAATACGTCTGAGCCTTTGTTTTGGATCAAAACCACTTGCAATTTGAAATTCAGTTTTACAACTTTGGAACTTTTTGAATGAAATGTGCAGCAATTCTTTAGGATTTCTCTGCGTATTTTGAGCTGGCCAATGTGTTGTTCTTATAGTACGGAAGGAAGAGACACCATTGAATATGAAAGATTATGGCCATAACTCATGTTTTCCAACAAGAATCCAACCAATTCAAGGCCTTCAAAATTTGTCAAAACATGCCTTATCTTTGCTTGGATGAACCTGGTCACTTGTGCACGAAATCTTGGGCCTCTAAGCAAGCCAAGACACTAGCCCACATGCCTAAGCCCATTTCCAAATATTTTATACAATTTATTTTATATTTACTTGAAATAAATTAAAATAAATATGTAAAAAATAGGTAGAAAATACAAGGCTATGCAAAAGTAAGATTAGAGGTCCTTTATGACCTTAGGAAGATATTTGGATCTTAAAAAGTTAGGCCATTGACCAAAAAATCAAATTTGCTCAATGCACCATTCTTAAAATTTCCAAAATTTTCCCAACTTGGTCAAGCCATAACTTGCTCAATTTTTATCTCATGCTGATGATCTTGTACTTTTTGGAAAGCCCAAGATGTCTACGTCAATCCCTCTTTTGATCAATTTTGAATTTGAATATGTTATCTTGATGTAAAAGGTCTTAGAAAAAAGTAGCTTTTGTTGACTTTCTAAAAATGACCTGTAACGTATGAACTTGTATCTTCCAAATGGTGCATTTCTTGAACTTGAGAGCCTAGGAGAAGTTGTAAGGCATTTAATTCTCTTCAAAATGAGCTTTGGTTGAAAAATTTCTGATAAAGTATGAGAAAGTTATGCTTGGTCAAAGTTTGGTTGACTTTTCCTATAGAAACCCTAATTTGCCATTTTTTACTTTTGATGGATTAGGAGCATTTCTTGAGGAATCATGATCAACCCTTGATCAAATGATGGATATCACTTCAAAATGTTGATGTTGACCAAAAATCTTGAAGTTTGACTGTACATGGACAACAATTGAATTTTGCCCTAGCATAGTTGATTTTCCAATACTTGAGCAATTGACTGAACAAAATTATTGAGCAAGGAATGAAACTTGGTTGGATGATATTGAAGACATATTAAGACCATGGGAAGCATTTGAGACCATTGGAGCTCAACCATCTTGATGAAAATTGAAACCCTAGTTGGGGGTTCATTGCCTTAGGAGGAGAATTGTCTGGTCAATTCTTGATCAACCTTGAGCAATTGAGAACCTCTAGGAGTATGTCTTGTGTAAAAATGGGAGGGAAAATTTTGGGGTACAACAGCTGCCCCTGTTCAATTTTCTTAAACCTTAAGATTTAGATTGGCTTGTTTGCCTTTCGTGATCTGAAGGTGGAAGATGATTGAGTACTAGAGTGCCCAGAAATTTGCTCTCGTCCGAAGTGAGACTGTTGGTGAATAATATCGGGAATGGGCTTACTGTTGTACCCCAAAATTTTCCCTCTCACTTATCAAGAATTTACTGACAAGATATCCTTAACTCAAGACTATATTAGGGTTTGATCAGCTCAAGACACCTCCTTAGGCACTGGTGACCAAAATTAGGGTTTGAGTTTGCACAAGGATTTTTGAACTTCCAATGTCCCATGTGACTTTCATGGATCATTATGGACCCCCAAGATTACTCATGTCAAGTTTCAAGCCTTGGATCACACTTTTGCTCAGACAATTGAGCAGCTGACCTAAAAATCAACTATATTCGGGAAAAAGTCAACCATGGCCAATTTACAGTAAAACTTCATAATTTTAAATCCATATCAACATTTTAAACTCATATGTATCATTTGGTCAAGTTTGGACCATAATTCCTCAAGAAATTTGATCAAATCTCCAAAAGGGCAAAATGGTTAAAATTAGGGTTTTGATTGGGAAAGGGCAATTTATGATTTTTTGACCTAGAAAATGGTCAATATGTTTAAGGCATGATCTCAAGAGTCCAATTGCATCATTTTGACCTAATGACATGTTGGAAATTTCATATTTTTTCACAACTTTGAACAAATTTCTCACCATGATGCAAGATGATTCAAGAGAAACTTCCAACATGAAAGTTGTAGATATCCATGAAGTATACGACTTTTATTTACACAACTCCTTCCAAAAGTTCTTGGATCTCAAGTTATAATTTTATGAACATAGGGTCATGAAACAAAACACAGTGAAATTTTCCCCTAATTTGGTCAGGATTTTGACCTAACTTCATGAAACTTTTTCATATAGTTCCAAGGGGAATCTTCAAAATCAATTCAAATATGGGTTGTAAAGCACATTTCAAGCTTTCCAAAATGTCCAAGAACTCCTTGAGATCATTCTTGAGTAGGGAGAATCGAAGAGATCAAGTTAGGGTTTTATCACTTTAATTACAAGTCATTTTAGTGATGAACAAAATTCAAATTCAAACTATGCTGCATAAAAACTACTTTGAAGGCCCCAAACTTGTTAGGCACTATAAAATTAATGGTTTACACAGCTGTCAGAGGCCTCACTTCAAGAATTCAATGCATGGACGTGCTTTTTATCCATTTTTGGAAGAAAGGTTACATTGTCATTTTGATAAAGTGACTTTTTGTACAAATAGGTCCTATAAATCATGAGAAATGTTTCAAACACTTACAATCACCCATCCCATGCTTGTACCTCTTCTTGAAACTTGTTTCCCTCTTTTCTTCAAAATCAAGTTACCTAGCCAAAAGCTAAGAAATTGTACTTCTGACTTGCCAATGCACTCAAACACTTTTGTTTATACATACAAAAACCATTTGACGCAAAGACACGAATGCTCAAGCCTTGAAAACACCTAGAACTCAGAATCACACTTGACACTTCCATTTTTAGACAAACTGACCAAAAACTTGAAACTCATAATCTACTCGTGCGTTCCTTGGCATTTTGGTTTCTAAAGTTTCTAAACATCATATAGAGTTGATCCCAGACCCTGTTATAGAACTGTAACATCATTAACACCATCCTCCATTTCAAAAAATAGAGCTCTGCACATTGACTTCTCCAAACCATTTCAGCCATCCATTGCTCAAGCTAATCATTGCATTAGCTTCCTGAGACCTCAAGGAAGCTAACCCGATCATCACCATCACTTGAAACAAGCTCAAACTCAAAACACGATTTCCAGTTTTGAGGTAAGTTTTCTTAAATTTGAACTCTTCATACAGGCATCATCAATGGTTTATTTGTGAACAAAACATGTAGATATCATTGCCCTAAAGCTAACCATGTCCATAGTTTCCATTAATTTTGCTTGAGCTTAGAGAATTTTGAAACTGAAATTTCTGAGATTTTTAGGGTTCAGATTAGGGCCATTAAAATTCATGCTTATCTTTGATCTATAGTTTTAATGCTTTACATTTCTGAAACCATGAGAAAATTTGCTACAAGTTTCATGTTTACAGTTTTCATTTTTGATGAGAAATGAGCAAGTTACAGGTGGTCTGGCTGGAGGTTGAAGATGAAGTCATCAGGGCGTCTTTTGCCTTGTATATTTATTGTTTTGCTTATGTTAACAGATGTATAGCCACCCCAGTGGTAGAAGTGTGCGCCTGTAACCTTTGGGAACTGAGTTCGAGCCCCAGTGGTACCCTTTTGGATTTTTCACATTTTCTTTGTTTTTTGTTTTTTTTTCTTTTTTGCACGCGCGCCTTCTTGGGCCTGCTTTATTTTGTTTTTTTGCTTACTAACCCCCCTGCAGGCTAATTGCACCCCTGGCCCAGTTTATTTTTATTTTCTTATTTTTATTTCATTTGTTTTCTTAATTATTTTTTTTACTAATATTAAAAATCATAAAAAATATAAAAAAAATCGATTTTCATTTTAACTTAGTTTATTTTATTTTTCTCACAAAAAATATTTTTATTAACTATACTTTATTTATTTTTTTACAAATCACCTTGTAAATTTAATTAAAACTAGGTTAATATTATTTTTCTTTTACATCTATTAAAATATATTTATTTTAATATATAAAAAGGGTCAAAAACATTTTATAATACTATAAATATTTTCAAGACAAAAAATACCAAAAAACACTTTTCTTATAAAACTTAATTTCTTTTATTTTTATTAATAGATTTAGGGTTTTGCTTAAAAAATCTTTTCTTATCAAAATTAGGGTTTACTTTTTATTAATTACTTTTCTTTAAATTAATTATATTTTGACAAAATCCCATTTTCCTAAAAAATCAAACATATATCCATTTACTTCACATTTTGCATTTTTGTGCATTTATTCATTTTGTATATTGTATCCATTTAAATTCCTTGTACATTGATACCAATTCAATATGGTTGTAATAGACTAATTATGTTTTATATTCTTGCAATCCCCATTCAATTTGTACACCCCCTCCCACAAATGTTGTAATAGCGTAGTAACTTTAAATTCCGCAATTTATCGCTTTTATATATAACATGCTAGTAATTAGGGTTTGTATGGAAAGATTAAAACCAATACTTAGAAAACCCTAATTCAAGACAAAAACAATCATGAAAATAATGCACTTGCACACAAGCACCCCTAGGGTTATTCCCTTGGTTTCCTTATACAAAATGGCCATATTACGCATGTAAGGTATCTCAGCAAAAACAAAGCAAATACAAGATCATAGTCCCTCGATGACGCTATCTAAGTTGTCTTTCAAATGATCTTAGTCCCTAAAAGAGAATGCTAAGATACCTTACAATATTGCTAATCATGGTTATACGATGACCCACGCCCGTCCCGTTTACATCCAAAGATAGGGTTACTTACCAAATCAATGGTAAGATGACAATGTCAAAGGAAAAGGAAAATGAACAAGGAAGACTTTTGAGTAGGTAGAATGCTCCTAATTACTTGCTAAATTTCAAACAAATATCTTTGCTATTTTCAAAACAAGCACCTACACTTTCAAAACATCTTACAAACTTGAAAACATTTTCAAAAGATCAAACATCTTTGTATACATTCTTACAAACAAGAATCATTACAAAGATTGCCTAAACAATTACCTCTTTACAAAATACTTTCAAAAACCACACAAAGCACAATTTCAAACAAAAAGCAAGTGATCTAGCAAGTAACTAAGAGCCCATGGAAAACCATGGATGAAAAGGGTGCTAATACATTCCCTTTCATAATCTACCCCCCGAACTCAAGAAATAATCTCAAAGGTCTTTTCTGTGCTTTTTCACCTTTCCTTTTGGATAAAAGAAAAGTCGGTGGTGACTCTTGCCAACCGCAACATTTGCAATCAAACGCAAAACCTTCAATTCAGTTCTCCCACCGTATCACAGAACTGGCAACTCTGCTGGGGAAAATTCTAAAAGTGGGGTTACCTTAGGGTTAGATCACATTTACTTGCTTGCATTGTTTGACTTCTATGCTTTACATTATGGTTCTTTGTTTTGGTTTGAATCCTCTACCCAGATTTGGGATACATTATAGGTAAGTAGAAATACGTTATGGAAACTGTACGGGGTATACCGACATGATCTAAGCAATAGCTACGTTAGTGCGATATATTTCTGGGTACCGGTAGCCTTTGAGTTAATCAAAGAGAATACGGGGCCGCTGAGTGATGTCACAAAGCACTAATGAACTTTTAGAACCTTTACTTGACCAACTTGGCCTTTAGGATGTAGTGAGATGACCGGCTTTGGTGCAGTATGAAGTTGGTGGATACTCGATACTACACACATTGAGGTTTGGTTGCTTGAGATATCTCGGTCGCCATTAAAGAGGCTTCTGCTGAGACAATGCTCTAGAAAATAAACCAGTGATATTGAGCTCCTTAGAACTCGGTTACTATTACTAGGACAGGTTTGAGCCAACTAAACTTCAAGAGGGTACTTACCTATGAAACCCCATGCAAGCCCAAACCTAAGGACTTGTTTGCTTTGTTTGCGTATACATACTTGTACATAACATCATGAACATCATAACATCATATTCATTCACTAACCATTTCAAGGATGTTGGGATTTATCTTTGTTCTGTTTTGTAGGATATGGATTCTCTTCGCAGGAAAACTATTCAAGTCAACCTTGTAAAGATCCCTCCACACCTTAAGGAACTAGCTTCAAGGATTCCAGAAAACTCTCCATTCACCAAGAGACATGGTCGCCTACTCAACTTGGTCACCTCTAACACAGATGAGGACATGATGAAGGTGCTCTTTCAGTTCTTTAATCCTTTACACCATTGCTTCACATTTCCCGATTATCAACTTGTGCCAACTTTGGAATAATTCTCCCAACTCTCGAGGATTCCCATTCTCAATAAACTACCTTTCAACGGTACGGAAAGAGACCCAAAGCCAGAAGAAATTGCTCAAGCTCTAAACTTGCAATCATATGATGTCACAACTAATTGGGAAACAAGGAGTGGTGTCAAAGGTTTCCTAGCAAAGTTCTTGTTTGAGAAAGCCCAAAACTATTGGAACTCTTTGGATTTGCAAGCCTTTGAGGAAATTGTGGCTCTCCTCATCTATGGGATGGTTTTATTTCCAAATCTGGACCAACTCATAGATATGAACGCCGTCAAAATCTTCATATCTCGCAACCCGATGCCTACTTTGCTAGGAGACATCCTACACTCTTTTCACACTTGCACAATGAGGAAAAAAGGTGTTCTTATGTGTTGTACTCATCTCTTGGCAAGATGGTTTATTTCGCATCTTCCCCAATCTGTATTGAAGAATGAGCAAGGTTCAAGGTGGTCACAAAGGTTGATGACGCTCAAACATTCAGACATTCATTGGTGCTCCCGATCCATAGAGAGTGTTACTATTGTTGACCGTTGTGGAGAATTCCCTAATGTCCCTTTACTTGGCATTAGGGGAGGTATCACCTACAAACCCTGCTTAGCCTTAAGACAATTTGGTTATGCCCGAAGGGATGGCCTGTATGAGATGCTGATTCAAGGTTTGGTATTTGACTACGAGAACGACGATCAAGGTCTTCGCCAGAGATTTGTCTAAGCTTGAAGGATGTTGAACAAGGTAAATAGAAAGACTTTGGGGCATAAAATTTCATCCATCTTGAGCCTTACCTCAAATGGGTACGAACTCGTCCTCAGAGTCTTATGATGCCTTATCCTTCTATTCTCCCAGTAATCATCGAGTCTGTCTTGGAAGGAGATGTTCCATATACTATCCTACATCCTAACATGCCCACCTCTCTTGAAGACCTACAAAGGGATTGGATACAACTCAAGGGGGAGCGATATACTTTCGAAGCCCAATTCTATGCAAGCGAGAAGAAGGTTTTAGAACTCAATAGGCTACTTCATGAGGAGCAGACTATGAATTCCTACATTGCACAAAAGAGGATGCGTACTACCTTTTTATCTTAGAGTTCTTGTATTATTTTTCCCAAGAAGGCATTGATGTACTCGAGCTTTAATCTATTAATATAACGTGTGTTTCCTTTTTGTCTAAAACAAATTTGAATCTTAAAATCCTTGAAATCATTGCATATGCATTTACCATTCATCATAACATAAGCAGGTTTCTTGCAACAAGTCTCCTCATCTCTCTACTGTTTATTTCAGTAATATGGATCTCGAGCAAACAGTGAAGGACCTCCAAGCTCAAAATGCACAGTTTCAACAGTTGTTCTTAACTCTGGCCAAAGGACAAGAAGAGTTGAAGACCTTGCTGGTTAAGGAGAAGAAAAAAAAGACGAAGAAAATAACTGGAGTTCTAAACATGGGAAGAAGATTCCAAGGGTAGACAAGAAGGGTCTTAGACTTTGCAACAAAATCTGGTGAGAAAGACAATCAAGATGGGAAGGGAAAGGAAACCGTTGCTCAGTCTGATTCAGAATGAGATTAAATTGTTATCTGGTCGTTGATAACACTTACTTTACACTTTTTTTTACTCTGATTTCACATGTTACATAGGTTTTTTATTATTCTTTTCTCGTATTATGCCTATCTTTTGTTTCCTTTTCAGGTATTTCAATTATCCAGAGCTCCCCTGATGAAATGAAGGAAAACAGGCTGAAAAACAGGAGTTTAGGTCAAATTTGCACTCATGGCGTCCACCATGGCGGCAACCATAAGGTAGGTCATGATGTGGACCACCTCCTGCTGACCTCAACTTCCATGTTTCCCACTTCCTTTCTTTTACACTCATGGCGGGCGCCATGGCCTCCATGGCGGGTGCCACCTTTGGACGATGTTTCCCCCCCCCCCAAAAGGAGTTAGGGGCATTCCTGTGATTTCCTACATTCTTCATCCACTATAAATAGAAGTTCCTGATTTCATTTCAATTCACCCAAGCTTAGTTGAAAACTTGATCCAACCATAGTTTCGAACTTAAGCCATATAATTTCACCATTGTAAAGAGATAATTCTTCACATCGGGGAATTATTGCTCTATTGATTGAGTCTGTGATCGAGTTCATAGATTGAGTCTGTAGTCGAGTTTGGAGCACTTCGGCAGAAGTTTATCCTGCCACATTTATTTTCAACTACTGTTTATTTCCAATCGCATTTTACTTCCAGTTTGTACCAGATTTAAAACCTCCCCGTTTAGAGCGGGTTTCTATTTATATTTCCCACACCTGCTTTTACTTTGTTTATTTCCCGCACCTGATTTTACTTTGTTTATTTCCCGCACCTGCTTTTACTTTGTTTATTTTCTGCACTACTTTTATTTTGTTTATTTCACGCACCGCACTTTAAATTATTTACTTTCTCGCATGATTTATTTTAATATGTCTGTTTACATTCCCATGTCAGGCTGAACCTTACTGGGCTAGAATGTAAGGAATCTAGTTAGACCGATATTCCAAATAATGTGTCATTAGAAATGCTTATGGGCTATTTTGGTTTTTAATACGAGTTTTCTGTACTTTATTGTTGTTGGGTAAGATCGAAATCCGTCAAACCCTTTGTTAAACTCGGTTAGTTCTAACTAGTCAAAGGAAGCGAAAGCGCTTTATCTGGTTAGTTAGAGATTTTTATTATCAACGAAGTCAATTTTGAAAATATTTTCGGACGCGTTTATAGGGTTAAAGTTAGGTCCTCTTTTTATTAGAAATTCCAGATCAAAATAATTTTCAACTTGGTCAAGTACTTTATTTCTTAAAAATAGGTTTATTACTTTAACGCAATGCGCGCATTTTTATAAGTGACGATAAGAAGGTATGATTAGAGAGTAAAATCGGTTTTGATTACGCAAAAGCGACATTTCCTGTTAAATTAGTTCTTTTCTTTAGTAGAAAATATTACCCTATAAGTAGTTCTATTCTGAAGCATTGCGAATATCATCTGACTATGTGAATTACATTCGACCCTGCTTTTATATCTGAAGTTTATTTCACTGCACTTTACTTTCTTGCATGCTCAATTCCCTATTTAATTTTGACTTAGCTAAACACCATAACAATAAGAAACGATAGATTGACGATTGGTCTATGTGGATCGATAATCTTTTATATTACTCTGACGCGATTCGTACACTTGTGAATACACCGCATCAAGTTTTTGGCGCCGTTGCCGGGGACCAATTTTTTCAAATTTCGCACCCTATAGTCTCACCGTCTAGACTAAGTTTTAAAGTCCGGTTAATGCGAAGATCTCGTAGCACCGAAACCTTATTCAATCCTTTAGCGGAACCTGAACGTTACATCCATTTTTTCCGTAGAATAAGAAAAACTATGGCTGAGAATCGTAACCAAAGACCCCTTAAGGAATTTTCCCAACCATCAGATGAGGAACTTAGTTCAAGTATCGTAAACCCAGCTATAACCACAAATAGTTTAGAACTAAAACCCTCATTGGTACAATTGGTGCAACAAAACCAATTCGGTGGTCTCGCTACTGAGAACCCGAATCAACACTTAAAAACTTTTATACAATTAGCAGACACTTTAAAATGCAATGGTGCTTCGCCTGAGGCAATACGACTAAGATTATTCCCTTTTTCTCTCAGAGATAAAGCACGAAATTAGTTAGATTCCCTTCCACCCAATTCAATAACAACCTGGGAAGAACTTAGGAGAGTATTTCTCTCAAGATATTTTCCGCCCAGCAAAACTGCTGTCCTTAGAAACCAAATCACTAGATTTAACCAAAACTTGGGAGAATCACTTTTTGAAGCATGGGAGAGATATAAGGACCCGTTAAGAGCCTGTCCACACCATGGCCTAGAACAATGGATAATCATCGACACCTTCTATAATGGACTCCATTACAACACAAAGATGTCTATCGATGCTGCCGCTGGTGGCGCATTGATGAATAAACCTTACCTAGAAGCCTACGCTCTCATTGAGGACATGGCCCAAAACCATTACCAATGGGGAACAGAACAAGCTACGGTAGAGAAAAATGAGACCCAAAGAGGAAAACCTGAGATAAGTTTTCTAGACATGATGAAAGTTAAAATGGACGCTCTTGCCTTAAAAGTTCAAAACATGTCTCAAAACCCTAATACTGTAGCCGCAATAGCTTCAGAATGCAAACTCTGTGGGACCCAAGGACATCAACCTGCAGAATGTAACTTGTTGAATGAGCCTTGCTCAGACCAAGTAAACTACACCCAAGGAAACCCATTTTCAAACACTTACAACCCCGGATGGAGGAATCACCCAAACTTTTCTTATAAAAACAATAGCCCAATACAAAAACTCTGCACCTTCGAGACCTACAGGTTTCCAAGCCCAAAGACCAAATCAACCTATGCAAGCTGTGGCACCCAAACCAAACCTTGAGAAAATCATGGTAAATTTCATTTCAGCTCAAATCCAGCAAAACAAAGAGTTCCTAAATCAGAATATTCACGTAAACAAACTAATCACACAATTAGGAACTAAGGTTGATCAGATAATTATGCATAACAAGATGCTTGAAACCCAGATCTCGCTGATAGCCCAAACACAAGCCTCACAAACTACACCTGGAGGACAATTCCCTGGACAACCTCAACCAAATCCTAAAGGGCAAGCTAATGCCATTTCCTTACAAAGTGGGACTACTTACGATGGACCCAAGAATCCAGCCATGGGTACACCTTAACAACCTAAGACAAATGTTTTTCCTATAGACCAAGTGGAGGAACCAGAGGAACCCGAAAAGCAAAAAGAACCAGAGTTAAAAGATAAAACTAATAAATCTCCACCCCCTTACAAACCCCCAGTCCCATTTCCGCAAAGACTTAAACAAACCAAACTTGACAATCAATACCAGAGATTCGTTAAAGTTATAGAAAAACTCTATGTAGAGATTCCTTTCACCGAAGTAATCACTCAGATACCATCTTATGCTAAATTCCTAAAAGACATCCTGACCAACAAGTGTAGACTTGATGATCCCAAACCTATCGAATGCAATTTTATTTCAGAAAATAAACTTTCCAAGAAAGAAAAGGATCCAGGAAGTTTTTCCATTCCTTGTATCTTAGGAAATCATACTATTGACAAAGCCTTCTTAGATCTAGGAGCTAGCATCAACCTTATGCCTTTAGAAATTTGTAGAAGGTTAAACTTAAGAGAATTGCAGCCGACTAAAATGTATCTCTAGCTGGCTGATAGATCAGTTAAGTATCCTATAGGCATACTTGAAGACATACCAGTTAAGACTGGTCAGCTATATATCCCAACTGATTTCGTGGTTAAGGATATTAAAGAAGACGAAGAAATCCCAATCCTCTTAGGTAGACCATTCCTATCAACAACCAGAGCCATAATTGACGTTAAGAAAGGAAAATTCACATTTGAGGTGGGTGATGAAAAGATAGAATTTATTCTTTCAAAGTTCTTAATAGCACCAGTCATAGGAGATGCCTGTTATGCCATCGAAGTAATTGACGAGTGTATATTGTATCTTAAGGGAGAGGAATCTAACAAAAATATCAAGTTACCTTCGACCCCCATTATGGAGGATGATGGATTTAAAAGTTTAGAACCTTACATCGATGACGACCTCTATGAATGTTTATCGCTTACTCCCGATCCCATGCCTTGCCTTTTGAAACCATCTTTAGAACTGAAGGAACTTCCCAAGAACCTCAGATAAGAATTCTTAGATAAAGAGATGAATCGTCCTGTTATAGTTAACGCTATTTTAAGTCAAGACAAGACAACTCAACTCTTAGAGATCTTACGAAAATATCCCTCGACTTTAGGGTATAACATCTCCGATTTAAAAGGAATAAGTCCATCGGTGTGCATGTACTGGATCTTGTTAGAGTAAAACTCAAAACCCTCAAGAGAACATCAAAGAAGAATAAACCCTATAATGAGCGATGTTGTTAAAAGAGAAGTTCTTAAGTTACTAGAGGCTGGTATAATTTACCAAATATCAGATAGTAATTGGGTGAGCCCTGTGTATGTGGTGCCAAAGAAAGGAGGCATCACAGTCATAGAAAATGAGAAAGGTGAGCATATTACTAAACGAAGAGAAGGAGGTTGGCATATGTGTATAGATTATAGAAAATTAAACAAAGCAACCAGGAAGGATCATTTCCCTCTTCTATTTATAGATCAAATGCTCGAACGTCTAGCCAGACACTCGCACTTTTATTATCTAGATAGATACTCAGGATTTTTCCAAATACCTATTCACCCTGAGGATCAAGAGAAAACAACCTTTACCTGTCCTTATTGAACGTTCGCCTATAGACGAATGCCCTTCGGACTCTGTAATGCCCCTGCCACTTTTCAACGTTGTATGATGTCTATATTTGCAAATTACCTAGATGGAATAATGGAAGTTTTCATGGACGATTTCTCGGTGTGTGGATTCAATTTTAAAGATTGTCTCTCCAACCTCGAAAAGATCCTTGAAAGATGCGTAGAGGTGAACCTAGTGCTAAACTGGAAAAAATGCCATTTTATGGTTAATGAAGGTTTAATATTATGACACATTGTCTCCGAAAGAGGCATTGAGGTCGATAGAGCCAAAATTGAAGTTATAGAAAACCTCATCCCACCTAACACCATTAGGGAGATTAGAAGTTTTCTTGGACATGCTGGTTTTTATCGGCATTTTATAAAAGACTTCTCTAAAATAACAAAACCTTTGACTAATCTTCTAATGAAGGACGTTGAATTTCTTTTTAATGAGAAATGTCTCGAAGCTTTTAAATTTTTGAAATAAGCACTGATTTCAGCTCCAATCATGCAACCCCTAGATTGGACACAACCTTTTGAAATCATGTGCGATGCCAGCGATTATGCAGTTGGTGCTGTTATAGGACAACGAAAAGACAAGAAATTACATGTTATATATTATGCTAGTAGAACCCTAGATATCGCCCAGCTTAACTATGAAACAACAGAGAAAGAATTACTGGCAATCATTTTTGCGATAGATAAGTTTAGGTCATACCTAGTTGGAGCAAAGATCATTGTTTACACTGATCATGCTGCCATATGTTATCTATTAAATAAAAAGGACGCTAAACCTAGATTACTTAGATGGATCCTGTTACTCCAAGAGTTTGATCTAGACATTAAGGATAAGAAAGGCACATAGAATGTTGTCGCTGACCACCTCTCTAAATTATAACACTTAAAACCTGACTTATTGCCTATAAATGATGATTTCACCTATGATAGACTTATAGCTAAGACTGATGATTTAGAGCCTTACAGAAATAAAGATTTTGAAAAATTTCAGTAATGAAGAGCGTACCTTGGTACGCTGATTTTGTAAACTACCTAGCTGCAGATATCATACCCCCTGATCTAAATTACCAACATAAAAAGAAGTTCTTAAAAGATGTTAAACATTTCTACTGGGATGAACCACTCCTATTCAAGAGAGAAATATATAATATTTTCAGGCGTTGCGTCCCAGAAGAGGAAATAGAAGACATCATCAGACACTATCATTCTGCACCTTATGGTGGACATGCAGGTATATCTAAAATGCACGCAAAGATTCTTCAAGCAGGCCTCTATTGGCCAACTTTATGGCGCGATGTTCATGCCTACATTGTCAAGTGCGATCGATGCCAACGCACCGGGAACATATCAAGACGTGACGAGATGCCAATGTGGAATATCCAGGAAGTTGAACTCTTTGATGTTTGGGGTATAGACTTTATGGGACCATTTCCACCTTCAATGGGAAATAGGTACATTTTGGTAGCTGTGGACTACGTGCCTAAATGGATTTAGGCTATTGCATCACCCACAAACGACACAAGAGTGGTAGTCAAGTTATTTAAGAATATAATTTTTCCGAGGTTTGGAACACCCCGTCTCATTATAAGTGATGGAGGATCACATTTCATATCCAGAATCTTTGATAAGCTCTTGAGTAAGTATGGAGTAAAGCACAGAGTAGCAACACCTTATCATCCACATACTAACAACCAAGTAGAAGTGTCTAACAGGGAGATTAAACAAATCTTAGAAAAAACCGTTTCAACTTCCAGAAAAGATTGGTCTCAAAAGCTACATGAAGCACTATGGGCCTACAGAACAACTTTTAAAACCCCTATTGGAACAACCCCTTACCAATTAGTCTATGGAAAATATTGTCATTTACCCTTCGAGTTAGAGCATAAAGCCTATTGGGCCATTAAGACCCTGAATTTGGAATATTTGATTGCTGATGAAAAGCGCATCCTTGACATTCATAAATTGGAGGAATTCCGCCAGTCTGCCTATGAGAATGCTATAATATATAAAGAAAGAACCAAAACTTGGCATGACAGAATAATTGTAAAGAAAGATTTCAATATAGGTGACCTTGTTCTCCTTTTCAATTCCAGGTTGCGACTTTTTCCTGGCAAGCTACGTTCAAGATGTACTGGTACTTTTGAGGTCTCTAGAATCCTAAGATCTAGAGCAGTCAAGATCAAGAAAAATCCTTGTAGCCCATTCATCACCAATGGGCAGAGGTTGAAGAATTACGAAGGAGGTGACATTCCCACCAACTACTCCAGCCACACTCTGATTGATCCACCAGTACCAGTTTCCGATATATGAAGTTTACTCGTCAAGCTAACGAAGTTAAACAAGCGCTACATAGGAGGCATCCCATGGATTCGACCAGTTCGAGGCTTCTGATAGTAGTCGTCGTTACAGCCGATCCCGTCATCCTAGACATTCACCGCAGGATGGCAAGGGACCCAACTAGCCTTAGTAATTTACCAGGTGACTCTTTCCTTATCTTATTTCGTAACATTGGGGACAATGTTCGATTTAAGTGTGGGAGAAGATTTACTCGCTTTATTTTTTCTCGCTTTATTTTTCCTTTCTTGCATTTTCCTTCTCGTTATTTTACTTCTTTATTTGCTTTAGTTTGATTTTTTGATTTTTTTCAAAATAATACATGTGTTTGACGAATCATCTATATCTGCATGGTCTAGTGTATGTCCACTCCCCCATTTCTTGAGCCTAACTGAAATTTTTTTCTAAGAAAAACACTGTGTTTTGAACTTAGTTGGGCTATAAGACCTGGTTGAGATAGGATGTAGTATGACTTGGGAAAGCCCTTTTGAAGCATCGACATCGTTTTTACACCTTAAGCTTCATAAATTTTGGAATTCGATCCCGATACCCCCTATGTCGTGGCCTTCAATTATAATTCTTAAATCCTTGAGTAGTTTATCCTAGCAGTCAGCTTTGGTCTAAGCATGCTCTACGTAGGGGACTGAAGAGAAGTGAATGATCTATATGCTATGTTCTTATTATAAACTACAACCCCGAGATAGGTGACCCTCACAAAGTCATTTAACTCAAAAAAAGTTGTATGTTGAAAAATAAAGCAAAAGCAAAAGCAAAAGAAGAAGAAAAATAATTTTTTTTTACCCATCTTTAGTTGGTTCAGAGGTATCTGGTGCTGAACTTGCTAGGGCGGATTACGATCCAATCCCCTGCAGCTATAAATGGGTCAGTAAAAGGGGTTACACCAACTTTTTGTACCAAAGCCCTGCATTTTAGGATCAGAATCACTACCCAGTTACTTTACTATGAGCATGTACGAATAACAGGCTTAATGTGATTGCGTCTGAATGAAAAAGGATTTGATAAAAAGGAAAAATATAGGCCTAAGCATAGTGGCATGATATGGATTGGTTCGTAAAAGAACAAAGCTTATGTCCGTTTTATGGAAGAGTGTCACTACGATATCCTTGGTTTGAATCAGTAAGTACCTATCAATGCATCCCTGTTTTAATTCCAGAGGCCCCTTGCAACCCAACTTGTTCACTAACACCATTTTTCTTCTTAATCTATTTAGAGTTTTTGCTTGAGGACAAGCAAAGGTTTAAGTGTGGGAGAATTTGATAACACTTACTTTACACTTGTTTTTGACTCTGATTTCACATGTTATTTAGGTTTTTTATTATTATTTTATCGTATTATGCCTATATTTTGTTTCCTTTTAAGGTATTTCAATTATCCAGAGCTCCCCTGAAGAAATGAAGCAAAACAGGCTGAAAAATAGGAGTTTGGGTCAAATTTGCACTCATGGCGTCCACCATGGCGCTAGCCATGGGGTAGGACATGACGTGGACCACCTCCTGCTGACCTCAACTGCCACATTCCCCACTTCCTTTCTTTTACACTCATGGCGGGCGCCATGGCCTCCATGGAGGGCGCCACCTTTGGACGATGTTTCCCTCCAAAAGGAGTTGGGAGGCATTCCTGTGATTTCCTGCATTCTTCATCCTCTATAAATAGAAGTTCCTGATTTCATTTCAATTCACCCAAGCTTAGTTGCAAACTTGATCCAACCATAGTTGCGAACTTAAGCCATTTAATTTCACCATTGTAAAGCGATAATTCTTCACATCGGGGAATTATTACATTGTTGATTGAGTCTGTGATCGAGTTCGTAAATTGAGTCTGTAATCGAGTTTGGAGCACTTCGGCAGAAGTTTATCCTACCACATTTATTTTCAACTGCTGTTTATTTCCAGTCGCATTTTACTTCCAGTTTGTCCTAGATTTAAAACCTCCCCATTTGGAGCAGGTTTCTATTTATATTTCCCGCACCTTCTTTTACTTTGTTTATTTCCCGCACCTGCTTTTACTTTGTTTATTTCCCGCACCTGATTTTACTTTGTTTATTTCCTGCACCTGTTTTTACTTTGTTTATTTTCTGCACTGCTTTTACTTTGTTTATTTCCCGCACCGCACTTTAAATTATTTACTTTCTCGCATGATTTATTTTAACATGTCTGTTTACATTCCCATGTCAGGCTGAACCTTACTGGGCTAGAATGTAAAGAATCTAGTTAGATTGTTATTCCAAATAATGTGTCAATAGAAATGCTTATGGGCTATTTTGGTTTTTAATACGAGTTTTCTGTACTCTATTGTTGTTGGGTAAGATCGAAAGCCGTCCAACCCTTTATTAAACTCGGTTAGTTCTAACTGGTCAAAGGAAGCGAAAGTGCTTTGTCCGGTTAGTTAGGGATTTTTATTATCAAAGAAATCAATTTTGAAACTATTTTCGGACGCGTTTATAGGGTTAAAGTTAGGTCCCCTTTTTATTAGAAATTCCAGATCAAAATACTTTTCAACTTGGTCAAGTACTTTATTTCTTAAAAATAGATTTATTACATTAACGCAATGCGCGCCTTTTTATAAGTGACGATAAGAAGGTCTAATTAGAGAGTAAACTCGGTTCTGATTACACGAAAGCGACAGTTCCTGTTAAATTCGTTCTTTTCATTAATAGAAAATATTACCCTATAAGTAGTTCTATTCCGAAGCATTGCGAATATCATCTGACTATGTGAATTACATTCGACCCTGCTTTTATATCTGAAGTTTTTTTCTCCGCACTTTACTTTCTTGCATGCTCAATTCCCTGTTTAATATTGACTTAGCTAAACACCGTAACAATAGGAAACGATAGATTGATGATTGATCTCTGTGGATCGATAATCTTTTATATTACTTTGATGCGATTCGTACACTTGCGAATACACCGCATCAGTCGTGATCCAGGCTTTATAGTTTCTTAAACTGGAATAGAAATCAGAAAAATCCTAGTGTCAATTTAATTGAACCAGAGAAAGGTCTTTAATAAACTTTGACTGGAATGGAAATCAGAAGAATCTTAGGATCGATTCAATTGAACCAGACAAAAGTCTCGGAATATTTTTAACTGGAATAGGAATCAAAGAGATCTTAGTGTCGATCTGACTGAACCAGAGAAGGTCTTTAATTAACTTTGATTGGTTAAGAATCAGAAAAATCTTAGTGTCAATTTTACTGAACCAGAAAAAGGTCTTTAATTAACTTTAACTAGATGGAAATCAGAAGAATCTTAGCATTGATTCAACTGAACCAGACAAAAGTCTTGGAATATCTTCAACTGGAATAGGAATCAGAGAGATCTTAGTATCGATCTAACTGAACTAGAGGAAAATCTTGAATTAACTTTGACTGGATAAGAATCAGAAAAAGCTTAGTGTCGATTTAACTGAACCAGAAAAAAGTCTTGGAATATCTTCAACTGGAATAGGAATCAGAGAGATCTTAGTGTCGATCTGACTGAACCAGAGAAGGTCTTGAATTAGCTTTGACTGGATAAGAATCAGAAAAATCTTCATGTCGATTTAACTGAACCAGACAAAGGTCTTGGATTATCTTCATTCGGAATAGGAATCAGAGAGATCTTAGTGTCGATCTGACTGAACCAGAGAAGGTGTTGAATTAACTTTGAGTGGATAAGAATCAGAAAAATCTTAGTGTCGATTTAACTAAACTAGACAAAGGTCTTGGATTATCTTCAACCGGAATAGGAATCAGAGAGATCTTAGTATCGATCTAACTGAACTAGAGGAAAATCTTGAATTAACTTTGACTTGAATGGAAATCAGAAGAATCTTAGTATCGATTCAACTGAACCAGACAAAAGTCTTGGGATATCTTCAACTGGAATAGAAATTAGAGAGATCTTAGTGTCGATCTGACTGAACCAGAGAAGGTCTTGGATTAACTTTGACTGGAATGGAAATTAAAAGAATCTTAGTATCGATTCAACTGAACCAGACAAAAGTCTTGGAATATCTTCAACTGGAATAGAAATCAGAGAGATCTTAGTGGCGATCTGACTGAACTATAGAAGGTATTGTGAGGGCATCTTTCTGAGGATGATCATGAGATAACCCTTTGTTATACATAGCTTTTGAGAAGACTACCAGGTCACATAAGTAGTCAACGGTGTTTGTTGATTTGATCTTTTCCTAAAAAAGGTAAAGAGTTAGTCATATGCAATGTCATGATGTATGAAATGCATTGTGATGATGTTCTCAAAATAAATGAGATTATACTGTGTGTGATATGTATGTGCATGTCATAATGTATAAATATGGAATGCTATTGTGATGTTTCTTAGTCTGGGAAAGTAAATCCCGGACTGCTGCTGAAGAGTATAAGGAGGTTGAATCCTTCGTTTCCGCTGAGGATGATGAATGGATATAATTTTCCGGGGATTTCCTCTTTCTATTTGAGGATGTTATTCCCGGGATTGACTCTACTTGAGAATAACTCTATGGAGGGAGATGCTTTATTGGAAGGTTTTTCCGTTGTAGAGAAATAAACTATGTTGGGGAATGAACTTTCGTAGTTAGAGAAATAAACTCTGCCTGGGAGGAGGTTTTATAACTGTTTGAAATTATAAAACTTGGTTGGGGAAAACATATTGCAGCTAGAGAAGGAACTTTACTGGAGGAGATAATTCCTACTTAGGGAAGGAGAGATCAAAACTTTGGTTGTTTCTACTCTGTGGGAAACATAGACGTCATGGGGTCATATGTAATGGTGACTTTGTCTCAAGATTGCCTCTGCCCCTGTACCTGCTGGAAGGAATAACTGTCGGGACTAAAAATGGTTTTTTAGACTTTGCCCCGTTCCTTAAAGTCATGAGCAACTGTCTTTCTATTTCTTATGCAAATATTTGTGAATAGTAATCATATTCAAATTCATATGTCAAGAATAAGTCATTGGACTTTTTTACAAAACAAAACAAAAAAAGAAAAACAAACAGTTTTGTACTTTCAAAGAAATGATTTGTATTGATTTCTGAAGTTTGCCTATAACAGGCATTTTGTACAAAGAGGTTGACGTCCTAGTAGGAGAATGCCGCCATGAGTGAAAACTATACAAAATAGTGTACAAAGAGAAAAAATAGCTATGTGTAATAATCCCATTGAGTTTCAATTCTGCTATTGCCCCCATGTCCTTGAGCGTCTCATCACTTTGCTACTTGTCCGAAGCTGACTGGATTGATTGGTACCGTTTGAGCTTGATAGTTGATACTGAAGCCTGGTCGCAAGGTGATCCAATAGGACATAGTTATATGCTTCAAATCCCTAACTTTTTCCTGGACCGCCCTTTCAGGTTTTCTGTCCACCGGGATACCCTTTTTTGCCCAAGCCGCCTTTTCAGGTTTTCGACTTGCCAAGTGTACAGATTTTCTTTGTATATATCCCTAATTTTTGCCCGAACTCTTTTGGTTCGTCGGGATGCCCTTATTTTTGCCTCGACCAGTCAACCAAGCAGGTCTTTATTCATGTGTAGTATTTTTTTCACTATGTCCGCATTAACAGGGTGAGGAAGGTCGTCACCATCCATGGTGGCTAGAATCATGGTGTGATACGGTGGGAGAACTGACTTGAGGTTTTGCGTTTGTTTTCGCAAATGTTTCAGTTTAGCAAGAGTCGCCACCGACTTTTTATTTTATCCTAAGGAAAGGTTAAAAAGCACAGGAAAAACCTTTGAGATGTTTTCATGGGTTCGGGGAGTAGATTATAGAAAGGGAAGGTATTAGCACCCTTTCTATCCATGGTTATCCATGGGCTCTTAGGTACTTGCTTAGATCACTTGCCTTGCATTTTCAATTGTTTGAAATGGTGCTTTGTGTGATTTTGAAAGAGGTTTTGAAAGGAGGCCATTGTTGTGGCAACCTTTGTAATGATCCATGTTTGAATGTATACAAAGGTGTATTTGTCTTTTGAAAAGTTTTCAATGTTTTTGAAAGTTGTTTTGAAAGTGTGTTGTGATGTGTGTTTTGAAAAATGGCAAGGATTGTTTTGCAAGATTGGTCAAGTAACCAAGAGCTATCTACCTTAAATTTCTCAAAGACCTTTCCTATATTTCAACCCTTTTAACAGTATTGTTCCACCATTGTATTTGGTGGACAATCTTGTGTTAGGATGTTAACGGGACGGGCGCGGGTCATCTTTTAGACCATGAATGCAATAGTGCCAAGTGTCTTTGGCAATTTTTCCTTTAAGAGACTTGATCATTTTTTAGGCAACTTGAGAAAGCGTCATCGAGGGACTATGATCATTTGACTTGTTTTGTTTTGCCAAAGAAACTCAACATGCAACATGGCCCATTATTGAAGGCAACAAGTGGAGTAACCCTAAGGGTGCAAGTGTGATTGGTGTTGTCCATTTTCATGCTTGTTTGTCTTTGCATTAGTCAAGCTATTTGTTGGTTGATTTTGCATACAAACCCTAGGTCTATCATGGTATAATTTGAAAGCTTTAAAATGCGGAATTTAAAGTCCTAAATTATTACAACATAATTATGGGGATGGGGGTACAAATGTTCAAATGGGGGATATTTAGCAAGAAATTAAATCTAGAACTATTACATCCACATTGAATATGCAAGTTATTTAATTATACAATAATTAAATAAATATAATAAATATACAAAATGTATTATGCACAAAAATGGTTTTTTATGTATGTAAAAGTATTTTTCATGTGAAATATGAACAAAAATAAAAAGTCAATTTTTTGGATATTTTCATGGTTTTAGGGCAAAACACTAGTTTTCTAAATAAATAGTATTTATTAATTATATTATATACAATATTTGTCAATTATATACAAAAAATAAAAAATAAAATAAAAAAAGAAGTATATTATGAAAAAAAAAGTATTTTTGATGTCATATATTAATAAAAATAAAAAGGTATTATATTTACATTTTTTATCCTAAATATTTAATAAAATATATATAAGTATTTATATTATATATTAAATATACTAAATATATACAAAAATAAAAAAATATTAATTATTTACAAAAAATGGTCTATTTTAGAAAATGCTTTCAAAATGCAAATAAAAAATAATAACTAAGAAATATATTTTTTGTATTATTGTTTTGTGTTTTAAATAAAAAGAAATATATTGGTTTATATATATATGCCTAAATAAAAAAAACAAATGCCAAATAAATACAAAAATGGGTGAAAAAATAATTTTAATGTTTTTTATGTTTTGACAAAAATAATAAACCAGAAGAAAAAATAAAAAAATAAAAAATGATTAAAAAATCACACAATGGGCCAGGGGGGTGCAAAATGAGAAAAGAGGTGTAAAAAGCAAGGACAACTCAGGCCCAGCCCAAGACATCATCTTCTTCCTCCAGCTTCTGTTTGAAACAAAAAAAACGCGCGTTCCTTGCTCATCCTGCTATCTCTTGATTCTTTGACTTTTAACAAAATCTTACAACATCAATAATATAGAGCATCAAGTTACGATTTCAAACATATAAAAAAGTTGTTCTAACTCTCAAACGAGGGAGAATTTCTCCATCCCTAATTTCTGACCTAAGTTTTCTTCCATGTTCAGGTCCAAAATTCTCTTAGCACACACAATATAAATGAAAAGTAATTACATGGATGGCTTCAGGGCTATAAATAGAACATGCTTTCTTCACAAACTTAAGCCTAACTATGCATGGATTGAGGGATAGAAGTTTAAATTTTTACCTGTTCAGCTTGAGTCGTGTACAGCAATGGAGGTATCTTCAATGGAGTTTGAGGACTTGTACAGCTTGCCTGAGGTCCAAGGATGCTTCCTCTATGCTTGGTGTGCCTTGAATCCTTCTGAATCAAGCTATGGAAGTCAACCTGCAACAATGAAAAGTGAAAATGGCAAACTTGGCTATGGATGTTACAGCTTGTATCTAAGGCTTGTGACATCTTTAATGGATGGTATGGAGTGTATTGGAACTTGTTTGGGCAAAAACGCACGAGTGAATGATGCTGGCCAAGTCAAAATGCAGAATGCCCTATTTCTTGCAGAAAAATGGTGTTTTGATGAATGAGAAGGTTTGAGCTGTGATGGATTCGTGTTTTAGGTCAGGTTTGATGTATGGAAAGTGTTTATGAAGTTTGTTTTTGCTTGTGTTGACAGGAGCTCCCCGTTGGATATCTTTTGTAATGTTTCTTCTTATCTAAGCAAAGAAAATGCAAGTTGGGTTATAGGCCAATGCAGGCCCCTCAAGCATGCTGCAAACTTGGTTCTTGATCAGTGGGATTTGTCCACAAACTTGTGCCTAAAAGATCTGGCTTGTACCTCTTGGATTGTGAATTTGACATAAAGTGGACCTTTTCAAAAATGGCAAAAATGCTTTTTCTAATTATGGACCAATCTTGCATGTAATGGCTAAATACACAAAATAAGACTTGAACACAAAGGATATGCATTAAATTATTGAGTGTGAGAAAGATTAGAGGCCTGTAATCTAGCTTGTGCAAGCTGACTTGAAAAATGCCAATGTTATGAACATGTATTTGGCTATGAACAAAGTGACTTTTGCCCATCTTTGCAAATTCGATTCTCCCTAACCACAAGGGTGTTTGAGAAGTTCTTGGACAATTTGGAAAGCTTGGAATGTGTACTACAATCCATATTTGTAATGCAAATTGAAATTCCAAGTGGAACCATGTGAAAAGTGGCCATGAGGTTGGGCAAAAATCCTGCCTAAAAATAGGTCAAAAATTTTCTAAGTTAAGAATGTTTTGCACCCCTATTCCAAAAATCATAACTTGAGCTACAAGATTCTTTTGAAAAAACTTTGTGAATCAAAGTTGTAGATTTTGCAATGGACTACAACCTTCATGTTTTGAGTTTTGTTTGAATCCAAATGTATCTTGATGAAAAAAAGGGACAAAGTTAGGAAAAAATAAGGAAGTTTCATAACTTAGAAAAATTCTAAGTTATGAAATTTTCTTATTTTAAACCCTAATTTGCAAATTTGGATTTCTTGGTGAACAAGTTTCATAATTTGACATGTCTTGATGAAAAATGAATCTTGGCACTTGATTTTGACCAAAAAGTCAAAGTTGGACTTTTTAGTATACAGTCAAATTTTGATCAGTTGACTGGAAAATTCATCTGTCAATCCTGTGCATTTGAGATCTTTTGAACTTGTTGAATGTGTCAAGACCATGCCATTGAGTTCTTGAGTCCATATGTGAGCTTGGTTTGCCATTGGTTAGGTCAAACAGTCAAAAATTGCCTTTGTGCAGTCAAAACCCTAAAAATGACCATTTTGCCCTTTTGGTGATCTGATCAAATTTCTTGTGGAATTGTGATCCAAACTTGACCAAATGGTTCATATGAGTTCATAATGTTGATGTGGGTCAAAAATCATGAAGTTTGACTGTTAATTGGTCACAGTTGACTTTTTTCCCAATACAACTGATTTCTAGGTCAACTGTCCAATTGACTGGGCAAAGATTGGAATCAAGGCTTGAAACTTGGTATGGATAAACTTGTGAGTCCAATATGAAGCATGGAAATCACTTTGGGCATTTTAGGTCAAAACATCTTTGTGCAAACTCAAACCCTAATTTGGGTCAACAGTGCAAGAAGGAGTCTTGAGCAGAGCAAACCCTAACTTGATCTTGAGCTCCAAGAGTCTTGTGATGAGAAAATGTTGAAGAAAAGAGAGGGAAAATTTTGGGGTACAACAGTTGCCCCTGTTCAATCTTCTTGCACCTGAAGAGTTAGATTGGCAAGTTTGCCTTTCGCGTCTCGAAGGTAAAAGGAGATTGGACACTAGAGTGCCCTTAAATTTGAACTCGTCAGAACAATGGATGCGGGAATGGGCTTAGAGATACCATTTGGAGATGGGCTTAAAGATGCCATATGGAGGGGTGACAGAATCTTGTCGGGGATGTACTTAAAGATTCCATCTGGAATGTTTGTTGAACTGCAATGTGATAGGTCAGAAGAGTGAGGATTATAATGGTATCCGTGTCTGGAATGCATTTGAACTGTATCTAAAGACTGATTTTGTATGAGCAAAAGAATGGCCTTCGTGTCTGGGGCGTATCTGAGCTGTAAATGTGCTTGAAGAATGAATATCAGAATGACTGCCGTGTCTGGAGTGTATCTGTATTGTATCTGGGTAACAGAGAAATATCTGTATGGAGCAACTGCGTGCTGGGGACAAATTCTGAATGAGTGACAGAATGGCAACCGTGTCTGGAGCGTATCTGGACTGTATCTGAAGTTGAAAGTTGTATGAGTAGAAGAATGACTTCCGTGTCTGGAGTGTATCTGAAACCGTAACTGGGATTGAGATCCGTATGAGTAATAGAATGACTTCTGTGTTTGAAGTGTATCTGAAACCGTAACTGGGATCTAAATAAATGACAGAATGACTTCTGTGGCGAACGCACTGGGGAGAATCAAACTGCTGTAGTAAGGGTCAGAATGGTATCCGTGCTTGGAATGCATTGAACCTTGAGGTAGAATGGTTGTCGTGTCTGGAGCGTATCTAGTCTGTTTCTGATCGCAATGGTCTGAATGAGTAGTAGAATGACCGCCGTGTCTGGGGTGTATCTGTACTGTATCTGACTTAAAATTCTTAATGAGTAATAGAATGACCGCCGTGTCTAGGGTGTATCCATACTGTATCTGAATAAATTCTGAATGAGTAATAGAATGACCGCCGTGTCTGGGGTGTATCCATATTGTATCTGAATAATTGTTAATGATAGCCTTTTAATCTTATCCTGAAAAGGATGAAATGTTAGCTAAAACACAAAGTTATGTTGCATGATATGTATGATGCAATATATATGTTATATCAATGTTTATGATATGAATGTAAATGAATGCGCATGTAAGCTGAAGAGCTGTCTTGCTGAGGATAGATGAATCCTGGATGGCTGGAGATAAAAGAATCTTGACTGCTGCCAGGGAAAGTGAATCCTTGACTGCTGCAGGGGATTGCAAGAATTTTTTATTGCTGAAGATGAGACATCCTTGTTGACTATTGCTGGAGAATCAGGAGCTTGGGTTGTATACCAATCTACTGGGGATTCCTGAATTGAGGAGATCTTCACTGGGGAATATCTGAATATCCTGCGAAGAACTGAGAATGAGAGTCTTCAATCTGCTTGGGGGATGCAAGATCCTCAATTGCTGAGGGATCTTAGGACCACTGCGGGGGATCAGAACTCCTTGGTGACTTGTAGGGCAAGATAATTCTGATGATCTCTATTGGGGAGTCCAGAATCTGGTAGACTTATGCTGGAGAGGCATGACTGAGAATCTTCAGTTTGGTGGGAAGTATCTCTGTGGGGAGAAAGCTCACTAGTCTAGTTCCACTGGGGATTGATAGTTGGAATTTTGGCTCCGCTGGGGATTGAATTTTCAGATTTTTAAGGCTCCACTGGGGATACTGAAACTCTGAGGGGAAATGAGTTCTGGAAGGCTCTCTGGCTGGGGAAATCAGTTTTGAGAAAGCTTCTGCTCTGCTGGAAGTCTTAAGGTTTAATTCTGTTTGGGGAATTAAGCTCTAGACTGAGGAATTCGGAGTTTAAATTTGCTGGGGATTGCTTCTGAAAGGGCATTGAGATATCTACCTGTACCTTCAACCTATTAGTAATCACCTCTTTCTCGATTTGTAAGGAAAATGATTACGTTGAAATGCATATGCCTATTTAACAAAACATTGGACGTTTCTCAAACAAAACATAAGTGTAGAAAAAGCAAAAGGAAGACAAAGCAAATTTCTGCATTTGGAAAAGTATTTGTATTAACTTTCTATGAGTATATTTATACAAAGGATACAATCATCCTAGTAAGAGGATGTCGTCGTAAAAATTAAAAATTTATACAAAAGAAAGATGGCTATGTGAAACAATTCCATGGGATCCCCCTTCTGCTATAGCATTCACAACTCTGAATATCTGTCTATTCAATGCTTCGTCCTCCGATGACTGGATTGATCAGAAGCTTGGAGCTGGTTGATGAAGAGATTGTCCTTAAAGTGATCCGACAAGACATAGTCATACGCTTTAATTCCCTAACTTTTGCCTGAATCGCCCTTTCGGGTTTTCGATCCACCGGGAAACCCCTTTTTGCCCAAGCCGCCCTTTCGGGTTTTCAACTTGCCGGGTGTACAGATTTTTTTGTTTTATCCCTAATTTTTGCCTGAACTGCCCTTTCGGGTTTTCGGTTCACCGGGATGCCCATTTTTTCCCAAGCCGCCCTTTCGGGTTTTCGACTTGTCGGGTTACTTTATGCGTAGTATCTTTTGACTATGTCTGCGTTCGCAGGGTGCGGCAAATCGTCGCCATCCATGGTGGTCAGAATCATTGCACCACCAGAAAATATGCTTTTGATCACAAATGGTCCTTCGTAAGTAGGAGTCCACTTTCCCCTGGGATCACTTTGCGGTAAGATAATCCGCTTGATTACGAGATCTCCGACTTGATATACTTGACGTCTGACTTTCTTGTTGAAAGCCTTGATCATCCGTTTTTGATACGTCTAACCATGGCAAACAGCAGCGAGTCGCTTCTCGTCGATCAAATTGAGTTGATCAAGTCGGGTCTGAATCCAATCATCTTCATTCAAACCTGCGTCTTTCATAATCCTTAAGGAAGGAATCTGAACTTCCATGGGTAATACAGCTTCCATGCCATATACCAAAGAAAATGGGGTTGCCCCTGTTGAAGTACGTGCCGTGGTACGGTATCCATGCAGAGCAAACGGTAACATTTCATGCCAGTCCTTGTAGGTGACTGTCATTTTCTGAATGATCTTCTTGATGTTTTTGTTCGCAGCTTCAACAACACCGTTCATCTTCGGCCGATAGGGAGATGAATTATGATGATAAATCTTGAACTGTTCGCATAGAGCGGTGATCATAGTATTATTCAGATTTGTATCGTTGTCTGTGATGATCTTGTCGGGGACACCATACCGGTATATAAGGTTCTGCTTGATGAAGCGGGCAACCACATTTTTAGTAACAGAGGCGAAGGAAGCCGCTTCGACCCATTTGGTGAAATAGTCAATAGCAACCAGGATGAAGCGATGTCCATTGGATGCCGTGGGCTTGATCTCTCCAATCATGTCAATGCCCCACATTGCAAATGGCCAAGGATCTGTTAGAATGTTGAGAGGAACATGAGGAATATGAATCTTGTCAGCGTAGACTTGACATTTGTGGCAAGTACGGGAATGTTGATGGCAGTCAGCTTCCATGGTAGACCAATAATAGCCTGCCCTTAGGATCTTCTTAGCCATTGTATGCCCGCTCAAGTGGGTGCCAAATGTGTCGCTGTGTATCTCGGTCATTATTAACTCTGCTTCAGCTTTGTCTACACATCGGAGTAAAACACAATCATGGCTGCGTTTGTAGAGGATGCCGTTGCTTAGGAAGAACTTGGAAGCAAATTTCCTTAAGAACTTCTTGTCATTCACGGAAGCTCCTTCAGTATATTCTCTAGTCTGGAGATACCTTTTGATTTCATGGAACCAGGGTTGTTCCACTACTTCTTCGGTATTAATCTCATGACAATGCGCAGGTTCATCCATTCGCTCGATGGTGATTTGGGGAGCCTCGTTATCCCAGTTGAGTTTAAACATGGAAGACATTGTTGCCAGAGCATCTGCTAGCTGATTCTCTTCTCGCAAAAAATGCTCGAAGGTGATTTGCTCGAAATGAGGCAACAATGTCAAGACATGTTCTTTGTATGGGATAAGATTAGGATGCGTGGTATCCCACTCTCCTTTGATTTGACTGATAACTAAAGCCGAGTCCCCAAATACGATCAAAGATTTGATCCCCAAGTCTATAGCAGCTTTGAGACCAAAAATGCAAGCTTCATATTCAGCCATGTTGTTGGTACAGCTGAAGCAAAGTCGGGCCGTGAAAGGCGTGTGACAACCTTCCGGGGAAATGAGTACTGCACCGATACCGTTTCCAAGTGCATTTGAAGCACCATCAAAGTACAGGGTCCATCGGGATCCTTTTTCAGGTCCGTCATACGGTATGTTACCTTCAATGTTGTCCAAATTCATGATGTCCTCGTCTGGGAAGTCAAATCTCATGGGTTGATAATCTTCGATAGCTTGATGAGCTAGATGATCAGCTAGTACACTCCCTTTTCTAGCTTTTTGGGTAGTATACTGGATGTCATACTCGGTTAGGATCATTTTCCATCTAGCTATTCTTCCAGATAAAGCAGGCTTCTCGAAGATATACTTGATAGGATCCATTTTGGAAATCAGCAAGGTGGTATGAGTCAGCATATACTGCCTTAGTCGGCGAGCATCCCATACCAAAGCGTAGCAAGTTTTCTCGAGCAGTGAGTAGCGAGTCTCACAGTTGGTAAACTTTTTGCTAAGGTAATAAATAGCATGCTCTTTTCGACCAGACTCGTCATGCTGGCCCAAAACACACCCCATTGAGTTATCCAAGACGGTCAGATACATGATCAACGGTCTTCCTTCGACGGGTGGCATCAGAATAGGAGGTTCTAGCAAATACTCCTTGATCTTATTAAAAGCAGCTTGGCAATCGTCGTTCCATTCGACTACCTGATCTTTCTTTAATAGTTTGAAAATTGGCTCACAGGTAGAAGTCAGATGAGAGATGAATCTGGCAATATAGTTCAAGCGCCCCAAGAACCCTCTAACCTCCTTTTTAGTACGGGGAGCAGGCATTTCTTGTATTGCTTTCACTTTTGCTGGATCAACCTCAATGCCTTTGTTGCTGACAATAAATCCTAGAAGTTTACCAGACCTAACTCCAAAAGTGCACTTGCTTGGATTCAGCCTGAGTTTGTACTCCTTCAACCTGGCAAACAGCTTTTCAAGATGTTCAAGGTGTTCCTCCTCTGTTTGTGATCGAGCTATCATGTCGTCTACGTAAACTTCGATCTCATGATGTATCATATCATGAAATAAAGCTACCATGGCGCGCTGATAAGTTGCCCATGCGTTCTTTAGTCCGAACGGCATCACCTTATAGCAGAAGGTACCCCATTGTGTAACAAAGGTGGTTTTCTCCATGTCCTCGGGGTCCATTTTGATCTAGTTGTAGCCCGAGAAGCCATCCATGAAGGAAAACACCTTGTGCTGAGCTGTGTTGTCAATCAAAATGTCGATATGTGGTAGCGGAAAATCATCTTTAGGGCTCGCCCTGTTCAAATCCCAGTAGTCCACACACATCCTGACCTTGCCGTCTTTTTTAGGTACTGGCACGATGTTAGCAACCCATTGTGGGTAGGATGTAACGGCCAGAAATCCAGTGTTGAATTGCTTCATTACTTCTGCTTTAATCTTCTCCGACATGTCGGGTCTCATTCGGCGGACTTTTTGCTTGATCGGTGGACAATCCTCTCTTGTAGGGAGACGGAGAACCACGATATCTGTTTCTAAACCCGGCATGTCTTCATAAGACCAGGCGAAGATTTCAACGTAATCATTCAACAGCTGTATCAAACGCTCCTTGACACTTGATTCCAGATTGGCACCCACTTGTACTTCCTTCCGGTCTTCCTCTGTTCCTAAGTTGACAGTTTCCAACAACTCTTCATGAGGCAAGATGGCCCTTTCTTCTTGCTGTAGAAGTCTGGCTAGCTCCCCTGGTACTTCACAATCTTCGTCATCTTCATACTCAGCCTGATTGACCAAATCTTCAGAGTTATTGAAGGACATAGCAGAATAGTCACCCATAGAATCCAGAGTGGATGGGTACCTGCATTTGTGAGCGTGGGTGTGTGTAAGGGATAGCCATCTATAAACGAACAAAAATGCAAAAGGAAAGAAAATGAACACAGCAGTTTATCAATGAAAAACGTCCAATGAATCATTAAACATGGCATATGAATATGAAGATAATCAAAACCCTTACAAATGGACCTACATACCCCGGGCAAGGCATGAGGTGAAAAAGTAGTGTGCAGATTGTTCAAAAGTAATTATTACAGACCAACAGGAAATGTTTGACAGATAATTACTGATTAATAAAAGTAATGGGGACGAAGTCTTTCGCCTCCCAGTTGCGCAGTCCCCCTTCGATGGTTGGGAAGATCCAATCTTCAATGTTGGCCTCTTCGTCTTCACCTTCCAAAGCATTGATTCCATAAGGAGAAATCTTGATGGGTGTTCTTTCAACTTTTGAGCGGCGCATAGCTTTTTGCCCCGCAGCGGTAAATCCTAATCCAAACTTGTCTATTTTGTGAGGAATATCAGGCAACTGTCCCCATGTTGAGCTCTTCCCTTCCTTCATTGCAGCCTTTGTGTCTTTTAGAGATGCCATCCTGGCCACCTGCTTGGGTACTTCGGCTACCACTTTTGCTACTGCCACCTCAGGAGAGACTTCCTCAAAGTGCTGGAATGGTGTTTCAATGAATTCACCCTCCACCTCTACATACCGAAAGGAGTTCAGGTGGTTGATTATATATTCCTCTTCACCGTACACGGTTATGATCTTTCCTTTGACAGGGTATTTCAGCATTTGATGTAGGGAGGAAGTGACTGCCCCAGCATTATGTATCCATGGCCTCCCTAGCAAGCAAGAGTATGACGGATGGATGTCCATCACATAGAAAGTTGAGGGGAACACTTCTGTGCCTACCTTAATGGGAATGTCTACCTCCCCATGTACCATTCTCTTTGACCCGTCAAATGCCCTTACAATGATATTACTTGGCTTTAGCTCCAAGCCTTCACAATCCAATCGGTCGAGAGCCTTCTTAGGCAGCACGTTCAGAGAAGAACCAGTGTCGACCAAAACATGGGCCAAAGTAGTCCCTTGGAATTCTACCGACACATGTAATGCGTCATTGTGCTTTCTTCCTTTTGGAGTCAGGTCAGCATCAGAGAAACCCAGGCCGTTGTCTGCGGTAAGACTGGCTACGTAATCTTGGAATTGATCGGCTGAGGTTTCCTGGGGCACATGGGTTGTCTTTAGAAATTTTATCAATGCTTTGGCGTGCGCCTCTGAACAAAGCAGTAATGCTAACATGGAGATCTTCGAGGGGGTTTTCCCCAGTTGCTCTACCACATCATAATCACTCTTCTTAATTATTTTCAGAATCTCCTCCATCTCTTTCTTAGAGGTTTCGGGAATGACCAATAGTTGAGCCCTCGTCCTGACGAGCTCATCTTGGATCCCTTTCCCCTTATCAACAAAAGTAGGAGGGACAACCACAGGAATAACAACTTCTTCAATCAACGGAGTTCTTGCGGAAAGTTTTATCGGTGCAGGAGTAACTTTGGCAGCATCTGAGGGTCCAAAGATTGCCTTTGGGGGGGCAATCTCTGGAGAAAATATTCTCCCACTTCGGGTGATCTTGCTTGTACCGGCAATGTTTCCAATGCTGGCATCTTCTTCATCAGAGCTTTCCTCGGTTATCTCAACTTGTTTAACACCATGGTAGTAGGTTTCTCCACCGTAATTCCATGGTATTGATTTATCTGAAATGTAGGGGACAGGCCCAGGCATAGTTATTTTCAGAGGAACAAACTTTGTAGCGGATGTAATCTTAACAGGCTTTTTAGGGACCTTGGAAAGATTGGTGGAAATGGTGATTATTGAAACATCTTCGATAAGGGTTGGAGTAGCAGGAATCTTTTCGAAAAGAATTTGTTGACTGTCCATTAGGCCTTGGATAGCTATCTTCAGCAATGGACAGTCGATTGGTAGAGAGGAACAACAGTAGCAGTCTTCTTTACATCCTGGGAAAATCCCAGCTTTCAACAGATTTAACTTGATCGTCAACAGTGGAGTCATCAGGTCATCAACATTAGAAACATACAGATCTTCTTCAATAGCATGGACATTACTACCATGCTTCGGCATTGGAGCGGATATAACATTTGGTTTCTCTGGAGCATCGAACTCAACTTCTTTTGCATCTATCAAGTCTTGAATTTTATTCTTTAGCGCTGAACAATTGTTGGTGTCATGTCCGATGCTATCAGAATGGTAGGCACATTTAGCATTCAGATTGTAAGCTGGAGAGGTTGTATTCACATTTTTCGGCGCTTCTTTGATATTTGTGAGATTCAGTTTCAACAAATGGGGAAGAACTTGTGCGGACGTCATATTGATGCGGGTGAACTGCCGTTGTGGCCGTTCTCCCCATTGTTGTTTAGGTCTGGACTGATTGTTGCGAGGCTAATCATTTGATGAATTTTGGATCATCACGCCCCCCACAGTCGGCCGGCGCTCAGTTCTTCCCACTCCTCTCTGAGAGTACACAACAGCCATTTCCTTCTTTGTCGAAAATGATTTCTTAACAGTTGTAGATGCAGAGGCATCCTTTTGAATCTTCCCATTCTTAATACCGGCTTCCACCCGTTCGCTAGTCAGAATTAATTCAGTAAACCCTGCGGAAGAGCTCCCGATCAAATGGTTGAAGAACGGGCCAGATAGAGTCCCTAAGAACATATCAACTAGTTCTCTATCAGAAAGAGGTGGCTGCACTCTTCCGGATAAATCGCGCCATTTCTGGGTGTATTCTTTGAATCCTTCATTTGAGGCCATCCCCATACTCTGTAGCTGAGTACGGGTTGGCGCCAAGTCAGAGTTATATTGATACTGGCGATAAAAGGCAGCTGCCAAGTCTTCCCAACTATGTACCTCTGACCTCTCAAGCTTGTAAAACCAGTCTAGCTGTGTACCAGACAAGCTATCTTGGAAGAAGTGTACCCAAAGGTTTCTGTCGGATGTATGAGGTTGAATTCTTCTGACGTACGACCTTAGGTGTATTTTCGGGCAAGACAACCCGTCATATTTTGCAAAAATTGGCACCTTAAACTTTGGAGGGATCACAATTCCAGCAATCAATCCCAAATCTTCAAAATCTAACCCGGGAACCCTTTGCAGCTCCATAGCTGCCAGCCTATCCTCTAAGTTTTTGTATTTGTCGTCCGCTGGCGGGTATTGTTGCTCTGAGTAGTCTTCATCTTCTTCAGCCTCTTCCTCTTCAGCTTCAAATTCAGAAGGTAGTGCAGCCCCTTTTCCTTTACTGGTTTCCTCTTCAGATGCGGAGGGAAATTCAAGAACTCTTCTGGATTCATTCTCAAACCTTCTTCCCAGGGTAGCTACCCCCACTCTTTTCTTCTTCTTTTTCACTTTTTCTTGCTCTTTGTTCCCAAGCAGTGCTTTTAGATCCTCCTGACCCTTTGCCAAGGTCATTAGGAGATGTTGAAACTGTGAGTTTTGTGACTGCAGATCTTTGACCGTCTGTTCGAGATCCATCTTACTGAAATAAACAGCAGAAAGATAAGGAAACCTGGTGTGAAGACCTGCTTATGCACATGATGGATGATATGTTTATTTATGCAATGCATTCAAGGATTTAGAAATTCAAAATTTGTTGCAAACAAAAAGAACACATGTCATATTAATAAGAAGAAATTTTTTTCAGTACATAAATGCCCCATGGGCCAAATATTACAAAAACTTCTTAAGGTAAAAAGACATTGCACATCCTCTTTGGTGCGATGTAAGCGTTGAGGGTCTCCTCCTCGTGAAGTCGGCGGGTAAGCTCCAAAACCTTCTTCTCACTGGCGTAGAAGCTGGCTTCAAAAGTATTCCGCTCTTCTTTGAGTTGGATCCAACTCTTCTGCATCTCCTCCCATGATGTTGGCATGTCAGGATATAGGATGGTGTAGGGAACCTCTCCTTCCTTAACAGGCTCTTTAATCAAAGGGAGAATATGAGGGTAAGACATCATTAGACTCTGGGCTCGGGTTCGTACCCACTTGAGATAAGGCTCAAGAGGGATGGAGTTCTTGTGCCCCAATGTCTTGCTATCTACCTTGTTAGGCATCCTCCAAGCTCTGATGAATCTTTGGAGAAGTCCTTGCGCATCGTTGTCAAAGTCAAAAACTAGGTCAGGAATCAACATGTCATGAGGGCCATCCCTCCGTGCATATCCAAATTGTCTCAAAGCTAGACAAGGGTTGTAGGTAATGCCTCCCCTAATGCCAAGTAATGGAACATTAGGGAACTCTCCACAACGATCGACGATGATGACATTTTCTATGGACCGAGAACACCAATGTACATCAACATGTGTGAGGGTCATCAATCGTTGTGACCACCTTAAGCCTTGTTCGTTCTTCAAAACAGATTGTGGAAGGTGTGAAATAAACCACCTTGCAAGGAGAGGAGTACAACACATGAGAACACCCCTCTTTCTCATTGTTCGTGTGTAAAATGAGTGGAGGATGTCCCTAAGCAATGTTGGTATGGGATTCCTGGATAAGAAGATCTTGACGGTGTTGACATCTATAAGCTGGTCAGGATTTGGGAACAAGACCAACCCATAAATGAGGAGTGCCACAATTTCTTCAAAGGCTTGTAGATCCAAGGAATTCCAACACTCTTGTGCCTTCTCAAACAAGAATTTTGCCAAGAAGCCTTTGACACCGCTTCTAGTTTCCCAATGCCCCTTGATGTCAGATGGTTGCAAGTGTAGTGCTTGAGAAACATCTTCAGGCTTTGGTTCTTTTTCCGTACCGTTGTAGGGTAGTTGATTAAGAATACGAATTCTCAGGAGTTGAGAAAATTCCTCCAAAGTGGGCACCAACTGGTAGTCGGGGAATGTGAAACAGTGATGAAGGGGGTCAAAGAACTGGAACAACACTTTCACCATGTCCTCTTCAATGTTGGTGTTGACTAGGCTGAGCAGTCTACCATGTCTTTCACTGAAGAGAGAGCTTTCTGGAATTCTGGATGTGAGCTCCTTGAGTTGAGGAGGGATTCTCACAAGGTTGACTTGGATAGTTTTCCTGCAAAGAATTTCCATGACCTACAAAACAAGAACAAAGATGAAGATCCAAACCCTTGAAATGGTTAGTGGATGCATATGATGCTTTATGATGTTCATGATGTATGCACAAACATATGTACAAGCAAGTCACACAAAACCCTAGTTTCAGGCTTGCATGGGGTTTCATAGGTAAGTACCCTCTTGAGTGAAGTTAACTTAAAAACCTATCCTATAAATAAAAAACCGGGTTCTAAGGAGCTCAATATCATTGGATTGTTTTCCATGTTCATTGTTTTGGTTTAGCCACTTAACTAGCGACCAAAATATTCCTAGAAAACAACCCTCAATGAGTGTAGTATCGAGTATCTACCAACTTCGGACTGCACCAAAGCCGGTCATCTCACTACCCCTAATAAAAGGCCAAGATGGTCAAGTAAGGTTCTAGGTCATTAGTGCTTAGTGACATCACTCAGCGGCCCCGTACTCTCCTTGATTGAACTCAATGGTTACCGGTACTCACAAATATGTCGCACTAATATAGCTATTGCTTCAACCGTGTCAGTATACCCCGCACAGTTTCCACAACGTATTACTATCTATGAATGTTTCCCAAATCCAGGTGTAGGATTTCAAGCCCAAACAAGAGAACCAAAAGGTAAAGCAATCAAAGCAAACAATTAGTCATGCAAGAGGGTGATCTAAGCCCTAAAGTTACTCCACTTTTAAATTTCTCCCCAGCAGAGTCGCCAGTTCTGCGATACGGTGGGAGAACTGACTTGAGGTTTTGCGTTTGTTTTCGCAAATGTTTCGGTTTAGCAAGAGTCGCCACCGACTTTTTATTTTATCCTAAGGAAAGGTTAAAAAGCACAGGAAAAACCTTTGAGATGTTTTCATGGGTTCGGGGAGTAGATTATAGAAAGGGAAGGTATTAGCACCCTTTCTATCCATGGTTATCCATGGGCTCTTAGGTACTTGCTTAGATCACTTTCCTTGCATTTTCAATTGTTTGAAATGGTGCTTTGTGTGATTTTGAAAGAGGTTTTGAAAAGAGGCCATTGTTGTGGCAACCTTTGTAATGGTCCATGTTTGAATGTATACAAAGGTGTATTTGTCTTTTGAAAAGTTTTCAATGTTTTTGAAAGTTGTTTTGAAAGTGTGTTGTGATGTGTGTTTTGAAAAATGGCAAGGATTGTTTTTCAAGATTGGTCAAGTAACCAAGAGCTATCTACCTTAAATTTCTCAAAGACCTTTCCTATATTTCAACCCTTTTAACAGTATTGTTCCACCATTGTATTTGGTGGACAATCTTGTGTTAGGATGTTAACGGGACGGGTGCGGGTCATCGTTTAGACCATGAATGCAATAGTGCCAAGTGTCTTTGGCAATTTTTCCTTTAAGGGACTTGATCATTTTTTAGGCAACTTGAGAAAGCGCCATCGAGGGACTATGATCATTTGACTTGTTTTGTTTTGCCAAAGAAACTCAACATGCAACATGGCCCATTATTGAAGGCAAAAAGTGGAGTAACCCTAAGGGTGCAAGTGTGATTGGTGTTGTCCATTTTCATGCTTGTTTGTCTTTGCATTAGTCAAGCTATTTGTTGGTTGATTTTGCATACAAACCCTAGGTCTATCATGGCATAATTTAAAAGCTTTAAAATGCGGAATTTAAAATCCTAAATTATTACAACATAATTATGGGGATGGGGGTACAAATGTTCAAATGGGGGATATTTAGCAAGAAATTAAATCTAGAACTATTACATCCACATTGAATATGCAAGTTTTTTTTATTGTACAATAATTAAATAAATACAATAAATATGCAAAATGTATTATGCACAAAAATGGTTTTTTATGTATGTAAAAGTATTTTTCATGTGAAATATGAACAAAAATAAAAAGTCAATTTTTTGGATATTTTCATGGTTTTAGGGCAAAACCCTAGTTTTCTAAATAAATAGTATTTATTAATTATATTATATACAATATTTGTCAATTATATACAAAAAATAAAAAATAAAATAAAAAAAGAAGTATATTATGAAAAAAAAAGTATTTTTGATGTCATATATTAATAAAAATAAAAAGGTATTATTTTTACATTTTTTATCCTAAATATTTAATAAAATATGTATAAGTATTTATATTATATATTAAATATACTAAATATATACAAAAATAAAAAAATATTAATTATTTACAAAAAATGGTCTATTTTAGAAAATGTTTTCAAAATGCAAATAAAAAATAATAACTAAGAAATATATTTTTTGTATTATTGTTTTGTGTTTTAAATAAAAAGAAATATATTGGTTTATATATATATGCCTAAATAAAACAAACAAATGCCAAATAAATACAAAAATGGGTGAAAAAATAATTTTTATGTTTTTTATGTTTTGACAAAAAAATAATAAGCCAGAAGAAAAAAAATAAAAATAAAAAATGATTAAAAAATCACACAATGGGCCAGGGGGGTGCAAAATGAGAAAAGAGGTGTAAAAAGCAAGGACAGCTCAGGCCCAGCCGAGGACATCATCTTCTTCCTCCAGCTTCTGTTTGAAACAAAAAAAACGTGCGTTCCTTGCTCATCCTGCTATCTCTTGATTCTTTGACTTTTAACAAAAACTTATAACATCAATAATGTAGAGCATCAAGTCATGATTTCAAACATATAAAAAAGTTGTTCTAACTCTCAAAAACGAGGGAGAATTTCTCCATCCCCAATTTCTGACCTAAGTTTTCTTCCATGTTCAGGTCCAAAATTCTCTTAGCACACACAATATAAATGAAAAGTAATTACATGGATGGCTTCAGGGCTATGAATAGAACATGTTTTCTTCACAAACTTAAGCCTAACTATGCCTGGATAGAGAGATAGAAGTTCAAATTTTTACCTGTTCAGCTTGAGTCGTGTACAACAATGGAGGTATCTTCAATGGAGTTTGAGGACTTGTACAGCTTGCCTGAGGTCCAAGGATGCTTCCTCTATGCTTGGTGTACCTTGAATCCTTCTGAATCAAGCTATGGAAGTCAACCTGCAACAATGAAAAATGAAAATGGAAAACTTGGCTATGGATGTTACAGCTTGTATCTAAGGCTTGGGACAGCTTCAATGGATGGTATGGAGTGTATTGGAACTTGTTTGGGCAAAAACGCACGAGTGAATGATGCTGGCCAAGTCAAAATGCAGAATGCCCTGTTTCTTGCAGAAAAATGGTGTTTTGATGAATGAGAAGGTTTGAGCTGTGGTGGATTCGTGTTTTAGGTCAGGTTTGATGTATGGAAAGTGTTTATGAAGTTTGTTTTTGCTTGTGTTGACAGGAGCTCCCCGTTGGATATCTTTTGCAATGTCTCTTCTTATCTATGCAAAGAAAATGCAAGGTGGGTTATAGGCCAATGCAGGCCCCTCAAGCATGCTGCAAACTTGGTTCTTGATCAGTGGGATTTGTCCACAAATTTGTGCTTAAAAGATCTGGCTTGTACCTCCTGGATTGTGAATTTGACATAAAGTGGACCTTTTCAAAAATGGCAAAAATGCTTTTTCTAATTATGGACCAATCTTGTATGTAATGGCTAAATACACAAAATAAGACTTGAACACAAAGGATATGCATTAAATTATTGAGTGTGAGAAAGATTAGAGGCCTGTAATCTAGCTTGTGCAAGCTGACTTGAAAAATGCCAATGTTATGAACATGTATTTGGCTATGAACAAAGTGACTTTTGCCCATCTTTGCAAATTCGATTCTCCCTAACCACAAGGGTGTTTGAGAAGTTCTTGGACAATTTGGAAAGCTTGGAATGTGTACTACAATCCATCTTTGTAATGCAAATTGAAATTCCAAGTGGAACCATGTGAAAAGTGGCCATGAGGTTGGGCAAAAATCCTGCCTAAAAATAGGTCAAAAATTTTCTAAGTTAAGAATGTTTTGCACCCCTATTCCAAAAATCATAACTTGAGCTACAAGCTTCTTTTGAAAAAACTTTGTGAATCAAAGTTGTAGATTTTGCAATGGACTACAACCTTCATGTTTTGAGTTTTGTTTGAATCCAAATGTATCTTGATGAAAAAAAAGGACAAAGTTAGGAAAAAATAAGGAAGTTTCATAACTTAGAAAAATTCTAAGTTATGAAATTTTCTTATTTTAAACCCTAATTTGCAAATTTGGATTTCTTGGTGAACAAGTTTCATAATTTGACATGTCTTGATGAAAAATGAATCTTGGCACTTGATTTTGACCAAAAAGTCAAAGTTGGACTTTTCAGTATACAGTCAAATTTTGATCAGTTGACTGAAAAATTCATCTGCCAATCCTGTGCATTTGAGATCTTTTGAACTTGTTGAATGTGTCAAGACAATGCCATTGAGTTCTTGAGTCCATATGTGAGCTTGGTTTGCCATTGGTTAGGTCAAACAGTCAAAAATTTCCTTTGTGCAGTGAAAACCCTAAAAATGACCATTTTGCCCTTTTGGTGATCTGATCAAATTTCTTGTGGAATTGTGACCCAAACTTGACCAAATGGTTCATATGAGTTCATAATGTTGATGTGGGTCAAAAATCATGAAGTTTGACTGTCAATTGGTCACAATTGACTTTTTCTCTAATACAGTTGATTTCTAGGTCAACTGTCTAATTGACTGGGCAAAGATTGGAATCGAGGCTTGAAACTTGGTATGGATAAACTTGTGAGTCCAATATGAAGCATGGAAATCACTTTGGGCATTTTAGGTCAAAACATCTTTGTGGAAACTCAAACCCTAATTTGGGTCAACAGTGCAAGAAGGAGTCTTGAGCAGAGCAAACCCTAACTTGATCTTGAGCTCCAAGAGTCTTGTGATGAGAAAATGTTGAAGAAATGAGAGGTAAAATTTTGGGGTACAACACATGGCTCCACCGAAAAATATGCTCTTGATTACAAACGACCCTTCGTACGTGGGAGTCCATTTGCCTCTGGGATCACCTTGCATAAATTTGATGCGCTTGATCACTAGATCACCCACTTGATATACCCGATGTCTGACATTTTTGTTGAAAGCCTTGATCATCCGTTTTTGATACATTTGACCATGACAGACAGCAGTAAGCCTTTTCTCATCAATCAGATTCAGTTGATCAAGTTGAGTCTGGATCCAATCGTCTTCGTTCAAGCCAATATCCTTCATGATCCTCAAAGAAGGGATTTGGACCTTAATAGGCCGAACAACCTCCATGCCATATACCAGAGAATAAGGTGTTTCCCCTGTTGACGTACGCGCTGAGGTGCGGTAACCATGAAGAGCAAATGGTAACATCTCATGCCAGTCTTTGTAAGTCACTGTCATCTTCTGTATGATTTTCTTAATATTCTTGTTAGCAACCCCCACAATGCCATTCATCTTCGGCCGGTAAGGGGAAGAATTATGATACTGGATCTTGAATAGTTTACAGAGTTCGACGATCATTCTATTTTTGATATTTGTACCATTGTCAGTAATGATTCTCTCTGTCACACCATACCGACAAATTAGGTTATGCTTGATGAACCGTGTCACAACGTTCTTGGTAACAGTAGCAAAAGAGGCAGCCTCAACCCACTTCGTAAAGTAATCAATGGACACTAAGATGAAGCGATTCCCATTGGAAGCGGTAGGCCTAATCTCTTCGATCATGTCAATGCCCCACACTGCAAAGGGCCAGGGAGCCGTCAAGACATTCGAAGGAAACAGAGGTACATGTACTTTATCGGCATAGAACTGGTATTTGTGACAAGTTCGGGAATGCTGATAACAGTCTGCTTCCATAGTGGACTAGTAGTATCCTGCCCGTAGGATTTTTTTTGCCATGGTGTGTCCACTAGAGTGGGTTCCAAAGGTACCTTCGTGTAAATCTGCCATAATCCTCTCTGCCTCGCTCTTGTCTACACACCGAAGTAAAGTAGAGTCATGATTATGCTTGTAGAGGACTCCATTACTGAGGAAGAACTTTGCGGAGAACCTTCTCAAAAACTTCTTATCATTGATAGACTCCCCTTCAGGATATTCTTGAGCCTCGAGATACCTCTTTACTTCATGAAACCAAGGTTTGTCTCCTACTTCTTCAATGTCAATCTCATAGCAGTATGCTGGTTCATCCAACCTCTCAATAGTGATCCGAGGAGCCTCGTTGTCCCATCTGACCTTGAACATGGATGACATAGTAGCTAGCGCATCCGATAACTGGTTCTCTTCTCGTGGAAAATGTTCAAAGGCGACCTCTTCGAAGTGTGGAAGAAATGTCATCACATGTTCTTTGTAAGGGATAAGATTCGGTTTCTTCGTGTCCCAGTCTCCTTTGATTTGACTTATTACCAAAGCTAAATCCCAAAAAATGCTAAAGAACTTGATCCTTAGATCAATAGCAGCTTTGAGACCCATAATGCATGCCTCATACTCCGCCATATTGTTGGTACAGTTGAAACATAATCGGGCGGTGAAGGAAGTATGGTATCCCTCGGGGGATATGATTACAACACCGATGCCATTGCCGAGTGCGTTGGAGGCTCCATCAAAAACCATGGTCCATCGGGATCCTTCCTCAGGTCCTTCATCCGGTCCAGGTTCTTCATAGTCAGTCATTAACATAATGTTCTCATCTGGGAACTCAAAGTTCATGGACTGGTAGTCATCCACAGCCTGATGAGCCAAATGATTAGCTAGTACACTTACCTTGATTGCTTTCTAGGCCGTGTATTGGATATCGTATTCGGTCAAGATCATTTTCCATTTTTCTATTCTTCCGGAGAGAGTGGGCTTCTCGAAGATGTAATTTATTGGATCCATATTAGATATCAACAAAGTAGTTTGGGTCAACATATACTGTCTCAGTCGGTGAGCAGCCCATGCCAAAGTGCAACAAGTTTTCTCGAGCAGTGAGTATCTTGTTTCACAGTTGGTAAACTTTTTGCTAAGGTAGTATTTTGCATGCTCTTTTCGACCGGACTTGTCATGCTGCCACAACACACACACCATTGAATTATCTAACACTGTTAAGTACATTATCAAAGGTCTTCCTTCAATTGGCGGAATCGGAATTGGAGGATCTTGAAGGTATTCCTTGATTCTCTCGAAGGCACTATGGTATTCCTCATTCCACTTTACCACTTGATCTTCTTCAAGAGTTTGAAGATTGGCTCACAAGTAGCAGTTAGATGGGAAATGAACCTGGCAATGTAATTCAGGTGTCCCAAGAAACCTCTAACTTCCTTCTCAGTGCGAGGAGGTGGCATCTCTTGTATGGCCTTCACCTTTGCGGGGCATACTTGAATACCCTTGTCACCGAAAATGAATCCTAGGAGTTTACCAGACCTTACCCCAAAGGTGCATTTGTTCGGATTTAACCTCACCTTGTACGTTTTCAACCTATCAAACAGATTTTGTAGATGATCAAGGTGTTCTTCTTCAGTTTGAGACCTGGCTATCATGTCATAAACATAAACCTCTATCTCATGGTTAATCATGTCATGGAACAAAGCTACCATGGCTCGCTGATAAGTTGCCCCGACGTTATTCAATCCAAACGACATCACTTTGTAATAGAAAGTGCCCCATTGTGTGATGAAGGTTGTCTTCTCCATGTCTTGGGGTGCCATTTTGATCTGATTGTAGCCAGAGAAATCATCCATGAAGGAAAAGATCTTATGATGCACGGTGTTGTCAACCAGAACGTCAATGTGGGGAAGCGGAAAGTCATCCTTGGGGCTTGCTCTGTTCAAATCTCGGTAGTCCACACACATCCGTACTTTGCCGTCCTTTTTAGGCATCGAGACTACGTTAGCAACCCATTAAGGATAAGAGGTGACAGCTAGGAACCCAACATTAAACTGCTTCATAACCTCTTCTTTGATCTTATCTGACATTTCAGGGCGCATACGGCAGACCTTCTGCTTTACTGGAGGGAAATCTTCTTTAGTTGGCAGACGGTGAACCATAATATCCGTGTCCAATCCCGACATGTCTTTATATGACCAGGCAAATATCTTGACATAATCATGCAACATCTGTATCAACCGTTGTTTGACATTAAACTCCAGATTTGCACCTATCTTGAGTTCTTTTCTGTCCTCTTCTGTACCTAAGTTTATTATCTCAACTGGCTCTTCATGAGGCTGTATGGCCCTTTCTTCCTGCTGTAACAGCCTAGCAAGTTCTCCGGGTACCTCACAATCTTCCTCACTTTCGTCCTCAGCTTGGTTGATCGAATTTTCAAAGTCATAACCGACAATAGCAGAACTTTTATCAATGGGATCCAAAGTGGATATGGATCTGCAGTTTGATACGTGAGTATGTGTAAGAGCATAGTTGTGTAGACAAAAAAAAACAGAAAAGAAAAACAGAGAGCACGAAATTTGTATGCATAAACATCCAATGCTTTATTAATGCCATATGTAATTGAAATATGATAACCCTCACAAATAAACCAATGTGCCCCGGGTAAGACACATGGCCATAAAGTTTATATTGTTTATTACATATCCAAAAACAAGAAAGACAATTAATTTTGAATAAAAGTAATTGGTACAAAGTCTTTTGTTGTCTAGTTACTAAGTTCGTCGTTGGTAGTAGGGAAGATCCAACTATCCATGTCATCGTCACCATCACTGTCTTCTAGAGCGTTGACCCCATGATTGTTGATGCGTATGGGAGGTATTCCAACACGAGCACGTCAGACAGCCCTTTAAGCCCCTAAAGAGAAACCCAAACCAAACTTATCAGACTTGTATAGAATATCAGGGAGTTGGCCCCAGATGGTACACCCACCTTATTCAATAACCGCTTTTGCATCCTTGAGAGAAACCATCTTCAAGGGAGGTCTGGTGATCTTTAGCAGATTAGTGACAGTTTCAGTTGCATCCATAGTCTAAGGTACCTCTTTGAAGTTCTGACACAGATTCTCGATGAACTTGCCATCCATTTCTATGTACCTGAAGGAGTTCAGGTGACTGACCATGTATTCTTCTTCACCGTGTACCGTGACAATTTTTCCTCTTACTGGGTACTTCATCATCTGATGTTGAGTAGATGTGACAGCTCCCGCCCCATGGATCGAAGGGTGACCCAACAAACAAGAATAAGATGGTATGATATCCATCACGTAGAATGTGGATTCAAAGGTATGAGAACCAACTTTGATGGGGATGTCCACCTCCCCGTGCACCATTCTCTTTGAACCATTGAAAGCCCTCACTTCTATGTTACTGGGCTTCAAGGTCAAACCATCATAGTCTAGTCTATCCAGAGCTTTCTTAGGCAGCACGTTCAATGATGAACCAATATCTACCAGGACATGGGCCAAAGTAGTGCCCTTGCATTCGACAGAAACATGTAGCGCATCATTGTGTTTCCTCCCTCTGGGTGTTAGATCAGCATCAGAAAAACCCAAATCATTATCAATCGTTAAACTGGCCACACAATCATCAAATTGGTCAGCGGATGTTTCTTGTGGCATATGGGAAGTTTTCAAGAACTTCACCAAAGCCTTCACATAAGCTTCAGAGCACAATAGTAAGGCTAGAATAGAAATTTTTGAAGGGGTATGCCCCAGTTGCTCGACCATATTGTAGTCGCTCTTCTTGATAATCTTCAAAATTTCTTCCATTTCTTTCTTGGAAGCCTCTGGGATAGATTCTGAATGTGCCTTCATTTGGACAAGCTCAATCAGTATGTCTTTGCCCCGAGCCTCGGTCGACTCGGTGATAGGGGTGTCAGCAGAGGTAATCACAGGAATTGTAGTAGTAGTATCAGCAGGAACAAAAGTAGGAATGATCACAGGACCAATAACAAATTTCGGAGGAGAAATCTCAAGGGAGAACACTCTTCCACTTCTTGTTATTTTGTTGGTTCCAACAATGTTGCCAATGTTGGGATCAGCCTTCTCAGAAACCTGGTCTTCAACAGCCAACAAATCTTGCTTGACACCGTGGTAGTAGACTTCACCCCCATAGTTCCAGGGAACAATTTTGTCTGAGGAGCATGGGATTGGCCCTGGCATAGTAATTATCAGTGGAGTCACCTTCATAACAGATGTAATCCTGACGGGTCTTTTGGTGGAGACCCTGGGAGGATTGGCGGAAATGGTTATTATTGAAATATCTTTGCAAGAAATGGTTGGAACAAGAGTCTTCTCAAACAAAATCTCTTTATCATCCATCAAGCGCTGAACACCTGTCTTCAACAAATGACAACCAACCGAAAGAGATAAACATAAGTGGAAACCTTCGCCACAACCCAGAAATAAATCGGCTTTCAACAAGTTCCTCTTAATGGTCAAGAGAGGAGTAACAAGTTCCTCAACAGAAGTAACAAACACATCATCTTTAATAGCGTTAACACCACTGCCGTGCTTGGGCATAGGACCAGTGATAATATTGGGGATCTCAGGGGCGTCAAATTCAATTTCCTTCGCCTCGAGAAGGTCTTGCACCTTGTTTTTCAAAGCCCAATAGTCGTTGGTATCATGGCCTGGACTTTCTGAATGCTAAGCACAACGAGCATTATGTTTGTAGAGAGGAGAGGCGGTGTTGGGATTCTTTGGAGCTTCCCGCAAGGTTACCATATTAGATTTCAACAAATGAGGCAAAACTTGGGATAAAGTCATATTTATCCGGGTAAACTGTCTTATCAGCCTTTCTATTCTCGGTTGATTATTCCGTTGTTGAGTATGTGCAGGCTTAGAGATCATGACAGCCCCTACCGCTGGACGGTGTTCAGTTATGTCTTGATTCCTTTGATGGTACACAATACTAAACTCTTTCTTCCCAGCAAATAGTTTCCTTGCTGCACTGGAGGATGCATCCTTCTGAATCTTACCACTCCTAATTCTAGCTTCCACTCTTTCACCCGTCAAGATCAGTTCGGTAAAGCCAGCTGAGGAACTTCCAATCAAATGATTGAAAATGGACCAGACAGGGTACCCATAAACATATCCACTAGCTCCCTATCAGACAAGGGAGGTTGAACTCTTCCTGCTAAGTCCCTCCACTTCTGAGCATAGTCCTTAAAGCCCTCGCTTGGACCCATAGAAATATTTTGGAGTTGAGTAAGGGTGGGAGCAAGGTATGTGTTGTACTGATACTGCTTGTAGAAAGAAGTAACAAGGTCTTCCCAATTATGAATGTTGGCCCTTTCCAGCTGGTAGTACCATTCTAGTTGAGTTCCGGACAGACTATCCTGAAAGAAGTGGACCCATAAGTTGTTGTCAGCAGTGTAAGGCTGGATCCTCCTCACATAAGATCAGAGGTGTATTTTGGGACATGAAACCCCATCATATTTGGCTAACACCGACACCTTTAACTTTTACAGGATGACAACCCCAGAGACCAAACCCAGCTCTTCAAAATCTAGACCTGGTACCTTCCGGACCTCCATTGCATTTAAACGATCCTCCAACTGTTTGTATTTTTCATCAATGGGAGGATACTGCTCCTCATCGTAGTCAGATTCATCATCAGATTCTTTTGGATTGGAGTCTTCCTCTCTTGTTTCCTCTTCTTGATTGTTTCCTTCCTTTGATGAAGTTACCAGTTCAGAGGCTCGCTGCACTGGTCCTCTGGTCCTTCTTCCCAAATTCACTAACCCAGTTGGCTTCTTATTTTCTTTAATAAGCAAGGCTTTCAGTTCTTCTTGCCCCTTGGTCAGAGCCATGATCATCTATTGAAACCGGGCATTATGAGTTTGTAGATCCTTCATTGTTTATTCTAGAGCCATTGCTGAAATAAACAGTGAAGAGGATGAGAAACCTGCTTTGAAACCTGCTTATGCAATGATATGTATGATATATGTATGCAATGTTTTCAAGGATTTCTAAGACTCAAATTTTCTTAAATAGAAAGAGAACAAACGTTAATTGTATTAAGATATTTTATTGATCACAATAATGCCTCTTGGGCTCACAAAGGGAACAAAGTAACAATAAAACTTTCCAAGCAAAAGGAAGACTTCAAGCTTCCTACAGGCGCATAGATGAGGAGGGCCAACACTTCTTCAAAAGCTTGTAAATCCAGGCTATCCCAAAAATAGTGAGCTTTCTCAAATAGAAACTTAACTGGAAATCCTTGGACAGCTTTTCTGGTTTCCCAGTTTTCCACTACATCAGACCGTTGTAAAGAAAGAGCTTGAGCAATCTCTTCAGGATTTGGGTCTCTTTCCGTACCGTTGAATGGTAGCTGATTAAGGATAGGTACCCCCAATAATTGAGAAAACTCCTCCATAGTAGGAACTAACTGGTAATCAGGAAAAGTGAAGCAGTGGTGCAACGGGTCAAAGAACTGAAAGAGCACCTTTAACATTTCATCATCAGGGTTCGAAGTGACCAAATTGAGAAGTCGACATTGTTTTTTAGTGAAGGGAGAGCTTTCAGGAATCCTTGATGCTAACTCCTTGAGTTGAGGATGCACTTTCACAAGGTTGATTTGGATAGTGTTCCTGCGAGCGGATGTCACATCCTACAAAATAAGACAAAGATAAGTCCTATAAAATCCTTGAAATGGTTAGTATGACATGCCATGTTATGATGTCATGATTATGATAAGAAATCACATATATAGCAAGCACAAGCAAATCACACCAAAACCTTAGGTTTAAGGCTTGCATGGGTTTTAAGGTCATACCCTCTTGAAGTTGGATTGGTTCAACCCGTCCTATAAATAGTAACCGGGTTCTAAGAGATCTCAATATCACTGACCTTTCCCACAAGCTTCGTTCGATAGGCGACTGACTTGCAACCAAACAAAACTCAGGAGTCAAGTCTCAATGAGTGTAGCATTGAGTATCTGCCGACTTTGGGAATACACCAAAGATGGCCATCTCGCTACGTCCTAATGGCCAAGTTGTTCATTTAAAGGTTCTAAGGTCAGCTGACGCTCTATGACACCACACAGCGGCCCCGTATTCTCCTTGGTTGACTCAAGGGCTACCGGTACCAACCAAAGTGTCGCATCAATATAGCCATCACTTCAACCGTGTCGGTATATCCCGTACAGTTTCTATGATCTATTGCTACTTACCTAACAGGTTTCCCAAGATCTGGGTGTAGGATCTATAGTAACCCAAACAATCCCTTAAAAGTAAGCAAACAAACAAGCAAACATATTAGAAATGATCTAGACCCTAAGGTAAACCCCACTTTATAATATTTCCCCATCAGAGTCGCCAGTTCTGTGATATGGTGGCAGAACCAACTGTTTAATACTGGTTTTTCATTTTTTATTCGCAAATGTCGCGGTAAGCAAGAGTCGCCACCGACTTTTATTTTATCCAACAAAGGAAAGGGTTAAAATAACAGAAAAATACCTTTTTTGAGAGTTTCTGAGTAAGGGGGGGGGGGGGGGGGGGGGGGGGTAGATTATGGAAAGGGAAGGTGTTAGCATCCTTTCCATCTGTGGTTTTCCACGGACTCTTAGGTACTTGCTCATTTTTTGAAAACTGTTTGTGTTTATGTATTTTGAAAGATTTTTGTTTGCTTTATGGTAACTCTTGTATCAATCCTCAAGAGTGTGATAAAATATTTTTGAAAATAGTTTTTGAAAAGTGTATAAGTGTGAAAATTTCAGATTTGAGCAAGTACTTAAGAAAAGTCTACCTACTCGAAAAAGGATGCTCTCTTCCTCCTTTCCTTTAGATAGTGCTATCCTACTATTAGTGAGTAGGTAGCCATATCGTCAGATGTTGAGGGACTATCGAAAGGGACGATATGGTCATTGAAGGCAACATGTAAGGATATCTTAGCATTTGAAGGGACTGTCATCATATCGGCAACATCGAGGGACAAGATCATTTTCTCATAGGCAACTCAAGGGACGTTTTAAGGACCATGATCTTTTATGATGACTTTTATATCGAGGGTCTTTGCTAAGATATCCCTACATTCAAGGGACATGACCATTTCCGAGGAAACCAAGTGAGGTATACCCTAAGGGTGCAAGTGTGAGGAATGTGTTCAATTTTCAGATATTTATCTTATGTTAGTGATCTAAGGGTTGATTTGATTAATCTTGTCATGTGCACCTAAGTTACTAGCAGTAATATATACAGAAAAATAAAATACGGAAAATATAAATCTAGACTATTACATGGCTTTGGGAGAGTTACATAAAAAAGAGTGCATGAAATAAAGTGCAGAATTTTAAATCTAGAACTATTACATCCATAAGCAGTTACAATATTTATAAAATGCGAGAATAAGAATAAACACGCGCGGATTAATTATTATGTCTAAAAAAAACTAAAAAAGTTCTAAGTAAACAAAAATTTTTTTTTTGGTTTCGTTAAGAAAACAATTAACTCTAAATTTAGTTTTAATTAAGAAAATATATATCGAATGAAATAAATCCTAATTCTAATTTTTTTTGTATATTTTATTAAGAAAAATAATTTAAATTAAAATGAACCTAAATCTAATTGATTTTAAAATTGATAAATTAAAGTTGAAATAATTAATCTAATTAAATTACAAAATTAAAAAAATGATTTAAGAAATAAAACTAAGTCTATTATATTTTTTGGTTTTTTTATTAAGAAAAGAATTTGAATTAAATTAAACCAAGTCTAGTTGATTTTAAATTGATAAAAAAAAAGTCAAGATAATTAAATTAACTAATTTACAAACTTAAAAATAAACCTAAGTCTAATTATTATTATTATTTAAAAGAAATAAATAAATAAAAACAAATAGACAAGTCAAAAGAAAAAAAACAGTTGGGCCAAATGTTAGAAATAAACAGGGGGTGTATTGTTAAAAAAACGCTAGGCCCAATAGATAGCCCAGGTATCCTGAGATCCTATGGAGGCAGCTTCTGAGTGTCCATGGTGGTCCACGCATTTGGGGTGTCTTAGATTTAGCCTCATCATTATCCACTGGCTGGAGCTGGAGGGCGTACGGTAAGCGCGTGAGAGGCAAAGTACTGGATCTGCAGTCAACAAACGTTAAATAAACAAAATGCTGGACCTGGGACTCGAACCCAGGTCCCTTCCCTCATACGCGTGCCTCTTACCAACTGAGCTGGATGTTCAAGTTGTTATACCAAACACAACAAAAGAATATAATGCAAAGAAAATAATGATTATAAAAAAAATGCGCGCGTGGATTTGAATTTCCCAGTGAGGGGCTGCCACACATTCATCTCCTACCTCCCTCCGCCGTCTTAGGTAGAAATACCTATAGTGACAGATTTTTGTCCGTCACTATAAAACATGCACGTGAAACAAGCACAAAACGCAAAATAAATTCACTTTGAGGCCATGGGTTGATTGTTCTCAACCTCCTGAGTAAGATGGTATCCTTGGTTGGTCCTAATTTTGGGTATTTTAAGAAACCCCAATTTTGAGCTTAGAACCCTAGCAATGGTGACGTACAATTCCTGTACCAAAACTGCAATCCAACTATGCCAGAAGCTTGTAAATACTCAAATAAACAAAAATGCATGGTCAAATCATATTAATATCACATGAATTGTACAAAACGAAATTAAAAATGGGATAAACCGTGAGAGTTGGATGGATTGTTTCGTGGCATTTTAAGACTTGGTGATAGCTGGGAATGATCCAGGAGGCTTCCAGGAATACGTCTGAGTCTTTATTTTGGATCAAAACCACATGCAATTTGAAATTCAGTTTTACAACTTTGGAATTTTTGAATGAAATGTGCAGTAATTATTTAGGCTTTCTCTGCTTATTTTGAGCTGGCCAATGTGTTGTTCTTATAGTATGAAAGGAGGAGACACCATTGAATGTGAAAGATTATGGCCATAACTCATGTTTTCCAACAAGAATTCAACCAATTCAAGGCCTTCCAAATTTGTCAAAACATGCCTTATCTTTGCTTGGATGAACCTGGTCACTTGTGCATGAAATCTTGGGCCTCTAAGCAAGCCAAGACACTATCCCACATGCCTAAGCCCATTTCCAAATATTTTATACAATTTATTTTATATTTACTTGAAATAAATTAAAATAAATATGTAAAAAAGAGGTAGAAAAATACAAGGCCATGCAAAAATAAGATTAGAGGTCCTCTATGACCTTAGGAAGATATTTGGATCTTAAAAAGTTAGGCCATTGACCCAAAAATTCAAATTTGCTCAATGAACCATTCTTGAAATTTCCAAAATTTTCCCAACTTGGGTAAGCTATAACTTGCTCAATTTTTATCTCATGCTGATGATCTTTTACTTTTTGGAAATCCCAATATATCTATTTCAATCCCTCTTTTGATCAATTTTGCATTTGAAGATGTCATCTTTATGTAAAAGGTCTTGGAAAAAAGTGGCTTTTGTTGACTTTCTAAAAATGACCTGTAATGTATGAACTTGTATCTTTCAAATGGTGCATTTCTTGAACTTGAGAGCTGAAGAGAAGTTGTAGGGCATTGAATTCTCTTCAAAATGAGATTTGGTTGGAAAATTTCTGATAAAGTATGATAAAGTTATGCTTGGTCAAAGTTTGGTTTACTTTTCCTATAGAAACCCTAATTTGCCATTTTTGACTTTTGATGGGTTAGGAGCATTTCTTGAGGAATCATGATCAACCCTTGATTAAATGATGTATATCACTTCAAAATGTTGATGTTGACCAAAAATATTGAAGTTTGACTGTACATGGGCCACAATTTACTTTTGATCTAGCACCGTTGATTTTCCAATACTTGAGCAATTGACTAAGCAAACTTATTGAGCAAGGCATGAAATTTGGCATGGATGATCTTGAAGACATATTAGGACCATGGGAAGCATTTGAGGCCATTGGAGCTCAACCATCTTGATGAAAATTGAAACCCTAGTTAGGGGTTCATTGCCTTAGGAGGAGAATTGTCTGGTCAATTCTTGATCAACCTTGAGCAATTGAGAACCTCTAGGAGTATGTCTTGTGTGAAAATAGGAGGGAAAATTTTTGGGTACAACACTAACCAAATAGCTTCATGAAGAGCGGAGCCTGAACGCCTACATCGCGCCAAAGAGGATGCGTTCAACCTTTTTGCCTTAGGAGTCTTTGTATTTTATTTCTTTCATTGTAAGCCCAAAAAGGCATGATGTACTCAAACTTGGATTTATTAATGCAACGTGTGTTCTTTTTTGTCTAAAAACAAATTTAAATCTCTAATCTCCTTGAAATCATATGCATATGCATCTTCATTCATCATAACACAAACAGGTTTCTTACAGCAAGTCTCCTTATCTTTCTACTGTTCATTTCAGTGAGATGGATATTGAACAGACAGTAAAGGATCTCCAAGAACAGAACGCTCAATTCCAACAAATGTTCCTGGCTCTAGAAAAAGGACAAGAGGAATTGAAACTTTGCTGATTAAAGAAAAGAAGAAGAAAGCGAAGAAACTGGCCGGTGTTTTGAATCTGGGAAGAAGGTTCAAAGGACCAGTTAGATGAACTCTAGATTTTGAAACATCATCAGGTAAATGGGATAATCAAGAAGGGAAAAATAAGGAAGTGAATGACCATCCAGAGTATGAAGAAGAAGAAGAGGTTGATTACGCTGCAGAGCAGTATCCTCCAGCTGACGATAAATACAAGCAGCTGGAGGATCACCTCAATGCTATGGAGATCCAGAGGGTACCCGGGTTGGATTTTGAAGAGCCATGACTTGTCTAAGGGGTTTTCATCCCACAGAAATTAAAGGTCCCCACATTCGCTAAATATGATGGTGTCTCTTGTCCAAAACTGCATTTAAGGTCATACGTCAGGAAAATTCAACCCCATACTGCTGATAGAAACCTATGGGTACATTTCTTCCAAGAAAGCTTGTCAGGGACACAGTTGGATTGGTTCTATCAGTTGGAAGGGACCAATATTCGCAATTGGGAAGATTTGGCTGCCGCTTTTTACAAGCAATACCAGTATAATGCTGACTTAGCTCCAACTCAGACACAATTGCAAGGCATGTTTATGAGTGCTGGTGAAGGTTTCAAAACCTATGCTAAAAAATGGCGGGATCTCGCAGGAAGAGTCCAACCCCCACTATCTGACAGAGAATTGGTGGATATACTATTAGGCACGTTATTTGGTCCATTCTTCAACCATCTGATCAGAAGCTCCTCGGCTGGATTTACTGAACTAATCATGACTGGTGAACGGATAGAAGCCGGTATAAAAAGTGGAAAAATTCAAAGAGATGTATCCTCGAGCACGATGAAGAAACCCTTTACCGAAAAGAAGGAGGCCAGTGTTGCATACGGTCATAGGAATCAAAACAAAACTGAACATCGCCCGACGGTAGGGGCTATTATGATTTCCAATCCTGTACCAAATCAGCAGCGAAATTATCTACGCATGCCAGAGGCGCCCATGAGATGATTTACCCGAATCATCATGACCTTGTCCCAAGTTCTGTCACTTCTTTTGAAGTCCAATCTGGTGACCCTAAAGGAAGCTCCCAAGAACCCCAATACAGGTTCTCCTTGCTACAACCTGAATGCTCGATGTGCCTATCATTCTGAAAGCCCGGGGCATGATACAAACGATTGTTGGGCCTTGAAGAATAAGGTACAAGACCTTATCGAGGCGAAAGAGATTGAGATTGATCCCCCAAAAACACCTAATGTGATAACGACGCCAATGCCCAAACATGGTCAAGGTGTCAATGCTATTGATGATGAGTGTTTTGTTTCCTCCGTGAATGATTTAACTACTCCTCTTTTGACTATTAAACAGAATCTATTGCGAGCCGGTCTGTTTCCGGGCTGTGATGAAAGTTGTCAATTATGCGTGTCCCTACCAAATGGTTGTTTTTTTACTGAAGATGGGTGTCCGGCGTCTGATAACTAACAAAGAAATCCTGTTTGAAAAAGCTCCTCTCACTAGAAATTCCTATGAAGATGTCTCAATAATCACCATTTCCGACAATCCTCCCAGGGTCTCCACCAAAAGACCCGTCAGGATTACATCTATTCCAAAGTATGCTCCCCTAATCATCACCAGGCCATGACCAATACCATATTCTTCGGATAAAGCTGTTCCCTGGAACTATGGGGTTGACATCTATTACTATGGCGTCAAGCAAGATTTGTTGGCTATCAAAGATGAAGTTTCGAAAGACACTGATCTTGACATCGTCAATATCGTTGGGACCAGTAATATAAAAATAAGTGGAAGAATCTTATCACCTGAGATCTCTCCAAAGACCATTTCTACTCCTGTAATTATTCCCACTACTTCTCTTACCAGCATTTGAAGTAATACCCCCGTTGACAGTCCTACTGTTATCCCTGCTGCCAAGGCAAGGGGCAAGGAAGTGTTATCCGAGCATTTCCAGAAGAAGACACATCCATAGGTCATTCTTGAAGCTTCCAGTAAAGAGATGGAGGAAATACTAAAAATAATCAAGAAAAGTGACTACAACATCGTGGAACAGTTGGGGAAAACCCCCTCGAAAATATCAATGTTGGCCTTACTTTTGTGTTCCGAGGCCCATGTCAAAGCCTTGGTAAAGTTTCTAAAAACCGCCCATGTTCCCCAAGAGACTTCCATTGACCAATTTGAGAATTGTGAGGCCAGTCTAACTGCTGGTAACAGATTGTGCTTTTCTGACGCCGACTTAACTCCCAAAGGAAGGAAACACAATGATGCCTTGCACGTCTCCATTGAGTGCAGAGGCACTACGCTAGCCCATATTCTGGTGGATACCGGCTCATCGTTGAATGTATTGCCCAAAAATGATCTTGACCGGCTAGATTGCGAGGGACTCACTTTAAAGCCTATCAACATTGTGGTGAGGGCCTTTGATGGTTCTAAGAGGACAGTGCACGGATAAGTTGACATCCCTATAAAAGTTGGAACTCAGACTTTTGATTCAACTTTCTATGTGATGGATACCCGCCCTTCCTATTCATGTCTATTAGGCCGACCCTGGATTCATGGCGCTGGTACCGTCACTTCTACCTTACTTCATATGTTGAAGTACCCGATCAAAGGAAAAATCATCACTGTCCATGGGGAGAAGGAATACATGGTTAGCCACCTGAATTCTTTCAGGTACGTGGAAATGGATGGTGAGTTCATTGAGACTCCATGTCAGAACTTTGAATAGGTCCCACAAACAGTCGCAACAGCCAAGACTACTATCAAGACCCCAAAGGTTATCAGACCGCCATTAAAAATGCCCTCTCTGAAGGATGCTAAAGCAGTGATTGAAGAAGGTGGATGCACTATTTGGGGTCAACTTCCGGATATTCCATACAAACCCAACAAATTTGGTTTGGGTTTTACTTTGGAGGCACAAAGAGCTATTCGACGAACTGGCGTTGGAGGACCACCTTTACGTATCAACAATCAGGGAGTCAACACAGTGGAAGACAATGATAGCAGCTGTGACATGGACGAGTGGATCTTTCCAACCATCAGCTGAGGACTCAACAATTGGGAAGCCAAATAATTTGTCCCTATTACTTTTATTCAAGAGTAATTGTCTTTTAATATTTTGTCGGACTTATAATAATTAAACAATTTAGACTTTAAAACCTTGTGTCTTACCCGAGGCAGAATGGTCCATTTGTGAGGGTTGTTACTTCATCTTCATATGTCATCAATAAATCATGGACGTTTTTTGCATGCAAATTTTACGCTCTTCATTCTTCTTTTTTCTCCCTTTTATTTTTTTCAAAGATAACTATACTCTTACACACACTCACATATCAAAATGCAGATCTACATCCACCCAGGTTCCCATGGGTAACGATTCTTCTATGGCCTATCATGACTTTAAAAATACGATCTACCAAGCCGAAGACGAAGGTGAGGAATATTTTGAGGTACCAGGGGCACTAGCCAGGTTATTGCAACAGGAAGAAAGGACCATACATCCCCATGAAGAGTCGGTTGAGACAGTTAACTTAGGTACTGAAGATGACAAGAAAGAAGTCAAGGTAGGTGCCGACCTGGAGCCTAGTGTCAAGAAGCACTTAACTCAGTTACTACATGACTATGTTAAGGTCTTTTCCTGGTCATACGAAGACATGCCAGGAGTCGACACTGACATCGTGGTCCATCGTTTGCCGACAAAAGAAAACTACCCTCCGGTAAAACAGAAAGTCTGTCGCATGCGGCCGGAAATGTTAGAGAAAATCAAGACTGAAGTCATGAAGCAGTTCAACACCGGATTCTTAGTTGTCACCTCCTATCCATAATGGGTCGCCAATGTTGTTCCAGTGCATAAAAAGGACGGTAAGATACATATGTGTATGGACTACAAATACTTGAATAGGGCAAGCCCCAAGGATGACTTCCCGCTTCCCCACATCGATATTCTGGTTGACAACACCACACAACATAAAGTATTTTCCTTCATGGACGATTTCTCCAGATATAACCAGATCAAAATGTCACCTAAGGACATGTAAAAAACGACCTTTGTCATACAGTGGGGTACGTTCTGTTACAAAGTTATGCCATTCGGGTTGAAGAACGCTGGGGCAACCTATCAGTGTGCCATGGTAGCTTTGTTTCACGACATGATTCATCACGAGATAGAAGTCTACATGGATGACATGATAGCCAGATCTCAAACTGAAGAGGAACACCTGGACTACCTGCAGAAACTGTTTGAAAGACTGAAGAGATACAAACTAAGGTTGAATCTGAATAAATGCACTTTTGGAGTGAGGTCTGGTAAACTCTTAGGCTTCGTTGTCAGTAGAAAAGGTATCGAAGTGGACCCTGCAAAGGTAAAAGAAATACAAGAAATGCCTGCTCCTCGCACTGAGAAGGAAGTTAGGGGGTTCTTGGGACGATTAAACTATATCACCCGTTTCATTTCCCATCTAACCGCTACTTGTGAACCAATCTTCAAATTACTGAAGAAAGATCGAGTGGTGGAATGGAACAAAAATTGCTAGGTTACCTTTGATAGAATCAAAAAGTAACTTCAAGAGCCTCCTATTTTGATGCCGCCAGTCGAGGGAAGACCTTTGATCATGTATCTAACTGTCTTGGAAAATTCAATGGGGTGTGTGATGGGGAAGCATGACGAGTTTGGCCGAAAATAGCATGCAATATACTACCTGAGCAAAAGTTTGCCGACTGTGAAACCAGATATTCACTGCTTGAGAAAACTTGCTGCGCTCTGGCATGGGCTGCTCACCGGCTAAGACAGTATATGTTGACTCACACTACCTTATTGATATCCAATATGGATCCAATTAAATACATATTCGAGAAGCCCGCCCTCTCTGGAAGAATAGCAAGATGGCAGATGGTCCTGACTGAATACGACATTCAATACACTACCCAGAAAGCAATAAAGGGAAGTGTGTTAGCCGATCACCTCGCTCATCAGGCTATGGATGACTATCAATCCATGAATTTTGAATTTGCGGATGAAGACATCATGTTGGTAAACAATTGTGAAGAACTTAGACCATATGACAGACTTGAACAAGGATCCCGATTGACCTTGGTTTTTGACGGAGCTTCCAACGCACTCGACAACGGCATATGCGCTATAATCATATCCCCTGAAGGCTATCATACCCCCTTCACTGCTAGGCTGTGTTTCAACTGTACCAATAATATGGCAGAATATGAAGCGTGTATTATGGGTCTCAAAGCTGCCATAGATTTGGGAATCAAGTCTTTAAGTGTATTTGGAGATTCAACCTTAGTCATCAGTCAGATCAAAGGAGAATGGGACATGAAGCATCCTAATCTCATCCCTTACAAAGAACAAGTGTTGATATTAATCCCATATTTTTAGGAAATTACCTTTGAGCATTTTCCACGAGAGGAGAATCAACTAGCAGATGCGCTAGCCACTATGTCATCCATGTTTAAATCAGGTGGGATAATGAGGCTCCTTAGATCACCATTAAGAGGATAGACGAACCAGCTCACTGTCACGAGATTGATACTGAAGAAGTAGTGGAGAAGCCTCGGTTCCATGAAATTAAGAGATATCTCGAGGCCCAAGAGTATCCAGAGGGAGCTTCAGTCAATGATAAGAAGTTCCTGAGAAGGATTTCTGCTAATTTCTTCCTCAGTAACGGAATCCTCTATAAGCATAATCATGACTCTACTTTACTTCAGTGTGTAGACAAGAGTGAGGCAGAAAAGATCATGGCTGATTTACACGAAGGCACCTCTGGCACCCATTCTAGTGGGCACACGATGGCCAAAAATATCCTCTGAGCGGGATACTACTGGTCCACCATGGAAGCAGATTGTTATCAACATTCACGAACCTGCAACAAGTGTCAGATCTATGCTGACAAGATACATGTGCCTCTAGTTCCTCTAAACGTCCTGACTGTTCCCTGGACATTCACAATGTGGGGCATTGACATGATCGGAGAGATCAAGCCGACAACTTCTAACGGACACCGCTTCATCTTGGTTGCCATTGATTACTTCACGAAGTGGGTCGAGGCAGCTTCATTCGCTAGTGTTACCAAGAACATTGTGGCCCGATTCATCAAACAAAATCTTATCTTTCGATATGGTATTCCGGAGAGAATCATTACAGATAATGGTACCAATCTTAATAACACTATAATCACTGCACTATGCGCGCAATTCAAGATCCAACATCATAACTCTTCTCCTTACTGGCCACAGATTAATGGCGCTGTAGAAGCCGCTAATAAAAACGTCAAGAAGATCATACAAAAAATGACAGTGACCTACAAGGACTTGCACGAGATGTTACCATTTGCTCTCCATGGTTACCATACCACGGTGCGTACATCAACATGGGAAACTCCTTTCTCTTTGGTATACGACACGGATTCTGTCCTACCAATTGAAGTCCAAATACCTTCTTTGAGAATCATAAAGGATGCGAGGTTGAATGAAGATGAATGAATTCAAACACAACTTGACCAGCTAAACTTGATTGATGAGAAGAGGCTTACGGCTGTCTATCATGGCCAGATGTACCAAAAGCGTATGATTAAAGCTTTTAACAAAAAAGTTAGACGTCAGGTATATCGGGTTGGTGACTTGGTAATCAAGCGTATCATATTGCCACAAGATGATCCCAGGGGCAAATAGAATCCTACATACGAAGGACCGTTTGTGTTAAAAAACCTATTTTCCGGTGGGCAATAATCTTAACCACTATGGACGGTGATGACCTTCCGCACCCTGTAAACGTGGACATAGTTAAAAGATACTACGCATGAACAAAGACCCGCTAGGTCGACTGACATAGGAAAAAATTAGGGATAAAATATGAAAAAAATATGTACACCCGGCAAGCTGAAAACCTAAAAAGGCGGCTTGGGAAAAAAAGGGTATCCCGGTGGACTGAAAACACGAAAGGGCGGTCCAGGCAAAAGTTAAGGATTTTAAGGCGTATGACTATGTCCCGTTGGATCACCTTACAACCAACCTTCAGCATCAATCATCAAACTCAAAAGGTTCTAATTAATCCAATCAGCTTCAGACAAAGCAACAAGTGGATGAGACGCTCAGAGACATGAAGGCTATAGTAGAGTAGGAACCCCATGGGATTATTTCACATAGTTGTCCTTTCTTTGTATCAGTTTTCATTTTTTACGACGACATTCTCTTACTAGGATGTTCGTATCTTTATACAAAAATACCTATTCAATTTAATACAAAGATATTCCTTTAAAAGTGTAAAAACTATCTGTTTTTCTTTTACTTTCCTGTTTTGTTTGCAAAAACGTCCAGTGATTATTTTTGAACATATGCATTTGATCGTAATTACTCTCTACAAATGAGCACAAAAAAGAAGGGAACAGAAAACAAAAAAACAATTACTAATGGCTTTAAGAAATAGGACAACATCTATGGGCTATTCCACAAAATCCCCACAGATACAGAGCAGAAGCAAGAACATCCTGCTACAGGGTCTTCATCATATCTCCAGCATGCAGCCTAATGGTATCTTTCGCCTTCATATCCCCGACGGAGCAAAGCTTCCAGTTAATATTCCAAGAATCCCCCCAGTGAAAGTCACCCAGCCGCTCAGGAATTCCCCAGTAGGATTTCACCAAGTCCACAAGCAATGCATAACGCTTCACTTCCCCAACAAAGTTTACTTCTCTAGATGACAGAAACCCGTCTATTAATACATGAAGACTTACACTCCTCATTTCCAATAGCAGTCAGGGATTTATTTTCCCTAATCCAACAACACTGCAGCAGAACATCTTACATGCGCATACATCGCATCCATATATCATAAATGTTGATGACACAAATGAGTATATCGCAATCTCATTGCACTATGCATTTCATACATCATGGCATTACATACAACTAACTCTTTACCTTTTTCAGGAAAGATCAAACAACATCAAATTATCATCAAATTTTCAATAAGACAAGGAAAATATCTATGAACAAATCAATTGTAGATCAATTCCCGAAACAGGATGGGGTGACAATCTACATGACAATTACTTCCTTCAGACTTCTTCCAGTTCAATTTAAATCTCTCAACGATTTATCCTGATTCTTCCCTGCAAACATCTTCTCTGGTTCAGATAAGTCGCTCCAAGATTTATTCTGATTCTTTTCTAGACCCCTATTGGTTCAGTTTAAATCTCTCAACAGTTTATCCTGATTCTTCCCCAGTAAGACACTTTCTCTGGTTCAGATAAATCGCTCTAAGATTTATTCTGATTCTCTCTAGTTAAAGAATATCCAAGACCTCTTTTAGTTCAGTTTAAACCTCTCAACGGTTTATCCTAATTCTTTCCAAATACACGCTTTCTATGGTTTAGATAAATTGCTCCATAGATTTATCCTGATTCTTCCCAGTTAAAGATTATTCAAGATTTCTGCTAGATTCAGTTTTAAATCGACCTAAGGTCTACTCTGATTCTTGCCCCAGTTGAAGTCAAGCTTAGACTTAGTCTAATTTCTGTCAACAATCACCTTCAGATGGCATCTATAAGCCCATCTCCGTCAACTCTCCATCATTTCTCCAAATGGCATCTTTAAGCCAATTCCATACACCTCAACCGCAATATCATCAAGTGCAAATTTCTAGGCACTCTAGTGTTGAATCATCTTCCCCCCTCAAGTCACGAGTGGCAGATTCACCAATCTAATTCTTCAAGTTGAAGAAGATTGAACAGGGGCAGCTGTTGTACCCCAAAATTTTCCCTCTCATTTCTCAAAGGATCATCCTGGACCCTCTGGTTTACTTCTATCAAGTTTCAAGTCTTGGATTACAATTTTCCAAGAAAGTCATTCACAAGGGAAAAATGGTCAAAAGCACACTGAAAAGTCAAAACTTTGACTTTTGGATCAAAATCAAGTTTCAACAATCATATTTCATCAAGACAAGAAGTTGGTTCATCAAGAAATCAAAAGTCAGAAATTACTTTGAAAAAAATCAAATTTGTAAACACTTGGAAAATTTTCGAAGTATTAAGAAAATATGACAATTTCAAAACTTCTGGGCCAGATTTCACGCAAGCACGATTATAATTTGCAAAGACGGTTCAGAACATGACTCTTCAATAAGAACATATGGAAATTGTGTTCTTCGATCAGAACATAACTCTTCAACATACGGAAGCTATGTTATATACTTCAATCAGAGCATCATCCTTCGAATCTCATTCTGGTCTTCTGCGATCAGAACATCACCAAATCTCAAAACCTCATTTGAGCAGCCTGCTGCACTACTATAGCACAGTCCTGCAACCAGCTTCCACAACACTCCAAATTTCCGCTGATCTAGTCCATGCCTGCATTTTCTCAAACCCCATATTTGCACCAAATTAGCATATAAAGGCTGTGTTTAAAAAGAAATAGAATATTATGCTAAAAAGGATTTAATTTCCCCCCAAAACCACAGCAAGCTCATATATAAATAAGTTGTTCCATCACGCGTTCAAGGGGTTGGCTTTTGAAAAGGGGAGAGTGATCAAATACAAAAAAAAAGTGAGAAAATAAAATATTCAAACATTCTCAAAACCCAGAATTCTCAAAACAATATTTGTGTTCTTCCCTGTAAATCAAAGAACATAACATTTTCTATTCCGTTTCTTGCTGACCCCAAAACATTCAAAGGTAGCAACTCAGGTCCCAAACATACACTTTAGATATAAGGTAAGTCATTCTGACTTTGAATATTTCATTCAGAACATAATCAAATATGTAAATATCATAGCGTTAGGTGTTGTCCATATCATTGCCTAAGTATAGAAATTGTGGGTCAGAACTTCTTAAAGAAAACTAGGCTCAGAATTAGGATTAGAACTTCTATAAACTGTCGTGTTTTTTATCTTCCTGTTTTGCTTTTGTTAAGAACTGAATAAGTTGTAGATGCTCTGAATAATGTAAGGAAGGAGGTGAAGTGCAATACAGAACTTCTGAGTTTTCTTGCCCACTGTTTTAGCACAACATCTGAACTTCTAGATTTTTTCTCACTGTTTTAGCACAACATCAGAACTTCTAGTTTTTTTCTCACTGTTTTAGCATAGCATCAGAACTTCTAGATTTTTTTTCACACTGTTAGCACAACATCAGAAATTCTATATTTTCTCTCACTGTTTAAACACAACCCACAGAACTTCTAGTCATTCTTACTATTTTTAAAACACACATAACTTCTAGGCTTTCTTACTGTTTTAACACACAGAACTTCTAGTCTTTCTTACTGTTTTTAACACACACATAACTTCTAGGCTTACTTATTATTTTAACACACATAACTTCTAGGTTTTCTTACTGTTTTAACACGCACAAAACTTCTAGTTTTGCTCACTGTTTAACACAATACAGAACTTCTGATTCTTTCTCACTGTTTAAACATAAAGCAGAGAAATTATGGTTTCCTCTAACGTTTCTTTCAGAACTTCAGCATGCAACAACCCAGAACTTCTGGTCCCCTCCAACGTTTCTTTCTGAACTACAGCACGCCTAGCATCAGAACTTCTGGTCCCTTTCATTTTGTTTTTCAGCAATGTGTTGATCCTATTTTCATTATTTTTTTCCTTTTCTTTCTTATACTTATCATTTTTAGTATTAATATTATTTTTATTAATATAAAAAAAGCTTGAAAAACATTTGTATTTTTATTAACTAATTATTCGTTTTTTCTTTTAATTCATTAAGCCAAAAAACCATTTTCAAAACAAATCCTTTCCTTATATTGTACAATTCAATATGGTTGTAATAGATAATTAGGATTTAAATTTTTGCAAATCCCCATTTGTAAATATGTACCCCCATCCCCGAAATGATGTAATAACTTAGGATTTATTTTGGCACTTTTATTGCTTTTATACATTGTTAGTAATTAGGATGTATGGCAAGACGAAATCAACAATTAGATAACCTTTAAATGCAAGACAAAATGCATGCAATAAAACACACTTACACACTAGCACCTCTAGGGTAATATCACTTTGTTGTCTTTCAGAAAACAGTCATGTCCCACGAATATGGGACGCTTTAGCAAAGTCCCTTCAATAAAAAAAAGATCGTAGTCCCTCGATGTCCCTCGATGTTGCCTTTGGTAAAATGATCTAGTCCCTTACAAAAATTGCTAAAGCGTCTGACAAGTTTCCTTCTATGACTGTATGATTGAACCGCGCCTGTCCCTTCACATCCAACGATGGGGCTTCTTACCAAATCAATGGTAAGATAGCAACATCTAAAGGAGGAGGAAAAGAACATTAGACCTTTTGAGTAGGTAGGATGCTCCTAGTTGCTCGCTTGCTCACAACAAAAACATTTTATACACCAACACTTTCATTTGAAACATTTTCAAAAGTTAAAACACTTTGTACGCGTTCTTATAGAAATGAGAACCATTACAAAGACACCTTTTCAAAATCACTTTCAAAAACACATTCCACAAACACCTCTTTGAACTATTTTCAAAAACAACACTTTGTACGTGTTCTTATAGAAACGAGAACCATTACAAAGACATTCTCAAAATACATTCAAAACCCACACTACAAGCATATTTTCAAACAAAAGAAAGTGATCTAGCAAGCAACTAAGAGCCCGTAGGTAACTACGGATGAAAAGGGTGATAACACCTTCCCTTTTCATAACCTACCCCCCGAACTCAAGAAATAATCTCGAAAGGTCTTTCCTATTCTTTTCAACCTTTCCTTATTGGATAAAATAAAAGTCGATGGCGAATCTTGCTATCCATAATAATTGAGATCAAATGCAAAACATCCCAAGCCAGTTCTCCCACCGCGTTACATTCATCTTTGGCTCCATCACCAAAAGTCATATAACTGGTGGAATGAGATTTGATATTTATCAACAGATTCTTGACACATGTCATGTGTTTAGAACAATCACTATCAAAGTACTTGTCATATTTGGTTGATACTCTGAGAGAGGTATGAGCTATGAAACTAGCAACATTGGACTTGGGAACCCACTGTTTCTTCTTTTTGCTATTTTGGGGAGTCTGATCATTTTTGGGAAGAGGAGTAGTTTTAGGATACCCATACAACTTGAAACATAAAGGCCTTATATAACAAAGCCTTCCACAATGATGACATCGCCAGGGCTGGGAATTCTTTCTAGTGTGATTAAAATTTTTCTTGCCATGATGTTTGCCATGATGTCCTTTCTTTCTATGATGTTTAGACATTTTATTCGACATCCTTGGTTTACACTTAGCATGAGTGGAATATGATGAAGGTTCTTATGAATTTGGCCCCCTATTCTCATTAAACCCTGGACCACTCTTGTCTCTTGTCACTCTTCATGCTTGAAGAATTTCATCTAATGTGTCAGACTCATTATTCAACATCTTGGGATATTTGACCATTCTATCATGGTTTGAATTCAGAGAAGTCACTCCAATTTCCAGATTATAAATAGTTTTTAGATGCTCTTCCCTTTCTGCCTTCAGCTGAGTTATGAGGGCTTTCTATTTCCCCCCTTCTTGGCACACTTCTACACTTTTGAGACATAATTCTTTGTATGAAGCAACTAGCTCATCAAATATTAGTTCTCCATCACTAGACTCTTCATCAGAGACATACTTGTCTGTCAATGCTTTAACATATTTGGCAGATTCTTCAAGATCACTTTGAGTCCTCTTCAGACCAATTAACATATAGATTCTTCTTCTATTTCTTAAGATATGTAGGACATTCAGATCTAATGTGACCAATGACATTGTATTCCCTTCCCTTGATTGGATTTTTCTTCAACCCTTTTTCTTCCAAACTCATTTGACTTATGGATGTAAGATGAGATGTTCTTGACATTTTATCTTGGGTTCCTATCCATTCTTTTTATCACTTTGTTAAACTATCTTCCAAGCATAACTAAGGCATTTGATATTCCTCCATCTATATGCAGATCACAATCCTCCTCTTCATCTTCAGTATTTGATACAAAGGCTATGCTTTTGTTCTTCTTTTCAGATCTTTCATTGATGATTAATTCAAATGTCAAAAGGGATTAAACAAGTTCATCCACTTTCATTTTGTCAATGTTTTGAGCTTCTTCTATAACAGTCACTTTCATTCCAAATCTCTTGGGAAGATACTTGAGCATCTTTCTCATCAATTTGTCTTCAGGTATTTTCTCTCCTAAAGCACTGAATGCATTAGCAATCTCAAGAATGTTCATTTGGAAGTCATTAATACTTTCATCATCCTTCATTCTCAGATTCTCAAATTTTGTGGTGAGCAACTGAAGTCTTGACATCTTAACTTTGGATGTGCATTCATGATTAGATTGAAGAATTCCCCATGCGTCCTTATCTACTTCACATGTGTTCACTAATCTGAAAACGTTCTTGTCAATTCCATTGAATATAGTATTCAAGGCTTTAGAATTTCCAAAAGCAATTTCATCTTCTTCTTTAGACCAATCTTCTTCTGGTTTTAACTCAAAAGTAAGTTCTCCAATTTCTCCCAATTTGACAGGGTGTTTCCATCCTTTTAAGACAGCTTTCCAAGCTCTGCTGTCTGAAGACTTTCGAAAGGCCACCATACGTGGTTTTTAATAGTCATACTTACTTCCATCCAGAATGGGTGGTCTTTTCACAAATCCTTCTTCCTTGTCCATAGTACCAGAAAGTATCTTCCATGGATCTCACCCAGATATAGAGCATGATGCCTGCTCTGGTACCAGTTCGATGTATAATAACACCTACTCTATGGGCTACCAAGCCAGGGACAAGTCCACTAAATAGTATCAATTCATAGACCCTCAGTAAATAACTAGTTTACGATCTAATCACTTAATCACTACCCGTGCTATACTTCTACCTAAGACACACCTAGGTGTGAGGCCCTCCTCAAATACCTTCAATCACTAATAGTGAAGAACAATAGAATTATTAAGTTTTAAAGACTTCAATCATTCAATACTTAAAAGCTTATGAATGATCCATAATTAACAACTCAAATAAAAAATCAAGTATTAAATCAATACTAGAGTGTATTACAATTAAAAGACTTAGACTTCTAAAATAGAAAAATGTATTCTTCTTAAAAAGTTGCAGTCAAATGAGTAAGGATGCAAGTCCTTATAAAGGTGCAACAGTGGGCTTAGCTGAAAAATAAATATTTCAATCTTTTGAATATTTACATGAAAACAGGCCAAGATATAATTCATAAAGATAAATCATATCGAAAAGTATTCCTCCATATTTTTTGCAAGCTATGAGTCCCAAATCCTGAATGATGGTGCGCATAAAAACAGGAAATAGAAAACTTAAACATATATGTAGTTGCGTTCAGCTCAGGAGGCAGATGTCATGACATCTGCTTTGACATTATTCAAAACAGTTTACTTCAAATGTCAAGACATTTATCAAAATATTATCAAGTTAGTGTTTTACCAAAATTGCTGCCAACAAACACTTACATAAATGTTTGGGATGATTGTGGGTTGTCACCCTAATGCTTGATATACTAGTGGTTATGATCTCTATATAGGAGGTTGGTTTCCTTATACAACATTTGTGGTTCATTTTGGGGTTGATACCTTTGCATTTGATGTTTATCATTTGATTATTACCTTTGCTTTGATGTTGTTACATTGTTTGCCTTATGATCACATGCTCCCTTAGGGTCTTGATTCACTCTTAGTTAATATGAATTGAGTAGACTTTAGATTTGTAAACCAAGCATGATAAAAATTAGGTAAAATTCCGTGTATCCTAACCTTAGGGCCACCATTGCATGACAACAAGTAGGATTATGACCCCCTTTGCACTTGTTAGTGGTTTGTTTTGTATTACATCTTGTAAAATAAAATAACATTTCTCAATCAAAACTCAAAACACTTAACAAATAAAGATTTGAATCGTATGCATTTGAGTCTTATGGAAAAGAGTGAGGCGGTATATTTCGAACCTTGTTTTTCTTCCATTTCAGGACTTTATTATGGTTCAAATCACAAACTCTTTTGCAAATAAGCAGAGAAGTAGTAAGTGTCCCTCCATTGGGATCCATTTGCTATTATACCAACAAAACACACAACAAATTCAAACCTCTTTTGCCAATTGGTTTTTCTATTGAAAACTTTTCATAAAGAGTTGTCATCCATAAAAAACATACAACAAACCAAAGTTCTTAAGGAGAACTACGATTCTCTGGTTCTCTATTGCACGACGAGGATACGTAGGCACAAGGTTTCGAAACCGAGGCGAGCGTAATAATATAAAAATTTCTTTGTTTGTTAACAATTCATTCTCATGCATTCCATTAGCTTGTAAGCATTAGATAAACACACCCTTTGATTAAAAAATAAGATTAGAAGCCATTGAGCACAACAGACGTGAGGGGTGCTAATACCTTCCCTTCGTGTAATCGACTCCCATATCCTTCTTTTGGTTGCAAGACTTTGTTCTTTCCCTTTCTCAGGTTTACTCGATGTTTTAATTTCCCTTCTGTAGGATAAATAATATTCGATGGCGACTTCATTGTTTATTATTTTCCATGTTGCTTCAATATTCAATTTAAAAATTTCATGCCTCGCAGTGTTATTTTTGGGGCTTAATGTAAGTATATCATACTAATTATGCATCCTTATGTTTTATTATTGTGTGTTGGTATTATTATACAAATACATCATACAATAACACAAACAATAAAATTTATCAATAAAAATCATCAACTAAACTTAACAAAACAACAACATACCTCAACAAAAATATCAACATACTTCAACAAAAACATATTTAACAAACAACAACATTTATTAATAAAAAACAACAACTTACCTAAACAAAACAACAACACACCTCAACAAAATCACAAACATAATTCAACAAAAACATCTAAAATAACACAAATGAAGTTGGAAAATGTAAAACACCTCTTAATCCAAATCGTTTACCATCAAAAGATACATAATAATATGATATTCTTCTCTTTGTACAAATCTATAAGATCCTTTGTGAACCAAACATTTATACACAATATCTCTATTCAACAAAGAAATAAAGTCTAGCACTAACTCCTTTTTCCAACAAACAATCCTTTCCCTTATCTTCACCTTCCCTAACATTTTTTGCTATATTTTCTTCAAACACATTCTTATCATATAGGTAAAATTAAGGATGACAAAATATATAAATTTATAGTTTTGAATTTAAATATTAATGAATGAATCAAAATAACTAATTAATTTATCAACAATACACTAAAATTTATTTTAGAAAATTCTATCTAATCCATATGGTAAAAATACAATATTTTTAAAATTAATATATTTTCAAGGGATGAATCCATCTATAAAATTATTTTAAGTATTTTAATTGATTTTTTACACAAATTTATTTTATTTGTTAAATATTACAAAAAAAATTTAAAAAAATTATTTCTTCATTAAATAATTTGTTTTTGCAACAATGTTTTTTAAATTACATAAAACAATTTTTAATGTCTTTGTCAAAAATAAAAAAAAAAATCTATTTAGTTTTAGAATATAAAAACTGAGATCAGAAACATATAAAAATGTTACTAAATTGCTAACAAACCATAAGATTGCATAGTACAAAAAGTACATGGTGTAAACAAAATGTTCCATTCCACTACCATGTTGGATGAACGTTGCGTACGATCTTATCTCCCACATTATTGCTCAAGCTGCCAACTTTCTAGAAATTCCAGAAATACCCTTCAATGGTTATAATATTTTATTGGCTATATAATATTTTATTGGCTATATGAAGGCTTAAAGAATATGAGAGAAAGATGCTAATTCACGTTGATACACTTTCTAATAAGACTGTTCATACGCTTTCATATTTCTCTAGTTTATATTGTTGAAAATTAATTTACATTTCACTTGTGTAGAAGCATATCTTTTGTAAACAAACCTTGTTCAAACAATTGTTTGATTTTTCCTTAAGGGACGAGTTGGTCAGAATCCTTGAGAAGTCTAAGATTTGTGTGTCTTAGAGGTTACAATGTTAGTCACTTGCAGTTATCTTGTGCATTGTAATAATTTGTTTGATTATTGGATTAAGTCCTTGTTGAGAAAGACGAAATCACTTTGGCGGATGAACTAGACTAGCTTGATAGTTTCAAGTGAACTAGTATAAATATAACTTATTCTTTTCTTCTTGCATATTATCATTATTATCACTAAGTGAAGTAACTTGTTACAGTTTAAAGGGGATTTTAAAAAGAAAAGTTTTTTATTTAAAATCCAATTCAAACCCCCCATTTCTTGTATTTTCACACCTTCAGTTGGTATTAGAGCTCCAATTCTGAAGAGTTGATAAAAAGTTTGAATTTTTATCAAGCACCTAACAATATTCAGTATCAATCCAGATTGTGTGAAAAATAATGGAAGATAAAGGTAACAATGCTATTGTAACTGGTGATAATATGGTTAACGATAGAGATCAGTATAGTGCTAAACCTCCTATGTTTGATGGAGAAAATTTTGACTACTAGAAGGACGGGATTGAAAGTTATTTTATGGGATATGACTTGGATCTATGGGATTTGGTAGTTTATGACTACACTCACCCAATAGATGATAAAGGTCTAAAGATTGCCATAAGTGCTATGATAGACGCTCATAAGAAGGTTTACATAAATCATTTCAAAGCAAGAATAATTCTTCTAAGTGTTATTCCTTAAAATGAGTATGAGAAGGTCAAAGATAGAGAGACTACAAAGTATATTTTTTATTCTCTTCAGATGACTCATGAAGGCAATGCTCAAGTTAAGGAGAAAAAGGCTCTGGCCCTAATCCAGAAATATGAAGCCTTCAGAATGGAAGATGATGAATCTATGGAAACGATGTTTTCAAGATTTCACACTCAGGTTGCCGGACTTAAAGTTCTGAATAAAGGATATTCTACGGCAGACTATGTTAAGAAGATTATCAGAAGTCTGCCTAAGAAATGGAGACCAATGGTAACTTCTTTGAAGTTGTCAAAGGATCTGAAGAACACCAGTATTGAGGAATTAATTAGTTCTTTAAGAAGTTATGATATAGAGCTTAAGGAACAAGAACCTCATAAAAGAGTTAAATATGTGGCTTTGAAGTATAAGTCTGGAAAGACCAAGGCTTTTCAAGCAAAAGAAGAATCAGAAGGATATGAAAAAGATTCAGATGAAGATGAATTTTCTCTGATATCTAGAAGGATAAGTCAGATATGGAAACATAGACAGAGCAAGTTTGGAGGATCAAGAAGAACAAATGGTAGATCTGAATCTACATCTGGTCAAAAGAAAGCTTATGGAAAATAAGTTACCTGTTATAAATGCAAGGAGACTGGACATTATAAAAATGAATTCCCAAAGCACAAGAAAGACAAGAAACCTAATAAGGCCTAAAAATCCAAGAAGGGTCTCATGGCAACATGGGATGATTCAGAGTCAGAAGAAGAAGATTCTGATGAAGAACATGCCATCGTAGAATTCATGGCAAAGACCAACACGAGTGAAGTAGTATCAGAGGACGAACTGACACTTGACGATGAGTCTGAATTTGATGATGATAAAGAGGTTCTTTATTTCTTATATCATTTTGATTTTGAAATTTTTTTATTAGAACTAATGAAAAGGTATCAATCTCTTCTAAGTAAACACAAAACTCTGAAAATTAATTTTGTAGTTACTTCTGAGAACTTTACTAAAGATGAGCAAAACCTTTCTGATTTAAGTGAAAAATTATTTATTTTAGAAAAATCAAATATTGCTCTGAAAAGTAAAGTTTCTAGATTACAAGGAGAGATTATCTATAACATATCTGTTACTAATGAAGTAAATAGATATGATTGAGGTTTTCAAAACTTCCTAGCTAAAAGAATAGATAGCAGCAAGATGACTTCAATGATCTATGGTGTTAGCAAAAATAGAGGTAGATGCTTGAGATATTTAGGACCATAAAAAATAATTGATGAGACTCTGAGTGTCAAACCAAAACCTCTTTATGAACATTTTGTGCTTGCTGGAACTGAACTAAAATGTCTAGAACAAGAAGGTTATAATTCCATTGAAACACAACCACAAACACAGAAGGAAACTTCTAAGCCTAAATATCATGCACAAATTCCACTTGATTATCCTGCTGCACAAGATTCCAAAGGTGTCAGAACCTCTGGAACTGATAACAACAAAGGACCCAAAAAATGGGTACATAAGGATGAGATAATCTATGTTGTAGATATCCTTGATGGAGCCACTGAAACACCAATCATGATACTTGGACAGTGGATGCTCGCGACACATGACGGGAGAAAGGCATATGTTCCAAAATTTGGAACTTAATTCTGGAGGCGTTGTTGGTTTCAGAGGCAACCAGAAGAGAAAGATCATTGACTCTAGAACTAATGGTAATGGTAAACTTCCTTTTATTAACAATGTTCTTTTAGTCGAGGGTCTAATGCATAACCTCTTGTCAATTAGCCAACTTAGTGACAATGGTTATGACGTCATTTTCAATCAAATGTCTTGTAAAGTTGTTAGTCAAAAAGATGGCTCAGTACTGTTTAATGGTAAGAGGAAGAACAATATTTACAAAATTAGATGATTAGATTTGAAAAATCATAATGTAAAATGTCTTCTAACTGTTCAAGAAGAACAATGGGTCTGGCACAAATGTCTGGGTCATGTTAATTTGAGAAAAATATCTCAACTAAATGAGCTTGGATTAGTCAGGGGCTTTCCCAATCCGAAGTATACTTTAGACGCTCTTTGTGAAGCATGTCAGAAAGGAAAATTTTCAAAAACCTCTTTTAAAGCTAAAAAGATTTTTTCTACATCTAGGCCATTAAAACTTCTTCACATTGACTTATTTGGACCAATGAAAATTGCTTTCGACAATAGAATGAAATATGGACTTATCTTTGTTGATGATTACATTAGATGGACATGGGTAAAAAATTTTAAACACAAGGATGAGTCACATTCTGTGTTTGCTTCTTTCTTCTCCCAAGTGCAAAATGAAAATAATTGCAATATAGTCAGAGTTAGAAGTGATCATGGTGGTGAATTTGAAAATAAAGATTTTGATTTTTTTATTCTAATGGCATAATCCATGATTTCTCCTACCCTAGAACTCCATAACAAAATGGGGTTGTAGAGAGGAAAAATAGGACATTGCAAGAAATAGCTCGCACCATGATCCAAGAAACTCAAATGGCTAAGCACTTCTAGACAGAAGCAGTAAATACTGTGTGTTATATTCAAAATAGAATCTCTATAACACCAATTTTGAGTAAGACTCCTTATGAATTGTGGAAGAATAGAAATCCCAAAATTTCTTATTTCCATCCCTTCAGATGTGTATGTTTTATATTGAATACTAAAGAGAATCTGGGGAAGTTTGAATCCAAAGTGCATAAGTGTTTGTTGTTAGGATATTCTGAATGATTAAAAGGTTTCAGAGTCTATAACACAGAATCACGAATCGTAGAGGAATCAATCCATGTCAGATTTGATGATAAGCTTGACTATGAAAAGTAAAAGCTGGTTGAAAAGCTTACAAATGTGAATATAACGTTCACAGAACCCAAGGAGAAGATACAAGAAGATAAAGAATCAGAAGCTCCTACTTTGAATATTGTTGTTATTCCTTCTAATCAACCACAACAAAGGTAAAACAGAATCTCCTCATCTTATCCCGAAGATCTAATTCTGCGAAACAAATATGCTCCAGTCAGAACAACATCAATGCTCAAACCCTCCGATGAAGTGCCTCTAGGTTTAGTATCTTTAATAGAGCCAACATCTATTAAGGAAGCTCTTCTAGAAAATGACTGGATTCTAGCTATGGAAGAAGAATTAAACCAATTCTCAAAGAATGGTGTTTGGGATCTTATTCAGAAACCTAAAGGTTTCCATGTCATCAGAACCAGATGGGTATTGAGAAACAAGCTCAACGAGAAAGGTGAAGTTGTCAGAAATAAAGCACGACTGATTGCACAAGGTTATAGTTAGCAAGAAGGGATATACTATAGAGAAACCTTTGCACCATTCGCTTGGTTAGAAGCTATACATTTATTAGTTTCTTTTTTTGTAAATCATAACATCATTCTTTACCATATGAATGTTAAGAATGCATTTCTGAATGGTTATATTTCAGAAGAAGTGTACGTCAAACAACCTCCTGAATTTGAAAACTCTGAGAAATCATATTTTGGTTTTAAACTCAAGAAATCTCTTTATGGCCTAAAGCAAGATCCTAGAGCTTAGTATGATAGATTGAGCAATTTTCTTTTACAAAATAAATTTACTAGAGAGAAAGTTGACACTATAGTCTTCTGTAAAACCTTCAAAAATGATATTCAGATAGTTCAAATTTATGTTGATGATATTATTTTTGGTTCTACTAATCCCTCTCTTTGCGAGGATTTTTCCAAGTTAATGCATGCTGAGTTTGAAATTAGTATGATGGGAGAACTAAAGTTCTTTTTGAGAATTTAAATTGATAAAAAAAGCCACTTACATTGATCAGAGTAAGCATACCAAGGAACTTCTGAAGAAATTCAACATGATGGACTGCACCTTAGCAAAGACTCTAATGTATCCACATACATTCTGGAAAAAGAAGAGGTGAGTGGAAAGGTATGTCAGAAGTTGTATCGTGGTATGATAAGCTCTCTTCTATATCTAACTACTTATAAATCTGATATTTCATTCAATGTTCATCTATGTGCTAGATTCCAATCTGATCCTAGGGAATCTCACTTAACTGCTGTTAAGAGAATTCAAAGTTATTTGAAAGGACCTTGTAACCTTGGCTTGATGTATGAGAAAACATCCGAGTACACTCTTTTTGGTTTTTGTGATGCAGATTACGCTGGAGACAGACTGGAGAGGAAGAATACATATGGAAACTATCAATTTCTGGGAAAGAATCTGATCTCATGGTCAAGCAAGAGGCAGTCAACAATTTCACTTTCAACAGTAGAAGCATATCACATTTCAGCAGCACTGTGTAGCCCTCAGATGCTTTGGATGAAGAACTAGTTAGAAAATTATTAGATTTATGGGAGTAACATTCATATCTTTTGTGATAATACTGTTGCTATTTGTTTAAGTAAAAATCCTATTTTACACTCTAGGGCTAAACACATAGAAATAAAACATCATTTTATTAGAGAATATGTTCAAAAAGGGATCTTATCTTTAAAATTTATAAATACAGACCATCAATGGGCTAATATTTTTACAAAACGGTTAGCTAAAGATAGATTTCTATTTATTCTGAAGCATCTGAAAATGGATTTTTGTCTATAGTAAGATTTCATCAGAATCAGATGTGTTTTAGTCTTAGTCTGAATGAATAAGATTCTGACTTATTCAAAATTATTACTTTTCTTTTAGAACCTCAGTTATCAGAAGATGTTTCGGCCAAAAATGTCTCTTGTCAGATGGAAACCTTTTGGTTTTTAAGATTTTGAGGATATCAAAATGTGTCACTTAATTCGATGTAGTGATTAAAGCATGTAACCTTTGGTTATTCCTAATCATTATACTATACTTAAGCTATGCAATGATCAATGTGCATTTTTCTTAGAATTGATTAATCATGATTACACTCATTTATTACTTCTCTTTGAAGTCTGTGAAGTAATCTAATTCCTTTTCTTTAAACATTAATTGTCTTGGATGTCTCAAATATTGACTACTCTATAGTGACTCAATAGTATCATTTCTTAAACCTTCTCTTAACTATTTATGTCGTCCATCATATGTAGTTTCTCCTCAAGTTAAAGAAATGTTTTTCTTTTCATTCCTTCTCCTTCTTTCAACTCTAGAAATTTTTGTATCCAATGGCTATTCAAACATTTCATGGAGATGAAAATCTTCTATAGGTGATTTATGAGAAACAGCCTAATTATGTGTCTGATAACGGTCTCCTCAACAGGTTTTTAGAAAGCCAGGGTTGGTCTGGGTATGCTAGCATGCTTAGAGGTCCCATTTATCCTAATATTGTGAAACAGTTATGGCTTTATACATCTATTATCCATGAAGGCAACTACATTAAATAAAATAACTATGATATTCCTTTTGTTGTCACTCGCTCCTCCATTACTGAAGCAACTGGGTGTACTCCTAAGTCTAACTCTTTTGATCATGGTAGTTTTGCTTACATGGGTCTTGATATTTTCCCAACAATTCATGACACTTCCAATGAGTATGAACCCAATAATCCAAATAATCTGAAACCTTTTGCTAAAATATGGTTTTGGTTCTTGTTAACAAACCTTCATCCTAGAGGAGAAGATCTTGATGATGTGTTTCCAATAGATAAATGTCTTTTGTTTTGCCTTCTCAACAATATTTCAGTCAATTTGTTAGCTGTCATTTTCAATCATCTTAAGGAATCAATCTTAGAATCCAGAGACACTAAAAATGCTCCATTCTTTATGGGTGTGTCCTATCTGAACTTTCTGAATCTAGAGACTCTTGATCATACTTCTTCATCCAAAATTATTATAGCTACACCCACACACATGCAAGGGCTTGATGAAGATGATGAATTTCTCCCCCCCCCCCCCTAAGTTTCACGTTTCTCCTCTTTCTCTCCTTCAATATCCTTTCTAAATTATGATTTTTAGCTTGGTGAGAGATAAGAATGAGACTTCTAATTCTTATTGGTTCATCCATATATAGATAAATTGACTATTTTGTCCTCAAGGCTTAATCTCATTTACTAAGATGTCACTCTATAATTAGTGACTAAATCTCATTTGCTTAACTTGATTATTCCACTAACTTCTTCTTAATTCCCATTAAGTCTATTGATTAGAAATTTATCATTTAGTCTTTCCTACTCATGCTTAGAGAATTTGGGGTATTACATTTCCCCCCTTTAAATACAATTCGGACTCGAATTCCTTCTGACTAGATGGTGTAACCTACTTACATTATCACCATAAATTGTCATAGTTTTAGGATCACTGCATCCCACTCTGGTTGGATATCTGTCGTCTTCAGCCTTCGCCAAGCTCATTACTTGTCCAACACATACCACTGATTTCTCACTTCTTTTCCCTTGATTTCTTGAAGTACCTCTCATTCACAAAATTTCCTGCTACCACTTTTCCTCCAATGCTGATGTCTCAGATTTACTTCTACACGAGTATGCGTAAGGTTATACATGTGTTTTCTAAACCCTTTAGCCTTGACATCTGATTTCTGAATGCTTAGGATGACTGTTTCCAAGTTTACCTCCACCGTACAACAAAGCTTTCTTACTTTGATCTTACCTTCAGCCTTGGTCGGGACAACTGACACCGAAATCCACAAGAGTGTACCATCTTTGCAACTAACCGTCTTGATAAATAATAACTTCTCACAAAAATCTTGTCAATACAGAGCGAGCTCTTAACAATTAACCTGTAAAATCCTCTCAAATGCTCATACACGTTCACAAGCGCACAAGACATAATCATAATGAGGCTATCTTAAGTAAAATCCTTTACTTGGCTCCGCCATCTCCAATGGTCACGATAGTTTGTCCAATCTTCAATACCCCTAAGCTCATCAGCTATTCTATAAACATCTGATTACTCATTAACCATGATGTCTCTTCTACGCCGATCCATCAATAGTACCTCTTTAGATTATGGTGGATCCTTGAGAGTCTGAGATGAACTAAACACTACTTCTCTAGTTCCTCTTTGAAAGATACATCCGCTAAATCCAAAAACTTGCAAGTACTCTATACTTGCCTATTACAAGCTTATCCTGATCCTTTCTTATCTGCTGTGCTACTCTATTCTCGCCCAATCTCAGGACTTCCTGAGGTATTCATAGTTTCACTTACTTATTCCAGCTTGGCTACTGATGATGCTCAATTCCTAGTAAAATAGTTCTTCTACAATTTCACTTCTCTCTGCAACCACATCGCTTTATTATTGCTTGTAGTAATTCCTTTTGATACTGATAATCCTTCATCAACGCTTCATCCCCAGAACACTTTGTCCAAGTCCTCCCCAAGATTAGGTCACCAATAAAATTTTAGTCTCTGACTAAACCCATTTGAAAGTCATCTTAGTCCATTTACCTCTTATGAAACATCTAAAGTTAAACATGCACTACCTGATACTTTTTTCGATTAATCGATTATTCAATAGTTCTTCTACTAAAAAAATAAACCTTACCAATCAATTCTCATAACTTCCAGTTGATCATGAAGCCGCCTATTTGCATAGTCAATGAGTTTCTTGTAGGTCATGGAAAATTTAACAAATTTGTTTCTTGCGGTATGAATTTTCCCACGTAGGTATACTTCATGCAGTATGTCTACCGGCAGGTCTATTAATTACCCTCAAACCTCTTGTCGACCTTGCAGTCCCACACTTGCAAGGTAATAGGATTTCCTCCCCCATTCATTCAAGTCATCGTCCACTACGTTCTCCTTTGAATATTCCACTACGTTGGCTTCTCCGTGTATCGACTGCCTCTGGGGATAACTAGATACAAACCAACCAACAAATTGGGGTTTCTTTACTTACCATTTCAGGAATGTATAAGTATCACCCAACATCGACTAGAAGTCACTAACTTCCCTAGCCGAAATCACTTACCCAAACCAGTGCCAGAACTTACATTGGTGTAAGTTTCCCCATATATGAGAAAATCCCAAAGTAGTATATGCTTGCCTCTAGGTTACGCAAGCACACCCTCAATGAGTAACCAAGTGCCTAGCGTCAAGAGCCTTGCACAAGCACACCACATAAAGAATTAGATGAATCTGAAGTAGTTTACGCCTCAGTGGATACACAACCTCATCTGTCACGAGTATTGAAGTGACATTTCCTAGGTGGCATCACGACCTCATAAATCATCAATATTCATATGTGTTAACGCAAATGCAAAACGTCTACATGACTACACAAGTCCACCGGGAAAAATCCTAGTGATGTTGCCTATGTGGCACCACTAGAAATGAGTTTGAAGTGATATTTCCTATGTGGCATCACTATCCCACAATACCAAGCATGCCAATGAGTTATCCTCAAGTTGGTCAATGCCCTATAAGACCCCCATGAGCAAATCACAATGGTAGCTTAGGTGTGTACGATATGCGAATTACCACCTAATAGTATAGGCCACTCTGCATTCAAGCATATACGAGAGAAACAATTTTGAAGTTTACTGTGAATGAACAATTATGAAAAGAAGTAGACAACACTAAAGTCTCCACTGCACTTATAGTCATGATATATTTATAACTACACAGGTCTCCCTTGAGTCCTTCCAGTCCAACTCATTAGGAATAGCAAATCCTAAGAGTGCCATACTTCCTAGGCTCATTCATTCCGGACATAAACAACCTATGCTTTACCTAAAGAAGTTCAAACACAATCACTTCCGTGTATACAGTCACCCACACAAAACATGTATACGAGACTCATAGGGATATCCTTTAACCATGCATACTATCGAACAAAAACAACATTATGGTCCGTAAACATCACGTTGATACTTTTAATATCCATTGGTCTCCATCCACCTAGTTACCTACTTAATTGATCCGCTTAGGAGTGAGGGACTTCTGATCTATAGAACAATTGGAGATTAACTATGCACACCTCCTACAGGTTAATATTCCAATTCTAATCATGACTTGTTCCAACACTAACACACTGATGTTCCTAATGCGTTTCTCAATGGTGTCTTCTTGTCCTACTGTTCCTCCATTGAACATGACAATATTCCCACTGTTCCAATTGATATCCCGTAATCTGGTGGCTTTACATTATACTCTACTACTTCCAACCAACCCTTCATAAGTTCACCTGCCATACGACCCATCTTAGGAAGTTCACCTTATTGAAATGGGAATCATGGAAGTTCCCATTCCTGAACTTCGATCATGTAGATTGAGATTGCTGACAACCTTGCTTCTGTAACACTACTCAACATGGAAATCCTCAATGATCTCCCACCATCGTTGCTGATATTGCACCCTTACCATCTAACGATCCCCATATCTTATCGACCCTACGGTTCGAGATTGAGTCCATCTGATTACCGCGTCCTCATGGTGGCTCTGCCGCAATCCTACATATCACTTATTCAGTTAGTAAGTTGATAGTGTTCAGCAACTGAATAACATGATAGTAGAATCAAGATAGCAACATACATATATGAGGAAGAAAGAGGTTACTAATGATGTCTCATGGCTAGGTCGAGGGTTGATCTGCTCTGATACCATATGTAATATCATACTAATACGCGTCTAGAATCATATCCGTAAAATATTAATAATTGGTATTGAGTATATACAAAAGCCGGAAAAAGATATACAGTGCATACATTTCACGAATTACATTGAAATTGAATACAAGATATACATCAATACAAGCAATATTAATTAGACATTGAATCACACTCCAAAAGGGATGGCAATCACTAATGCATTTTTATCCAATCAAGAGGTAAAATCCCGAATTCATGTGCAACCTTCATGTATTTGATTGCCTAGATTAATATCCCAATCCAGTTACACAACTCACAGTCCATATTCATATTTAGCATGAATAGGAAACAATTAATGGTATTATCATACAAGTTAGAACATGCACCCACACAATTTTCATAAAAATATCATATGCAACAAGGGTTCTTAGTTAAGCAAAGGGGATCAAAAACTAAGCCTAAATCCCTTAATCATATCAAACCAAACTCCTGAAATCTATCCCATATAACTATTTAATGGAACCCACATTATATGACGTCTGATTTTGCTTCCGTTCTCTTGTGCCACTTCAAAGCTCGACAACTCGTATGTTGATTTCGGCATAATTCAGCATCATACTTCTATCTTTAAACGCACATTCCGACCTCATAACAAACATTCAGATAACGAAATTAGTGTCTAAACTGAAGGGAATTTTGTGTAGATTCCAGAAAATCAAGAATCATGTTTATACAAGATACATAGAGAAAGTTATCACCTGTTTAGTGGAGGCTGGTCAAGGAATCCGGATATGCACACTTCTACAATTTCTTTGAACACCCATCCCTAATTCTTGATCTTCAAACCCTAACTTCTCTTGAGAAGGTGATGGAGATGATTAGTATGGTTATTCTTGCTCTTGATCGTACTTCTTAATCTGAAATTGTTAAAGCTACACCCACACACATGCAAGGCTTGATGAAGATGATGAATTTCTCTCCTCCTCCCCAAATTTCACGTTTCTCTTCTTTCTCTCCTTTGATATCCTTTCTAAATTTTTAATTTTAGTTTGGTGAGAGACAAGAATGAGGCTTCTAATTCTTATTGATTCGTCCATATATAGATAAATTGACTATTATCTCCTCAAGGCTTAATCTCATTTACTAAGATGTCACTCTATAATTAGTGACTAAATCCCATTTGCTTAATTTGATTATTCCACTAACTTCTTCTTAATTCCCATTAAGTCTATTGATTATAAATTTATCTCTTAGCATTTCTCGCTCATGCTTAGAGAATTTGGGGTATTACAATATTGATATTATTATACAAATACATCATACAATAACACAAACAATAAAATTTATCAATAAAAAACATCAACTAACCTTTACAAAACAATAAAATAACTCAACAAAAATATCACCATACATCAACAAAAACATTTTAAACAAACAAACAACAACATTTATTAATAAATTACAACAACTTACCTAAACAAAACAATAACATACCTCAATAAAAACACAAACATAATTCAACAAAAATATCTAAAATAACACAAATGAAGTTGGAAAATAAAAAACACCTCTTAATCCAAATCATTTACCATCAAAATATACATAATAACATGATGTTCTTCCCTTTGTACAAATCTATAATTTCACTTGTGAGCCAAACATTTATACAAAATATCTCTTTCAACAAAGAAATAAAGTGTAGCACTAACTCTATTTTCCAACAAACAATCCTTTCCCTTATCTTCACCTTTCCTAAAATTCTTTTCCATATTTTCTACAAACACATTCTTATCATATATGTAAAATTAAGAATGACGAAATGTATAAGTTTATAGTTTTAAATTTAAATATTAATGAATGAATCAAAATAACTAACTAATTTATCAACAATACACTGAAATTTATTTTAGAAAATTCAATCTAATCCATATGTTAAAAATAAAATCTTTTTAATATTAATATATTTTGAATGGATGAATTCATCTATAAATTATTTTAAGTATTTTAATTTATTTATTACAAATTAATTGTTAAACATTACAAAATTTATTTTTTAAAAATATTTATCATAAATAATTTGTTTTTGCAACAATTTTTTTAATTACATAAAACAATATTTAATCTCTTTTTCAAAACTAGAAAAATCTATTTAGTATTAAAATATAAAAATTGAGACCAAAAACATATAAAATTGCTACTAAGTTGCCAACAAACCATAATTTAGTGTCTTTTCAAAATAAATAAAAAATTATGCAGTATTCATAATGAGACAAAAAAAAAAAGACATATGAGACCGTTTCAATTTGTTATATTAGGATTATGTTTGGGTTAGGTAGAACACGATTTTGAAAAATGTGCATACATAATAAGACAATATTGTGTTTTAAAAAAAATATTTTTCTTGTTAATAAAAAACAGAACTTAATTTTCAATCTATCAGAGATTTTTTTGTTAATTTTGTTTGAGTCAAACGATGAATTTTTGGGCATATATCTCACTTCCCAGGCGTAATCGGTACTACCGAGTGCACAATATCAAGTAAATCACAAAACATTCATTTATATGAAAAAACTTAGCCACATGTTACTTTTTTACTCCAATTCTATTTTTAGTATTAAACACCTTTTTCATTTGCCTTATTGGATCACACTATTTTTATTATTCACTCACAGGAATATCATCTTGAAAACCGTTTCTCTTTCATTCCTAAAACCTTCTTCCATAGCTCCTAATAGCAGAAACACAACGTTTTACAATCACTTTATCAAGTGTATTGAAATAAGTAAGAACTTCTATTTCCTGTTTCATTTTCTTTCCTTGTCCTATACTGAACATCAAAAGTTTACTCAAAACATACTTGTTCGTTGTCTTCTTCTCTGATTAATCACTATTACATTCATATCATATGCTTAAATCCATGAGCCTTTCAGACTTTTTCTCTCATTTTGATTGCTTATTTTTTTAGGGTTAAATATGTAAAATCAAGCTTCTCAAATGCACCTTTGTTTTGATGAAGATAAACTATTTTTACAAGAAGAAAAATATTATTGATCAAGCTAAAAGTATCTTTGGATAAAGTCTTTGGTTCAAACACTTAACAAATTTCAAGGTATAATGATAATACTTACTTTCAACTTAAGACATAGATGCTCAAAGGCCAAAAGAAATATTTTATCTTGTCCAAACTTTTACTCAAGTTTTCTAAGCAAAAACTCAATTTTTACTTATGTGCAATCAATTTTCATATTGGTGCAATCGATTACACGCTTCACGTTTTCAAAATGTTAGCTACTTTTTCTAAGTGCAATCGATTTACATGTTTGTGCAATCTATTTCTCTCAATCAATTTTTGCTACTGACTTCAAGTGCAATCGATTTACACACTTGTGCAATCGATTTCTCACTCAAAATATTTGAAATTTTTAGCTGTTGAAACCTCATGCAATTGATTTACACAAGGATGCAATTGATTGCATGCTGAACGATTTTGAAAAATAGCATCTTTACTCATGCCTGTTCATAACACCATTTCATGGAAACCTTTCACTTAATCTTGGTAATTATTCATGATTCATTTACAGAATTATATGTGGTTTCAAAAGGGTGCTATGAACATATAAATACTCATTTTTTAAAATCATTTTAAGCACCTCTTCCAATCATATTTTTTGAGTTTTCAAAAATCAAACTCAAGCTTTTATACACTTTCATACACAAGTTTTCTGCACACTTTCACATATTGTCAACCAGAAAAATTTGAGTATTATATATATATTGATTCATTTTATACTATTGTTATTGGAAGAGAAGATCAATTCGTTGATAAAATCACTCAAATTGATCATTACTACACAAACTCACTCAAATCAAATATTGCTATATACTTGCTTATTTTTCAGGATTGTTGAAAATAAGTTCAAGTGATTTTGAAATCTTGTTTTTCCAGGATTGTTGGATACAAGTAAATTCACTTTGAGAGGATTTTTCTCATTGTTGACATAGTGAAAAATCCAAGAAGATTGTTCTTGGTCCAAGAGGATTGTTCTTGGTTTTGGTAGTTCTTGTTTAAGTTTTCCACTATAAGGAAATCTCTTTTATGTTGAAAGGGGACTGGAGTATTCTCGGATTGTGAGGGGAACTAGGATATATCGCTTGTGTCTCTTTATTTTTCTGCACTTTACTCTTTCATAAACTTGCCATAAACCAGAAAAATAATATCCATCATCACTAAAACCAGAAAAATTTTAAAGTACCTAATTCAACCCCCTCTTAGGCGTACTTCGTACTTACAATTGGCATCAGAGCAGGTTATAGGTAACTTGTTCCTAAAAGATCCAGAATGGCTTCCGCAAATCTAAATCCCGTTTTCAGAGATGGTGGTAGTAACAACAAGCCTCCTCTATTTTGTGGTGAATACTTTAACTTATGGAAAATACGTATGAAGGTACATCTAGAAGCACAAGGAGAAGAAATATGGGATGTCGTCGAGAATGGTCCATTTATTCCTATAACGGTGATCAATGGTGCTGGCTCATCAAAGCCTAAAACTGCATGGGATGAAGACGATAAGAAAAATGTCTTCTATGATAAAAAGGCAATCAATCTTCTTCAAGGTGCACTTAGCATGGATGAATTCTTCCATGTCTTGGCATGCAAAACGGCGAAAGAAATATGGGATACCCTGATACAAACTTATGAAGGAACTGTCGAAGTCAAAAGATCAAGACTAAATACTTTGAGTCAAGAATATGATTTATTTCAAATGCAGCCTGAAGAAACCATCCTTGACTTGTAAAAGAGATTCGTGTACTTGACAAATCATCTAAGTGCTCTTAGTAAGACTTTGATGAATGATAAACTAAATCTGAAAGTACTTAGATCCTTAACTAGGGAATGGCAACCAAAGGTAACGGCAATTTCGGAAAAGAAAAGTCTTTCTTCAATGACTTCTGCAACGTTGTTTGGAAAAATTCAAGAATATGAAACGGAACTCCAAAGACTTGAAAAGCATGAAAATCAAGAGAAGAAATCCAATAATATTTCCTTAAAGATTGATTCCAAGGAAGTTGAAAAGGAAGATAATCCAGAAAAAGATGAAAATTTCATGCTTCTTGTTAAAAGGCTTGGTAAGTTCTTTGGTAGAAATGACAAATCATTTTCTCATGCACAAAGGAAGAAACAATTTAAGAAAAGGGAAGCTTACACATAAACACAAGAAGTCACATGTTATGAAAGTGGTAAGCAAGGTCATATAAAGCCGGATTATTCGAAAATCTCCAAGAAATGTTGCTACAAAGGCAAAAAGGAACTCAAGAACAAAAAGGCCTATGTTGCATGGGAGGATAATGAAATAAGTTCTTCGTCTGATTCCGATAGTGATGTAATTGCAAGTATAGAATTGATAGCCTCACACCATTCTAATAATGAAGATGATGAGGTATGCTTGAATACCACATGCAATCTTTGGTATCTTGATAGTGGTTGTTCAAAGCATATGACGGGAGACTTAAACCAATTTTAAAATCTAGTGCTAAAGGCCAATGGTTTTGTCACTTATGGAGACAATAATAAGGGAAGAATTCTTGGCAAAGACAAAGTTGGCGCTCCACCTTTCACATCGATTGAAGATGTTCTTTATGTTGAAGGACTAAAGCATAATCTTCTTAGTATTAGCCAACTTTGTGACAAGGGCTTCAAGATCAAGTTCACCAAAGATGAATGCTTGATAGAAGACGAAGTCACACATGAGGTTATACTTAAAGGTAAAAGAATTAATAATGTATTTATGATTTCCCTTAATGATCCATCTTTGAAGGTAAAATGTCTCATGGCGAACAACGATGATTCATGGCTTTGACACAAAAGAATTGCTCATATTCACATGGAACACTTGAATAAACTAATTAAGCATGATATTATCATTGGGTTGCCTAAGAGAAATTTTGTCAAAGATAGACTTTGTGATGCTTGTCAAAAATGGAAATAAACAAAATCAACTTTCAAATCTAAGAATGTGGTGTCTACTACAAGTCCACTACAATTGTTGCATATGGACTTATTTGGTCCATCAAGAGCAAGAAGTTTCGGAGGTAATGTATACGCTTTGGTTATTGTTGACGATTTCTCTAGATATATTTGGACATTCTTTTTAGTGCAGAAAAGTGATGCATTCAAGGATTTCAAGAAAGATGCTAAAAAAATTCATAATGAGAAGTCTTTAACAATTGCCTCCATAATAAGTGATCATGGCGGAGAATTTCAAAATGATCTATTTGAAGAATTTTATGGAGAACATGGAATATCTCACAACTTCTCGGCACCAAGGACTCCACAACAAAATGGAGTGGTGGAAAGAAAGAATAAGTCTCTTGTAGAGCTTGCAAGAATGATGCTTAGCGATTCAAATCTTCCAAAATATTTTTGGGCGAATGCGGTGAGCACGACATATTTTGTTAGCAATAGAGTGAACATAAGACCAATCTTGAAGAAAAATCCATATGAACTTTTAAAGGGAGGAAACCAAACATTGCTTTCTTTCACATTTTCGGTTGCAAATGCTTTGTCTTAAACAACGACAAAGATAACTTTGGTAAGTTTGATGAAAAATCCGATGAAGGTATTTTTCTTGGCTACTCTCTTTCTAGTAAGGAATATAGAATTTATAACAAAAGAAATTTAACAATTGAAGAATCAATGCATGTATCTTTTTATGAATCTAACCCCTCCAAGGAGGATAATATTGTTTGTAATGATGATGATGATGAAATACTAGAAGTTCCTCAAGAAAATACTTCCAAAGATGTCAATAAGGATCAACCAATTCAACAAGAAGAATCACCCCAACAAGAATCAAATTTCAATGATCTACCAAAAGAATGGAGAACTCATAGAGATCATCCTATCGATAAAGTAATTGGTGATATAAGTCCAGGTGTGACAACAAGACTAAATCTCAAAGATGCTTGTCTAAACATGGCGTTTGTCTCTCAATTGAACCTTCCAAAGTTGATGAAGCCTTAGGCAATGACCAATGGATTATTGCTATGCAAGAAGAGTTAAATCAATTTGAAAGGAATCAAGTTTGGGAACTTGTCCCTAGGCCAAGCAACAAACACATTATTGGAACAAGATGAGTGTTTAAAAACAAACTTGACGAAAATGGAATAATTGTTCGGAACAAAGCAAGGTTGGTAGCACAAGGCTACAATCAAGAAGAAGGAATAGACTTTGAAGAAACTTTCGCTCCAGTTGCAAGGCTAGAAGCTATTCGTCTTTTACTTGCCTATGCTTGTTCATTAAATTTTCAGCTTTTCCAAATGGATGTCAAAAGCGCATTCTTGAATGGATATATCAATGAAGAAGTATATGTTAAGAAACCCCCGGGGTTCGAAGATTTCAATAATCTATCTCATGTATTTAAATTGAGAAAAGCTCTCTATGGTTTGAAACAAGTACCAAGGGCATGGTACGATCGGCTAAGTAACTTCCTATGCGAAAAAGGTTTTGAAAAGGGTAAAGTTGACAAGACATTGTTTATCAAGAAAATTAAAGGTGACACGTTGCTAGTTCAAGTCTATGTTGACGATATCATTTTTGGCTCTTCAAACAAAGAAATGCGTGAAGAATTTTTAGCAATAATGTAAGGATAATTTTAGATGTCCGTGATGGGTAAAATGAATTATTTTCTTGGACTTTAAATCAAGAAATTAAAGGATGACATCTTCATCAACCAATCCAAGTATTGCAAGGAACTGTTGAAAAGATTTGACATGGATAATTGTAAGGCAATGTCTACACCAATGGGTTCCGGTACATATGTTGATCAAGATGAATCAGGTGTTTCCATTTACATTACAAAATATAGAGGTATGATTCGCTCCTTATTATATTTGACGACAAGCCGTCTTGACATAATGTTTAGTGTTTGTCTATGTGCTCGATTTCAAGCAAATCCAAAGGAATATCATCTCATGGCGGTGAAACAGATCATGAAGTATCTCAAAGGAACAACAAATGCTGGATTATGGTATCCTAAAGGTAGTGTTTACAATTTAGTTGGTTATTCTGACGCGGATTATGCAGGTTGTAAAACTGATAGAAAAAGAACATGTGATACTTGTCACATCCTTGGAAATGCATTAGTATCATGGGATTGCAAGAAACAAGCATGCATTTCTCTTAGCAAGGCCGAAGCAGAATATATTGCATCGGGTAGTAGTTGCGCTCAAATATTATGGATCAAGCAATAACTTTATGACTAAGGACTCGATCTAGGATGCATTCCTCCACGGTGCGACAATACAAGTGCAATAAACATTACAAAGAATCCGGTCAAACATTCAATAACCAAACACATCGAAATACGACATAATTTTCTTCATGATCATGTACTTTAAGGAGATGTCGAGGTCATATTTGTAGATACTTATAATCAACTTGCCGATATCTTCACTAAACTTTGGCAAGAGAACCGTTTTACAAGATTCGACGAGAACTTGGAATTCTTGATGAACACGACGTATAAGGTGCTTTCTATCCTTTTTATGCTTTCACATACTTGTTTTAACCTTTTTATATGTGAATATATATGTTAAGTGGTGCTTAAATTTAAGAAAAATATGCTTTTGGTCATTTTTGGTTGATGCAAATCGATTACACAATAGTGTAAATCGATTGCTCACTGTATGCTTTAATTTTTGACCTTTCTGTTTTCAGTGCAAATAAATTGCACCATAGTGCAAATCGATTGCACACTGTGCGTTTCAATTTTCTTTTGATTCTGTTTTGTGTGCGAATCGATTGCATCTGTATGCAAATCGATTGCACCTACTGTAACATGCTTTTATGACAGGAATATTTGTTTGTCAGAATTCCTCTCTCTCTCTCTCTCTCATATTCTCAAGCTCACCTCTATTATTGAAAAGTTAATTAAATGTCATTACATATAATACAACCCACTCATTTCTATTTACTCACAAATCCTATCCAATTTTAGCTCATCAAACATCTTCCTCTCAAAACACCCTAAATTCAGAAAAAACACCTTCCTCATGGCATCAGACAAAAACGAAAGGTGTCAGCTACAGAGAAAGGAAATAAGAAAGTTGCTTCATCTTCTGCAGAGAATCCATTAATCTCAACTCTCACTGAAGATCAAGAAGCAAGAATTAAAAAGGATTTTCAAAGAAAGATAGTGTCCACTCCAAAATATGGTATGCTATCATCTTTCCCTAAGGAATGCTTTACTTTTAAGAATGATTTGACTGTATATGGATTAGAACCACTGATTTTATCGTTTGGTCCATACTACCCGGATCTAGTAAGAGTATTCTTCAGTAATTTGACTCCTCATAAAGGCAAGATGGTTACATATGTGTTGGGTACAAGAATCTCTCTAACACCTGGAATTGTTGGTGAGATTCTACATATCCCTTATACTGGGAGTTCTTTGTACGATCCTGAAGACGAAGCATGGGATGATTACAAGAAAAAGGATTTCTACTACAATATTGGCAGATTGAACGAAGCTGAATTCCGTGCTAAAAGAATTTGTGGTCTAGGAGGAGTCATTCCATCTAGAGGCTCATGGAGTGGAGGTAACTTTTTTATAGACGATAAACTATTTCATTATTTCATGGTCTATATTATGTTTTCGCAGGCTGGAAACCACTGCACCGTGACTGATTTGAAAATGCAACTGATCTATGCAAGGAAGAGAGGTATAAGAATTAATTGGGCAAGACTCATAATGGTTCATATGCTAAGGGTTGATGCAAAGTCAAAATTTCTACCATATGCTTACTTTATTACATTAATTATGGAAGAATTTGAAGTTGAATTTGCTGGTTTTGAAAGTTTTGATATGGATCCAAATGTCCACAAGATCTCCATCAAAAATGTTGACTCGAGAATGGGAGTTCACTATAATCCGGAAATAAAAACAATCATATACATTGGTGAAGATGTGATTGGTGAAGAAGGAAACGATCAAGAGGAAGAAGGCGGTGAAGATGTGCCTCCTCCACCTATTGCTCCCTCTGGTCCAAGTAATCAAGATCTTATGGATATTATGTCTCAATAATTTGCTTCCATGAATACCAACATCAACAACTAGTGGAATACCATCAATGACTCTACGACTTCTCGGATTAATGATTTTCGCTCGGATGTGAACCAACAATTTTCCTACCTTTACTCTCACCTTCACATACCTCCATATGACCCTAACAATCCTGCTGCATCTCCACCACATTACACAAAACCTCTTCTACAACAACAATTCCCCAATCAAGGACCCTGTTACTATAATAACCGTGACATGAATCAATCATAAAATTATGTCCAACTTTGTTATTTCTACTATTTTTCTGTTATATCCTTGTTACGCTATGCTACGTTTTGTTTGTTGTTGTTTAGATTTGTTTGTAATTTTTATTTTACTATGACTATGTCTATGACTATTTTTTATGCATGTTTGATTAAGTTTTTTCAATGTTGTTTTATTATTATCCATTTTATTACATATTTTTCTTCTTTTTGATAATGTCAAAGAGGGAGAAAGATGTGGCACTTTATGCTTATATATTTCCTATCTTGAATTTCTAAGGTACTCTTCAACCAATATGAACAAATTCAAAGGATTACAACCTTCTCATACAAAAGGGGAGTTATGCATCTTAGGGGGAGAAGTTTCTTTCTGGAAATTACAATGCATCAAGCAAGATCGTTTGTCATCATCAAAAAGGGGGAGAATGTAAAATCAAGCTTCTCAAATGCACTTTTGTTTTGATGAAGACAAACCATTTTGACAAGAAGGCAAATATTATTGATCAAGCTAAAATCCTCTTTGGATAAAGTCTTTGGTTCAAGTACTTAGCAAATTTCAAGGTATAATGATAATACTTACTTTGAACTTAAGACATAGATGCTCAATGGTCAAAAGAAATATTTTATCTTGTCCAAACTTTTACTCAAGTTTTCTAAGTAAAAAATCGATTTTTACTTATGTGAAATCGATTTACATTTTGGTGCAATCGCTTACATGCTTCACGTTTTCAAAATGTTAGCTACTGTTTCTAAGTGCAATCGATTTACATGTTTGTGCAATCGATTGCACTCAATCAATTTTTGCTACTGACTTCAAGTGAAATTGATTTACACACTTGTGCAATCAATTGCTCATTCAAAATATTTGAAACTTTTAGCTGTTGAAACCCCGTGCAATTGATTTACACAAGGGTGAAATTGATTGCATGCTGAACGATTTTGAAAAACAACAACTTTACCCATGCCTGTTCATAACACCATTTCATGGAAACCTTTCACTTAATCTTGGCAATTGTTCATGATTCATTTGCAGAATTATATGTTGTTTCAAAAGGGTGCTATGAACATATAAATACTCATTTTCAAAATCATTTCAAGTACCTCTTCCAATCATATTTTCTGAATTTTCAAAAATCAAACTCAAGCTTTTATAAACTTTCATACACAAGTTTTCTGCACACTTTCACATATTGTCAACCAGAAAACTTTGAGAATTATATATCTTGAGTCATTGTATACTATTGTTATTGGAAGAGAAGATCAATTTATTGATAAAATCAGTCAAAGTGATCATTGCTACATAAACTCACTCAAATCAAATATTGCTATATACTTGCTTATTTTTCAGGATTGTTGAAAATAAGTTCAAGTAATTTTGAAATTTTGTGTTTTCAGGATTGTTGGATACAAGTAAAATCTCTTTGAGAGGATTGTTCTCATTGTTGACATAGTGAAAAATCCAAGAGGATTGTTCTTGGTTTAGGTAGTTCTTGTTTAAGTTTGTCACTATAAGGAAATATCTTTCATGTTGAAAGGAAACTTGAGTACTCTCGGACTGTGAGGGGAACCAGGATATATCGCTTGTGTCTCTTTATTTTTCTGCATTTTACTCTTTCGTAAACTCACCATAAACCAGAAAAATGAGATCCATCATCACTAAAACTAGAAAAAATTTAAAGTACCTAATTCAACCCCCTCTTAGGTGCACTTCGTACTTACAAAATATGTTTTTTATCCTTATAAATATCTTAAATTTCATTTTTAATCTCTATTAAAAAATGATAAATTTTGGTCCTTAAAAAAATTTTGTTCATCCAGTTTTAGTCCCTGCTATTTTCTAAAATTTGAAAAACTGTTTAATTACCCTTAAACTTATAAATTTTTAAATAATATTTTTCATACGTGTTTAGAATACTATAAAATGTTTCTTTATCAAATTTTAGATTTTTTAAAATGAAAAGAATTAAATATAATTTTTTTTAAATTTCAAAAGATATTGATAAAAATAATGAAAATGTCGACTTAGAAATCAAATTTTGAATATCTTTTTTTCTAAATAACTTTGTATAACGTTCTAAATATGTCTACAAAATAGTAATTCAAAAATGCACATTGGTTTAACAACAAGGACTAAAACTACGTGCATAATAATTTTATATGGACTAAAACATGTCATTATTTTAATAAGGACTAAAAATGAAATTTGAGATATTCATAGGGACCAAAAACATATTTAACCCTTTTTTTTATAAACTTTTAAGAGTGTCAACTAAGTTTCTACTTATAGGTATCTGATTTTGAAATAAAAATCGTGATTTTGAAATCACTTTTAATTATTATGTTCATATATGTATATTTTATTTTATTTTTGTTTGTTTATTGGATTTGTTTGAAATAGAAACAATATTTAAATTTTGCTGTTGTTGTTCCAGTTTTATAGTTTGGAGGCATGGAAAAGGCATTGTTTGTTACCAATCCTAAAAAGAGGAAACAAATGATAAGGAATAACGATGATGATGATGATGATATTGGAATACCAAGAGAGTTCAAGTTCAAAGTTTTGTTGCCGAATGAAACCAGTGTTGAATTTATACTACAAAGTGCATAAAATGAAATGTATTTTGGGGATTTTCTAGAATTAGTTCAATATTAATATTTGAAACTCAAAAAAATGTGAATGGATGAACAAGAAAGGGGATATAAATTGAAAGGGCAGATGTTTGTATCACGAGGATGATGAAAATAAAAATACCACATATGATATTCAATTTAAAACTTACATGTCTCGCAAGTGTCATATTTTGGGGCTTAATGTAAGTAAATCACACTAATTATTTCTCCTTCTGTTTGTATTATTGTATGTTGGTATTATTATACAAACACATCATACAATAATACAAACAACAAAATTTATCAATAAAAAACATCAAATAAACTTAACTAAACAACAATATACCTCAACAAAAATATCAACATACTTCAACAAAAATATCTTAAATAAAACAAACATAATATTTATCAACAAAATACAACAACTTACCTAAACAAAACAACAACATACCTCAACAAAAACAAAAACATAATTCAACAAAAACATCTAAAATAACACAAATGAAATTGAAAAATGAAAAACACCTCTTTATCCAAATCATTTACTATCTAAAGATACATCATCACATTATATTCTTCTCTTTGTACAAATCTATAAGCTCATTTGTGAGCCAAAAATTTACACAATATCTCTATTCAACAAAGAAATAAAGTCTAGCACTAACTCCATTTTCCAACAAACAATCATTTCCCTTATCTTCACCTTCTCTAACATTCTTTTTCATATTTTCTACAAGCACATTCTTATCATATATGTAAAATAAAGGATGACAAAAAGGAATAATTTATAGTTTTGAATTTAAATATTAATGAATGAATCAAAATAACTAATTAATTTGTCAACAATACACTAAAACTTATTTTATAAAATTCAATCTAATCCATATGTTAAAAATAAAATCTTTTTAATATTAATATATATTCAATGGATGAATTAATCTATAAAATCATTTTAAATATTTTAATTAACTTTTTACACAAATTTAGTTAATTGTTAAACATTACAAAAAAAAATTTTAAAAATATTTTTACCTTAAATAATTTGTTTTTGCATTTATTATTTTAATTACTTAAAACAATTTTTAATCTCTTTTTCATAACTAAAAAAATCTATTTAGTTTAGAATATAAAAACTAACACCAAAAACATATAAAAAATGCTTCTAAATTTCTAACAAACCATAATTATGTATCTTTGCAAAATAAAAAAACTTATGCAGTATCCATAATGAGACAAATAGAAAGTATATACGAGACAATTCTTATTTGTTAGATTAAAATTATGTTTGGGTTAAGTAGAACACGATCTTGAAAAGTGGGTATACATAATAAGACAAAATTGTATTTTTGGCAAAATACTTATTTTGTTCCCTTAAATATATTTTTGGGTTCACATTAGTCTCTTAACTTTTTTTCGTGTCATTTTGATCCCTTAAATTTCAAAATGTTACATTTTAGTCATTTTTGACTAATTATCAACGGAAATTTTTTGAAATTTGACGCTAATTAGACAAAAATGACTAAAATGAAACATTTTAAAAGTTAAGTGATCAAAATGATAAGAAAAAAAGTTAAGGGATCAATGTGAATCTAATGGTATAGTTAAGAGATCAAAATGAGTATTTTGTCTTGTGTTTTTATGTAAAATGTTTTCTCTATTTTCTTGTTAATAAAAAATACAACTTACTTTTCAAGCTATCAGAGAACTTTTTCGTTCATTTTGTTTGATCCAAACGGTGAATTGTTTTGGGAATCTATCTCTTTTCTCAGGCGTAACCGATTCTACTGAGTGCATAGTATCAAGTAAATCACAATACTTTTATTTATGTGAAACAACTTAACCACATGTTACTTTTTTACTCCGCCTCTATTTTTAGTATTAAACACATTTTTCATTTGCCTTATTGGATCACACTATTTTTAGTACTAAAATCTTCTTCCATAGCTCCTAACAACAAAAACACAACGTTTCACAATCACTTTATCAAGTTTATTAAAATAAGTAAGAACTTCCATTTCCTGTTTCATTTTCTTTCCTTGTCCTATACTGAACATCAAGAGTTTACACAAATCATACTTGTTCGTTGTCTTCTTCTTCTAATTAATCAGTGTTACATTCATATCATATGCTTAAATCCATGTGCCTTTTAGACTTTATTTTCATTTTGATTGCTTACTTTTTTTATGAACTTTAAAGAGTGTCAACTAAGTTTCTACTTATAGATATCTGATTTTGAAATCAAAATCCTGATTTTGAAATCACTTTTAATTACTATGTTCATATATGTAGATTTTATTTTGTTTTTTGTTAATTTTTTTAATTTGTTTGAAATAGAAACAATATTTAAAGTGTGTTGTCGTTGTTTCTGTTTTATAGTTTGGAGGCATCGAAAAGGAATTAGTTGTTACCAACCCTAAAAATAGGAAACAAGTGATAAGGAATGACGATGATGATAATATTGGAATCAAAGAGAGTTCAAGTTCAAAGTTTCGGTGCCGAATGGAACCAGTGTGGAATTTACACCGCAGAGTGCAGAAAATGAAATGCATTTTTGGCATTTTCTAGGATTAGTTCAAGATAAATATTTGGAACTCAAAAAAATATGAATGGATGAACAAGAAAAGGGATATAAGTTAGAAGGGCAGATGTTTGTATCTTGAGGATGACAAAAATAATGAGACCACAAATGATATTCAGTTTAAAAATTACATGTCTCGCAAGTGCCATATTTTGGGTCTTAATGTAAGTATATCACACTAAGCATGCCTCCTTTTGTTTGTGTTATTATGTGTTGATATTATTATACAAACACATCATACAATAACACAAAAAACAAAATTTATCAATAAAAAACATCAACTAACCTTAACAAAAAACAACATACCTCAACAAAAATATCAACATACTTCAACAAAAACATCTTAAATAAAACAAACAACACTATTTATCAATAAAATGAAACAACTTACTTAAACAAAACAACAATATACCTCAACAAAAATACAAACATAATTAAAAAATATCTAAAATAACACAAGTGAAGTTGAAAAATAAAAAACACCTCTTAATCCAAATCATTTACCATCAAAAGATACATAATAACATGCTATTTTTTTCTTTGTACAAATCTATAAGCTCACTTGTGAGCCAAACATTTATACACAATGTCTCTATTTAAAGAAGAAATAAAGTCTAGCACTAACGCCATTTTCCAACGAACAATCCTTTCCCTTATCTTCAACTTCCCTAACATTCTTTTCCATATTTTCTAGAAACATTATCTTATCATATGTGTAAAATTAAGGATAAAAGAATGTATAAATTAATAGTTTTGAATTTAAATATTAGTGGATGAATCAAAATAACTAATTAATTAATCAACAATTGTAACACCCCGTACATACATTGCCTAGGATATATGCATATGGTATTAATAATGGTATATCACATAATACATAAGCAACGGAAAGTAGAAGTAAGTATTAGTACATGTTACAAATGCCGAAATCGTCAAGGCTAGAATAATACAATTCCTAAAGTACTAATACATGATTCGAACGTACAAAAGCAGAAAGGTACAAAAGAAAGAAGCGCCACCAAGAAACATCGCTGACAAGCTAAGTCATCTTACCTGTACCTCGATCCTGCCTTGAACAACCTGAAAATTCATAATTAGAATGGGGTGAGATTTCTAAATCTCAGTGAGTTTCCATATCTTACGGGTTCACGCAATTCTATAGGGTGCATGCATCAAAACAGATTCACCACGAATCTGGGTTTTCCTCACGGCTGGGATCAAGTACACAACAAGGTACATTACCATTGAAAGTCCCATGACTAATCAATGAGGTAATAAGAAACACATAGTCAAACACAAACAAGTATGCAGACCCATATCCATATATAAGGAATCCAAAAGTACGTTAATGCCCCTACCTAGGTTAGACTATCACACCCTCAGTGAGTTACACCCGTGCATTACGTCAAGAGACTTGCTATATTCCACAAAATAATAGTCTGGATCATTCCTGGTGGAATTCCATCTGTGACGAGTTACAGCGGTGACATTGCCTATGTGGCATCACGACCCTGTCATCTACCCAATACCTGTGGGAAAATCGTAGGCAAAATGCCATCTTGGTAGCACGAGCCCATCATACGAAAGCCTAGTGGTGTAGCCTACTTGGCACCACTAGAGGCGAGAAAAACCGTAGTGATATTGCCTACATGGAACCATTATCTCACCATAATAAGCACGGAGATGTGATTTCCACAAGTGGTGAAACGCCCTAAAGGACCCCTAATTACACATCGCAATTGTAGCTCATGTGTGAATGACATACCGAGAATGCAGATGCAATTAACGAATGGTGGAAACGCCCTTTCATGTCGGCCCACATAAGCACATCGCAATGGTATAATTGAAACCAAGTCTACGGTCATAAGTGACTTACTACCTAGTAGTCGAGCCTACTTCGAATCAAGAATACATCCACCGAGATCACACAACATGGTACATATGGAGAGCACGCAGCACAATATAAGTAATCACATAAAACCACATGATAATACATCTGAACATTCAATCGAAATGAACAAGAATAAGTAGTGATCACATAATTGCATTTCAACATAATGCACCTCTCAACACTTGGCATATAACAATCATTCATATTCATGATTTTGTATACAAGTGATCATAGCATAATATCATAACATTATCCATATAATATGATTTCGACATGTTTCGCATATTTGTCAAACATATCCTTAATGGTCATAGCATGGCATTATACACATAAAAACATTTCCATCATACTCATGTGTATTCATGTCATAAGCGAATTATCAATCATACAAAGCTTATACACATTATACAATACGTTTCCTAACATTCACTGAGACCAGGGAGGCGTCTGGTACACGTTAGGGTACAAAACTGCACTAAAGGGGTTAAGTTACATAATTCTATCATGGCATGTTCGCTAAGAAAACTGGCAGAGAAAGCTTGATTCACTAAGTGAAACCCTAGTGAACGAAGTCAATAGCTTCACAAAGTTCTAGAAAACAAAGTTTGCTAAGCAAACTCCCAGCGAGACCCCGATTCGCTACACAAACTACTAGCGCGTAATTCATTAATAAGTCCCAGACCGTCGCTTTGCAAACGCAGAGCTCACGAAGCGAACCTTACTACACAAAATCCTTATCAGCTTCAGACTTCCGTTAAGCGAACTACACTGCATTCAAAAAAACCAGAAAATGCATAACTCAGATTTGGGCCCCCAAAATCCAAATTCCCTCATGCATTCCATATTGACTTAGAAACAGGTCATGGAAATGATGTTAGTACATTCTATTACAGAAAAAAGAGTCTCAAACATGCATATAAGGATTATTTAAGCATTTACTCTCAGAACTCTTAACCCTAAAATCATGTCAATCCCATAAACACCCCAAAGTCATTATCTATGAGACTCACCTTAGAGATGAAGGAAATGGGGGCTGCGAAAATAAGAAGGAATGGTGAAGGATATGAGCTTTATGGGTTTGCATGCAAGATTGGAGCTTGAACAAGAATGGGGCTATTCTCTCTTCCTCTTCTTTCCACGGTTTCTCTTCTTTCTCTACTCCAATATGAATTTTGTTCCAATCACATAATGAGACACATACCAAATAACCCCTTATGTTTCATTTCATTTGTGTAAAGTCCAATCTATCCCCCAACTATGCAACAATGACTAATATACCCCTTTAGTCCAAATTCAACTAAATAGACGATTCTCATTTAATGAATTTAGAGAAAATGGGATATTACATTCTCCCCCCCCCCTTAAAATAGAATTCATCCTCTAATTCAAAAAACTTACCATAATAAATGAGGATAAAGATCGCGCATCTCCGACTCGAGCTCACAAGTAGCTTCATCGGGATGAGACTCCACCCTCAACATCTTCACAAATGGTATCTCCTTACTCCTCAAGGATTTACTTGTATGTTCCAAAATGCAAACGGGTTGCGGCTGAAAAGAAGGATCTGATTCTTTCTCTATAGCATCTGAAAGGATAGGATGAAACGAACCTGGCACGAATTTCCGAACTTGAGACACATGGAAAATATCATGCAACCCGGATAATGAAGGAGGCAACACTATCTGGTATGTGACTTCACCTATCCGTTTCACGATCTGATAAGGTCCCATATATCTTGGGCAAAGCTTCTACATCATAAACAGTCCTTTCAATCTTAGCCTCATAGTGACTTTCAAAAATACGTGATCGCCTTTGTCAAATTCCAAAGGTTTTCTCCTTTTATCTGCATAACTCTTTTGGCAATCTTGCACTTTCTTCATCTTTTCTTGGAACATCTTAATCTTTTCCGTGGTTTCTTGAATTATTTCCGGTCCAAGAATTCCTCTTTTAACAACTTTAGACCAACACAATGGTGATCGACACTTCTTCCCGTACAAAGCTTCATATGGTGCCATGGTGATACTCGAGTGATAACTATTGTTGTACACAAATTTAATCAAACACAAATGATCTTTCCAACTTCCACAACTTTCTAGAATACATGCTCTCAACATGTCCTCAATCGTTTGAATAGTTCTTTCCGTTTGTCCGTCGATTTGAGTATGATTATAAGTACTCAAATTAAAATTCATCCCCATCTCGTGGTGAAACTCTTTCCAAAATCATGAAGTGAACTTCAGATCTCTGTCTGATATAATACTAGACGGTACACCATGCAACCTTATGATTTTTGCTACAAAAAGTCTTGCTAGATGAACCACCTTATGAGTCGTCTTAACCAGTAAGAAATGTGCAGACTTTGTTAATCGATATACGATCACCCAAATGGATTCATGACCACCTGAGGCACGAGGTAATCCTACGATGAAGTCCACAGATATACTATCCCACTTCCATATAGGAATATCCAATTGTTGCAACATACCTTCGGGTCTCTGATGCTCTATCTTTACTTGTTGACAAATCGCACACAACTCTACATAATTAGCCACATCTCTTTTCATACCGGGAAACCAAAAACTCTTCTTCAAGTCTTGGTACATTTTGGTCGATCCAGGATGAATGGTAAACTTGCTCTTGTGAGCTTCATCTAGTACCATACTTTTTAACTCCATATCATCGGGCACACACACACACACACACACACTTTTTGTCTGAACATAATAACTCAATCAGATGCTAGGAAGAAATCGAGGAGGATTTTTTTAGCTTGCAAATCTGCATCATTCCATTACGCCTAGAGAATTCTTTCCCACAATTCATTCTCGATAATCATATTATTGATCAAAACACCTATTGGAACCCATTCGATTTGTAGATCTAGGTTCTTGAACTTCTCCAAAAGATCAAATTCTAACATCATCAATTCTGCAATTGGAATCTCTTTTCTACTCAAAGTATCTGCTACCTTATTAGCCTTTCCAGGATGATATTTAAATTCAAAGTCATAATCCTTGAGATATTCCACCCACCTCCTCTGATGCATATTAAGTTCTTTCTGATCAAAGAGATACTTCAGGCTCTTATGATCACTAAAAATCTCGAAGTGGACTCCGTACAAGTAATGTCGCCACACCTTAAGAGCGAAAACAATAGCAGCAAGTTCAAAGTCATGAGTAAGGTGATTCTCTTCATGCGGCCTCAAATATCTAGACGCATAAGCTACAACCTGACCATCTTGCTTTAGAACCCCACCTAAACCCTTTTTGGAAGCATCACCAAAAACTTCATACGATCGTTCTGGGTCTAGAATCACCAATATCAGAGCGGTAGTCAATTTCTTCTTCAATTTCTGAAAACTTTTCCCACATTTGGAATTCCAACTAAAAGAAACCTCCTTTCTTATAAGCCTAGTCAAAGGTAAAGCTATCTTAGAGAATCCCATAATAAACCTCCGATAGTAACCTGGAAAACCTAGGAAACTACAGACTCCAGATGCATTCTTGGTTCATTCCTAATTTACCACTGCTTCCACTTTAGCTGGGTCTACAACCACACTGCCACCAGAAATAACATGCCCAAGGAATTTAACTTTCGACATCCAGAACTCGCACTTGCTAAACTTTGAGAATAACTTCTTCTCATGAAGAATAGATAACACGATCCTCAAGTGTTCCATATGCTCCTCAATAGTTTGAGAATAAACCATAATGTCATCTATAAAGAACACCATGAACCGATCCAGATATGGTTGGAACACATGGTTCATGTAATCCCTAAAGACGACAGGAGCATTGGTCACTCCAAATGGCATAACCAAGAATTCATAATGACCATATCGCATCCTTAACGCAGTCTTCGACACATCCGAATTCTTAACCCAAATCTGATGGTACCCTAACTTGAGATCAATCTTCAAGAACACACATGCTCCTTTCAACTGATCCAGGAGGTCATAAATCTGTGTTAAGGGATACTTGTTCTTGATGGTTACTTTACTCAACTAAAGATAGTAAATGCAAAAACACATACTACCATCCTTCTTCTTTACTAATAAAACAGGAGCTCCCCATAGAGAAACACTAGGCTGAACAAAGTGCTTTGCCAACAACTCTTCTAGTTGGCTCTTCAATTCTCTCAGATTGACATGAGACATTCGGTACAAAGCGATAAAAACCAGAACGGTTCCTGAAACAAGGTCAATAGAGAATTGAACTTCCCTTTCTGGTGGAAGAGAAGTGACATCCTCCGGAAACATATCAAGGAATTCACACACAACAGGAATCTCCGACACACTTTTCTTATCCTCTGAATCTATAATGAGAACCAAAAGAAAAGACTTCTCTTGTGTGAAAAGATAATTGACCATATTAATTGTACCTTAAATCAAATTACAAATAGTATCCACAGGAGCAGTCTCCACGGCAGGAATGAAGATAGAATTTTCTTTACAACCAATGTACACTAAGTTAGCTAACAACTAGTCCATACCCAATGTTGTACCCCAAAATTTGCCCTCGCATTTTTCCCCAAGAAATCTCAGCTTCAAGCCTTTCCTGATTCTTCAAACTGGCTCAAGAATCGGACAAACGGACTTTTCTTGTCAGTCAAGCGAAATTAGGGTTTTTACTGATTTTCAGGGCTCTGGATTGTTTCACAGTTGGCTTAGGGTTTTGGTTGATTTTGGCTCAATTTTGATCAGGCGGATGTTATTTGGAATTTAATCAGGAATTAAGGTTTTACGGGCAAATTCTCAGCAAAATTAAAATTCCACAGCACTTTGCAAGTTATTCCGAGATTCGGATTGAATTAGCGTTGTTTTGATTTAATCAGTAAAAGAGACAGTGGTTTGAATTCAGTTTGTTTTGTTTGGGACAGTCAAAAGATATGTGCAGTTTGGAATTACAGTGCTTGGCAAAGAATCAGTGAAAAAAAGGATTGCGTCTGATCAGTTTATGTGTTCGACTGTGCGTTACTTTGAATGATGGAGACGTCCAGTTCATTTATTTTGATCAACAAGGTTTAGTTGATTATTTATGGTTCTAAGAATTAAATACTTGAAATTTAACTTTCATTTTATTTAATTTAAGGAATTATAAATAACAAGTAAATAAAGAAAAAGAATTGAAAAGAATTAAATGTCAATGGAATTTTTATTTCATATTTAATAGTTGTTACAATTGTTATTATTTGGATACGAGTATTTATTACAAAGTATTTAAAATAATAATAGTGTACAAAAATTAAATTGAAAATAAAAATTCTATCCTATTTCTAATTCTTCATTCTTCACTTCGCTCCGGTGCTCCATTTTTTATCTGCAAAAAGAAGAGAAAAGTCAAAAGCAGTTGAATTAATTAAAGACAGATAAAATTTGCTCATCATTAGGGGCCACTGATTGGGATCAGTTAACCCTCTCTGCAAATCGCGGGATTTCTCCCGGTTCACAAAGAGGGAAGATTTTTATCATAAATGTAAAATGTCAAATGCATAAATTCCAAAGTTCAAACTGCATAAAATCTCAAACTTCAAATTCAAACTAAACTGAAAAATCCAATTCCCACTTCCTATCAAATGCCAAAGTCTACTCAAAGATTAGCCAAAAGTGCATTTTACTGTCAAAGTACAAAATCCACTCAAAAGCTGTCAAAAAGGATTTGGAAAAGATATCAAAGAAAAGATAAAGTGTAGCAAGCTGTCAAAGCTGGATAAAGTATGCAGAAATAATGTGTTATGCAAGCAACTTAATCATCATTTCCCAAGGCCCCTTCAGAGGATAGTACAAAAAGAATCATATAATATATTCAACTGTACTATGGAGAAAAAGAGAAGAGAGATAAAGTAAGCATATGCAGGTTTTGTAGGCTGAGGCAGGACAGGCAAACATAACAAGAAAAGATATAATCCAAGAGAACTCAGTTCAGCAAAGGAGAGAAAAAAATATACAAAACTGTGAACCAGAACCAAGTTCAAACCCAAGGCCAAACCTCATCAACCTGCATTAACCTCAAGAACCTGTAAAACCTCACCATGCCTGTCAATAAACCATCAAACACACAGTTCAAAAGAAGAAAACAAAAGCCTCTACAGGCCTGTCAAGCCTGAACCCCTGTCAAGCATACCAACCCCTGTCAACACACCCATTTGCTAGCACAAACATAACCAAGTTCAAACCTGAACCAACCCCAAGCCAACCAGAACCATTTTTCTAACCCTCCAGGCCTCAGTAAAATATTCATCATAGGCAACATAATCCCTCAAGCATATCCAAATCCCTCAAGCATATCCAAATCCCTCAAGCATACTCAAGCCATTCATTGTAAGAGATAAGCTTATGCTTTTCAAAGCCTCAAGGCTCCAAAAAAGCATCAAGCCTTCAAGCCCTCAGAATCTTGGATTCATCATGGGGCGAGGAAGAAACATTTCAAATTAGGCAATTCAGAAGAAGGCAAACTCAACAGAAGTTCAAGGCAAGCAAACATCTCAGAAAGGCATATTTCAAGCATATAGGCAAGGAAGTAACAAGAGATACAAGCGTCCAAGGCAACAAGAGAAGAAGAGAGAAAGTTCGTCCAAGCAACAACAGTTCAAAGCAACAATTCAAAGCAACAGATCAAGGCAACATGCAGTAGAAGAGGTAAAGAAGCGAATCGTTTCAAGAGGGCTTTTCAGAACATCATCATTAAAACCAATAAACAAAGAAATATACAAAGATACCAGGATCTCAAAGCCAGCTAGCGCGAACATCACCGAACCTCCGCCATCGAGCCTCCTACGCTCCTCCTCCATCTTCTTCCTCCCCTCTATCAAGGTAAAACATCCCTCTTCTTATGCCTTTTCATCCTCATTAAAACAAACAAAAAGTTAAACGCACAGTCAAAAGAAAAGCAGTAAACAATTATGTCTAAGAAGAATTCGAACCCTAACGCGTTGAAAAGAGAATACCTTTGTTTGTCACCATTTATGAGGGTTTGAAGAGAGGAGAAGAGGTGGAGATTGCTGATGGCTGAGGCGAAGGATTTCAGTTTGGGCAAAGAGCTATGACCGGAAGATAACGTTGAACGACGAACGCGAACGGCGCCGCTGCCAACCCTAAAGCATTTCCAACTGAACAAACAAAACGTGAAACCCTAAAATTTCATTCTGAGTTCAGCATGGGCCTTGCCCATTCTGCACGCCCTAAAAGCCCATTGGATTCAAAAAAGAGCCTTAATCTCATTTTTATTATCACTAACCCTTTTTATATAACCAAATTCATTTTAAATACTAACCTCTTTTCTTTATATCATATAAATACTTTTTTTATTATTACAAAATCACATAAATAATAAATACCTTTTTTATATCATATACTAAAAATTAAAAATGACTTTTTGTTCTTTTAATTAAAGATATATTTTGTACATAGTTGCATAACTTAATTTCTAAATACTTGATTAAAATACATTTGTACATATCATTTTTTATCCTATATTAAAAATTGAAAATACATTTCCATTCTTTTTTTCTTAAAATATTTTTGCACATAAAAATACATTTCTACATCATATAATTAAAAATTGAAAATACTTCTTTTTATTCTTTTAATTAATATACTTTTGTACATAACAATTTAAATACATTTTTCTAATATTAAAATTCACAAACATTTGATTAAAATACTTTTTTTGTATATAAATAAATAAAGATACATTTCTTAATTAAAACTTGAACATTTTCTTTTGTATATATTAAAAGAAATCAAAGATTCATTAAAATACATATCTAGGTCAAAAACCCTAATACGCTTCAATTTCACATTTCGCGCTTGTAAATAATTACACACAATACATATACATCTCACACTTGCACTTACACAAATCCATTCATATTGCTCCTATACATTTGTTTATCTTATATTTGTATATTCGATATTTACATTTGATTGCGAATTCGATTTGGTTGTAACTTATTGGATACTATAAGTCTCATCCCCTTTTGTACATTTATACCCCCCACTCCCGGACACTATTTTGTAATAGCGTAGATTTTACATTTCCGCGATTTACAGTTTTCCAATTATACCATGGTTAGACCTAGGGTTTGCATGTACATAAAATCAAACACTAGATAACCTAATACAAGACAAATACATGTAATCAATACACAATCACACTTGCACCCCCTAGGGTAATCCCACATGTTGCCTTCCAAAATGGGCCATGCTTGCACGTCGAGTATCTTTGGCAAAACAAAATCAAATGATCATAAGTCTCAAAGTGTTGCCTAAACGGAATGATCATAGTCCCTTCAAAGCAAATTGCCAAAGACACTTGGCACCATTGCATTCGTGGTTCATACGATGACCCGCGCCCGTCCCGAATAAACTTCCTAAACGCAAGATTGTCTACCAATTTCAATGGTAGAACAAAATTGTTAAAAAGGGTTAAAACATGACAAAAACCTTTGAGTACAATAGGGTAGACAAAACTCTTAGTTGCTTGAGATCAATTTGCAAAAACACTTGCCCTCTTTTCAAAAACCACAATCCACAACACTTTCAAAACAAACTCTCAAAAACATTTGAAACATCTTTTCGAAAAGATCCACACTTTTGTAAAACACTCAATCACGAGTCAAATACATTAGTTGCCTAAGACAAGGCATCTTTTTTCAAAAATATTTTCAAAAAGCACCCACACACACACCATTTTCAAGCAATCGAAAAACAAGGCAAGTGATCTAAAAAACCGAGTAACTAAGAGCCCATGGATAACCATGGATGAAAAGGATGCTAATACCTTCCCTTTTCATAATCTACCCCCCGAACCCACGAAATATCTCAAAAGGTTTTTGCTGTGCTTTTTTAACCTTTCCTTTAGGATAAAATAAAAAGTCGGTGGCGACTCTTGCTCAACCGCACAAGTGCGAATACGAACGCAAAACACTAGTCCGTTCTCCCACCGTATCACAGAACTGGCGACTCTGCTGGGGATAAATTTAAAAGTGGGGTTACCTTAGGGTTTAGATCACTTTTGTTTTCAATTGATTGCTTTGTTTGCTTTTACATTTGTGGGCTTTGTATCGGAGTTTCATAGATCCTAACCCGGATCTGGGGAATACCCTTTTAGGTAGCAACAAGGCTGTGAGGGAACTGTGCGGGGTATACCGACATGGTTGAAGCAGTCTACTACGTTGATGTGGCACTTTGGTGTGTACCGGTAACCCTTGAGTTCAGTCAAGGAGAGTACGGGGCCGCCGCATGGTGTCGCGAAGCATCAACTGACCTTAGGAACCTTAATCGAACCATCTTGGCCTTTTTAGGGTAGTGAGATAACTGACTTTGGTGCAGTCCGAGGTTGGTTGATACTCGATACTACACCCAATTGAGGGTTGCTTTCCTGGAATATTTCGGTCGCCAGTTCAGTGGCTAAATCGAAACGATGAACAATGAAAGCAATCTAGTGATATTGGGATCCTTAGAACCCGGTTACTTCTAATAGGACAGGTTGAGCCCACTAACTTCAAGAGGGTAATACCCGGACCCCATGCAAGCCTAAACCTAAGGACTTGTTTGCTTTGTGTGAATATGTTTGCCTGTATATACACTCACTTGTTTTCGCATACAGGTACATAACATCATGACATCATACCATAGCATTTTCAATAACCATTTCGAGGATCTCGAGGGTTCTTTTGATGCAGGGTTACGTTGAACCAGACATCTATCAAGGGGCAAGAGGTTTCTCCTCTAACCAGTCCAATCAAAGATCAAGAACAACAACTTGAATCAGTGGCTATGACCCACTCGACATGGTGAGCTTGATTCTCGTGGGAAGACATCCACCGATACAAATCTCTCCAATCAAAGTTCAAGAACAACAACTTGAATCAGTGGTTGTGACCCACTCGACATGGTGAGCTCAATTCTCGTGGGAAGACATCCACCGGTGCAAAGTTCTCCAATCCAAGAGCAAAGTTCAACCTCTAACATTTTCTTGTGTTTACCCCAAGAGATCCTTGAAAACATTGCATATATACCATACATATCATTGCATAACAGGTTTCTCCCCTACAGGTCTCCTTATTCTTCCTACTGTTTATTTCAGTAAGATGGATATGGAACAAACAGTGAAAGAGCTCCAGGCTCAAAATGCTCAATTTCAACAAATGCTGCTGGCTATGGGTAAAGGGCAAGAGGATCTGACAGCTCTTCTTCTCAAAGACAAGAAGAAATCCAAGAAGGCAGCCCACATCCTGAACTTGAGGAGAAGGCCTAAGACCCAAGACCTTGCAACTCCATCCAACACAGTGGTTAGTCTTGAAGAAAACCACAATGTGGAGATTGATGAAGAGGAAACTGATTACTCCGAAGAGCAATATCCTCTCACTGATGACAAGTACAAAGAGTTGGAGGATCGCCTCAATGCTATGGAGATCCAACAAATACCTGGCTTGGATTTAGGAGACATGGGGTTGGTTCCTGGATTGGTCATCCCTCCAAAATTCAAAGTTCCTACCGTTGCTCTATACGACGGAGTTTCTTGCCCTAAGATGCATCTAAGGTCTTATGTCCGTAAGATTCAACCATACACGGCTGATAAGAGGCTTTGGATCCATTTCTTCCAAGAAAGTCTAGTAGGGGCTCATCTCGAGTGGTTCTATCAATTGGAAAGTTCTCGCATCCACACCTGGGAAGATCTAGCCGGGGCCTTTTACGAACAGTATCAGTACAATGCTGATCTCGCACCAACTCGTGTGCAGTTGCAGAACATGACCATGGGTTCTGACGAGAGCTTCAAAGGGTATGCTCAAAGGTGGAGAGAGTTGGCTGGTAGGGTGCAACCCCCTTTAATTGACAGAGAGCTGATTGACATCTTCATGGGAACTTTGACGGGGCCTTTCTTCAAGCACTTAATTGGAAGCTCCTCAGCTGGGTTCACCGAGCTAATACTGACTGGCGAAAGGGTCGAGGCTGGCATCAAAAGTGGAAAGATCCCGGGAGCTACAACCTCCGATACTCAGATAACTCCCTACAACGGAAAGAAAGAGTCTAATGCTGGGAACAGTCAAAGGAGTCGTCATGATCAACATGCAGGGGCAGTCCTGATCTCTGGTTCTACATCACGCCGACAACAACCAAGGGGAAGCCAACAACGACCAGACGAGCCTAAGAGACAGTTCACCAACATCAACATGCCATTGTCTCAAGCACTGCAACACTTGTTGAAGATGAATCTGATTGCATTGATAGGGCCTCATCCCAACCCCAAGACCTCATCTCCAAACTACAATCCTAATGCAACTTGTGCTTATCATTCTGACAGTCCCGGGCATGACACTGACGACTGTTGGGCTTTGAAGTACAAGATTCAGAATTTGATTGACGCCAAGGAGATCGAGTTTGGTCCTCCAAAGACTCCAGCATGATCATTGCTCCTGTGCCAGCTCATTGAGATTGTGTTTGTTTCATTTTGAATTTTCAAAGTTGTAATCTTTTGTTATTCAAACAATTATCTTTTAATGTCAAACTCTGTTTCATTAATGCATTGCATATGTTTGTCTTGAATTCATACATTCGCTTTCACTACTCTTATGCCTTTCTTTATGATATTTGACTCTTGATAAAAAGCTGTAAGCCTTTAGAGGGAGGATGACGAAACAATACCATGATCTTATACAGTATGCTTCTGAACAGACCTTGCTGATGATGTACAGGCATTTCTTTCAAATCCCAAACACTGGAGTTATAAGGAAGTTAACCCCTAGTCAACCCCTTCGAGCCAAAGAAGTAGGAGTTTTCTGTTCTGAACAATAAAAACCCTTGATATAAACCAGGGGCAGGGTAGTCTCTCAGAAAATGCGCATTGAGGTCGCAAACTCTCAGTTCGTAATACAACGAACGACGTCGAAAAAGAAAGCATTCCTTTGGAATCAAAAGACAAGGGTGGTTCCCTATCACATAGACAGTCAATCTCTCAAAAGAGAAAAGCCCGCTGAGCCAAAACCTATAAAGGAGGCTTAAGAAAGCTGGGGCATCCCGCTGACAGTAATCCCGGAAAAACAGTAATAGTCAGGCAAAAGTTAGGGATAACAAATCAAAATCAAAATAGTGAGGTCATTACAAAATCCTCAACAACATGAAAAGATGTTGAAAAAGAAAGAGAGATGATGACTGTCTCCCCAAAATTCAAATGGTGAACCATCGCCCAAAAGTCGTTCCAAACTCGAAACAGAGTATGACGCAATTAACTGAGCTTAGGTCGGAGAACATCACGAAGAGCGGGTGGGTACAAATATACTTTGAGCCTTTATCCTTTGTTTCTTAAACCGTGAACCAGGCCACGTTACAACCCTTCAAAAGTCCTAATTGAAGCATGGGTTAGTTCGAAAGCATACTGTTACAAAAGGTATCCTGACTCCTGTAGGGCTTTGCTCTAAATCTTGTGTTGATTTGTCTTATAAAAAGTTTTCTGCTAAAAACGCATTTTTAAAAAAAAAAAAAAAAAAAACTTCGAGACAAACATAAACTTTGCATTGCTTGAATATCACTGTTTGCATTTGGCTATTTGTTTGACAGCGAAGAATTTCATACAGCGAATGTTCGGAGGAACGAAAACTCTCTCAGTGAGCAAAATCACTTCAAAAACAAAAGGATGGCACTTCCAACGACAAATCTCCTATCAACAAGGGGCATGACATGTCACTATCCAATTAACCTGGGGCAGTCCAGTCAAGGTTTTAACAGATCGTTCAAAGTTCCGTTAACCTGGGGCAGTCCAGTCAAGGTTTTAACAGATCGTTCAAAGTTCCGTTAACCTGGGGCAGTCCAGTCAAGGTGTCACTAAAATCTCAATTATAGATTAACTTGGGGCAAGTCTCCCTCACCACCACTTGGGGCATTCGAATGTCAAAAGTGTCCAACAATTCTTTCTCAATTCTAAGATACAGTTTTACACGAACTCATCATCAGGCAACCCTACACCGGTTCCTTCTCAATTTCCAGACGAAGTCTTACACAGACTCACCCTCCACAAGAAACCCTACACCGGTTCCTTTTCTTTCAGAAGTCTTACACGGACTTACCTCAAGGTAACCCTACACCGGTTCCTCCCAAAGTCTTACACGGACTTACCCCAAGGTAACCTTACCCCGGTTCATCTAGAGGTTTAACACGAATTTACCCCGAAGAAACCCTACACAAGTTCTCTCTCTCCGGACGTAGTTTTACACGGACTCGTCATCAAGAAACCCTACACAGGTTCTCTCTCTCCGGACGTAGTTTTACACGGACTCGTCATCAAGAAACCCTACACAGGTTCTCTCTCTCCGGACGTAGTTTTACACGGACTCGTCATCAAGAAACCCTACACAGGTTCTCTCTCTCCGGACGTAGTTTTACACGGACTCGTCATCAAGAAACCCTACACAGGTTTCCTTATCAATTCCAGATGCAGTTTTACACGGATTCATCATGAAGCAACCCTACACAGGTTCCTTCTCAAACTCCCGATGCAGTTTTACACGGACTCATCATGAAGCAACCCTACACAGGTTCCTTCTCAAACTCCCGATGCAGTTTTACACGGACTCATCATGAAGCAACCCTACACAGGTTCCTTCTCAAATTCCAGATGCAGTTTTACACGGACTCATCATGAAGCAACCCTACACAAGTTCCTTCTCAAACTCCCGATGCAGTTTTACACAGACTCATCATAAAGCAACCCTACACAGGTTCCTTCTCAACCCGATGCAGTTCTACACGGACTCATCATCAGGAAACCCTACACCGGTTCCTTCTCAAAACCCGATGCAGTTCTACGCGGACTCATCATCAGGAAACCCTACACAGGTTCCTTCTTTCAACTTACAATTCAACACATCTCCAGTGATTATCCATCCTACCTCCAAATGGCATCTGTAAGCCCATTCCCGAGATCAAGTGCCTGCGACAATCAAAGATTCTTGCCCTCCACAGCAGCAGCCAAGAAATTGTTCTCCCCAGCAGCAGTCAAGATTCTTTTATCTTCGGTCATCCAGGATTCATCTATCCTCAGCAAGACGGCTCATTAGCTTACATACGCATTCATCACATTCATATCATAAACATTAATGTCGCATACATTACATCACGCATCATGACATTGCATACCACTAACTCTTTGCCTTTTCAGGAAGGATCAGTCAAAGACCATCATCTTCCGAGATTCTTTTCTAGAAAGAGTTCAGATGTGACCCAGACACGGCGACATTCTGATACTTATCCCAGATCCATCCAGACGCATTATCGAGAAACCCTACACCGGTTCCTCTTCAACTTCAAAACTTCTGAAAATAGTTTATGGATTCTTCCCCACAACGAATGTCAATCTACCAACTGATTCAGACTCTTCTCAACTTTTGAAAACAGTTTACGGATTCTTCCCCACAACGGATGTCAATCTACCAACTAATTCAGACTCTTCTCAATTTTTGAAAATAGTTTACGGACATGTCCCAACAACGGATACTGCTCTATTGCTTATTCAATCTCAGATAGTTTACAGATTCTCCAGATATGGACGTCAATCTGTTGCTTGTTCGGACCCCAATTCAGAGATGTCCCAAAACATGGAGGCCCTTCTGATACTTGTCCACTCACCATTGACATACAGTTCAACATGTCCAGATGGCATCTATAAGCCCATCTTCCTACCAGCAGTCGCCGAATGGCATCTGTAAGCCCATTCTCAGATGGCATCTCTAAGCCCATCCCCCGACAAAATTCTATCGCACCAGATGGCATCTTTAAGCCCATCACCAAATGGCATCTTTAAGCCCATTCACATTTACCGTCACATCGACGAGCGCAAATTTTCTGGGCACTTTAGTGTCCAATCTTCTTTTACCTTCAAGTCGCGAAAGGCAAACTTGCCAATCTAACTCTTCAGGTCAAAGAAGATTGAACAGGGGCAACTGTTGTACCCCAAAATTTGCCCTCGCATTTTCCCCAAGAAATCTCAGCTTCAAGCCTTTCCTGATTCTTCAAACTGGCTCAAGAATCGGACAAACGGACTTTTCTTGTCAGTCAAGCGAAATTAGGGTTTTTACTGATTTTCAGGGCTCTGGATTGTTTCACAGTTGGCTTAGGGTTTTGGTTGATTTTGGCTCAATTTTGATCAGGCGGATGTTATTTGGCATTTAATCAGGAATTAAGGTTTTACGGGCATATTCTCAGCAAAATTAAAATTCCACAGCACTGTGCAAGTTATTCCGAGATTCGGATTGAATTAGCGTTGTTTTGATTTAATCAGTAAAAGAGACAGTGGTTTGAATTCAGTTTGTTTTGTTTGGGCCAGTCAAAAGATATGTGCAGTTTGGAATTACAGTGCTTGGCAAAGAATCAGTGAAAAAAAGGATTGCGTCTGATCAGTTTATGTGTTCGACTGTGCGTTGCTTTGAATGATGGAGACGTCCAGTTCATTTATTTTGATCAACAAGGTTTAGTTGATTATTTATGGTTCTAAGAATTAAATACTTGAAATTTAACTTTCATTTTATTTAATTTAAGGAATTATAAATAACAAGTAAATAAAGAAAAAGAATTGAAAAGAATTAAATGTCAATGGAATTTTTATTTCATATTTAATAGTTGTTACAATTGTTATTATTTGGATACGAGTATTTATTACAAAGTATTTAAAATAATAATAGTGTACAAAAATTAAATTGAAAATAAAAATTCTATCCTATTTCTAATTCTTCATTCTTCACTTCGCTCCGGTGCTCCATTTTTTATCTGCAAAAAGAAGAGAAAAGTCAAAAGCAGTTGAATTAATTAAAGACAGATAAAATTTGCTCATCATTAGGGGCCACTGATTGGGATCAGTTAACTCTCTCTGCAAATCGCGGGATTTCTCCCGGTTCACAAAGAGGGAAGATTTTTATCATAAATGTAAAATGTCAAATGCATAAATTCCAAAGTTCAAACTGCATAAAATCTCAAACTTCAAATTCAAACTAAACTGAAAAATCCAATTCCCACTTCCTATCAAATGCCAAAGTCTACTCAAAGATTAGCCAAAAGTGCATTTTACTGTCAAAGTACAAAATCCACTCAAAAGCTGTCAAAAAGGATTTGGAAAAGATATCAAAGAAAAGATAAAGTGTAGCAAGCTGTCAAAGCTGGATAAAGTATGCAGAAATAATGTGTTATGCAAGCAACTTAATCATCATTTCCCAGGGCCCCTTCAGAGGATAGTACAAAAAGAATCATATAATATATTTGTGATCGGTGGATCTGGAACTGACTGTTTTAAAGCTGGTTCGCGAAATGTCGCGGTAAGCAAGAGTCGCCACCGTCTTTTATTTTCTCCAAATGGAAAGGACAAAAGCACAGAAAAATTCCTTAAAGAGATTGCTCTCGGTTCGGGAGGTAGATTATAGAAAGGGAAGGTGCTAGCACCCTTTCTATCCATGGTTATCCATGGGCTCTTAGATACTTGCTCAATGTGTTTTCAAAAATGTTTGCTTGCTTTTCAATTGTGGGTTTTAAAAGTTTCTTTGAAAAATTTCAGTTCGACTCGTACGTCAGAGTGTTTGAAAAATTTGCTTTTGAAAGCTTTTGAAAATGTGTTGGTGAAAAGATGTTTTGATTTGTTTGAAATTAGAGCAAGTATCCTTGAGAACCTACCTACCCTAAGGAATTCGTCTGTGTAAATGTCCTTTAAAGTAGTGCCATCCCACCATTGAGAGGTAGGTAGCACCACCGTTGGAGGTGTTCGGGTCAATTCGAGTTTTAGGGACAATGGTGATCACCGGAGCAATGGGAAGACACCTTAGAAGCTACCCTCACGCCAGATTCCCGGATCATGAGGACTTACTAAGACATCCTCTACTCGACGATCACCTTTCGAAAGGCAAGGCAACAGTGAGGCGTACCCTAGGGGTGGTGTGTGCGATTCGTGTATCGTTTTCATTGATGTTTGTCTTGTCATGTTTATTGGTGTTCTACGCTTGATTTTATTTTAAGGGCCATACATTCTTTCATGCTTTTTGTTAACAGTTATATACTTGCGAGAAAATAAATCTGAACTATTACAAATGGCGCGGGTTCACATCGCCAAAATAAACCGAACCCGATTTGACTGAAAGTAAAGAAGCAATAAAATAAAAGTGCGAGAAATAAAGTTACAAGGCTTTGGGACATGTACATAATTATAATAAATGACATAAAATAAATGCGCAAATTGAATAAATTATGAACATGGGCGTTGGACCCTTTTGCAATAAATTAAAATTAATGAAGAATTAAAATTAAAATTAAATGTTTTGGTATTTTTGTGTTTTTTAAGATTTAAAAGAAAAAGAATTAATTAAAACAAAAATGAAGCGTCAAACCCTAATTCTAACTATTTTTTAGGTTTATTGTGAAAATATTGAGTTTTAACCTAATTTAAATCTAAGTTGATTTACATGCAAAACTTAATTTATGAAAATAAAATAAACATTATTATTATAAAAAGGGAAATTAAAAAAGAATCAAAATTAACAATTAAACCTAAATTCTATATTTTTGGATTTTTGTTATTAAAAGAATTAAAATTTAAAACCTAATTAAAACTAAATTTATTTACATGTTAAATTATGAAAATTACTAATATTATGGCAAAAAACAAGGAAAGTTAAAAGGAATAAAAAGTCATTAACCTAATGCTATATTTTTGGATTTTTTTATGGAAGAAAGAATTAAAGTTAAAACCTATTTTACTAAATTTATTTACATGTTAATTATTTACAAGAAAATAAACAAAATAAATATTTTTTATGTTTTTATCCTTTTTTTGATTTTTTGTGATGTTTTTATATTTTGTAAAGAAAACAATTAATTAATTAAAACAATGAAAATAAATAGCCTAATAATTAAAAAAAAACAATAAAACATGAAAAGAAAAGCAAACCAGGGGGGGGTAGCCCCAATTTAGGAGGTAAGGCCTTAGCATTTCAGGCCCATTTATGTTATGGCTTTGCTGACTTTTTGCTAGCCTGCTTCAGCGTTGACTGGAGTTTATTGTGCTCCTTTGCATCCAAGCCTTTGATTTGAACTGGTGGGACGCGTGGACGAGTGAGATGGTGAGCGTATGGTATACTGGGACGCTCATGCTGCATGGGATTTTACATTGAGGAAAAATATGAAGGAAAGTCAGGACCTGGGTCTCGAACCCAGGTCACGTGGATTGCCAATACACCTCATTGCCACTGGACCACTAACACGCATTTGTTAAATAAACATACAATGAATAATATAATATAAAACAATGCATCAGTGGTTTAAAGCGCGAAAATTCAAATTTATCCAATCAGTACACGCCACTTCATCATCTTCCCCATGGCTTCGTTTTGCCTGAAAAGAACAAAAGTATTAGGCAACAGTTTTTACACCGTTGCAGAAAATGGCATACGAGAAAATAACGATTAGGCCCTGAGGCCCTATAAATTAATCGCGATGACGGATTCTTGTTCGTTGGAGTGTGCCGGTTTGAATGGTCTAAGTCTGGAAAGCTAATTTTTCTTCAATTGAAAAGCCCTAATTCTGAGCTTTATGAACCCTAAAAAATTAACAATGGTAAACATCCATATACGGCACGAAAACAAAATTGGATCACATGGTTAGCTTCAGAATATGCTTATTAGTATGAATGCATCAATAAAAAACAATGAGAATGCCTTAAACATGGAACACGATCATGCATTTTTCTGGAAACTGTTTGAGTTCATGATACCGGTTCCAGGCGTTTTGGCTTGTTGTTTATGATTGATACACGTTCAGAATTCGTCCAGGAAGCTATTAGAATCAGTCTTAGGGCTTAAAACTCACTCTCACCTTGATTTCAGTTTTGTGTTTTTATTTAAAAATTTCAATGTTGCAATCAGCTTTTTAGCGCAGCCTTTGATGTGTTATGGTTAGGGTTTGACTTGGTGCTTATGATGGAAGAGAATTAGCTTGTTATTTGGCCTTAATTCATGCTCATGAAGGAACTAGTCCTAGGGTTTTTCCATTAACAAATTTTTCCTTCTTTTAAGCCAAGACCAAGACTTAGTGTGCATTTTAACCCTAGCCTGAGTTTTTGAGTTGGCCCATGATATATGGAAGTTGTCCAAATTCAAATGACACTATTCCATTGGTTTTTGAATTTTATTTGAATTTTTAAAGATTTAAAATGAATTAAATTATCAAAAATTAAATAAAATAGAAAAATCAATATTTGGTCTTGAAATTAATCATGGGACACGTGTGTGGCATGACAAGGCTGAATCAAGTGGAAGAAAGTGGGCCCTTTTGTCAAAAATTGGAGTTTCAAGGATAGTTGACTTTTGCCATTTCACAAAAATTTCCCAACTTCTACAAGGCATAACTTGCTCAATTTTTAAGATTTTCACATGTTCTTGGACATTTTGGAAAGGTCTTTGAGTCCTCTAACCAATGCCTTTGGTCCCATGTCATTTTGATTTACCAATCTCAAGTTATGGTCTTTGACTTAAAGTCCCTTTTTGTTGACTTTTGAAAATGACCTATAATGTTGAAATTGATAACTTTTTGTGAGAGCATTTCTTGGACTTGAAGTATGAAGATGAGTTGTAGGAAATGCCTTTCTCTTCAAAATGAGCTTTGGATGGAATTTTTCTGATAATCCATGTGAAAGTTATGCCCTGGTCAATTTCAGTTGACTTTTTCAGCTGTCCAAATATAGCAACTTTTGCATCTTTGATAATTTCTGAGCCAAATTTTGAGAGTCATGATCAAGCATTGATCAAATGATGTTTGTGACTTCAAAATGATATGTTGACCAAAAATTTGAACTTTTGACTGCCAAATGACCATTTTGCCCCTACAGTTGACTGTAGTGCAATTTAGGGTTTTGACTGTGCAATCTTGAGCTGAATGCCTTGAAACTTGATATGAGGATGCTTGACCATGTTTGTAAGCATATGAGACTTGATTGAGCCTTTGAAAACTTCCTTTTCTTGATCAGACTCAAAACCCTAATTTTGACTGTATGGGAGACTGTTGCACTGCACAACCCTTGGGAAATTTTGTAGCTTGGCTTGGCAATTTCTTGAGGAATATGGGAGGGCAAATTTTGGGGTATAACAGTTGCCCCTGTTCAATCTTCTTAGACTTGAGGATGCAGATTGGCTGACGTGCCTTTCGTAATCCGATGGTAGAAGATGATTGGACACTAGAGTGCCCGGAAATTTGCGCTCACATGTTAGCAATGATGGTGGAATGGGCTTATAGATGCCATCCGGATGTTTAATTGCGTAGGAGATTCCTTGGCGAGAACCTGTATACCTGCAAAAGAAAATGAGTACCTGACACGTCGCAGGAGCCGATTTTTTAGATGCCTGGTATAGATGTGTCCTGACTGGTTACAGGAGCTGAGTCTGGAGCTTCAAACGGCGATGAAAGAACCAGGGATGATTACTTCCTTAGCATGAATAGTAAGAGAGCCTTGGGCGACTTTAACTTCAACAACGCTCGTTGAGAAAAATCTGGGGTGTCTTCTACTGGGATAAGAATCAGGGAGATCTTAGGGTCGATCTGACTGAACCAGAGAGGCCTTTGACTGGGTAAGAATCAGGAAAATCTTAAGGTCGATTTAACTGAACCGGTCTAGGTCTTGAAATGTCTTCAACTGGATAAGCATCAGGAAAATCTTGGGACGATTTAACTGAACCAGAGAAGGCCTTTGACTGGATAAGCATCAGGAAAATCTTAGGACGATTTAACTGAACCGGTCTAGGTCTTGAAATGTCTTCAACTGGATAAGCATCAGGGAGATCTTAGGGTCGATCTGACTGAACCAGAGAAGGCCTTTGACTGGATAAGCATCAGGAAAATCTTGGGACGATTTAACTGAACCGGTCTAGGTCTTGAAATGTCTTCAACTGGATAAGCATCAGGGAGATCTTAGGGTCGATCTGACTGAACCAGAAGAGGCCTTTGACTGGATAAGAATCAGGAAAATCTTAGGGTCGATTTAACTGAACCGGACAAGGTCTTGAAATATCTTCAACTGGATAAGCATCAGGGAGATCTTAGGGTCGATCTGACTGAACCAGAGAAGGCCTTTGACTGGATAAGCATCAGGAAAATCTTAGGGTCGATTTAACTGAACCGGACAAGGTCTTGAAATATCTTCAACTGGATAAGCATCAGGGAGATCTTAGGGTCGATCTGACTGAACCAGAGAAGGTCTTGAGATATGGTTGAAAATTTCAACTGCATCTTTCCTGAAAGGTAAAGGTCAGTCATATGCAATGCGTGATATGGATCAAGCAATGATGTTCTTGATATAAATGCGATTCGCATGATATGATGCGTCTATGCATGCTATAATGATGTATGTGACGTTTTATGAATGTATGTTTTTGTCTAGGAAAGTAAATCCTTGACGGGTGCCGGGAAGTCATATCCTGGGCTGATGTTGAAGAATAGATTTTGCTTCCGCTGGGGATGATAACTGCAAGAACACCGGTAGGAGAAGATGACTCCGTTGCAGAATAAACTTGGCAAATGGAAGATTCTGCGGGGAGAAAAGATACTCTAACGACCATGCTGGGAAGCAATACTCTGTGGGGAGAGGGATGCTTTGCTGAGTGTTGTTAGTAGTAGTTTTCTAAGGATATCCTTGTTGTTGGAAGTGTTGATGGACTTCGCTGGGGTAAGAAGACTTCGTCGAGGACGCTCTTTCCGTGGCTTTTGGCTGAGGATAACCCAGTTATACCCTATTAAGGAAATAACTCTTTGAATAAAGCCGGATGACGCGTTCGTGCTCTCGTGAGGGGATAAGCTTCCAGAATTTACCGGGGATAAGCTTACTGCTTAGGGAGATGGGTTCCAACTTTCCTGGGGAAACCGGATTGGACTCTTCTGGGGAAGTTTTGGTATGCTGGGGAGGTGATTCCTTTGAATATTGAGATACCGCCGGGGAACAATCTTTAGACCAAGACTGCCGGGGATGCTTGTTAAGAATGTGTGCTGCTGGGGAAGGTTGAGATCTGTGGGAGGATACCCAACTTCCTTAAGGTTGATAACTGCTTTGCTTGAGGAGAGTATACTGCTTGCTGGCTCGCTCTCTGGGGAATTAAGATACCTGGTTGTGTTCTTCAGCTGAACCTACTTTGATACCTTGGAGGATAGAACAACTGGATTGCTTAGACAACTCTTTATTGCCCCTGTTTCTGTGGGAGAAGATACCTGTGGCGGTGCTTGATGACTGCCGATTGACAAATCTTCTTCTGGTAGGAAAGTGACGAGATGACGGAACATAGTCGTATGCTTTGATCCCTAACTTTTGCCTGGACTGCCCTTTCGGGTTTTCAGTCCACCGAGATACCCATTTTTGCCCAAGCCGCCTTTTCAGGTTTTCGACTTGCCGGGTGTACAGTTTTTTCATATTCATCCCTTGTTTTTGCCTGAACCCTTTTGGTTCGCCGGGAAGCCCTTATTTTTGCCTAGGTGTGTCAACCTAGCGGGTCTTTGATTATGCGCAGTATTTTTTCGACTATGTCCGTGTCCTCAGGATGTAGGGAATTGCCCCTGTTAGAATTGTTTTGTCATGCCACCAGAAGATCTTCGTTTGATCGTCCAATGCCCCAGGTGACTTAGACGGAGATTTGCCCCAGGCTGGTTGGCCTTTTTGAGAGATTCTCCGAATCTTGACCTAACTGCCCCAGATGATGGACAATAGTCATGCCATGCCCCTTGATTGGAGGTACTTCTGTTCATTAGGCATTCGTCGTGCGAATTTCCTTGTTGTTCAAACAAAAAGTCATATGCAAACAAAGTTATGTTAAAAATGCAAAGCTTATGTCTGTCTTGAAGATTTTGAAAATGCATTCTTTTTCATAAAACAAGTAAATGTTTGTAAAAACATGATGTCAACTCTGTATTTACCGTAGGCCTTAAGGAGTCAGGATACCTTTCGTAACAGTATGCTTTCGGACTAACCCATGCTTCAGCTAGGACTTTTAAGGGTTATATCATGGCCTGGTTCACGGTTTAAGAAACAAAGGATAAAGGCTCAAATTTTATTTGTACCCACCCGCTCTTCATGATGTTCTCCAAACCTAAACTCAGTTGATCATACGTTAGACTTTGTTTGAGTTTTTTTGCTCTGATTTTCTGGTGATGGTTCGGATGTTGACAATTTATTTGAATAGGCAGTCATCTCCCTTTTTTGTTGAGGGTTTGTGAGACCTCTTTCTTTTGATTTTTTGTTATCCCTTTCTTTTTTGCCTGAACTGTTTCCTTTTTTGGAATTACAGTCAGCGGGATGCCCCAGTTTTGTAAGTCTCCTTCATGGGTTTTGACTTAATGGGCTTTTCATTTATGATTTTTTTGATAATGACTGCCTGTCCTTATGATTGTTCGGAGCCATCACTGTCTTTTGTTTTTTTGGAAAAACTCATTTGGTGCCATTCATTGTGCACTTGGATCAGCTGAGAAGACTACCCTGCCCCGGGTTATGATTAAGGGTTTTAAATTTCGAAAAGAAAAACTCCTACTTCTTTGGCTCATAGGGGTTGGCGAGGGATTATCATCCTTATTACTCCAGTGTTTGGGAATTGAAACAATGCCTGTACCTCATCAGCGGGGTCTGTTCAAAAGCATACTGTAGATTATGGTATCGTTTTCGTCATCCTCCCTCAAGAGGCTTAGAGTTTAGATCCAGAGTTGACATCAGAAAAAATATGAAAATAGTTTGCATATAGTGAATGCGAATATATTGATTCAAAAATAGACATAAGCGATGCATTAATGGAATAACAATGTTTTAACATGAATAAATGTTTGAACAAAAGAAAATTGCAACTTGAACATTCGAATGAACAAAACTTTCCAGTCTCAGGATTTGTCACTTCAAATGGAAGATTCTCAGCAGAAGAATTTCATTTGGCCACCCGGCATGAACTCCAGCACCCTTCCGTCGACCAAGTCCTGGATCTTGTTCTTCAAGCTCCAACAGTCATCGGTGTCATGTCCAGGACTGTCAGAATGGTAGGCACATCTTTTATCAGGGTTATAAGTAGGAGCAGAGGTGCCAGGATTCTGGGGAGGACCTTTCAAAGTAATCAGATTGGCCTCCAATAAGTGTTTCAGCATTAGAGATGGTGGTATGCCAGTCTCAGTGAAATGTCTTCCAGGAGTGTATCGCTTGCGCCGATTACCCCGTTGATGCTGGGCTTGTGAAGTAGTAGCAATTTGGAGAGGTCTATTCATTGGGCCCGGCCTTTGCCCTCTTGGAAGCTGTTCCATGACTTGGTCCCTGACTTGGGCTGGTTGCTTCATGTCTTGATGAAGCTGACTGATCATGGCCCTCAGCTCTCCTTGCTCCTGGGCTAAACCTTGAATGAGGGTCCTTTGCCCCAGCATCTGGGTCTTCAATGTGTCTACCTCAGCTTGTAGACGTTTCAGTTGTTCGTCCTTGTCATCCTCAGCATTGTTCCTGACCAAAGTCCCCGTGAGAAGTGTCCTTAACTCCTCCTGCCCCTTGGATAAATTCAGGAGGATGTCCCCGAGCCGAGCCTCTTGAGCAAGAAGGTCCTGGTTGTCTTGTTGTGAAGCCATTGCTGAAATAAACAGCGGGAAAGGTAAGTGACCTGCAACAAAGATACCTGTTATGTAAGGATGAGTATGATAGGCATGCAATGTTTTCAAGGATCTCGCGGGGTAAACCAGAAAATTTGTTAGCATTGGAATTTAGAGCTTGATTGAAGGACACCCATGTTATTGAGAACTCTTCTTCAAGAGTCAAAGGCTCACCATATCAAGTGGGTCATAGCCCCTGACTTTAGTCATCATGTCTGGTTTTGATTTCCAAACAACCTTGGTTAGGGAACCTTCTTCAGGAGTCAGAGCTCACCATATCAAGTGGGTCATAGCCCCTGACAACATTGGCTAGAGGAAAATAAATCCTCTTTGCCCCTTGCTAGATGTTTGATTTATATGACCTGCATCACAAGCCCTTGAGATCCTTGAAATGGGTTAGGATGTATGCAATGGTATGATGTCATGCTATGCATGGGGTGATGTAGGTAAACCATGTTATGAGTCCCAATTAAGGACTGCAAAAACCTGCAAGAAACTTAGGATACCCTGTCATGAGTCCTAATTAAGGACTACAAACACAACCTGCAAGAGACAAATGTCAGGTAATAAGCATGCAAGTAGTTCAAGTAGGAAGGCACACAAGTCATACAAGAGAAGCCCTTAAAGTTTAGGCCAGCATGGAGTCTGGGTAGTACCCTCTTGAAGTTGGTGGGTTCAACCTGTCCTATCAAAGTAACCGGGTTCTAAGGTTCCCAATATCACGGGATTGCTTTCATTGTTCATCGTTTCGATTTAGCCACTGAACTGGCGACCGAAATATTCCAGGAAAGCAACCCTCAATTGAGTGTAGTATCGAGTATCAACCAACCTCGGACTGCACCAAAGTCAGTTATCTCACTACCCTAAAGAGGCCAAGATAGTTCAATTAACGTTCCTAAGGTCTGTTGATGCTTCACGACACCACGCGGAGGCCCCGTACTCTCCTTGACTGAACTCAAGGGTTACCGGTACACACCAAAGTGCCACATCAACGTAGCAGACTGTTTCAACCATGTCGGTATACCCCGCACAGTTCCCTCACAGCCTTGTTGCTACTTTCTAAGAAAGGTATCCCCCAGATCCGGGTTAGGATCTATAGAACTCCCAAGCAACCCACAATTTAAAGCACACAAGGAAAACAATTGAAAACACAGTTATGAACTAGCCCTAAGGTACACCTCACTTTAAGTTTGTCCCCAGCAAAGTCGCCAGTTCTGTGATCGGTGGATCTGGAACTGACTGTTTTAAAGCTGGTTCGCGAAATGTCGCGGTAAGCAAGAGTCGCCACCGTCTTTTATTTTCTCCAAATGGAAAGGACAAAAGCACAGAAAAATTCCTTAAAGAGATTGCTCTCGGTTCGGGAGGTAGATTATAGAAAGGGAAGGTGCTAGCACCCTTTCTATCCATGGTTATCCATGGGCTCTTAGATACTTGCTCAATGTGTTTTCAAAAATGTTTGCTTGCTTTTCAATTGTGGGTTTTAAAAGTTTCTTTGAAAAATTTCAGTTCGACTCGTACGTCAGAGTGTTTGAAAAATTTGCTTTTGAAAGCTTTTGAAAATGTGTTGGTGAAAAGATGTTTTGATTTGTTTGAAATTAGAGCAAGTATCCTTGAGAACCTACCTACCCTAAGGAATTCGTCTGTGTAAATGTCCTTTAAAGTAGTGCCATCCCACCATTGAGAGGTAGGTAGCACCACCGTTGGAGGTGTTCGGGTCAATTCGAGTTTTAGGGACAATGGTGATCACCGGAGCAATGGGAAGACACCTTAGAAGCTACCCTCACGCCAGATTCCCGGATCATGAGGACTTACTAAGACATCCTCTACTCGACGATCACCTTTCGAAAGGCAAGGCAACAGTGAGGCGTACCCTAGGGGTGGTGTGTGCGATTCGTGTATCGTTTTCATTGATGTTTGTCTTGTCATGTTTATTGGTGTTCTACGCTTGATTTTATTTTAAGGGCCATACATTCTTTCATGCTTTTTGTTAACAGTTATATACTTGCGAGAAAATAAATCTGAACTATTACAAATGGCGCGGGTTCACATCGCCAAAATAAACCGAACCCGATTTGACTGAAAGTAAAGAAGCAATAAAATAAAAGTGCGAGAAATAAAGTTACAAGGCTTTGGGACATGTACATAATTATAATAAATGACATAAAATAAATGCGCAAATTGAATAAATTATGAACATGGGCGTTGGACCCTTTTGCAATAAATTAAAATTAATGAAGAATTAAAATTAAAATTAAATGTTTTGGTATTTTTGTGTTTTTTAAGATTTAAAAGAAAAAGAATTAATTAAAACAAAAATGAAGCGTCAAACCCTAATTCTAACTATTTTTTAGGTTTATTGTGAAAATATTGAGTTTTAACCTAATTTAAATCTAAGTTGATTTACATGCAAAACTTAATTTATGAAAATAAAATAAACATTATTATTATAAAAAGGGAAATTAAAAAAGAATCAAAATTAACAATTAAACCTAAATTCTATATTTTTGGATTTTTGTTATTAAAAGAATTAAAATTTAAAACCTAATTAAAACTAAATTTATTTACATGTTAAATTATGAAAATTACTAATATTATGGCAAAAAACAAGGAAAGTTAAAAGGAATAAAAAGTCATTAACCTAATGCTATATTTTTGGATTTTTTTATGGAAGAAAGAATTAAAGTTAAAACCTATTTTACTAAATTTATTTACATGTTAATTATTTACAAGAAAATAAACAAAATAAATATTTTTATGTTTTTATCCTTTTTTTGATTTTTTGTGATGTTTTTATATTTTGTAAAGAAAACAATTAATTAATTAAAACAATGAAAATAAATAGCCTAATAATTAAAAAAAAACAATAAAACATGAAAAGAAAAGCAAACCAGGGGGGGTAGCCCCAATTTAGGAGGTAAGGCCTTAGCATTTCAGGCCCATTTATGTTATGGCTTTGCTGACTTTTTGCTAGCCTGCTTCAGCGTTGACTGGAGTTTATTGTGCTCCTTTGCATCCAAGCCTTTGATTTGAACTGGTGGGACGCGTGGACGAGTGAGATGGTGAGCGTATGGTATACTAGGACGCTCATGCTGCATGGGATTTTACATTGAGGAAAAATATGAAGGAAAGTCAGGACCTGGGTCTCGAACCCAGGTCACGTGGATTGCCAATACACCTCATTGCCACTGGACCACTAACACGCATTTGTTAAATAAACATACAATGAATAATATAATATAAAACAATGCATCAGTGGTTTAAAGCGCGAAAATTCAAATTTATCCAATCAGTACACGCCACTTCATCATCTTCCCCATGGCTTCGTTTTGCCTGAAAAGAACAAAAGTATTAGGCAACGGTTTTTACACCGTTGCAGAAAATGGCATACGAGAAAATAACGATTAGGCCCTGAGGCCCTATAAATTAATCGCGATGACGGATTCTTGTTCGTTGGAGTGTGCCGGTTTGAATGGTCTAAGTCTGGAAAGCTAATTTTTCTTCAATTGAAAAGCCCTAATTCTGAGCTTTATGAACCCTAAAAAATTAACAATGGTAAACATCCATATACGGCACGAAAACAAAATTGGATCACATGGTTAGCTTCAGAATATGCTTATTAGTATGAATGCATCAATAAAAAACAATGAGAATGCCTTAAACATGGAACACGATCATGCATTTTTCTGGAAACTGTTTGAGTTCATGATACCAGTTCCAGGCGTTTTGGCTTGTTGTTTGTGATTGATACACGTTCAGAATTCGTCCAGGAAGCTATTAGAATCAGTCTTAGGGCTTAAAACTCACTCTCACCTTGATTTCAGTTTTGTGTTTTTATTTAAAAATTTCAATGTTGCAATCAGCTTTTTAGCGCAGCCTTTGATGTGTTATGGTTAGGGTTTGACTTGGTGCTTATGATGGAAGAGAATTAGCTTGTTATTTGGCCTTAATTCATGCTCATGAAGGAACTAGTCCTAGGGTTTTTCCATTAACAAATTTTTCCTTCTTTTAAGCCAAGACCAAGACTTAGTGTGCATTTTAACCCTAGCCTGAGTTTTTGAGTTGGCCCATGATATATGGAAGTTGTCCAAATTCAAATGACACTATTCCATTGGTTTTTGAATTTTATTTGAATTTTTAAAGATTTAAAATGAATTAAATTATCAAAAATTAAATAAAATAGAAAAATCAATATTTGGTCTTGAAATTAATCATGGGACACGTGTGTGGCATGACAAGGCTGAATCAAGTGGAAGAAAGTGGGCCCTTTTGTCAAAAATTGGAGTTTCAAGGATAGTTGACTTTTGCCATTTCACAAAAATTTCCCAACTTCTACAAGGCATAACTTGCTCAATGTTTAAGCTTTTCACATGTTCTTGGACATTTTGGAAAGGTCTTTGAGTCCTCTAACCAATGCCTTTGGTCCCATGTCATTTTGATTTACCAATCGCAAGTTATGGTCTTTGACTTAAAGTCCCTTTTTGTTGACTTTTGAAAATGACCTATAATGTTGAAATTGATAACTTTTTGTGAGAGCATTTCTTGGACTTGAAGTATGAAGATGAGTTGTAGGAAATGCCTTTCTCTTCAAAATGAGCTTTGGATGGAATTTTTCTGATAATCCATGTGAAAGTTATGCCCTGGTCAATTTCAGTTGACTTTTTCAGCTGTCCAAATATAGCAACTTTTGCATCTTTGATAATTTCTGAGCCAAATTTTGAGAGTCATGATCAAGCATTGATCAAATGATGTTTGTGACTTCAAAATGATATGTTGACCAAAAATTTGAACTTTTGACTGCCAAATGACCATTTTGCCCCTACAGTTGACTGTAGTGCAATTTAGGGTTTTGACTGTGCAATCTTGAGCTGAATGCCTTGAAACTTGATATGAGGATGCTTGACCATGTTTGTAAGCATATGAGACTTGATTGAGCCTTTGAAAACTTCCTTTTCTTGATCAGACTCAAAACCCTAATTTTGACTGTATGGGAGACTGTTGCACTGCACAACCCTTGGGAAATTTTGTAGCTTGGCTTGGCAATTTCTTGAGGAATATGGGAGGGCAAATTTTGGGGTATAACAATATTCAACTGTACTATGGAGAAAAAGAGAAGAGAGATAAAGTAAGCATATGCAGGTTTTGTAGGCTGAGGCAGGACAGGCAAACATAACAAGAAAAGATATAATCCAAGAGAACTCAGTTCAGCAAAGGAGAGAAAAAAATATACAAAACTGTGAACCAGAACCAAGTTCAAACCCAAGGCCAAACCTCATCAACCTGCATTAACCTCAAGAACCTGTAAAACCTCACCATGCCTGTCAATAAACCATCAAACACACAGTTCAAAAGAAGAAAACAAAAGCCTCTACAGGCCTGTCAAGCCTGAACCCCTGTCAAGCATACCAACCCCTGCCAACACACCCATTTGCTAGCACAAACATAACCAAGTTCAAACCTGAACCAACCCCAAGCCAACCAGAACCATTTTTCTAACCCTCCAGGCCTCAGTAAAATATTCATCATAGGCAACATAATCCCTCAAGCATATCCAAATCCCTCAAGCATATCCAAATCCCTCAAGCATACTCAAGCCATTCATTGTAAGAGATAAGCTTATGCTTTTCAAAGCCTCAAGGCTCCAAAAAAGCATCAAGCCTTCAAGCCCTCAGAATCTTGGATTCATCATGGGGCGAGGAAGAAACATTTCAAATTAGGCAATTCAGAAGAAGGCAAACTCAACAGAAGTTCAAGGCAAGCAAACATCTCAGAAAGGCATATTTCAAGCATATAGGCAAGGAAGTAACAAGAGATACAAGCGTCCAAGGCAACAAGAGAAGAAGAGAGAAAGTTCGTCCAAGCAACAACAGTTCAAAGCAACAATTCAAAGCAACAGATCAAGGCAACATGCAGTAGAAGAGGTAAAGAAGCGAATCGTTTCAAGAGGGCTTTTCAGAACATCATCATTAAAACCAATAAACAAAGAAATATACAAAGATACCAGGATCTCAAAGCCAGCTAGCGCGAACATCACCGAACCTCCGCCATCGAGCCTCCTACGCTCCTCCTCCATCTTCTTCCTCCCCTCTATCAAGGTAAAACATCCCTCTTCTTATGCCTTTTCATCCTCATTAAAACAAACAAAAAGTTAAACGCACAGTCAAAAGAAAAGCAGTAAACAATTATGTCTAAGAAGAATTCGAACCCTAACGCGTTGAAAAGAGAATACCTTTGTTTGTCACCATTTATGAGGGTTTGAAGAGAGGAGAAGAGGTGGAGATTGCTGATGGCTGAGGCGAAGGATTTCAGTTTGGGCAAAGAGCTATGACCGGAAGATAACGTTGAACGACGAACGCGAACGGCGCCGCTGCCAACCCTAAAGCATTTCCAACTGAACAAACAAAACGTGAAACCCTAAAATTTCATTCTGAGTTCAGCATGGGCCTTGCCCATTCTGCACGCCCTAAAAGCCCATTGGATTCAAAAAAGAGCCTTAATCTCATTTTTATTATCACTAACCCTTTTTATATAACCAAATTCATTTTAAATACTAACCTCTTTTCTTTATATCATATAAACACTTTTTTTATTATTACAAAATCACATAAATAATAAATACCTTTTTTATATCATATACTTAAAATTAAAAATGACTTTTTGTTCTTTTAATTAAAGATATATTTTGTACATAGTTGCATAACTTAATTTCTAAATACTTGATTAAAATACATTTGTACATATCATTTTTTATCCTATATTAAAAATTGAAAATACATTTCCATTCTTTTTTTCTTAAAATATTTTTGCACATAAAAATACATTTCTACATCATATAATTAAAAATTGAAAATACTTCTTTTTATTCTTTTAATTAATATACTTTTGTACATAACAATTTAAATACATTTTTCTAATATTAAAATTCACAAACATTTGATTAAAATACTTTTTTTGTATATAAATAAATAAAGATACATTTCTTAATTAAAACTTGAACATTTTCTTTTGTATATATTAAAAGAAATCAAAGATTCATTAAAATACATATCTAGGTCAAAAACCCTAATACGCTTCAATTTCACATTTCGCGCTTGTAAATAATTACACACAATACATATACATCTCACACTTGCACTTACACAAATCCATTCATATTGCTCCTATACATTTGTTTATCTTATATTTGTATATTCGATATTTACATTTGATTGCGAATTCGATTTGGTTGTAACTTATTGGATACTATAAGTCTCATCCCTTTTTGTACATTTATACCCCCCACTCCCGGACACTATTTTGTAATAGCGTAGATTTTACATTTCCGCGATTTACAGTTTTCCAATTATACCATGGTTAGACCTAGGGTTTGCATGTACATAAAATCAAACGCTAGATAACCTAATACAAGACAAATACATGTAATCAATACACAATCACACTTGCACCCCCTAGGGTAATCCCACATGTTGCCTTCCAAAATGGGCCATGCTTGCACGTCGAGTATCTTTGGCAAAACAAAATCAAATGATCATAAGTCTCAAAGTGTTGCCTAAACGGAATGATCATAGTCCCTTCAAAGCAAATTGCCAAAGACACTTGGCACCATTGCATTCGTGGTTCATACGATGACCCGCGCCCGTCCCGAATAAACTTCCTAAACGCAAGATTGTCTACCAATTTCAATGGTAGAACAAAATTGTTAAAAAGGGTTAAAACATGACAAAAACCTTTGAGTACAATAGGGTAGACAAAACTCTTAGTTGCTTGAGATCAATTTGCAAAGACACTTGCCTTCTTTTCAAAAACCACAATCCACAACACTTTCAAAACAAACTCTCAAAAACATTTGAAACATCTTTTCGAAAAGATCCACACTTTTGTAAAACACTCAATCACGAGTCAAATACATTAGTTGCCTAAGACAAGGCATCTTTTTTCAAAAATATTTTCAAAAAGCACCCACACACACACCATTTTCAAGCAATCGAAAAACAAGGCAAGTGATCTAAAAAACCGAGTAACTAAGAGCCCATGGATAACCATGGATGAAAAGGGTGCTAATACCTTCCCTTTTCATAATCTACCCCCCGAACCCACGAAATATCTCAAAAGGTTTTTGCTGTGCTTTTTTAACCTTTCCTTTAGGATAAAATAAAAAGTCGGTGGCGACTCTTGCTCAACCGCAGAAGTGCGAATACGAACGCAAAACACTAGTCCGTTCTCCCACCGTATCACACCCAATATTACATCGGTCTTCTTAAGTGTCATTCAGATAAGATCAATAAGGAAATTACGTCCATTGAAAGTTCCAGAACAATCCTTGCAGACTTTCTTAGCCTCTAATATATCATCAATATCAGACGAGATAATCATAGGATTAGGGAGAGTAATGGATTCAAATCTAAGTTGTCACACACATGAATTAGAAATGAAAGAATGTTTGCTCCAAAATCCACTAACACAAGCAAAGGTTGATTATTAACATAACACATACAATTAGTGTTTCCTTGTGCCTTCCTAGTGTCCAAGGTGTAAACACGACCTGCAGTCTTCTCTGGAACATCCCTATTTGGGCAGTCTCTCATAAAGTGGCCTGTCAACCCACACTGGTGACATCTCCTTTGGTCCACCCAACAATTCCCATTATGTCTCTTTTTACACTTGCCACATTGAGAAGGTTGAGTTGAACGATCACCATAAGATAGTTTCTTCATTAGAAGAGAATTGCAAGGTTTTAGATATTGGGCCACCTTTCCTTGATCTTTCCTTACTGACCTGTTTTGCTCCCTTTATTTCTGAACCCTCTTTAAACTGTTTTCAGCAACATAGCATTGCCTCAAACACTAAACATAAGTGGGGAATTACCTTTGAGACACACTATGGGCAACATCAACGTTTAACCCAAACATGAATTGGTCAATATTCCAAACCTCATCGGGTGCATACATAACTTGTCTGGAGCAAGCATACATGCCTTAAAGCTTCTCAGCATACTCGGACACAGACTTGTTACCTTGCTTAAACAACTGAAACTCACACTCCTTTTGATCATGCAAGTTATTCAGATAATACTTCTCCAAGAAAGCTATTTTGAAGTGTTACCAAGCTTTCAGAATCATCCAAGAGGTGAAGTAGGTAGATGCAATATCCCACCACCTACCAGTTGAAGCCTATAACATCTGAGCAGCAAACATCACCTTCTCTTCTTCAGTGCACTGGATAGCCTAGAATACCCTCTCCATGTTATATAACCAATCATGAGCAGCCACGGGATCTAAGCCTCCTAAGAATTCTAGTGGTTTCATCCTGAAAAAGGCATGAAAATATAGACCTGATGGAGCTTATGGAGTAGGAGTAAGAGCGTCTGGTTGTTGCCCTAGCATACCCTGCACCATCTGCATCATCATTTGATTCTACTGCTGCATTTTTTGCATCATCTACAGCCAAGGTACGCCTAAATTCCCAGTTTCATCCTCAGGATCCATGTTCCTAGTCCTAGGCCTTTCGGGACCTCCGCGTCCACCATCCATCTTCTTGTTTATCCTACACATAGAACCCAGTTGACCAGGCTTAATGTCATACGTAAGACATAATGAATTATGCCGACAAGCACACATATAAGGCAAAATTAAGTTGACTTATGTACAAACAATTCTGAGTAAAAACTCTTGTGTACAAACAATTTACATGAATATCTTAAGAAATAACACAATATGAGCAACTACTCTTGTGTTTTACATATTTCTACAAAGATGAATAAAATCTAAACTAAGTGCAGCATCTAGTAGTCTTCTTGTCTTCATCTTCACCGTTTAGCAAGCAATGAGCAATAACTCCTTGCTTCTTCATAATTCTGTCAAGATGTGTATGATTAATGATTTGAATGACATCTTGTAGAATTATCCATCTTTATATTCTTTTTTCATTAAGGAAGATATGAGAAACAACTCCTATTTTTTAGAATTCTACCAAGATGTATATGATTGATGATTTGAATAACATCTTATAGAATTATTGTTGTTGTTATAGTGGTTGATAGCTTTTTGGTTGTGTTCTAATAATGATAGCTTTCCTTTTAATCATTGAACATCAATAACTTGTAACTTACAACTTGCAACTTTAAGCAACCAACTAAGCAACCTACAGCAAGCTCATCAACGGTTTAAACATACAATTCTTTTCTTATATAGCCAAGCAAAATAGAGCCGTTGGATATTTGAAAAAGAGTCATTAAAAATAGTACTGTTACGTCCTTATCTATTCCACACTTCAAGTTAGTGGAGAGGTAGTGGCATTAAGATTTTTGTACTGTGTACTATTGTACTATGTTACATTATATTCTTTCCTTATTCACTTCAGAGGCTTCTGCGAGCATGATGTTAGAAGCGGGAACATAAAATAAGGTCTTCAAAACTTCAAGTCTTCACAACTGCGTCTTCAAAGTCTTCAATAGTTCGTCGTGAGAACCCGTTGTTGTGAACCTTCAGATCAGAAGAGCTTCAAGTCTTCAGAGTCTTAAGAGTCGCATCTTTAGAGTCTGCATCACTTGGTCTTGATAACCTGTAGTAGATAACCTTGGACCTTTAGAACTTCAAGTATTTGGATTCTTCAGACCTTCTGTCTTTAGAATCTTTAGCACTTGGTTCTTTAAGAATCCTTGTCTTTAGAACCTTGTTATTAGAAACACAAAGTCTTCAGCATCTGGACTTCAGTTAGAAACATTGTCTTCAGATCTTTTAACTTTTTCTTCTTTGAAACAAGTTGTCTTTTAGAAACTAAGTTTTTAGCATCTGAAGATCAGTAGAAACTTTGTCTTCAGATCTTCTAACTTTATTTCTTTGAAACACACTATCTTTTAGAAACGTGAGTCTTTAACATCTAGATGTAAGTAACAACTTCTGTCTTCAGATCTTCTATTTGTTTCCTTAGAACATGTTGTCTTTAGAAGCTTAAGGCTTCAACATATGGACGTAAGTAACAACTTATGTCTTCAGATCTTCTGACTATTTTCTTTAGACAAATATCAGGGCTTGCACTTCAGAGCCTTTTGGAGTGTCTTTCTAATGTTCAACAAAACTTGTGTAGCGTAGAAGTGGAATAAATTCTCTTTTAATGTCTTGGCCACGCCATCCATCAGAAGCAAAAGTTGTTTGTTAAGTACTCAACAATAACAAACATTAGTACAAAAAAATTGTTTATATAATCATACTCATTTTTTATCATCAAAACTCATAGATAATATTGCAGAACCAAATCTTGTTCTTACAATCCCCCCCTTTTTAATGATGACAAAACTATGTATTTTGATGACACAATTTTGTTCTTATAATCAGAAGAAGTGAAAATAGACGGTAAGGAATACTTATCCTTTTTATGATGCTCCCATTGAGTCAATGATTTGATGAAGATCGAATATCCTGACTCTGAACCATTTGAGTAAAACTCCCTCTAGTTCTAATAGACCAGATATCGAGATCTTGAGAGTCTTGACTTCAGGAATTTTAGACAAACTTCTGATTTGCTCTGTTCTTCTGGAAGATATATGCTTCTGCTTTTGATTCTTATGTTTTGATTATCACATTCTCAGAAATTATACATCTTCTAAATATTATGATACCAAAATCAAGATAGCTTTAAATTTCAGAAGGTTCTCTACTTCTGAACAATATTGGGTCTATTTGATTCTTAAACATATGTTCCTAGAGTATACATCTTCAAATATATGAACAATCAGTTCTTAAGAACTTTAACATAGTTCTTTCATTTTGACCTGTCTTAGAATGCCTAGTGAACTTGTTCAGATCTCCTTGGTTAATTATTAAACAGACAAGCACATGTTAGTGGTAAATGCATATTTTATTTTATTTCTTTAGGTTCATCAAAATTATTATACTTCTCCCCCTTTTTGACATCATCAGAAAGTTAATTATATGGAAAAATAGAAAATATTAAAAAGATTAAGATAATATGTCAATTAATCATCAGGATAATTTATCCAAAAATAACAGATGCAAACAAAGAAACTTAAATGAGAATCCTAGAGCGTAGGTGTTGTACCCCAATTTTTGCCCCTAAGATCCCTTCATCATACCATATTGATTCAATCACAACAAGATCATATTAGGGCTTTTGGTTCTCCTCCCTATCTTTAGCTCTGCTCTTTGAGGAATCACCAAGCACCTTGACTTGTTTTTCTTTTGTGATCATGCATGTTTTGTTTTGACTTTCCTTTTAATTAATAAAACGCAATGTTGGTTTGTCTTACTTGTTAATAATGTAGGTAAAGGCAATATGGCTTAGCAAGTTGATCCATGGGTTCATGAGTTTATTTCCATGCCCTAGTCAATAAAGCTTGAGAAATTCAAACCTCACCATTGAAGTTTATTTGGAAGAAATGGCATGGCAAAGTTATTTTGGTTCACCATATTTCAAAGTTATCAAGATTGATTCAAAGATACAAGGGGTTGATTGGAGAAGTTGTCATGTTTGGACAAGGCTTTGTTCCAATTGGTCACAAGTGCTTATTTATATTAATTCTCAAGATATGGAAGTGATTTTGGTGGCTATGAGTTCTCATTACCATCCTCAACAACTTCTATTTACAAAGCAAAAGTGTTGGTACAAGAAGGTTGTTAAAAATTGTCAAAGTTCCTCAAAGCATTTTCTTGATCTAAGAGCTAGGGTTTTGAACTTCAAAGAAGTATATCTTGCTCATCTTTTGGTATTTTTGAGTGATTCCAAAGACATCCTTCTCTTTAAAGGGTTATTAACAAATAACTACAAAAGTTTCAAAGAGTTTTCATGTGGAAGAAACTTGATGATGAAGAAAGATTACAAGTCCTCCAGATGAACCCCCAATTTCCCATGTGTGACTTCAAATGATCATAACTTGGTCAATTTTTATCACTTTGAGACCACTATTTTTCCACAATGATCTGGGGGATGTTGAATTTATCCCTTCTTTTATGTGCAAAGTGAGAAAATGGATGGAATATGCCTTAAGGATACAAAAGATTATAGGTAATTTCATGATTCTTTGCCAACTTCAACAATTCATAACTCTCTCAATTCTTGGAGATTTTGAATGGTTCAAGTTTCAAAATGTCATTCAATATGTCTATTTCATGCCATATTTTTTGGTCAAGAGAAAATTACAAGTGGAAGGCCATGTTTGGATGCAAAATATTATAGGTCACTTTTGAAAAAAAAATTTAAATATTTCTAAGTATGGAAAGTCAACTTTTTTCTCCAACTTTGACTCATTGCAACTTTCAGCTCAAACATCCATTTGATTCCATTCTTTTCCCATTACAAAGCTTGTAATCTCATCTTTCTAAAGCATCCTGAATCATGCCCTAAGACCCCTTGAGCGGAGAATGCCATTGATTTGAACTTGGTAACCTGAAACTGAAGTTTCTTCAAAAGTCAGAATTTGAAATCCTTTATTAAGCTTCTAAACACATTGTTTCTACGCGTTTTTGCTTCTAAACATGTTTACTGAACTTCCAGAAGTGATTAGCATAGAAAAACACGCATTTTGGATGAGTTTTGATCAAATTAGAAGTCACACTTTTCTTGTTTGCAACTTCACACGATTTCCCTCCAAACTTCATCATTTCACACACTTGAACATTCCATTTGATTCCCTATAAATAGAGGGTCATCCCTCATTCATTTCCTCAAGCTTGAACAGGCATGATCATCCTGACAAACTTGCTCCATAACTCATTTTTCTGCAACTTCGAAATCAGTGTTCAAGCCTTTTTCAATCCAATTCTTCCATCAATTCACCTTCCTTGATCATCCCTGAAGCTAACCATATAATTACCTTCAAGAATCGTGCCCTATATTGATCCATAGAAGTCCAGTTTCAGAGCTCTGTAACTCAACTTAAATAGGTATATTTCTCCATCAATTCTTCAAAACTTTGATATCATTGTAAAGCTCTCATTGCCATGGTTCTAGTCGCAACACTTGATTTTATCTGGAACCACGTTTTGACCATGAAATTTCAAATCCCTTTTCAAAACTTTCCTTCCAAATTGCTTGAGCTATAGTTTATATAAATTTGTCGCGAAGGCGTGGTTGTCTTCGTCTTGAAGAGACGAAGCGAATGGCATAGGTCCAAGCTTCTGATTTTACAGTTTGAGAGACCTACAATTCACGTTGGCTGGAAGTTAAAGATGACCAACGTGTCATCTTCCAACCAATGATGGCTTGCCACTTGTTTTTTTTAAATCTGATTTTACATTTGATTCAGTGCTTTATTCACTAATAACCATGATATGCACAATGCACCGGATCCCTTGGATTTGATTACTAACGCGTTTTGACTCTCATCTAATGGTCCATATATTTTTTACTTTGTTTTTTATTTCTGATTTTTATATTTAATTGCTTTAAACTTCAAAAAAATCATATAAAATTCATTTCTAGTCCAAAAAATCTGGAAAAATTATGAACAATATTTTTGATTTTTCTCTTTCTGATTTTTATTTTTTCACAATTTTATTTTGTGTTTTGATATTTTTTATAAATTTTCACTTTATTTGAATTGTCTTAAATGTTTAAAAATACTTTTATGCATTTTTAAATTCTGAAAAAATATAGAATGATCCAATAATATTGTGACAAATATTGGTGACCTCATTTATTTTTTATTTCTGACTTTGGTATTTTTTAATCATTTTTGGTTTATTTTACTCATTTCTTTTAATTTTGAAAATAGTTTCTGACTTTAAAAAATTACCAAAATTTTTATAAAAATATTTGAGTTCATTTCTGATTTTTCTGTGGTCTTACTTAATATTTCTTGATTAATTTAAACATAGTTGATATTTTTATCCCTTATTTCTATTTTAAAACATTTTAAAACCTTTTTTTAATGTATATATTAAATGCAATATTATTTTGTGATTATTTTCTGGCTGATCTTGGGTTGAATTTTTTATCATGAACTTTATTAACATCATTAGATCCATGATGTTAACTCTAACTCCATAAAAATGGATGAATGATTTTAATAATAGTTTGATTAAAATTTAATTCAAATGTGGTTTATATTCTTTCCCACCCCTATTTATCTCATCCCTTTCTTATTTCACTAAGTGTTATTGGAGCATGATCTCCATATCATGTCTCAAAACAAATGGTGCATAGATTGCTATTGACCGGCCTCAAAATATGTGCGACTTATATATAAGTCCACTTACGATTGCTTAACATAACGCTAAATTTTGTCTCGATTCAAATAAATGATCATTCGTGGCCCAAACTTATGTTTGCAAGCCCAAGTATATTAATTTGATCTCTTTGATCCAATAACCTTGAGATTCATTGTGTGGAGGTTTTGGTTCTATCAATCCTCTAATGGATCTACAACACTTTTGGTCAATGAGGATCACTTAAACATCGTTGATCATTAAATGTTACTTTTGAGGATTCCAAATGGATGATATACTTGACAAAAAGAAAATGCAACTTTTTGTGTGGCGGCTTTGGTTCTACCAATCCTCTAATGAGTTCCAAATGCAAGTTTCAAGATGGTCATCTAACTAACCACTAATTATTAATTTTTTTTACTTTATGCTTTTATTTTTATGCTTTACGTACCATTTACTTTAAGCATTACATTTCATGCCATTTTTATATTTGCTCACTTGAGCATTTATATTCTTGTTATTTTTATTTTGCTCACCTGAGCTTTTCTTTTCTCTTTTAAGACAACTAATAATTAACATGAACCATAAAATGCTTTAATAATACTTGGACTATTTGGTTACTATCCTTGGCATTATAGAGTATTGGACTTCTTGGACTTAGGATTAAAAACCTTGACCTGTATTGGAGACCTTGTGACCTTAATTTATATTTTGTTTGGAGTTCTTGAGGTTTACCTCAAGATATTGGGTTGTTTGTTTGTTTCGTGTGCAGGTTATTGTGATTACATTCTTTGTTTGTAATATGGAATTCACCCATATACAACCGTTACTCTGCCCAATTTTTGTGAAGACTTAATACATTTGAAGTTTGGTTCTTTCAAGAGGTCTAGTATCTTTACTTGATTGGTTTAAATCCAAATAATGGGAATTCTATCTTAACTCATAATATCAAGTCTTGGCTTCTTGTTGGTTAGATGGTTCTTATCCCTAGCTTTTACCTTATGCCTTAGGATAGTCTCTTCTTCTCCTCCCATCTTCTTTAATTTCAAAAATCTTCTTCCTCCTTTTGAAAACTCTTCTTGTTTTGAAACTTGAACCATTTTCATAACAAACTTGGACTTATGTCCATGCATTTTCAAAACCTTTTCATAAATAAACTTCAATCAACTTAATAATACTTTGACATCCTCTTTTTTTGTGAGAAGACTAAAAGTCAATCAATCTCATTTCAAAAGATTTTTCCACTTTGGCTTTTTATTTTAAAACTTTTCTAAAAAGATTAGAACCTTATCAATCCTTGTAGTGATGCAAACAACTATACTTCTACAATATGTAGTGAAGTGAGATATTTTCCACTTGGGTGTTGAGAGAGGCATTGTCGATTTTAAAATCTAAGCCATATCCTCCACTTTGAGATGATGCAAATTCTCCTTTCTCATAATTGTGGGTAGTAAGTATATTTTCCACACGGACAATGACGATGATGTCTTATTGTTGTACCCAAAAATTTTCCCTCTAATTTATCAAGTAATCTCTCACAAGATCTCCTTCGGTTCAATACTGCATTAGGTTAGATCAGCTCAAGACATCTCCTTAAACACTGATGACCAAAATTAGTGTTTGAGATTGCACAAGGATAATTGAACTTTCAATGCTTCATATGACTTTCATGGATCATTATGGACCCCCAAGATTACTCATGTCAAGTTTCAAGCCTTGGATCACACTTTTGCTCAATCAATTAAGCAGTTGACCTAAAAATCAACTGTATTAAGGAAAAAGTCAACTATGGCCAATTTATAGTCAAACTTCATAATTTTTTATCCACATCAATATTATAAACTCATATGTATCATTTGATCAAGTTTGGACCAGAATTTCTCAAGAAATTTGATCAAATCATCAAAAGGGCAATTTTTGATTTTTGACCTAGCAAATGGTCAATTGGTTTGAAGCATGGTTTCAAGAGTTCAATTGAATCTTTTTGACCTAATGGAATGACCTAAAACATTTCTCAAGATCAATTGGATTGACACTGAATTCTCAGTCAACTGATCAAAGGTCAACTGTACACTGAAAAGTCAAACTTTGACTTTTTGGTCAAAATCTAATGTCAAAGATCATAATTCATCAAAACATGTCAAAATATGAAACTTATTCATCAAGAAATAAAAAAGTCAAGATTTCATTTTGAAAAGTCAAAGTTTTCTATCTTAGAAATTTTTCTAAGTGTTTAAGACTTCATGTTTTTTCACAACTTTGAGTAAATTTTTAACCATGATGCAAGAGGATTCAAAAGAAACTTTCAACATGAAAGTTGTAGATCTTTATGATATCTACAACATTGATTTACACAACTTCTTCTAAAAATGCTTGGATCTCAAGTTATTAATTCATAAAGTCATGGTCCTTGATATCATTTGTGATCAAGGAGAATCGAAGAGATGAAGTTAGGGTTTACAAACTTAAATTACAAGCCATTTCATGATGAACAAAAATTCAAATCCAAGCCTAGGCTGCATAATCTTTGCTTTGCAGGCCTCAAACTTGTTTTTCACTCCATAATTAAATGTTTACACAGCTGATAGAGCTTTAATCCAAGCTCTTGAGCCTTTATCAAAGTTACATTTCCATTTATGGCACAAAGTTGCCATTTCCATTTTGATAAAGCACTACTTTTGCAATTGTCAACTTCTTGAGCTTTGCACTTATTCTTTCTGCACAAACAACCCCTATAAACCAAAATCAATGTGTCTAAAGCCTCTTTGAGCTCAGAACATGCTTGTACAACACTTTGAGTTTTGTCCTCTCACTTTTCTTCAAAAGCAAGTCATAGAGCCAAAAGGCTAGAACTCAGTAACCTTGAGTGCATTTGATCTCTAACCTCTTCCATAAATATACACAAGTCTATTGCAACATAACACATGAATTCTAAGACCCCAAAACACTCCCAAGCACTCTGCAACTCAGAATCTGTCATAACTTGACAGTTTTTAACCTCACATAACCATCTCCAAATCCACTTGTGCGTATTGAGTTTTAACCATCCAAACACTTAATATACATCATATCAAAGTGATACAGGCCCCTGTTCCTTGACTGTAACTCCTCCATCACTATCCACCATTTCCAAATTTGAAGCTTGCAACTTAACTTGAGTTGGGAGTTTCAGCCATCCTCAAAGCAAAGTAAGAGTTGGAACACACTCAAGGAGGTCCAGGAAAGCTACAGAAATCATCAGGCCATCATAAAGGTTTCTCAAACTCCATACACGACTCCAACTGCAAGAGGTAAGTTTTTAAACTTCTATCTCTTCATACATGCATCATTTGATTTTGATTTGTGAAGATAAAATGTAGATATCAATGCCACGAAGCTGTCCATATCCGTAGTTTGCATTTATATAGCCTGAGCTTAGAGAATTTTAGAGTTGAAGTTTTCTGAAATTTTTAGGTTTTGAATTAGGGCCAGAAAAATTCTCATTCATCTTTGACTTTTAGCTTAAGTTATTTACATGGTTGGATTCATGGGAAGAAATGCCACAACTTTCATGTTTGAACTTTTCATTTTTGTTGAGAGATAAAGAAGATACATGTCCTTTGGCTGGAGGTTGAAGATGAAGTGTAATAAGAGCGCGTTTTGTGTTATGTATTTATCCTTTCGTACAAGTTAACAGATGTATCACCACCCCAGTGGTTAAAGCGTGCGCCTGTCACCCTTAGGTCCTGGGTTCAAGTCCTAACGTGACCTTTTGTTATTTTTCACTATTTTTTGACATTTCTGAGCTTTTTTGCAGCGCCTGGGCCTTTGTGTTGGGCCTCCCATTTTTGCTGACTCCTAACCTTGATTTACTTCAACACCCCCTGACCCATTCCTTTTAATTATTTCATTTTTCCTATTTTTATTTTATTTAATATTTTTATTATTTATTATTATTAGCATTATTATTATTTTTATTAATAAAAAATCTAAATAAAAATATTTTTATTTATTAGTCATATTTATATATTTATTTTCTCTATAAAGCAAAAAGATTAAAAAAACATTTTCTTAAAAAAATTAATTTCTTTTTCTTAAGTATATAATTTTTAGACCTAGGTTAAATTAATATATTATTTTATTTTCTTAGTTAAAATTAATTTAGCTTAGTTTATTTTAATTAATTAATCTTCATTTTATTTTCATTAATTTAAAACCTTTTCATAAAAAAAACCCTTAAAATCCTTTTCAAATTAATTTCTTTTCTTAATTAGTTTAAGTTAATTTTATTTAATTTTAATTAATCATTATCTTTAATTAGGTCAAGACAAAACCCCTTTCATAAAAAAAACAACAAAAATCATTTCTTTTTCCATTTATATTCTTTGATTTTATTTTCAATTTTGTACAATATTCAATATGGTTGTAATAGATAATTAAGTTTAATTTTCTTGCAATCCCCATTTATAAATTTGTACACCCCCTCCCCTAATGATGTAATAGCGTAGTAATTTTACTTTTCGCAATTTATCGCTTTATATAAATGCTAGTAAATTAGGGCTTGTATGAGAAGATAAAATCAACAAGTAGCAAACCCTATTCAAAGACTAAACAAAGCATAAAAATCAATACACTTGCACACAAGCACCCCTAGGGTAAAACCACTTGGTTGCCTTATAAAAATGGCCATATTATGCATGTGAGGTATCTTAGCAAAAACAAGCAAAAATACAAGATCATAGTCCCTCGATGACGCTATCTATGTTGCATTTTCAAAATGATCTTAGTCCCTAAAGAAAGATGCTAAGATACCTTGTAACATTGCTAATCATGGTTATACGATGACCCATGCCCGTCCCGTTTACATCCAAAGATAGGGTTACTTACCAAATCAATGGTAAGATAACAATGTCAAAGAAAAGAGGAAATAAACATGAGAGACTTTTGAGTAGGTAGAATGTTCCTAGTTACTTGCTCACTTTCAAAACAAAACATCCTTGCTATTTTCAAAACAAACACCAACACTTTCAAAAAAACATCTTTCAAACTTGAAACATTTTCAAAAGATCAACATCTTTGTATACATTCTTACGAATGAGAATCATTACAAAGTTTGCCTAAACAATGGCCTCTTTACAAAATACGTTCAAAAACCACACAAAGCACAATTTCAAACAAAAGAAAGTGATCTAGCAAGTAACTAAGAGCCCATGGAAAACCATGGATGAAAAGGGTGATGATACCTTCCCTTTTCATAATCTACCCCCCGAACTCAAGAAATAATCTCAAAGGTCTTTCCTGTGATTTTTCACCTTTCCTTTTGGATAAAAGAAAAGTCGGTGGAGACTCTTGCTAACTGCAACATTTGCGATCAAACGCAAAACATCCAAGTCAGTTCCCCCACCGTATCAAAGAACTGGAGACTCAGCTGGGGAGGTTCTAAAAGTGGGGTTACCTTAGGGTTAGATCACATTTACTTGCTTTCTTTGTTTGACTTGTATGCTTTACATTATGGTTCTTTGTTTGGGTTTGAATCCTCTACCCGGATTTGGGATATCTTATGGGTAAGTAGCAATACATTGTGGAAACTGTGCGGGGTATACCGACACGGTCTAAGCAATAGCTATGTTAGTGTGACATATTTGTGGGTACCGGTAGCCCTTGAGTAGTCAAGGAGAATACGGGGCCGCTGAGTGATGTCATGAAGCACTAGTGAACTTTTAGAACCTTTACTTGACCAACTTGGCCATTAGGACGTAGTGACATGACCAGCTTTGGTGCAGTCTGAAGTTTGTAGATACTCGATACTACACTCATTGAGGTTTAGTTCTATGGGATATTTCGGTCACCATTTAAGAGGCTTGTGCTGAAACAATGCCCGAAGAAAGAAACCGGTGATATTGAGCTCCTTAGAACCCGGTTACTATTATTAAGACAGGTTTGAGCCAACTAAACTTCAAGAGGGTACTTACCTATAAGACTCCATGCAAGCCTAAACCTAAGGACTTGTTTGCTTTGTTTGTGTATAGATACTTGTACATAACATCATAAACATCATACTCATATTCACTAACCATTTCTAGGATCTTGGGATTTATCTTTGTTCTGTTTTATAGGACATGGATTCTGTTCGCAGGAAAACCATTCAAGTAAATCTCGTAAGGATCCCTCCGCAACTTAAAGAGCTAGCATCAAGGATTCCTGAAAATTCTCCATTTACCAAAAGACATGGTTACCTACTAAACATGGTTACCTCCAACACTGATGAAGACATGATGAAGGTGCTCTTCTAGTTCTTTGATCCTCTACACCATTGCTTCACTTTTCCCGATTATCAACTTGTGCCAACTTTGGATGAATTCTCCCAACTCTTGAGAATTCCTATTATCAATCAACTACCCTTCAACGCTACAAAAAGAGATCCAAAACCAGAAGAGATTGCTCAAGCCCTACACTTGCAACAATCTAATGTCACAACTAAATGGGAAACAATGAGTGGTGTCAAAGGTTTCTTAGCCAAGTTTTTGTTTGAGAAGGCTCAAGATTGTTGGAACTCCTTGGACTTACGAGCTTTTGAGGAAATTGTGGCCCTTCTCATCTATAGGATGGTTTTGTTTCCAAATCCTGACCAACTCATAGATGTAAACACCGTAAAAATCTTCATGTCTCGTAACCCGGTGCCTACTTTGTTAGGAGACATCCTACATTCTTTTCACTCTCGCAATTTGAGGAAGAGAGGTATCCTCATGTGTTGAACTCCTCTATTAGCAAGATGGTTTATTTCGCATCTTCCCAAATCTGTGTTGAAAAATGAGCAAGGTTCAAGATGGTCCCATAGGTTGATGACGCTCAGACATTCAGATATTCATTGGTGTTCCCGCTCTTTGGAGAATGTAACTATTGTCGACTGTTGTGGAGAATTCCCTAATGTCCCTTTGCTTGGCATTAGAGGAGGTATCACTTACAACCCCTGCTTAGCCCTACGACAATTTAGTTACGCCCGGAGGGATGATCCCCATGAGATGCTTATCTAAGGATTGGTATTCGACTACGAGAATGACAATCAAGGTTACCGTCAGAGGTTTATCCGAGCATGGAGGATGGTGAACAAGGTGGATAACAAGACACTAGGACACAAGAATTCAATTCCTCTCGAGCCTTACCTTAAATGTGTACGAGCTCGTGCTTAGAAACTTGTGATGCCTTATACCTCCATCTTACCAGTCATCGTGGAGCATGTGGTCGAAGGAGATGTTCCCTACACTATCCTCCATCCCGACATGCCTACCTCTCTCGAAGACTTACAAAAGGTTTGGATCCAACTGAAGGAAGAATGAGATACTTTTGATGCTCAAGTCTATGCTAGTGAAAAGATGGTCTTGGAGCTTACCAAGCAGCTACAAGAAGAGCAAAGTGTGAACGCTTATCTCGCGCCAAAGAGGATGCGTTCGGTCTTTTTATCTTAGCAAGTTATTTTGTAAGCCCAAGAGGCATGATGTAATCTTTCTTGTTTTGTCTAATGAGAATTAACGTTTGTTCATTTTTTTGTCTATACAAATTTAAATTTCATTAATCCTTGAAATCATTTGCATGTACATATTCCATGCATCATAACATGACAGGTTTTTGCACAATAGGTTTCCTTATCTTTCTGCTGTTTATTTCAGCAAGATGGATCTAGAGAAAATTGTGAAGGATCTCCAAACCCAAAATTCTCAGTTTCAGGAGACTCTACTAGCCCTAGCCAAGGGGCAACACGATATGATGGCTTTGTTGGCCGTTAAGAAGAAGCCAGAGAAGAAAGCTCTACTCAACATGGGTAAAAGGTTCAAGGAGAGAGTACGTCAAATCCTAGTAGGAGGAGATTCATCTGAAGAGGACGAGAACTAGATTGGTGAGGTTAAGAGTACTCAGGCTGACTGTATCAATGATCAAGTATCCGATGATGATTATTTCAACAAGCAGTATCCACCCACTGATATCAAATACAAGTAGTTAGAAGACAGATTGAAAGCTGTTGAAATCCAAGCCGTCCCCGGTTTAGATTTTGATGATTTGGGTTTGATCTTTGGGATAGTCATTCCCCACAAATTCAAAATACCAATCTTTGCAAAGTACAATGGGGTTTCTTGTCGAAAACTCCATTTGAAATCTTATGCGCGTAAGATACAGCCGCACACTGCTGATATGAAGCTCTTGGTTCACTTTTTCCAAGAGAGCTTGGCTGGAACAAAACTTGAATGGTTTTATCAGTTAGATGGTTCTCGTATGAATACTTGGGAGGATTTAGCTACTGCCTTCTACCATCAGTATCTGTACAACGCTGGCTTGGCGCCAACGAGGGTTCAATTGCAAGATATGACCATGGGGAAGAATGAAGGATTTAAGGAATATGCGCAAAAGTGGAGAGACCTTGCTAGTAGGGTCCAACCTCCTTTGACTGATATACAACATATTGACATGTTCATGGGCACTTTATCTGGTCCTTTCTTTAATCTGTTGGTTGGCTGCTCTTCTTCTCGTTTCACCGAATTGATTTTAATGGGTGAAAGAGTTGAAAGTGGCATCAAAAGTGGGAAGATCTCTGTGGCATCTACCTCCATTCCTAATCCTATTAAGAAACCTTTTCCTACAAAGAAGGAAGTCAATGCTGCGTACGGGGAAAGGGCCCATACCAAGAAGAATGATCACCCGTCTGTGAATGCTGTCAGAATCTCCAATCCAACTCCTACTCCAAGACCATCTGCAAATCATCAATGTTTTGAAACTCCAAGAAGACAATTTACGAGGTTAGGCATGTCACTGTCTCAAGCCCTTCAACATTTGCTCAAGGCTAATTTAGTGACATTGCGCGATCCTCCCGCCAACCTTGACACCTCATCACCAAAGTATAATCCGAATGCTAAGTGTGCTTACCATTCAAGCAGCCCCGAGCACGAGACTGACCAGTGCTGGGCCTTGAAGAACAAAATCCAGGATTTGATTGATAACGAAACTATTGAATTTGATCCTTATCCAACGCCGAATGTAATCACTGCTCCAATGCCAAAGCATGAAAAAGGTGTTAATGCTGTCGAAGATGCAATTTTGGTCGCCTCTATTGAAGAATTGACTACTCCGCTGAATTTAATCAAAAATAATCTGTTGAAAGCCGAGATTTTCCCTGGCTGCATAAAGAATTATGTGTGCTGTACAAGACAACTCCATGGATGTGAAGGGATGAAGAAAGGCATACAACATATGATGGATAGCCACAAAATTCTATTCGAGAAGACCCCACTTTCCAAAAGTTTGACTAATAAATGTGATGACCTCTCCATTATTACCATCTCAAACAAGCCTCTTAGGATCACCTCCAAAGGTCCTATTATGATTTCAAATGAACCCACTATTGTTCCCTTAATAATTACCAGTCCCAGACCGATTCCCCACTCTTTAAATAAGCAGGTACCATGGAATTATGGTGTTGAGGTTTTCTATCATGGGATTAAACAAGACGCGAGTATCGAAGAAGGAAAAGGTGACAATGTCAGTAACATAGCTGGTTCAAGCAAAGCAACTAGAACTGGGAGAATATTTTCACCCAATATCTCACTACCAGTTGTTACAAGTACGCCCATCCGCATTACTGCTGCCAAGCCAAGTACTAATACAAGAGGGAAGGAGAAGGTTGTTGAGCCTGATGTGATTGAAGTACCCTCCAATGACGTAGCTGATGAAGAACCCTTCGCTCGCGATATGGACGAGATTTTGAAGATCATAAAAAGAAGCGACTTCAAGATTGAAGAACAGTTGGGGTAAACCCCTTCTAAGATTTCAATGTTTTCATTGCTGCTTTGCTCCAATGCCCATGCTCGAACATTAATCAAGTTCCTGAAAAAGGCTCATGTCCCCCATGAGAAAACAATAAACCAATTTGAGGATTGCGTGGCTAGCTCGACAACTGATAATGGCTTGGGATTTTCAGATGCTTACTTAACACCTCCCGAGAAGAATCACAATAAAGCTTTACATGTTTCTATCGATTGCAAAGGGACTACCTTAGCACATGTTCTAGTCGACACTGGTTCTTCTCTGAATGTATTACCCAAGGGGGCGTTAGACCATCTAGACTGTGAAGGTTTAGTCTTGAAGCCAAGCGATATCATTGTAAGGGCATTTGACGAATCAAAGAGGACTGCTCATGGGGAGGTAGATCTTCCAATCAAAGTGGGCTCCCAAATCTTCAACTCCACCTTTTATATTATGGATATTTGTCCTGCCTATTCTTGTTTGTTAGGTCGCCCATGGATCCATAAAGCTGGGGCAGTAACCTCAACCCTCCACCAGAAACTCAAATATCCAGTCAAGGGCAGAATAGTCACCGTCTATGGAGAAGAAGAGTTTATGGTGATCCACCTTAACTCTTTCAAGTACGTAGAGATGGATGGAGAATTCATTGAGACCTCGTGTCAAGCCTTTGATGTTGTACCACCGATGATTGCTGCTACCAAATGTTCTTCTGATGAGTCTAAAGCTGTTAAGGCCACGCCAAAGATGGTTTCAGTCAAAGACGCACGTGCAACAATTAAAGAAGGAAAATGTGATACTTATGGGAAACTCCTCGATATCCCATTTAAAGCGGACAAGTTTGGTTTATGCTTCACCGTCAAAGCTCATAAGGAAGTGAGGCATGCTCGTGCTGGAAAGCCACCTCTCCACATTGGAAGCCATGAAGTTAACGTTGTGGGTGATTCTGAAGAAGGAGCTGCATTTGAAGAGTGGGTGTATCCAACTACAACAGAGCTGAAGAATTGGCATATAAAGGACTTTGTGCCCATCTCCTTCATTGAGGAGTAATCTACTTGTTATTGCTTTTCTTTCAATTTAAGAACATGTTGTCTGTAAAATTTTAACAATGACTTTTCAGCCATTTGCCTGGCTCGGGGCACTTTGTCCATTTGTCAAGGGTTTTATTTATGTTCATATAATCATATGATCATTCAGTACATTGGACACTTTTTCATTCAAATATTTATGTTCATTGTCTTTCCTTTCTTGCAAATACATTTTTTTTTAAAAAATAGCCATGTATCTTACATGCACATACACACACTCTTGCAGGTCCACATCCACTCTGGATCCTATTGCCAATGACTCTACTATTGTCGAATATGACTTTGAATGTCCTATCAACCAAGCCGAAGACTAAGGTGGGGAAGATTGTGACATACCGGGAGAGCTAGTCAGACTTCTATTACAAGAGGAAAAAGCTATTTAACCGCACAAAGAGTCAGTTGAAGTTATCAACCTGAGTATTGAGTCAGTTAAGAAAGAAATTAGGATCGACGCTAACTTGGAAAGCGGTGTCAAGAGCAGGTTGGTTCAGATGTTGCATGATTATGTGGAAGTATTTGCTTGGTCTTATGAAGATTTGCCTGGGTTGGATACCGACATTGTAGTCTATCGTCTGCCGACAAAAGAAGACTTCCCTCCCGTCAAACAAAAGGTTCGTCGCATGAGGCCTGATATGTCTGAAAAGATCAAAGATGAGGTAATGAAACAATTTGATGCAGGATTCTTAGTTGTGACATACTATCCCTAATGGGTTTCCAATGTGTTACCAATGTCGAAAAAGGATGGAAAAGTTTGCATGTGCGTAGACTATAGGGATCTCAATAAGGCAAGCCCCAATGATGACTTCCCTCTACCACACATTGACGTCTTAGTTGATAATACTGCTCAACATAAAGTATTCTCTTTCATGGATAGCTTCTCATTCTATAATCAAATAAGGATGGCTCCCGAAGACATGGAGAAGACTACTTTTGTTACGCAATGGGGAACCTTCTGCTACAAGGTCATGTCGTTCAGATTAAAGAATGCAGGAGCAACATATCAAAGGGCTATGGTAGCTTTATTTCACGACATGATTCATCATGAGATAGAGGTATATGTGGATGATATGATTTCCATATCACAAACCAAAGAAGAACATCTCGATCGTCTGTACAAATTATTCGAGAGGCTGAAGAAGTACAAACTAAGGTTAAACCCTAATAAATGCACATTTGGTGTACGATCTGGAAAGCTTCTAGGTTTTGTTGTCAGAAATAAAGGCATTGAAGTTGATCCTGCCAAGCTAAAGGCCATCCAAGAAATGCCATTCCCTCATTATGAAAAAACAGTCAGAAGATTCCTGGGTCGTCTCAATTACATTGCTCACTTCATATCACACTTGACTGCTACTTGTGAGCCAATCTTCAAACTCTTGAAGAAAGATCAGATAGTCAGATAGAATGATGAGTGCCAGATTGCCTTTGACAAAATCAAAGAATACCTACAAGAACCTTCTATTCTCATGCCTCCAGTTGAAGGAAGACCCTTGATCATGTGCTTGATAGTATTAGAGAACTCAATGGGGTGTGTTTTGGGCCAACATGACGAGTCTGGCCAAAAAGAGCATGCTGTTTATTACCTGAGCAAAAAGTTTACCGACAGTGAAACCAGATATTCACTGCTCGAGAAAACTTGTTGCACTCTGGCATAGGCTGCTCTCCGGCTAAGACAGTATATGTTGACTCATACCACTCTGTTGATTTCTAAGATGGACCCAATCAAGTACATCTTCGAGAAACCTGCCATTTCCGGACGGATAGCCAGATGGCAAATGATCTTGACTGAGTACGACATTCAATAAACGACTCAAAAGGCCATCAAAGGAAGTGTACTAGTAGATCATTTGGCCCATCAAGTTGTGGATGATTATCAATCAATGAACTTCGACTTCCCTGATGAGAACATCATGCTGGTAACCGACTGTGCGAAATATGGACCATATAACAGACCTGAACAAGGATCCCGATGGACTATGGTATTCGATGGGGCTTCCAACGCCTTAGGTAACGAAATTGGTGATGTGATCATCTCTCCTGAAGGTTGCCACACTCCTTTCACTTCCAGGCTATGCTTTGATTGCACAAACAATATGGCCAAGTATGAAGCATGCATCTTAGGTCTGAAAGCTTCTATTGACTTAAGGACCAAACATTTGGATGTGTTCAGGGATTCTGCCCTAGTGATCAGCCAAGTAAAAGAAGATTGGGACACTAAACACCCTAATCTTATCCCTTATAAGGAACTTGTGCTATCCCTAATTCCATACTTTAAAGAGATCACTTTTGAGCACTTCCCTAGGGAAGAAAACTAGGTGGCTGACGCTTTGGCAACCATGTCTTTAATGTTCAAGGTCATATGGGACAACGGAGCCCCTATGATAACAATTGAAAGATTCGATGAACCTGCACATTGCTATGAGCTTGACACCTATGCGGAAAAGCCATGGTACCATGAGGTGATGAGATACCTTGAAGCACAAGAGTATCCAGAGGGGGCATCTATCAATGACAGAAAGTTCTTGCGAAGATTTGCAGCCAAATTCTTCCTAAGTAACAGGATATTGTACAAGCGCAACCATGATTCAACTCTACTCTGATGTATGGACAAGAAGGAGGCGGAGGAGATCATGGAAGACATGCACGATGGTCTCTTCGGTACTCACTCAAATGGACATATGATGGCTAAGAAAATCCTAAGAGTCGGTTACTATTGGTCAACAATGGAGACTGATTGCCATCAACATTCAAGTACTTGTCACAAATGCCAAATCTATGTTGACAAGGTCCATGTGCCTCTTATCCCTCTGAATTTCATGACCACTCTGTGGCCATTTGCAATGTGGGGCATTGACATGATTGGAGAGATCAAGCCCACCGCTTCCAACGGACATTGCTTCATTCTTGTTGCTGTCGAATATTTTACCAAATGGGTCAAAGCCGCCTCATTTGCCTCAGTCACCAAGAATGTGGTAGCCAGATTCATCAGACACAACCTCATCTGCCGTTATGGTATCCCCGAAAGGATCATCACCGACAATGGGACTAACCTCAACAATGCTATGATCACTGAGCTTTGCACTCAGTTTAAGATCAAGCATCACAATTCTTCTCCATATAGACCGAAAATGAATGGCGCAGTCGAAGCGGCCAACAAAAATATCAAGAAGATTATGCACAAAATGGTAGTAACCTTTAAGGATTGGCATGAGATGTTGTCGTTTGCTCTACATGGCTACCGTACTTCATCTAGAACATCAACTGGGGCAACTCCCTTTTCTCTAGTCTATGGCATGGAAGCTATTTTTCCATTGGAAGTTCAGATTCCCTCGCTGAGAATTATGAATGAGGCAGGCCTAGGCAAAGATAAGTGGATTCAAACGAGATTGGATAAGCTGAACTTGATTGACAAAAAACGGTTAGCTGCTGTTTTCCATGGTCAGACGTACCAAAAATGGATGATCAAGGCTTTCAACAAAAAGATCAAGCCTCGAGTATATCAAGTTGGTGACTTAGTGATAAAACGTATCATTCTACCAGAAGGCGACCCCAGAGGCAAATGGAATCCTACCTATGAAGGGCCATTTGTTGTCAAGAGAGTTTTCTCTGGCGGTGCCATGATGCTGACTACCATGGATGGTGAAGATTTCCCACATCCTATAAACACGGACATAGTTAAAAATACTACGCATAAGAGACCCGTTAGGTTGACACACCTAGGCAAAATAAGGGCATCCCGACAAACCAAAAGGTTTTGGCAAAAATTATGGATATATGCAAATGATTGTACACCCGGCAAGTTGAAAACCTGAAAGGGTGACTTGGGCAAAAAAAGGTATCTTGGTGGGCTGAAAACCCGAAAGGGCGGTCCAGGAAAAAGTGAAGGATTAAAAGCGTATGAGTATGTCCCGTGGAATAAACACAATCAATTTTATCACCAAGGTCCAAGTTCAAATGGTCCAAGATCAATCCAATCAACTTCTATCAACGACAAGGGACATTCGAAGACATTGGGGCAATAGTAGAGTTGGAAGGCAATGAGATCATTTCACAATGATAATCAGGGATTCAACCCCCCAAAATTTCCTCAACAGCAGTCAGGGATTTATTTTCTCGGACAAAAACATACATCTCACATTCATACATCATAGCATGTACATACCATATGCATTTAACATAATACCACATCTGGTGAACATCATGCAGGCATCTGCATTTTACTAACTCTTTTTCTCACAGGTAAAACATCAAGTTTTAGTATAAATCAACAAGATATTTGTGTTGATACATCTTCCAGTGTTTACCAATATTCCTCCAAATGGCATCTATAAGCCCATTCACCATCCACCTCCGAGTGCAAATTTCTAGGCACTCTAGTGTTCAATCATCTTTCACCTTCAAGTCACGAATGGCGGATCCGCCAAACTAACTCTTCAGGTTTAAGAAGATTGAACAGGGGCGGCTGTTGTACCCTAAAATTTTCCCTCTCATTTATCAAGTAATATCTTACAAGATCTCCTTCGGTTCAATATTGCATTAGGTTTGATCAGCTCAAGACACCTCCTTAAGCACTGATGACCAAAATTAGGGTTTGAGATTGCACAAGGATAATTTAACTTTCAATGCTTCATATGACTTTCATGGATCATTATGGACCCCCAAGATTACTCATGTCAAGTTTCAAGCCTTGGATCACACTTTTGCTCAGTCAATTGAGCACTTGACCTAAAAATCAACTGTATTGGGGAAAAAGTAAACTATGGCCAATTTATAGTCAAACTACATAATTTTTGATCCACATCGATATTATAAACCCATATGTATCATTTGATCAAGTTTGGACCATAATTCCTCAAGAAATTTGATCAAATCAACAAAAAGGCAATTTATGATTTTTGACCTAGTAAATGGTCAATTGGTTTGAAGCATGGTTTCAAGAGTTCAATTGCATATTTTTACTTAATGGCATGACCTAAAACATTGCTCAAGATCAATTAGATTGACAGTGAATTCTCAATCAACTGATCAAAAGTCGATTGTACACTAAAAAGTCAAACTTTGACTTTTTGGTAAAAATCCAATGTCAAAGATCATAATTCATCAAAACATGTCAAAATATGAAACTTATTCATCAAGAAATCAAAAAGTCAAGATTTCATTTTGAAAAGTCAAAGTTTTCTAACTTAGAAATTTTTCTAAGTGTTTAAAACTTCATGTTTTTCACAACTTTGAGTAAAATTTTCACCATGATGCAAGAGGATTCAAAAGAAACTTTCAACATGAAAGTTGTAGATCTTCATGATATATACAACATTTATTTACACAACTTCTTCTAAAAATTCTTGGATCTTAAGTTATTAATTCATAACGTCATGGTCTTGAAATTGAACACTTAGTGAAATTTTGCCCTAGTTTTGGCCAACATTTTGACCTTACTTCATGGCACTTTTTCATATAGTTCCAAAGAGAATTTTCTAAAGTGATTAAAATAAGAGTTGTAGAGCACATTACAAGCTTTCCAAAATGTCCAAGAACTCCTTGAGATCATTTGTGAGCAAGGAGAATCGAAGAGATGAAGTTAGCGTTTTCAAACTTAAATTACAAGCCATTTCATGATGAACAAAAATTCAAATCCAAGCCTAGGATGCATAATATTTGCTTTGAAGGCCTCAAACTTGTTTGTCACTCCATAATTAAATGTTTACACAGCTGATAGAGCTTTAATCCAAGCACTTGAGCCTTTATCAAAGTTACATTTCCATTTATGGCACAAAGTTGCCATTTCCATTTTGATAAAGCACTACTTTTGCAATTGTCAACTTCTTGAGCTTTGCACTTGTTCTTTCTGCACACACAAACCCTATAAACCAAAAGCAATGTGTCTAAAGCCTCTTTGAGCTCAGAACATGCTTGTACAACACTTTGAGTTTTGTCCTCTCACTTTTCTTCAAAAGCAAGCCATAGAGCCAAAAGGCTAGAACTCAAAAACCTTGAGTGCATTTGATCTCTAACCTTTTCCATACATATACACAAGTCTATTACAACATAACACACGAATGCTAAGACCCCAAAACACTCCTAAGCACTATGCAACTCAGAATCTGCCATAACTTGACAGTTTTGAACCTCACATAACCATCTCCAAATCCACTCGTGCGTATTGAGTTTTAACCATCCAAACACTTAATATACATCATATCAAAGTGATCCAGGCCCCTGTTCCTTGACTGTAACTCCTCCATCACTATCCACCATTTCCAAATTTGAAGCTTGCAACTTGACTTAAGTTAGGAGTTTAAGCCATCCTCAAAGCAAAGTAGGAGCTGGAACACACTCAAGGAGGTCCAGGCAAGCTACAGAAATCATCAGGCCATCATAAAGGTTGCTCAAACTCCATACACAACTCCAACTATAAGAGGTAAGTTTTCAAACTTCTATCTCTTCATACAGGCATCATTTGATTTTGATTTGTGAAAATAAAATGTAGATATCATTTCCACGAAGCTGTACATATCCATAGTTTGCATTTATATGGCCTGAGCTTAGAGAATTTTAGAGTTGAAGTTTTCTGAAATTTTTAGGTTTTGAATTAGGGTCAGAAAAATTCTCATTCATCTTTGACTTTTAGCTTAAGTTATCTACATGGTTGGATTCGTGGGACGAAATACCCTAACTTTCATGTTTGAACTTTTCATTTTTGTTGAGAGATGAAGAAGATACAAGTCATTTGGCTGGAGGTTAAAGATGAAGTGTAATCAGGGTGCATTTTGTGTTATGTATTTATCCTTTCGCACAAGTTAACGGATGATGTACCACCACCCCAGTGGTTAAAGCGCGCGCATGTCACCCTTAGGTCCTGGGTTCAAGTCCCAGCGTGACCTTTTTTTATTTTTCACTATTTTTTGACATTTCTGAGATTTTTTGCAGCGCTTGGGCCTTTGTGCTGGACCTCCCTTTTTTGCTGACTCCTAACCTTGATTTACTTCAACACCCCCTGGCCCATTCCTTTTAATTATTTCATTTTTCCTGTTTTTTTAATCATATTTTATTTAATATTTTTATTATTTATTATCATTATTAGCCTTATCATAATTTTTATTAATAAAAAAATCTAAATAAAAATATTTTTATTTATTAGTCATACTTATATATTTATTTTCTCTATAAAACAAAAAGATTAAAAAAACATTTTCTTAAACAAATTAACTTCTTTTTCTTAAGTATATAATTTTTAGACTTAGGTTAAATTAATATATTATTTTATTTTCTTAGTTAAAATTAATTTAGAACTTAGGTTATTTTAATTAATTAATCTTCGTTATATTTTCATTAATTTAAAACCTTTTCATAAAAAACCCCTAAAAATCCTTTTCAAATTAATTTCTTTTCTTAATTAGTTTAAGTTAATTTTATTTAATTTTAATTAATCATTTTCTTTAATTAGGTCAAGACAAAACCCCTTTCATAAAAAAACAACAAAAATCATTTCTTTTTCCATTTATGTTCTTGCATTTTATTTTCAATTTTGTACAATATTCAATATGGTTGTAATAGATAATTAGGTTTAATTTTTTTGCAATCCCCATTTGTAAATTTGTACACCCCCTCCCCTAATGATGTAATAGCGTAGTAATTTCACTTTTCGCAATTTATCGCTTTATATAAATGCTAGTAAATTAGGGCTTGTATGAGAAGATAAAATCAACAAGTAGCAAACCCTAATCAAAGACTAAACAAAGCATGAAAATCAATACACTTCCCCACAAGCACCCCTAGGGTAAATTCTACTTGGTTGCCTTATAAAAATGGCCATATTATGCATGTGAGGTATCTTAGAAAAAACAAGCAAAAATACAAGATCATAGTCCCTCGATGACGCTATCTATGTTGCCTTTTCAAAATGATCTTAGTCCCTAAAGAAAGATTCTAAGATACCTTGCAATATTGATAATAATGGTTATACGATGACCCTTGCATGTCCCGTTTACATCTAAAGATAGGGTTACTTACCAAATCAATGGTAAGATAACAATGTCAAAGAAAAGAGGAAATAAACATGAGAGACTTTTGAGTAGGTAGAATGTTCCTAGTTACTTGCTCACTTTCAAAACAAAACATCCTTGCTATTTTCAAAACAAACACCAACACTTTCAAAAAAACATCTTTCAAACTTGAAACATTTTCAAAAGATCAACATCTTTGTATACATTCTTACGAACGTGAATCATTACAAAGTTTTCCTAAACAATGGCCTCTTTACAAAATACTTTCAAAAACCACACAAAGCAAAATTTTAAACAAAAGCAAGTGATCTAGCAAGTAACTAAGAGCCCATGGAAAACCATGGATGAAAAGGGTGCTAATACCTTCCCTTTTCATAATCTACCCCCCGAACTCAAGAAATAATCTCAAAGATCTTTTCTGTGCTTTTTCACCTTTCCTTTTGGATACAAGAAAAATCGATGGCGACTCTTGCTAACCGCAACATTTTCGATCAAACGCAAAACACCCAAGTCAGTTCTCCCACCGTATCACACTTATCTCATAAAATTAACCAACGCACTCGTGTTTTAAATTTTTTTTAAAAAGTGAACTACGTGTACCCTGATCCCCTATTGCACAAAATGTGGTACGTAGGCACTAAAGGTTTGCAACCGCGGCGAGTGCAAAAATAATAAAAAAATACTTCTTTCCTCACCTCCACCGTCTATTTTTTATACAACATTTTATATCTAAAATATACAGATTTTACAAAGAGGTTCTTGCGGAGTACCATAGTTGTTTAGGATGCTAATACCTTCCCTTTGCATAACCAACCCCCTTACCTAGAATCTTTCCCCCTCTTTTTGGGTTACTCGCTCTTTTCCCATTCTTTGGAAACAATAAAGCACAGTGGCGATTTTTATTTTGATCTGTATAAGTATAGTCAATCCAATGACTTAGTCTTAAACATTTCTACCGCTACAGAAAAATTGGCGACTTCACTAGGGAAAGATTGACCTCTTGCTGGTCCATCCCTAAGTGGGTTGAGCCTATCTTTGTTTATATTTGTATATGTGCTATTGTTATTTATGTGTTATATGTTGTATATATGTTTGTCTGGATTTTCCTGGTTTTTAGGGGCTTGGTGATTACTTATAATTCATATACCCGAACTTAGGAAAACTTTAAGATAGGACGGGCGATATAGTCATGTTAACTTTGAGGGAGTAATCCCAAAAAAGGAGGCATGAGATCCCCGACTCAGTGGAGGCCCCTTTGACTGTAGTGTCTGAAATTCTGGCTACAGATACTCAATGTCACGTCCAATGTTATGACACCGTATCTGACTTACTATATGACAGTAAAAAGCAGTAAATAACACAGTCAATTGTTTACCCAGTTCAGTGTGCAACAACACCTACTCTGGGGGCTACCAAGCCAGGGAGAGAATCCACTATAAGAGATGTTAATTCAGGAATAAACCAACCAGTTTATCTCCTTCACTTAAGACCTACCCAATGCAATTCTAATCTAAGTACAACTTAAACCTGAGTTCCTACTCACTCCCCCTCAATCACAGCAGTGATACATAAACAAATTTGACTTGAGAATTGTTGAAGACACTCTTCAAAACACACACTTGATTAAGCTTCACAGCTTTTTAATCAAGTAACACAATCACTCGTGCTTCACAGCTTTGAGTGATGTACACAACTAACTTGACTCTGCTTCACAGCTTTAGTCAAGTAACATTCAAACACTCTTGCTTCAAAGCTTTGAGTGCTACACAACCCTTACAATTTAAACCTATTCCAAGACACTTATCACAATGATAATTGCTTGGAGTACAATAAACAAATCTATACAGATTACAAACTTGATCTTCTAATCAATCAGCCGGGATGACTTCAAAAACCGCAGCTCTGTTGAATATATAGTAGCTGCAACTTCAGTTAGGGTTTCCAAAAACCTAGGGTTGATTCCTTTTGACCTAAAGACCAGGTCACAGTACTTTGTTGATCAGGTTAGGATTGAGCGAGGTTACTCCTCAGAAAACGCAGGATTCTGTTTAAGAAGGACTGAGTTATTTCCTGAAAAAACTCAGACTTATCCAATCCTGTAATCCTGCTAGTTCAGAACAGGATGTCATAACATCTGTTATGACATCTGAGAAAACCTGTCTACTGATTAGCTAAATGTGATCATTTTGCAAACATGCTCAGATACACACTTATAAACATCAGTATTTGAGTTACAATATTTTTCTGCATATGTACCTAAAGAGTTAGTACAACCTGAACTAGAATGTTATGACATCAGTCATGACATTCACACATACACTTGGAATTTACCAAAAATGCAAGCCAATACTAAAACACCTACAAACTCCCCCTTTGGCAGATTTTTGGCTAAAGTCCCTAAACAATCAGAGATAGATAGATAGCAGCAGAAATAAGTGACAGCAGAAAAATATAGTGTTAAGTACTAATTAGGCAGTACCAAATATTCTCCCCCACTTTAGCCACAAATGGGCCAAAGATTACATGTTTATAAAGTTATACAGTTATCCAAGACAAAATAATGAGATCAGCAGCAGACAATAGCAGAACATACTTCCAAACTCCACCAGCAACACCACCAAGCAACAATCATCCTTCAAGCACTGTCATCAGACTCAGAGGATTCAGGTTTCTTTCTTTTCTTGTGAGTAATGTCAGCATTTCTCTCTTTGTTTGATGTCTCAACATTCTTAGAGACATTTGGATTTGTTTCAGCATTTGAGTTTTCTTGGTTCAGAGGAACAGAAATGCCAGGAACTGAGTGGTTCTCGTTCAGAATTCGGGAAACAATTTTTGCTATTGCTTGATTAACATAGGCTGTCCCTTCCCTATTTGCAATTTCAGGGGGTACTGTAGAGGAAGGATGAGATGGATTACCTGTAAGTCTTGTTCTCACCTCTTTGGCCTTGGTGGAGTTAATTCTATGAGAACAGATCTCCAGAACATCAGAGTCCAGACAGGAAGAGATTGTCCCAGAATCTTGATCAGATGAAGAGGTTGAGATGGTCGTATTGGATGATGATGGCGTTTGAGACATTTTGTCAGTTTTGAAGGACAAACAGCAAATGAGAAGAAATTCCTTATTGATGAGAAGACGAGAGAGGAACAAAGCAAAGGAGTGCCTATTCAACTTCTCAAACCAGTTGTAGGAAATGAGAAAATACAATTTTAAACCAATCAGAACAGGCAGAAGTCCTTTGGTCTTTGTTTTAAGCAAAATTAATTGCTACAATTCCTCATGTTGGCAAATACCCAACTTACCCCTTAAGTTTTCAAATTGATTTGCATCCAAAGCCTTGGTAAAAATGTCAGCCAGCTGTAGCTCAGTGGCAACATGTTCCAATTTGATGGTCTTTTCTTCTACAAGGTCTCTAATAAAGTGATGTCGTATGTCAATATGTTTGGTCCTGCTATGCTGAATGGGATTCTTGGATATGTTGATTGTACTCAGATTGTCACAGTATAATGTCATAACATCTTGTGTGACGTTATACTCAGTGAGCATCTGTTTCATCCATAACATTTGAGAGCAGCTACTGCCAGCTGCAATATATTCAGCTTCAGCGGTGGAAAGAGACACACAATTCTGTTTCTTGCTGAACCAGGAAACCAGATTACTTCCCAAAAAGAAACATCCTCCAGAGGTGCTTTTTCTATCATCAGCACTACCAGCCCAATCAGCATCACAGTAGCCAGTCAGAGTTGGTTCACAGCCATGAGTATATAACAATCCATAGTTGTAAGTACCACTTACATACTTCAAAATTCTCTTCACTTGATTGATATGACTGACTTTGGGATCAGCTTGGTATCTAGCACAAACTCCAACTGCAAAGGCAATATCAGGTCTGCTGGCAGTTAAGTACAACAGGCTTCCTATCATGCTTCTGTACAGACTTTGATCCACCTTAACCCCACTTGAATCTTTGGAGAGCTTTAGATGAGTAGGAGCAGGAGTCCTTTTGTGACTTGCATTCTCCATACCAAACTTCTTTACAATATTCTTAGCATACTTGCTTTGAGATAAGAAGATTGAGTCCTCCATCTGTGAGACTTGTAGTCCAAGAAAATAAGTTAGTTCTCCCATGAGACTCATTTCAAATTCAGCCTGCATCTGGTCAGCAAAGTGTTTAACCATATGTTCTGACATTCCGCCAAACACTATATCATCAACATATATTTGGGCAACCATCAACTTCCCTCCTTCAGTTTTGACAAATAGAGTTTTGTCCAAGCCTCCTTTTCTGTAGCCTTTGTCTGAGAGAAACTTTGTTAACCTGTCATACCATGCTCTAGGAGCTTGTTTCAGCCCATATAGAGCTTTTCTCAATTTGTAGACATGATCAGGATGGGTTGGATCCACAAAACCTTTAGGTTGTTCCACATAAGCTTCCTCATTTAAGTACCCATTTAGAAAGGCACTTTTCACATCCATCTGAAATAACTTGAACTTCAGAAGACAAGCAATTGACAACAAGAGTCTGATTGATTCCAACCTGGCTACAGGTGCAAAGGTTTCATCAAAGTCAACCCCTTCAACTTGGGTGTATCCTTGAGCAACAAGTCTCGCCTTATTTCTGGTGACAACTCCTTCAGCATCTGACTTGTTCTTGAATATCCATTTTGTCCCAATGATGTTAGTTCCTTCAGGTCTAGGAACCAGTTCCCAAACTTCATGCTGCTTGAATTGGTTCAGTTCATCTTGCATTGCACCAATCCAATATTCATCAGTCAAGGCTTCCTTGACATTTCTTGGTTCTATTTTGGACACAAAACAAGAATTTGAGATGATTTCTCTTGATCTTGTGATGACTCCACTATTAGGATCTCCTATGATGAGCTCTTTTGGATGATCCTTCTGAATTCTGATGGAAGGAGTCTTGCTAGCTTCCTTTGATTCTGATTCTGTTGTGGTGGAGTTGGGTAGATCATCCTGTTGGGTTGAAGTCTCAAAGAATGTCTCAACAGTACAAGGAACATCTGTTTCTTCATGATAGTCATCAATTATGACATTTATTGATTCCATCATGGTTTTGGTTCTGGAGTTGAATACTCTATAAGCTCTGCTGTTTGAGGAGTATCCTAGAAATATGCCTTCATCACTTTTGGAGTCCAGTTTTCTTCTCTGTTCCCGATCAGACAGGATATAGCATTTGCTGCCAAACACATGGAAGTACTTCACAGTTGGTTTTCTTCCTTTCCAGAGTTCATATATGGTGGATGAGGTTCCCTTTCTCAAGGTGACCCTGTTATGAACATAACAAGTTGTATTCATAGCTTCAGCCCAGAAATACATAGGAAGTTTTTTGGCATGTAACATTGCTCTGGCAGATTCTTGTATGGTCCTGTTTTTTCTTTCCACAACTCCATTTTGCTGAGGTGTTATGGGAGAAGAAAACTCATGACTGATTCCTTCTGAAGCACAGAAGTCATCAAACCTGCTGTTTTCAAATTCCTTGCCATGATCACTTCTGATTCTGACAATACATACTTCCTTCTCTCTTTGAATTCTTTTGCACAGTTCTCTAAAGACTTCAAATGCATCTGATTTTTCTCTAATGAAATTAATCCAGGTGAATCTGGAAAAATCATCCACAACCACATAGGCATATCTTTTACCACCAAGGCTTTCTACTTGCATTGGTCCCATCAGATCCATATGGAGGAGTTCTAGAACCTTAGTGGTGGTCAGATGTCTTGACTTTGGATGTGACATCCTTGTCTGCTTGCCCACCTGACATTCACCGCAAACTCTTCCTTCATCAATTAGCAGTTTTGGAATCCCTCTGACTGCCTCCAAGGAGATGATCCTCTTCATACCCCTTAGGTGAAGATGGCCAAGTTTTTGGTGCCACAGTTTCACCTCTTTCTCTTCTTTTGCAATGCAACACACAGATGAGAAATTAGTGTTCTCAGCCTCCCATAAGTAACAGTTGTCTTTGGATCTGACTCCTTTCATTACTATCTCTTGTTTGTCATTGATTACAAGGCATTCAGATTTTGAGAAATTGACCTTGAATCCTAGATCACACAGTTGACTGATACTAATGAGATTAGCGGTCAGTCCTTTCACCAGCAGTACTTCATTTAGACTTGGAACTCCAGGGCAGTTCAAATCACCAACTCCTTTGATTTCACCTTTAGCCCCATCTCCAAAGGTCACAAAACTGGTGGTGTGAGGCTTAACATTATTGAGGAGGTTCTTGATTCCAGTCATATGTCTGGAACATCCACTGTCAAAATACCAGTCTTCTTTTGCAGAGACCCTCAGGGAAGTGTGAGCTATCAGTGCAGTAGCTTTTTTCTTCCATTGAGGAGCATGTGGTACCTTTTTAGACTTAGGTTTGACACCTGAATTCTGATTAGGGTATCCATGTAATCTGAAGCAGAAACGCTTTATGTGGCCATATCTACCACAATGATGACATTTCCATCTTTGGTACCTTTTCCTCATATGTTTCTGTTCCTGATGTCGAGAGTTGTGTTGAGACATCTGTTTTGACATTTGCCTACCAGAACCAGATTTCGTTGCTTTCATAAATCCTAGACCAGATTTATTTCCCACATTTTGTCCAATCTGTAGGATCTCTTCCAATTTGTCAGTTCCATTTGTCAACATCTTGACAGATTTTGTCATTTGATCCAGTTGTGAGTTCAGCAATTGAACTTCTCCTTCTAGAAGACTTATAGTTTCAAGGTTTTCCCGTTTTTCAGCCTCCATCTTTATGATGAGTTTTGATTGTTTCTTATTCTGCACACAGACTTCAGTACTTCTGATACACAATTCCTTGTATGTTTCAGCCAGTTCTTCAAAAGTCACCTCTTCATCACTTTCAGAGGTACAAACACCAGTTAAAGCAGTAACTCGTTTGGCAGTCTCTTCTTCAGAATTACTTTCTGAATCACAGTCGGACCAAGTAACTGTCATTCCTTTTTGTTTCTTAAGAAAGGTAGGACATTCAGCTCGAATATGCCCATATCCTTCACAACCATGGCATTGAATTCCTCTGCCTTGAATTCCCTTCCCATCTGACCTTGGTCTTTTGCTGGAACTGTCAATGTCAGAGGAAATGTTATGAACATTAGACCTTGACTTTGGATCTATTCTTTTGATGAGTTTGTTGAATTGTCTTCCTAGCATGGCTATAGCTTCTGAAATGTTTTCTTCAACATCAGTGTTGGACATAAGTGCTATGCTCTTGTTCTTTTTGACATCATCATTAGTGATTCCCATCTCAAAAGTCTGAAGAGACCCAATAAGTTCATCTACTTTCAACTTGCTAATGTCCTGGGCTTCCTCTATGGCAGTCACCTTCATTGCAAATCTTTTAGGCAAGGATCTGAGAATCTTCCTCACCAGTTTTTCTTCTGACATTTTTTCTCCCAGTGCTCCTGAGGTGTTGGCAATCTCCAAGATGTTCATGTGAAACTCATGAATGGTTTCATCTTCCATCATTTTTAGATTCTCAAACTTAGTGGTCAACATCTGAAGCCTTGACATTTTTACTTTGGAAGTTCCCTCATGAGTAGTTTTGAGAGTGTCCCAAACTTCCTTGGCCAGTTCATATTGATGAACTAATCTGAAAATATTTCTATCAATTCCATTGAACAAGGCATTTAGAGCTTTGGAATTTCCCAGGGCTAGCTCATCTTCTTCTTTACTCCAATCTTCCTCAGGCTTCAGACTGATTGTCCCATCTTCCTCAGTTATGGTGGGATGAATCCATCCTTTGTCAGCAGCTCTCCAAGCCTTTTTGTCCAGAGATTTTAGGAAGGCAATCATACGAGGTTTCCAGTAGTCATAATTAGTTCCATCCAGAATGGGTGGTCTATTTCCAAAAACTCCTTCTTTGTCCATAGTGCCAGAAAGTGATATCCCTAGATCTCACCCAGTAATACAGGCAGGGTGCCTGCTCTGATGCCAATTGAAATTCTGGCTACAGATACTCAATGTCACGTCCAATGTTATGACACCGTATCTGACTTACTATATGACAGTAAAAAGCAGTAAATAACACAGTCAATTGTTTACCCAGTTCAGTGTGCAACAACACCTACTCTGGGGGCTACCAAGCCAGGGAGAGAATCCACTATAAGAGATGTTAATTCAGGAATAAACCAACCAGTTTATCTCCTTCACTTAAGACCTACCCAATGCAATTCTAATCTAAGTACAACTTAAACCTGAGTTCCTACTCACTCCCCCTCAATCACAGCAGTGATACATAAACAAATTTGACTTGAGAATTGTTGAAGACACTCTTCAAAACACACACTTGATTAAGCTTCACAGCTTTTTAATCAAGTAACACAATCACTCGTGCTTCACAGCTTTGAGTGATGTACACAACTAACTTGACTCTGCTTCACAGCTTTAGTCAAGTAACATTCAAACACTCTTGCTTCAAAGCTTTGAGTGCTACACAACCCTTACAATTTAAACCTATTCCAAGACACTTATCACAATGATAATTGCTTGGAGTACAATAAACAAATCTATACAGATTACAAACTTGATCTTCTAATCAATCAGCCGGGATGACTTCAAAAACCGCAGCTCTGTTGAATATATAGTAGCTGCAACTTCAGTTAGGGTTTCCAAAAACCTAGGGTTGATTCCTTTTGACCTAAAGACCAGGTCACAGTACTTTGTTGATCAGGTTAGGATTGAGCGAGGTTACTCCTCAGAAAACGCAGGATTCTGTTTAAGAAGGACTGAGTTATTTCCTGAAAAAACTCAGACTTATCCAATCCTGTAATCCTGCTAGTTCAGAACAGGATGTCATAACATCTGTTATGACATCTGAGAAAACCTGTCTACTGATTAGCTAAATGTGATCATTTTGCAAACATGCTCAGATACACACTTATAAACATTAGTATTTGAGTTACAATATTTTTCTGCATATGTACCTAAAGAGTTAGTACAACCTGAACTAGAATGTTATGACATCAGTCATGACATTCACACATACACTTGGAATTTACCAAAAATGCAAGCCAATACTAAAACACCTACAATGTCGTTTACCGAGTAATCAAGAAGACGTGCTGCTTTCGATCTGGGAGCCTGCTGAAGTTGAGGACCATAGAATACCTAACCCATCTTGGCCTTTTAGGTGTAGTGCGGAAGCTATGACTGAGTAATCTGGAAATAGTTGTCACGCGATACTACGCTCGGACGAGTTTTTTTTGAGAATATTACTAATTACCGAGTTAATAGGGAAGTTGTTAATATCTGAAGGAAGGATGTAGACTCTGGGAACCTCTAGAACCTTATTCGACAGGTGATAACTTTTAGAACATACCTTATGGGTAGTACCTTCGACCTCATGCTCGTGACGTTGAACCTATGAATCCGATGTTTGTGATCTTGTGTGTGATTGTTGCATCATGCATCCATGCAGTCATAAGGATCTTTTGAAGAAATTTTATTTCAAGGGACTTGAAAGTTGACCATTTGTGAATATCTCAGGTACCTTTTGACCATGGATTATGGAAAAAGAAATACCGGAAAATACAGTTTCAAAGATCCCTAGATAGATTAGTGTTGGCTCCTAAATTCGACACCCACATTCTATTATTATATAAATCATTAATTGAGTCAGAAGAGTTTCCGACACAAGAAGGCTTCGACCAGCTGATCACGTCGAAGGCTCATCAAAGAATGACAAGATACTTAGAGAAATTCCTTTAAGTTGGAATCTTGTTGTCTTCGACGTTGAAGGAGCAACCTCTCGACCAAGGTCCCTGATGCCCAAGATCGAACGGTTTGAATTTTGAATTATTGGAGGGAAGACGGTTTCCAGCAGTTACCAAGCGCAACGTGTCGTGCACGTAGGCGTCGAAGGTCGTGAGCGTGCCATGTGGTGTCATCACGAAGCGGTGTGACTTCCCAGCAGTTACTTAGGATTTTTTTAGTATAAATACTAAGTGTTGACGAAGTTATAAAGGGTGTTCATCATTGTATACAAGTCACTCATTTAGATTCAAGTACCCAGCGTGAGAGAAAGAATCGTTGAGAATGTATGTGTGAAACACCATTTACCTTAATCAAAGTCTTTTATATTCAAGCAATTTACCACTTTCACTCATTTACTTCAGTCGAAGGCATTTATTCAGCAAACCTTTAATGCTTTTATTTATTTTATCAAGCTTTTCTCCATGCAATTTATTTAAAGTGTCTCTGCTTTATTTGCATTAATCACCATTAGGATTAGTCGAAACTCTTTATTTCAAAGCATTTACACTCCAAGAATCAACCATGTCTTAGGATCAATCTGATTGATCCTGCGAGTCATCAAATAAGTAACCTTTTGGAGGATCAGCGGTTGTTTACCATTTTTCCCGGTAAACAATTAGTTGATCAGTCTAATTCCCAAGATTGAGTGTTCTGCAGATTTTCAGAAGAAGTATGGATCCATCATTCCTCTCATGAAGCCTAAGATCATGACACTTACTCATTCGGATATTGATTGGTATCATCGAGCTTACCAGGATGTAGAGATTATCGACAGTTGTGGTAGTTTCCCCAAATGTACATCTTCTTGGTACAAAGGGAGGAATTAACTATAACCCTGTTCTTGCACGAAGACAACTTGGTTATCCAATGAAGGATAAACCAAATAGTATTCATTTGAGTAGTTTCTTTCTGAAGGAGGGAGAAGGCCATAAGGAAGCTAGGGAGCAGATTGCAAAGGCCTGACGTCACATTCATGGGAAGAGTAGGAAAGACTTGGGACCTAGGGGAGCTGTTTCTTTGGAGCCTTATCTTCAGCGGGTCTAAACGATAGCTATTCAGTTGAAGATGCCATATTCCTGGGAAACACCTATGCCTGATTTGTTTGTGAAGACCACTCCTCCCTTATTGGATGATATAGAAGAGCTACAACTTGATTTGGTCAGAATGCAGCAGGAAAAGGATGCTTGGAAGAATAAGTGCCAAACTTTAGAGATTTCCTATAGAGCATACTTGAAGGAGAAAGACGACTTGATTGAGATTCTTGAGAGTCGGGATGTAGAGACCATGGAGAGGCAAGGGGATTTTATTTCTCCTAAGCCTCAGTAATATGCTAGTTGCTCACTTCCTGATTCAGTTGATTTGAAGAAGGTTGCCACCAGGTATGCGGAAGAAAACCAAAGGTTGAAGGCTCAAATTTCCAGGCTTACAGGGAAGCACCAGCGTATAGAGTGATCTCCATCAGCTTTACTTCTTAGGGTTTTAGACTTTATTTTCATCTTGTACTTGGTATTATTGAAACTTGTAATCCATTTTGAAGTTATTATAATAATTTTTTTCCAGTATTTCAAATGTGTTATTACTTTGATATTTGCAATGTGTCTATAAATCTTTAAGTCCCTTGAAATAATAATAATAATAAAAAAAATCATGTGCATTGCACATATTTCTTGCATTTGTTATGCATATCCAGGTGTCTTACCAAGCTTCTTTACTTTGTTTAGAAAGTTGTCTCACCACTACAACACTCGAGCTAATTTCATAAGGAAGATGGGCAACTTAGAACAAGAGAATCGTGAGCTGCACGAGTAGGTTTCTGCTCTGAAGGCCGGCATGGCTAATCTTACTGCTCTGATGGAATCTATGGTGGCTGCTCAGAATCAGCCACCGAGTGTTCAACCTCAACCAACAATGGTTCCTACTGAAGCTCTGACTGTTCTCGTGTATGTTACTCCAGCTGCTGTTCAGAATCGCATGCCTCAAGGTTATCCATGGGGAATACCAGAGAACTTTTTGCCTGAAGGTTTCAATCTTGGTCCCCAAGATACTCCAGTTGTTCAGACTACTATTACTCCCGCACCTCCTGTGGTGCATGTTACTTCTGCTGCACCTCATTCGGTGAATATGGTTCCAATTGTTAATGATGATATGTGTCGTCCTTTTCCTCCACCAAGTGAAGACTTGGGTCTCTATAATAGAATGGATGATTTTCAAGAACAATTTGACAAGATGCAGAGGGAGATGAAGGCCCTTAGGGGAAAGGAATTATTCGGGCAGAATGTGAATGATTTATGCTTGGTCCCGAATGTCAAGATACCTGCGAAGTTTAAAGTTCCGGAGTTCGAGAAGTACAAGGGAAATTCTTGTCCTCGTGCTCATCTTGTGATGTATGTAAGGAGAATGTATACCCACACTGATGATCAACATCTGTTGATTCACTTTTTTTCAGGATAGTTTGACTGGTGTTGCACTGAAGTGGTATATGAGTTTGGACAACGTCAATATCCATACTTTCAATGACTTGGGAGGAGCATTTATCCGACAATACAAATACAACATGGACATGGCGCCTGACCGTGATCAACTCAGGGCCATGGTCCAGAAGGATAGGGAATCGTTCAAATAATATGCACAAAGATGGTGTGAGGTAGCCGCCCTAGTGATTCCTCCCATGGAAGAGAAGGAGATGACTAATATGTTCCTAACGACTCTGGGTGCTTTCTACTACGAAAGGATGGTAGCGAGTGCGCTAAGTGACCTTACTGAAATGGTAGGCATGGGTATCCGATTAGAAGAGGCTTTAAGAGAGGGGCGTTTAACAAAAAGTGAAAGTTCTGAAAGTGCGAAGAAGCCATCCTATGGGTTTTCCAAAAAGAATGAAGGAGATACAAACGCTGTCATGCAAGAAAGAAGGGTTAATCCTCCTAGATGAAATTATCAGCGTCATCAGCAAGTCTCCTCAGTTACTCCAATTGTTGGGGTAGCTCCAACCACCGTTGCTTATCAGAGACCATCCCATAAGGGGAACCAAGGGTATAATCAGAGAAGGGAGAGTTATAACCCTATTTCTATGAGTTATACAGAATTACTCCTGGCGTTAATTCAAAAGAAGTTGGTTCATACCTGACCACCTATCGCTGTACCATCACCGTTGCCTTGGTATTACAAGGCATGCCAAACATGTGCTTTTCATTAGGGGGCGCCAGGGCACAATTTTGAGAACTGCTATCCTTTGAAGACTGAAGTACAAAAATTGGTGAAGTGTGGTATCTTATATTTCAAGGATGTGGGCCCTAATGTTAAAGATAATCCTCTACCAAAGCATGGAGGAGAAAATGTTGTGAACATGGTGGCCGGTTGTCCATGCGACTTCCAGATTTTTTATGTTAATTTGGTTAGAGGAGATTTGGTGAAAATGCATGCAGACCTCTGTGAGTTTAGCTACTATACGCATGACCATGCCGGTTGTGCTATTTGCAGTACGAATATACAGGGTTGTGACAAGATAAAGGCTGATTTGCAGGAGATAATGGATGAAGGTCTCATCCACATAATCAGGCCTAGGGAAGAGTATGAAGAGGAAGTAAACATGGTTTTTCGATGTCCTGGAGAGTTCAGAATCTTTGATGTGGAATATATGAATGAGGATCTTGTACAATTGCATGCTACTTTCTGCCACATGGTTGGTCATGTAGAACATCAGTATGGATCTTGCCAAATTTGCTGTCGGGACTCCCGAGGATGTTCAATTGTAAGGAAAGGTGTTCAGTTGTTGTTAGATAATGGAACTATCAAAATTACAGGTCAAAGGGATGATTACTATGAGGTTAATGAGAATGAGGTTTGTTTGGCTGAAGAAGAGTCTGATGATGAGTATGCCTCCACAAATGAGTTCTTCTCCTCGGATGAAGATTTATTTTCTAGGGATGACTCTGTAATGACTGAATGTGTTGAAGAGGGAGTAAATGTTATTGTGCCTTGTTTTAGTGTGCCTACCCATTTTGAAGTTGAATATCATAGCAAGCCAACTATTTCTCTATTGGTGATTAGTTTGTCGGGTCCTGTCTCCTACAAGTCATACAAGGCTGTACCCTACAAAGATAATGCTACAATTTTAGAGGATGGTGTGGAAGTTCCCATCCAACCAATGCCTAATGTTGGAAATGTTGCTGAGACTAGCAGAGTGACCCACAATGGTCGTGTATTTGCACCAGTTGTTCGTGGAGATGTTAGTACTGGAAAGAAAGTTGTGGAAAATGTTGAACCCAAGAATGCAGTGGGTGAATCTAGTGGAGCTATGCTAGAAAAAGAGGTGGATGATATTTTGAAGATAATTAAGACGAGCGACTACAAAATTGTAGATCAGCTACTGCAGACTCCTTCAAAAATATCTATCTTGGATTTATTTATGAACTCCTCTGCTCACAGAGAATCTTTGATGAGGGTATTGGACCGAGCTTTCGTGGAAAGTGATATGCCTGTAGACCAATTCAGCAGTGTAGTAGGGAACATTATATCATGTAATAACCTGAGTTTCTGCGACGATGAACTGCCCGATGAGGGAAGGAATCACAATTTGGCCCTCCACATCTCTATGAACTGCAAGAATGATTCATTATCCAATGTGCTGATTAATAATGGATCTGCATTGAATGTTATACCAAGGAGCATGCTTATGAAGTTGAAATATCAAGGAACGCCCATGTGCCCAAGTGGCATTATTGTGAAAGCGTTTGATGGATCAAGGAAATCTGTTATTGGTGAAGTGGACTTGCTTATTCATATAGGCCCACATTTGTTTCAGATTACTTTCCAGGTCATGGATATATGAGGCATGGGCTGTCACTTCGACTTTACACCAGAAGCTAAAGTTTGTACGTGAAGGAAAAATGGTAATTATAAATGGAGAACAAGCATTATTGATATCTCATTTGTCCTCCTTCAGCATTGTGGAGGCGAATGAAGCTGCTGTTGGAACCTAGTTCCAAGCTTTATCCATTGATAACATAAGAGGAAATGAGAATTCTATGGTTTCTCTTAAAGATGCGCAATAGGTTGTGCATAATGGCCATAGTGAAGTATGGGGACAAATTGTTGATCCACCTGTAAACAAGAATAGAGTTGGCTTGGGGTTCTCTGTGAAGAATGATAAGGGTAAGAGCTTGAAGCCGAAGTCTGCTGCAGGCAGGTATCAAGACATATTTCTTAGCGGGGGTTATCTCCATCCAACTATTTCCGGGATTAATGCCATTGGGGAAGATGAAGTAGAGCCAGAAATGCCAAATTATGTGACGCACGGAGTTAGGGTTCAGAACTGGATCACCATTGATGTTCCCTCTTGCATACATATTTCAAAGTAATTTATTATTGTTAATATTTTTGAAAAGCTTTCACTCTGCCCAAGGTGAAAATATTGATGTTGTATGGGCTTATCTGCTTGTTGTGATTTTTAAAATTAATAATAAAAGTTGTCTTTGTTTCCTAAATTGTGTCTTTATTTTCTGCTTTTTCTTGGAAAATGGTAATCATAATAAAAAAAACCTTTCAAAATAAATAATAACTGAAATTCAATCTGCATGATCACTTGTTATATGTGTCAGTTTCTAAAAGCAATCATAAATCAATATGTGCAGATTAATTACAAAACCGGTTGAATACAATGACCCTGCACCCTCTTCTAACTTTGAATGTCCTGTGTATGGGGCCGAAGAAGAAGACTATGATGAGATTCCATAAGAGGTCTCACGGTTGCTTGAGCACGAGAAAAATTCCATTCAGCCATATAAAGAGCCATTGGAAGTAATCAATTTGGGTTCAGAAGAAGATCTGAAGGAAGTCAAGATCGGAGCATTATTGCATCCTGATGTGAAGAGCAGGTTGATTGAGATGTTGAAAGAATATGTGGATATTTTTGCTTGGTATTACCAAGATATGCCTAGTCTAGATACAGATATTGTAGAGTACCGTTTGCCGCTGAAGCCAGAGTGCCTTCCAATCAAATAGAAGTTGCAAAGAACTCACCCAAATATGGCACTGAAGATCAAAGAAGAAGTTCTAAAGCAGATTAATTCCAGTTTTCTTGTGACATCAGTGTACCCTCAATGGATTGCCAATATTGTCCCAGTATCGAAGAAAGACGGAAAAGTTCGCATGTGCGTAGATTACAGAGATCTAAATAAAACTAGTCCAAAAGATGATTTTCCATTGCTGCACATTGATATGTTAGTGGATAACATAACAAAATCCAAAGTTTTCTCGTTCATGGACAGGTTTTCCGGGTATAATCAAATAAGGATGGCGCCTGAGGACATGGAAAAAACAATGTTTATAACACCCTGGGGAACATTCTATTACAGAGTGATGCCTTTCGGGTTGAAGAACGCTGGTGCAACGTACCAGAGGGCTATGAAAACCCTATTCCATGATCTGATGCACAAGGAAATTGAGGTATATGTTGATGATATGATTTCTAAATACCTGACTGAAGAAGGGCATGTAGAATATTTGTTAAAGTTGTTTCAGTGTTTAAGGAAGTATCATCTCCACTTGAATCCAAATAAATGTACCTTCGGTGTTCGATCAGGGAAATTGTTGGGTTTCATTGTTATCCAGAGAGGGATTGAAGTTGACCCTGATAAAGTCAAAGCAATTCAAGAAATGCCAACACCGAGAACTGAAAAGCAAGTCAGAGGGTTCCTCGGGCGTTTGAATTATATTTCCAGATTCATTTCCCACATGACTGCAATGTGTGAATCGATCTTTAAGTTGTTAAAGAAAGATCAAGGTTGTATGTGGACAAATGACTGCCAAAGGGAATTTAAAAGTATTAAAGAATATCTGCTTGAACCTCCTATCTTGATCCCTCATATTGAAGGAAGACCATTGATTATGTATCTGACTGTTAGATAATTCCATGGGCTGTATTCTGGGACAACAAGATGAAACAGGGAAGAAAGAGTATGCCATTTATCATCTCAGTAAAAAGTTTACTGATTGTGAGTTGTGGTATTCCATGCTGGAAAAGACATGTTGTGCTCTGGCCTGGGCGGAAAAACGTTTGCGGCAGTATATGTTGAATCACACTACTTGGTTGATCTCCAAAATGGATCCAATCAAGTACATTTTTGAAAAGCCTGCTCTTACCGGGAGAATTTCCCGCTGGCAGATGTTGTTATCTGAATATGACATTGAATACCGCACTCAAAAAGCTATTAAAAGCAGCGTGTTGGTAGAATATCTTTCTCACCAACCAGTTGATGATTATCAGTCTGTGAATTATGATTTCCCCGATGAGGATGTGATGTTTCTGAAAGTGAAAGATTGTGATGAACCATTGCCTGAGGAAGGTCCTATTCCTGAATCTCGCTGGAGTGTGATATTTGATGGAGTTGTGAACGCTTATGGTAAAGGAATTGGTGTTGTGATTGTCACTTCACATGGATCGCACATTCCTTTTACTGCAAGGTTGACATTTGATTATACTAATAATATGGAAGAATATGAGGCTTGTATCATGGGTCTCGAGGAAGCTATTGATCTCAGAATTAAAATTCTAGATGTGTATGGCGATTAAGCTTTGATAATAAATCAGATTAAATGAGAGTGGGATACTCGTCACCCCGGCTTGATCCCTTACAAAGATTATGCTAGAATATTGTTACCCTTATTTAATAAAGTTGAACTCCATCACATCCCCAGAGACGAAAATCAAATGGCGGATGCTCTGGAAACTCTGGCTTCTATGTATCAAGTGAATACTTGTAATGATATACCTCGAATTTTAGTTCGGCGACTGGATTAACCCACTCATGTGTTTACAATCTAAGAGGTAGCACATGAGAAACCATGGTATTATGATATCAGGAATTTTCTTCAGACTCAGGAATACCCGATGGGTGCTTCGAGTAAAGATAGAAAGACATTGAGAAGATTGACTGGAAGTTTCTTCCTCAGTGAAAATGTGTTGTACAAGAGAAATTATGACATGGTCTTGCTAAGATGCGTGGATAGACACGAAGCCGACATGTTGATGCATGAGATCCATGAAGGTTCATTTGGCACTCATGCCAATGGACATTCAATGGCTAAAAAGATGTTATGGGCAGGTTATTATTGGATGACAATGGAATTTGACTGTTACAAATTTGCAAAGAAGTGCCATAAATGCCATATTTATGCGGACAAGATTCACGTGCCTCCAACACTTCTCAATGTTATTTCTTCCCTGTGGCCTTTCTCTATGTGCGGTATTTACATGATTGGAATGATAGAACCCAAAGCTTCGAATGGACACTGTTTTATCTTGGTAGCAATTGATTACTTCACCAAATGGGTGGAAGCTGATTCATATGCTAATGTTACTAAGCAGGTGGTTGTGCGTCATTAAGAATAATCTTATATGTCGGTATGGTGTGCCGAGCAGAATTATCACCAAAAATGGCTCGAATCTGAACAACAAGATGATGACATAACTTTGTGAAGAATACAAGATTGTCCATCATAATTTATCTCCGTACAGGCCGAAGATGAATGGGTCTGTTGAAGCTGCTAATAAGAATATCAAGAAGATCATCCAGAAGATGGTTGTTACTTGTAAAGATTGGCATGAAATTATCCCTTCTGCTTTACATGGATATCAGACATATGTCCGCACTTCAACAGGAGCAACCCCGTTCTTCCTTGTATATGGAATGGAAGCTGTGCTCCCAATCGAGGTTGAAATTCCCTCTTTGCGTGTGATAATGGAAACCAAGTTGTCAGACGTTGAATGGGTTCAGAACAATTTTGACCAATTGAATTTGATCGAAGAGAAGAGAATGACGGATTTGTGTCATGGGCAGTTATATCAGAAGAGAATGAAGAAATCTTTTGATAAGAAGGTCAAATCTCGTGAATTCAGAGAAGTCGACCTCGTGCTCAGGATGATCATGTCTTTTAATGCTGATTCTAGGAGCAAGTGGACTCCCAATTTTGAAGGCCAATATGTTGTTAAGAAAGCCTTCTCTGGCGGTGCGTTATTTATTGAAACTGTGGACGGTGAGTAGTTCCCACGTCCCATGAATGCTGATGCATTCAAGAAATACTTCGCCTAAAGAAATGAAAGAACAACTCGCTAAGTTGAAAACCCGAAAGGGCAGCTTAGGCAAAAAAAGAGCATCTCGGTAGGCCGAAAACCCGAAAAGGCAGACTAGGCAAAAATTATAGACATAAACAGAATAAAATTTTCCGCTAAGTTGAAAACCCGCAAGGGAAGCTTAGGCAAAAGTTAGGGACTTTCTTGACAAGTAACTGCATCAGACAAGATTTGATCATTGAAGCAACAATCTTCTTGAATCCTCACCATACTTCAACCGAAGCTGCTGCTCAGAATTTCAAAGTTTTTAGAGAGAATAGTGGTCATTGTATCTCAATGTATCTTTTCCATTATATATTACCATTTTCCAAACTTTGTAACTATCCACGGAGTCTCTCCATTCGCAGACTACCATTCTATCAATAAAATTTAAGCTTTTACCCAATTCTTTGTATTTCTTATTTTATTCAGCTTACAAAGACTCCATTTATTATTGATAATAATTTTCAAAGCAAAAAGATTAAATAACAAAATTGTTTTTCAAAAAGAATTTACAACTTACCTTTACTTTAGATTTTGTGATTTCAAGAGGAAAACAAAGATGGTGATTCCAAGAATGGACGAACTCCCGTAATTTTGAGAAGTTTTTTTCCCCGGGAAGGTTTTCTCAGGTTGTTTTCACTGGTATGCACATGTTTATTGTATATTGAAGACGATACCAATTGGCGTAAGGTGTGGTATCAATTTGTAATCCCAGTGTCCCTAGTCAAATGTTGGTTCATTTTCTGATTGTTGGGTTTTCTTGGTCTGAGGTATCTATTCTGGATTCCCCAGCGAAGTCTTCTCTCATATGACGAAAGGTCTTGTCCCCTTGGTGTGCTGAGATGGAATTATTTGCAAAATGTTGCTCTTCTTGGCAGTGTTGGCAGTGTTGGCATTATTGTTGGTATTTATTTCCTAGGTAACTGGACCAGGGCAGTATATTTTCTAAGAAGTGTTGAGACATTTGTCAACCCTTTGGGTTTTCACCCACCAAGTGTTGGGTTTGATTTAAAATCCCTAAGAGTTTGACCTATTTCTATATGTTGACTTCTTGATTCCTCAGGAAGGCTATCCAAGGGCATATTTTGTTGGAATAAATTTGCATGATATGAAGACTCAATCCGAGATTACCCAGTAAAGGCCTTGCTTATTTGATAGAAGTATTTTCTCCCCATGCATGCTAATATTTGACTCATTTATGAAGCATCTCCCTTTCGGTTGTACTTACATTTTGTTTGATTGGCTGATAATCAGGCAAGGGCAGTGTTTTATTTAAGAAGTGTTGAATTGGTTATCAACTTTTTGGGTTTTCACTCACAAAGTGATGGGTTTGATTTAAAATCCCCATAAGATTGATTTCTTGCTATAATGTTTGACTTCTTAATTCTCCAAGTTATTGTCCCCATGAGGTTTCATACTTTTTCCCCAGAGAAACTAGTGCAATACTTACTCTCAATATTCAAGAACGTATCTCTGTTTTCTCCAATGAAGAACATATCTCTGTTTTCCCCAATGAAGAACATATCTTGGTTTCCTCTCTTCGATGTGGTGTTGACCTCCCCAATGGAGTCAGCATGAGGTCCCCGTTTATGCCTTGATGAAGAGGCACTATCTCCCCTAGTGAAGTCTGTATGATATTTCTCCATTAAAGTCAGCTTGAGATCTTCAGTTGATGTTTTGACGATATGGTTTTCATCTGGATTATTGAGATCAGTATTGCAATCCCCAATAGAAGTGAAGATTGTGAAAGCATTTGTTTTCCCATTGAAGTCTGAGTGCTATTCCCCGGTGGAGCCTGGAGAAGGATGTTATATCCCTGTATCTCTACTTTTTTTGTCGCTATGATTTGTTTACTTCCGGATTATGTTTCTCCCCAGTGAGCTTAATCCATGAAATAGGATTTTTCTTCCTCAGTTGGTGCTTATTTTTCTCTTAGAATGTTCATCTTGGATGTGATTTAGCCGAGTGTTGTTTGTGCCCGAGCTGATTTGGTCTGATTATTCCCAGTATTATATGTCTATTTTATCAGCATATACATGATAACACTCATATATTCATACATACATCATGCATAGTTAAATTTAGCAAATCATTGTTCATTCGCATTCACTAATATTTTGTTGGCATATTGCCCTGTTTTACAGAGTTGTGTTGTCCTCTCTCCAATAGAGTGTCGGCCTTAAGTAGAAAGTGTATATTCTTTCAATTTCCCACCTGAGTTATCCCTCGTGGAAGATTTTTGCTTTAGCTTTCCTGTACAGCTCTTTGTCTGGATGATTTGGGTTTCCCTCTTGAGTTTATTTCTCAAAGGATGTACTTTGGCTGACTGTTTTACTCCAGTTTATTTCTGGTTTGAATCTATGATCCTCAGCAATATTATTACTTTGTATTTCTGCAAGCTTCGAGCATTGGTTTGAGAATGTCCATTTATTTTGCACGAGAAGACTTTATCTCCTCAGCAGGAATATATTGGCATTTCCCCAGGAAGTCATGATTCATTCCCTAGGAAGTCATATTTCTTTCCCCAGGAAGTCATATTTCATTCCCCAGGAAGTCATATTTCTTTCCCCAGTAAGCCATATTGTTTTCCCCAGAAAGTCATTTTTACAATCCTTCCTATAACAGCAAGTAGCAGGTCTCTTTATTTGAGAAACTTGTACTTCCTCATAAAAGTCGACGTTACTTTTTTGCTATCTTCTCTATGAGTAAATAGTTTGCAGTTTGTTGTCAAATTACTCTAGTGGATGACAAGTCTTTCAATATGACATAGACAATTCATTGTGAAATCTTTACAAGTGGTAGTCTCTTTATTTGAGACAGCTTATATATCTACCCTTTCCAGGAAGAATGCTTTGGTTAAAGAAGAAGTTGAGACTCGTTCTAGGTGAAACGCCGGAATTTTGGGAAAAACTTGTTATCTTTTTGCTACCCTCAGTAAACATTGGTAGTTCATCGTCAATGAACGGTAGTGCTATGATATTTTCTCTCTACCTTCAGTGAAAGTTGGTAGATCACCGTCAGTGAAAGTTGGTGATTGTTATCCTTTTGCTACCCTCAGTGAACATTGGTAGTTCATCGTCAGTGAATGGAAGTGCTATGATATTTTCTCTCTACCTTCAGTGAAAGTTGGTAGATCACCATCAATGAAAGTTGGTGATTGTTAACTTTTGGCTACCCTCAGTGAAAGTTGGCAGTTCATCGTCAGTGAACGATGATGCTATGATATTTTCTCTCTACCTTCAGTGAAAGTTGGTAGATCACCATCAATGAAAGTTGATGATTATTATCTTTTTGCTACCCTCAGTGAAAGTTGGTAGTTCATCGTCAGTGAACGATGTTGTTATGATATATTTTCTCTCTACCTCCATGGAAAGTTGGTAGATCACTGTTGTACCCCAAAATTTGCCCTCTCTTTTCCACAAGAAATCACAGCTTCGGACCTTTCCTGATTTTTCAGATTGGCTTAAGAATCGGTCAAACAGACTTTTCTTATCAGTTACACAGAATTAGGGTTTCCATTAATTTTGAATCAATTCAAGAAGATTGTTAGGGTTTGTTTGAGTTTGGCTCAGGGTTTGATCAGGCCAGCGTTTCTTTGACCATAAATCAAGAATTAGGGTTTGCACGCGCATTCTCAGAATAATTTGAATCCACAGTGTATTAATTGGCTTTACACTACTTTGATATCTGCTCAAGATTTCAGTTTGGTTCTCAATAAACTTGAACCTCTGGTTTGGAAGCTGAGACTTCTGGTTGAAAATTTGCAGTGCTTGGTTTAATCAGTAAAAGGAAAGGCATATGGATGTTTGTTTGACTGTACAATGCTTATGGCTAATTGGAACGCCGAGTTTATTATTGATTAACGCGAAGTTGCAAGACTACGGTGTTTATTAATTATTTATTCTCGGTTAGAATACTTGGGATTCACTTCCAATTATTTTAATTCAGGAAACTTAAATAATTAAGTAAACGGTGGATTAAGAGAGTTTGACTGTGCAATACTTTTGATTATTCAGAATGCCGGACGTTTATTGATTATTTATCATTTCTAAGTTAAAATTATTGGATACTTTCCAGTTATTATAATTCAAGAAATATAAATAATTAAATAAATAATTGAAGAAGAATTGAAAAGAGAATTAACTGACAAAAAAAGGATTTTTATTCATCTTTAATTGTTTGTTACAAATTATTGGAACATTGTAAATTTATTTACATTTTGTTTACAATAATAATATTACAAATGGTTAAAATAAAATAAAACTGTATCCTAAAGTTTCCTAAGTCTCCATCTTCTGCTGATGCTCCCCATTGCTCGATTAATTTTTATCTGCAAAAACAAAGAAAAGGAAGAAATCAAATGCAGATAAATTTAATTAAAAAGGCAGACAAATATTTAAAACTCATCATTAAAGATTTTGGCCGGAATCAGTTTATTCGTCCTCTCTTCAAATCGCAAGAAGATGTTTCTTCTTGGTTCACAAAGAGGAAAGCAATGTTTTACAAGCATATGAAGTATTTTTGCAAAATGCACAAAGCTGCATAAACCCAAAATTGCAAAGTGTCAACAAATTCAAATTAAACAAACAACATAAGTGCCAACAACCAAGTTACAAAGGAAAACTAAGCTGTCCAAGGCAAACTGAATGTCAAAACAAGCTGTCAAATGGCCAACTAAAGTCACAATGTCAACAAAACAAACTGTCAAAAGCGGTCAGCAAGCACAAAAGCAAGGCAGAAATTTGGAAGTATGCAGAGGAAAGACAAAAGAAAGCTTATGAAAGAATACATCATTTTCCAGGCCAAAGTCTCTTCAGAAAAAATGAATATTCTAAGCAAATATGTGCTTACTGTGGAGAGAGAAAAAGAGAAAAGTAGCAGGCTTACAGTTTGCCAGGAAGGCCTAAAGATAAATATAACAAAACCAGGATACTGTCAGAGGGAGGGTAGAATACATACAGCAAAAGATATCACAAAAAATGAAAACCTCAAGCCTTGCAACCTGCTCAAGCATTGGTATTCAAACCAAGGATTGCTTGAAAAAACAAGCCTAAAGCCTGTACCAAGGGGACCTGCCTGCATAATACCAAAAGGAGAGGCAAAAAGCAAGAGGAAACAAATTCAAGAAACTTGTTAAAAAAGCAAAGAGCCTGCCTACAAACAAAGAGAACGAATTCACACAAAAATATAAAAAAAACTCCTGCCTTTCAACTTACAAGCCAACATCCTGTAAGTTATAAAACTCAACATTAAAGCTTTTATCCAAACAGAACCACAAATCCTACAAACTGTCAAACAAACTAACAGCCTCAAGCCTGTAACCTGCTTCAACGCATCAAGCCATACAAACTTGAAGCCTAAACCTTAAGCATCAAACCAGTTCACACAACTGTAACATGGCAAACTGCATCAAAGCCAAGCCTGTACCAATACAACATGAATCCCATACAAACCAGCAAGCCTGAAGCCTAAGCTCAAGATCAAACCAATCAAAGCAATAACCAACAAGCCCTCAGAATATTTTCCTCATAGGGTTAAGCAATCAAAAGGCAACTGAAGCAAGCAAGCAGAAGATATCAAAGCAACATCAACATTGCAACAATTATTCTCAGAGCAAGCATACAGAAGCAAAGGGCAACCAGTCAGAAGAGGAAAAGAAGCGATTAAGGCTAAGGTTTTCAGTTATCATCATAAAACCAAAACAAGATACGAGTACCAGTTTTCCACAGAGCAAGCATAGCATCACGTATTCCTCCGCCCTTGGCCGCCTGAGACGCCCCCTTATCCATTTCTCCTCCTCCATTTCCGAAAAGCCAACGAAGGTATAATTCTTCTGCCCTTTTTCTTTCATACCTCACACAAATAATGATAACATGAAAAGTCAGAATTTGTCAAAGAGCTAATAACATGCACAAACTTAAAACCCTAAAACAATCGTTACCTCTCCTTATCGCTACTGTGTTCAACCATGGAAGAAGAAGGAGAAGATGGGAGCGCCTGGTAGCCTAAGACAAAGAGGAGTATCAGTGGCCTCCGTTCAGAAAGCTTGAAGGGACGTAGCGAAGAAGACGATGAATGGAAGTGCCGCTCAAGACTGTAACCCTATTTTCCAAATGAAACAAACTAATGAAAACCCTAAAGAAAATGTTGTAACACATTGGGCCGGTTCCCCTTTTGCAAATGCCTAAGCCCAGCGCTATCTGGCGCATACCCCCCTTTCCTAACCTTGTCCATTTCTGTTTGGGCTAAACAAAGGCCCCCTAAAGCCCATTTAATCTTTAATTCTTTTTTTCTCTCTATTTATTTTCTATTTATTCAAACTAATATTTTGTTACTTATCATTTTATTTTTCTATAGTTTAAACTAATATATTTTGTTTTTTGTAAATAAAAATAATACGTTAACTCTTTTTTTTTTTATATAAAACTTTCTTAATTATTTTTTTTATTTTAGTTAGTATAATTAAAAATACATAAGAATAAATTTGGAGTTAAATATTTTTCCTTGTACATAAAAATATTAACTAAAATACATAAACATTAATCTTCACAAACTTAAACATTTTTTTCTTTTCTTGTCATTAAAACCTTTGTTTATACATAATCAACAAAAACCCAAAAAAGATAATAATACTTAATAAATACTTAAATTTGCATTAAGTTAACATCTTTCTCACTTGTAAATAATCATATACACTTACACAAATACTTTTGATACATTGCTTTTATTCTTATGCATTGCTACATTTTATATTGAGATTGCGATTCGATTTGGTTGTAAATATATTTGGACACTACTATCCTAATAAGTCTCATCCCCATTTGTAAATATTTGTACCCCCATCCCAGTATACTTATTTGTAATAGCATAGACTTTAAATCCCCGCAATTTATCGCTTTCAATTATACCATGTTTAGACCTAGGGTTTGTATGTAAATAAAATCAACCGCTAGATAACCTAAATACAAGACAAATGCATGACAATCAATACACAATTCACACTTGCACCCCTAGGGTAATCCCACTCGTTGCCTTCAAAAATGGGCCATGCTTGCACGTTGAGTTTCTTTGGCAAAACAAAACAATTCAAATGATCATAGTCCCTCGATGACGCTTTCGAAGTTGCCTAAACAAAATGATCATAGTCCCTTCAAGCAAAATTGCCAAAGACACTTGGCACCATTGCATTCATGGTCCATACGATGACCCGCGCCTGTCCCGTTAACATCCTAACACAAGATTGTCCACCAAATACAATGGTGGAACAATACTGTTAAAAGGGTTAAAACATGAGAAAAATCTTTGAGTAAATTTAGGGGTAGACAACTCTTAGTTACTTGATCAAACTTGCAAAACACACTTGACTACTTTTCAAAACCCACTCCACAACACACTTTCAAATCAACTTTCAAAAACATTGAAATATCTTTTTCGAAAAGACAAACACCTTTGTAAAACATTCGAGTAAAGAATTGTTACAACGGTTGCCTAGACAAGGCATCTTTTTTCAAAACATTTTCAAAACACACACACACACCACCATTTCAAGCAATTGAAAATCAAGGCAAGTGATCTAAAACAAGTAACTAAGAGCCCATGGATAACCATGGATGAAAAGGGTGCTAATACCTTCCCTTTTCATAATCCACCCCCCGAACCCACGAAACATCTAAAAAGGTTTTTCCTGTGCTTTTTAACCTTTCCTTTAGGATAAAATAAAAAGTCGGTGGCGACTCTTGCTAAACCGAACAAGTGCGAATACAAACGCAAAACCTCAAGTCAGTTCTCCCACCGTATCACAGAACTGGCGACTCTGCTGGGGATAGATTTAAAAGTGGGGTTACCTTAGGGTTTTAGATCACCCTTTTTGCATGATTAATTGTTTGCTTTGATTGCTTTACCTTTGTGGTTCTCTTGTTTGGGCTTGAAATCCTACACCCGGATTTGGGAAACATTCATAGGTAGCAATACATTGTGGAAACTGTTCGGGGTATACCGACACGGTTGAAGCAATAGCTATATTAGTGCGACATATTTGTGAGTACCGGTAACCCTTGAGTTCAATCAAGGAGAGTACGGGGCCGCTGAGTGATTTCACTAAGCACTAATGACCTAGAACCTTACTTGACCATCTTGGCCTTTTATTAGGGTAGTGAGATGACCGGCTTTGGTGCAGTCCGAAGTTGGTAGATACTTGATACTACACTCATTGAGGGTTGTTTTCTTGGAATATTTTGGTCGCTAGTTAAGTGGCTAAACCAAAACAATGAATATGGAAAACAATCCAATGATATTGAGCTCCTTAGAACCCGGTTACTATTTATAGGACAGGTTTTTAAGCCAACTACACTCAAGAGGGTACTTATCTATGAAACCCCATGCAAGCCTGAAACTAGGGTTTTGTGTGATTTGCTTGTACATGTGTTTGTGCATACATCATGAAGCATCATATGCATCCACTAACCATTTCAAGGGTTTGGATCTTCATCTTTGTTCTTGTTTTGTAGGTCATGGAAATTCTTCGCAGGAAAACTATCCAAGTCAACCTTGTGAGAATCCCTCCTCAACTCAAGGAGCTCACATCCAGAATTCCTGAAAGCTCTCCCTTCAGTGAAAGACATGGTAGACTGCTCAGCCTAGTCAACAGCAACATTGAAGAAGACATGATGAAAGTGTTGTTCCAGTTCTTTGACCCCCTTCACCACTGTTTCACATTCCCCGACTACCAATTGGTGCCTACTTTGGAGGAATTTTCTCAACTCCTGAGAATTCCTATTCTTAATCAACTACCTTTCAACGGTACAAAAAAAGAACCAAAGCCTGAAGATGTTGCTCAAGCACTACACTTACAACCATCTGATATCAAGGGGCATTGGGAAACTAGAAGTGGTGTCAAAGGCTTCTTGGCAAAATTCTTGTTTGAGAAGGCACAAGAGTGTTGGAATTCATTGGATCTACAAGCCTTTGAAGAAATTGTGGAGCTTCTCATTTATGGGTTGGTCTTGTTCCCAAATCCTGACCAACTTATAGATGTCAATGCTGTCAAGATTTTCCTATCCAGGAACCCCATACCTACATTGCTTGGGGACATCCTCCACTCATTTTACACATGAACAATGAGAAAGAGAGGTGTTCTCATGTGCTGTACTCCTCTCCTTGCAACGTGGTTTATTTGTCACCTTCCACAATCTGTTTTGAAGAATGAACAAGGCTTAAGGTGGTCACAACGGTTGATGACCCTCACGCACTCTGATGTACATTGGTGTTCTCGGTCCAGAGAAAATGTCATCATCGTCGATCATTGTGGAGAGTTCCCTAATGTTCCATTACTTGGCATTAGAGGAGGCATTACCTACAACCCTTGTCTAGCTTTGAGACAATTTGGATATGCACGGAGGGATGGCCCTCATGACATGCTGATTCCTGACCTAGTTTTTGACTTCGACAACGATGCGCAAGGACTTTGCCAAAGATTCATCAGAGCTTAGAGGATGCCTAACAAGGTAGATAGCAAGACACTGGGGCACAAGAACTCCATCCCTCTTGAGCCTTATCTCAAGTGGGTACGAACCCGAGCCCAGAGTCTTATGATGCCTTACCCGCATATTCTCCCTTTAATCAAAGATCCTGTTAAGGAAGGAGAGGTTCCCTACACCATCCTACATCCTGACATGCCAACATCATGGGAGGAGATGCAGAAGAGTTGGATCCAACTCAAGGAAGAAAGGGATACTTTTGAAGCCAGCTTCTACGCCAGTGAGAAGAAGGTTTTAGAGCTTACCCGCCGACTTCACGAGGAGGAGACCCTCAACACTTACATCGCACCAAAGAGGATGCGTAACGTCTTTTTACCCTAAGAAGCTTTTGTAATATTTGGCCCATGGGGCATTTATGTACTGACAAAATTTCTTCTTATTAATATGACATGTGTTCTTTTTGTTTGCAACAATTTTGAATTTCTAAAATCCTTGAATGCATTGCATGAATAAACATATCATTCATCATATGCATAAGCACGTCTCCACACCAGGTTTCCTTATCTTTCTGCTGTTTATTTCAGTAAGATGGATCTCGAACAGACGGTCAAAGATCTGCAGTCACAAAACTCACAGTTTCAACAGCTCCTAATGACCTTGGAAAAGGGTCAGGAGGATCTAAAATCACTGTTGGGGAATAAAGAGCCAGAAAAAGTGAAAAAGAAGAAGAAAGGAGTTGGGGTAGCTACACTGGGAAGAAGGTTTGAGAATGAAGCTAGAAGAGTTCTTGAATTTCCCTCCGCATATGATGAGGGAACCAGTAAGGGAAAAGGAGCTGCACTACCTTCTGAGTCCGAAGCTGAAGAGGAAGAGGTAGAGGAAGATGAAGACTACTCAGAACAGCAATACCCGCCAGCGGACGACAAATACAAAAACCTGGAATATAGGCTGGCAGCTATGGAGCTACAAAGGGTTCCTGGGTTAGATTTTGAAGAATTGGGATTGATTGTTGGGATTATGATCCCTCCAAAGTTCAGGGTGCCAATCTTTGCAAAATATGACGGGCTGTCTTGCCCGAAGATGCACTTAAGGTCATATGTCAGAAGAATTCAACCTCACACATCCGACAAAAATCTTTGGGTACACTTCTTTCAGGACAACTTGTCCGGTACACAACTAGACTGGTTTTACCAACTCGAGAGGTCAGAAGTGCATAACTGGGAAGACTTGGCAGCTGCCTTTTATCGGCAGTATCAATACAACGCCGACTTGGTGCCGACCCGTACTCAATTGCAAAGTATGGGAATGGCCTCAAATGAGGGGTTCAAAGAATACGCCCAGAAATGGCGCGACTTGGCCGGAAGAGTACAGCCACCTCTTTCAGATAGGGAACTAGTTGATATGTTCTTGGGGACCCTATCTGGCCCATTCTTCAACCATTTGATCAGTAGCTCTTCCGCAGGGTTTACTGAATTGATTCTGACTGGTGAACGGGTGGAAGCTGGTATTAAGAGCGGAAAGATTCAAAGGGATGCCTTTGCATCCGCAACTGTTAAGAAACCATTCCCGGCGAAGAAGGAAACAGTTGTTGTGTACTCTCAGAGAGGAGTGGGAAGAACTGAGCATCGGCCGACTGTAGGGGCCGCGATGATCCAAAATTCATCAAATGATCAGCCTCGTACCAATCAGTCTAGACCTAACCAGCAACGGGTAGAACGGCCACAACGGCAGTTCACCCGCATCAATATGACGCCTGCACAAGTTCTTCCCCACTTGTTGAAGTTGAATCTCACCAATATTAGAGAAGCACCGAAGATTGTGAATACCGCTTCACCACACTATCATCCCAATGCTAAATGTGCCTATCATTCTGACAGCGCCGGACATGACACCAACGATTATTGGGCGCTTAAGAATAAAATTCAAGACTTGATAGATGAAAAAGAGGTTGAGTTCGATGCTCTAGAGAAGCCAAACGTAATATCCGCTCCAATGCCAAAGCATGGTCGTAATGTCCATGCTATTGAAGAAGATCTGTATGTTTCTGCTGTTGACGATCAGATGACCCCACTGTTGACAATCAAGTTGAATCTGTTGAAGGCTGGGATTTTCCCAGGATGTAAAGAAGACTGCTACTGTTGTTCCTCCCTACCAATCGACTATCCATTGCTGAAGATAGGCATCCAAGGCCTAATGGACAGTCAACAAATTCTTTTCGAAAAGATTCCTGCTACTCCAACCCCTATCAAAGATGTGTCAATAATCACCATTTCCACCAATCTTTCCAAGGTCCCTAAAAAGCCTGTTAAGATTACATCCGCTACAAAGTTTGTTCCTCTGAAGATAACCATGCCTGGGCCTGTCCCTTACAAATCTGAAAAATCAATACCATGGAATTATGGTGGAGAAATCTAATACCATGGTGTTAAACAAGTTGAGATAACTGAAGAGAGCTCTGACGAAGAAGATACCGACATTGGAAACATTTCCGGTACGAGCAAGATTACCCGAAGTGGGAGAATTTTTTCTCCAGAGATTTCCCCTCCAAAGGCAATATTTGGACCCTCAGCTGCTGCCAAAGTTACTCCTGCACCGATAAGACTTTCTGCAAGAACTCCGTTGATCGAAGAAACTGTCACCCCTGTGGTGGTCCCTCCTACTTCTGCTGATAAGGGGAAAGGGATCCAAGATGAGCTCGTCAGGACGAGGGCTCAGCCATTGGTCATCCCCGAAACCTCTAAGAAAGAAATGGAGGAGATTATGAAAATAATTAAGAAGAGTGATTATGACGTGGTAGAGCAACTGGGGCAAACCCCCTCGAAGATCTCCATGTTAGCATTGCTGCTTTGTTCGGAGGCTCATGCCAAGGCCTTGATAAAATTTTTGAAGACAGCCCATGTGCCCCAGGAAACCTTAGCCGATCAATTCCAGGATTGTGTAGCCAGCCTTACCGCAGACAACGACCTGGGTTTCTCTGATGCTGACCTGACTCCGAAAGGGAGAAATCACAATGACGCATTGCATGTGTCAGTCGAATGCCGAGGAACTACTCTAGCCCATGTGTTGGTCGAAACTGGTTCTTCTCTGAACGTGCTACCTAAGAAAGCTCTGGATCGATTGGATTGTGAAGGCTTGGAGCTGAAACCAAGTAATATCGTTGTAAGGGCCTTCGACGGGTCTAAAAGAATGGTGCATGGGGAGGTCGACATCCCCATCAAGGTAGGCACTGAAGTATTACATTCAACTTTCTATGTGATTGACATCCGTCCGTCATACTCCTGCTTGCTAGGAAGGCCATGGATACATAATGCTGGGGCAGTCACTTCCTCTCTACATCAGATGTTGAAATACCCTGTCAAAGGAAAAATCACAACCCTACACGGTGAGGAGGAATATATGATCAGTCACCTGAACTCCTTTCGATATGTGGAAGTGGACGACGAATTCATTGAAACACCATTCCAGCACTTTGAGGAAGTCTCTCCCGAGGTTGCAGTAGCAAAGGCAATAGCTGAGGAGCCCAAGCAGATGGCCATGATGGCATCTCTGAAAGATGCAAAGGCTGCAATAAAGGAGGGGAAGAGCTCAACATGGGGTCAGTTGCCTGACTTTCCTCACAAAACAGACAAGTTTGGGTTGAGATTTACCGCTGCGGGGCAGAAAGCTATGCGTCGCTCAAAAATTGAAAAGACACCCATCAAGATTTCTCCTCATGGAATCAATGCCTTGGAAGAAGAGGACGAAGAGGTCAACATTGAAGACTGGATCTTCCCAACCATCGGAGGAGGACTGCACAACTGGGAAGCGAAAGACTTCGTCCCCATTACTTTCATTAATCAATAATTTATCTTTCGAACATTTCCTGTTGGTCTGTAATAATTACCTTAAAACAATCTGCACACTACTTTTTCACCTCATGCCTTGCCCGGGGCACGTAGGTCCATTTGTAAGGGTTTTGATTTTCTTCATAATCATATGCCATGTTTAATGAATCATTGGACGTTTTTCATTTATAAACTGTTGTGTTCATTTTCTTTCCTTTTACATTTTTGTTTGTTTAAGGATGGCTATCCCTTACACACACCCACACTCACAAATGCAGGTATCCATCCACTCCGGATTCTATGGGTGACTATTCTGCTATGTCCTTCAATAACTATGAAGATTTGGTCAATCAGGCTGAGTATGAAGATGACGAAGATTGTGAAGTACCAGGAGAGCTAGCCAGACTTCTACAACAGGAAGAGAGGGCCATCTTTCCTCATGAAGAGTTGTTGGAAACTGTCAACTTAGGAACAGAGGAAGACCGGAAAGAAGTACAAGTGGGAGCCAATCTAGAGCCAAGTGTCAAGGAGCGTTTGATACCCTTTTTTGCCCAAGCCTCCTTTTCAGGTTTTTGACTTGCTGGGTGTATAATTTTTTTTTATTTTCATCCCTTATTTTTGCCCGAACCCTTTTGGTTCGCCGGGAAGCCCTTATTTTTGCCTAGGCCAGTCAACCTAGCGGGTCTTTGATTAAGCGTAGTATCTTTTCACTATGTCTGCATTGACGGGGTGAGGAAGGTCGTCACCATCCATGGTGGTTAGAATCATAGCTCCTCCTGAGAAAATGTTCTTAACCATAAATGGCCCTTCGTAGGTAGGGGTCCATTTGCCCCTGGGATCACCTTGAGGTAGTATGATACGCTTGATAACCAGGTCCCCAACTTGATACTCTTGTCGTCTAACTTTCTTGTTAAATGCCTTGATCATCCGCTTTTGATACGTTTGACCATGACAAATAGAAGTAAGTCTCTTCTCGTCAATTAAGTTCAGTTGATCAAGCCGGGTCTGAATCCAGTCATCTTTGCTCAAACCTGCATCCTTCATAATCCGAAGAGAGGGTATCTGAACTTCAATGGGCAAGACTGCCTCCATGCCATAAACCAAGGAATAAGGTGTTTCCCCTGTTGACGTCCGCGCTGAGGTGCGGTACCCATGAAGAGAAAATGGTAACATCTCGTGGCAGTCTTTGTATGTCACCGTCATTTTCTGCACAATCTTCTTGATGTTCTTATTAGCCGCTTCAACAGCCCTATTCATTTTCGGCCGGTAAGGAGAAGAGTTGTGATGCTGTATCTTGAACTGCTTGCAGAGCTCGGTGATCATCTTATTATTGAGATTTGTACCATTGTCCGTAATGATCCTCTATGGTATACCTTATCGACAAATCAAATTGTGCCGAATGAACCGTGCCACGAGGTTCTTGGTTATAGTACCAAAGTGTGATACAGTGGGAAGCTGGTTCGCGTTTTGCGTTTGTTTTCGCAAAATGTCGCGGTAAGCAAGAGTCACCACCGACTTTTATTTTATCCAACAAGGAAAGGAAAAAAGCACAGAAAAATTCCTTTTTCGAGATATTTCTCGGGTTCGGGGGGTAGATTATAGAAAGGGAAGGTATTAGCACCCTTTCTATCCATAGTTATCTACGGGCTCTTAGGTACTTGCTCAATTGTTTTCAAAATGGTTTTCTTTATGCTTGTGGGTTTGAAAAAGTTTTTGTTTGAAAACTTCGATTTAACTCTTGCTTCTGTCCTCAAGAGCGTATGAAGTGTTTTGAAAACTTTGTTCGAAAAGTGTGTAAGTGTGAAAAGTTTTGTTTTTGAAAGAGCAAGTATATAAGAACCATCTACCTACTCGAAAAAGGAATCATTCTATGCCAATTTCCTTTAGACAATGCTATCCCACTATTAATGAGTAGGTAGTACCGTTGTTGGAATTTGAGGGTCAATTCGAATGAGGGACTTACGGTCACTAAAGCAATGTTAGGACGCCTTAGCGGTAACCCTAATGTCTTAGATCATTTGTTTGAGGAAACAATGTCTGAGGCAACCGTTTCGAGACAACTATGATCTTTTAGACAAGAGGACGACCTCTAAAACGAACTATACTCAATGACCGTGTACGAAGGCAACCAAGTGGGGTGTACCCTAAGAGTGCGCATGTGCGAGTGTGTCATTTTCGGTTATTTTTATCTTTGTACATGTTAAAGGTGATCTAATTTGATTTTAAAATTAGCATTCAGTCTTGTCATGCAACCCTATTATCAAACATCTAACAGTTATAATTTGCGGAAATAAAATGCGGAATTTAAATTACAAAGCGTCGGGTATTTACATCGCCAAAGACAAACCCTTTGAAAAATAAAATAAAGCGAATAAAAATAATTAAATGTCCTATTTAGCTATTACAATTCGGAAGCAAGTACATTATTGGATAAAAATAAGCAACGCGTGCGGGAAATTAAATCGAGCGCATGATTAGGGTTTTGACCCTTTTGGTTAAAGAAAATATCTTTTTTTTTTTGTTTTTATTTTGAGAAAGAAATAAATCCTAAATTAAATACTAAATTAAATTAAATAAATTAAATAAATTAATTAATAAAAATAAATTATTTTTGTAGTTTTTTGATCATTTAGGAAAGAAATTATATTAATTAAATTAATGGTTAAAAACTAATTAAGTCTAATTAATTTTATTTATTTTACAAAAAAAGAATTAAAGTTTTCTAATTAAAACCTAATTAATTAATAAATTTATTTAAGAAAAATAGAAGTTTAAAATTTAATTTGAAATAAAAATATTTTTTGTGATTTTATTTAATAAAAGGAATTTTGTGATTGGTTAGAAATTAAATAAAAATAATAAAACAAATAATAAAACTAAATAAATGAAATAGAAGAGAGAGGGGTTTGGGCCTGTTTTGGGAGTATGAGTAGTAATTTGAAGGCCCAAAAAATGCTGGCCTTTGTGGACTTTCTGGGATCTGGTGCTTGTGCGTTGACCAACACTTCTATGGACCTTCAGACCCTGGCCACCAGATCTGGCCAATAGCCATCTGGCTATTGAATGGACGAGGACGCATGGTAGGCTGCAAGCTAACGCGCGCATGGGAAAACCTGAAAGACAAAATTATTAAGAAAGTGGGGGACCTGGGAGTCGAACCCAGGTCCTGAAGGATAATGCGTTGCACGTTTGCCACTACACCATGTTGTTCTGTTTGTTAGTATAATATGAATAAACAATAATATAATAAAACAAAGTTAATGGCGAGAATAAAAAATAAAAAAACGCGCGCTATTTGAATAACGCAATGGATGGACGCCACGTATTGTCCCTGTCCTCCCAACCGTGGATAAAAATGCAAAAACTTATACCAACAGACAATGGTCCGTCACTACAAGCCTGGTCCATTCCAAAATCTTGCATAGGCCATGAAAATGCATTCTAAGAGCATGGTTGAACTCGTCGTCTCCTCCTGATTATAACCATGCCCATTATTGGGGCCAATTTTCCCTGAAACGAAAATCCCTAAAACCAGAAACAAAACCCTAACAATGGTGGTTTGTGCTACATCGCATATAAATGGAATTGGTTGTTACAGAAGGTTAGCAAATGACATGGTAATCACAAATATGTAGTTATTTCATGAAAGCAATGCCTAATTTATGAAACACGAAATCAAGAACAGGGCGGTTTTGTGGACCACTTACAGCGCTTGGGAGGGTCTGAAAACATGTTGTGTTGATTGGTTTAGCTTGTGAGAATTGCCAGGAATCAATTGAGATATGTCTCAGCTCTTGAAAACACCTCTAACTATGAATTCGATCTCAAGCTTTTTTGTGAATTTTTCAAATCTTGTTCTGCCTCTCTCTGCACTTTCCAACCCTGATCTCGTATCCCTTGGCTTGCTTATGTAATATGCTTTGTATTAGGGTAGAAATTATGGACTGAATCCCTTCATATCAATGCACATGAATGTGATTTGATCTCCATTATTAAACCTTCAAAATTTGATTTGATTCAATCTTTTTGCACATGATTTTGCTTGATACGAATTTGATGGTGATGCTAGCTGTGAACAAAGCCTAAAACAATCAAAAAATCAAGAGTTATTAATTATTTGGATTTTCTATGATTTTATTTGATTTAAAATGAATAAATTCAAATAAAAATCAAATTAAATAATAAAAATGAGATATAGGCACATGGCTGAGGCTAGGGCACGTGGGATACAATGAAAACTCAAATCAAGTGGAAAAGAATGGGCCCATTTGACAAAATTTGGAGTTTTGGGGATAGTTGACTTTTGGCAATTTTGCAAAAAAGTCCAACTTCAACAATGCATAACTTCTTCAATTTTGAACTTTTGGAGGTGTTCTTTGACTTTTTGGAAAGCTTGAGATGTACTCTAACCAACCCATATGGTCTCATCGCATTTTGATATTCCATGCTCAAGTTTTAAGCTTTGGAAAAAAAGGTGTTTTTGTTGACTTTCAAAATTGACCTATAATGTCCAAATCCATAACTTCTTGTGAGTGCATTTTTTGATCTTGGGGTATGAAGATGGATTGTAGGTAATTTCATCCTCTTCAAAATGAGCTTTTGATGGGTCATTTCTCATAAAGTATGAGAAAGTTATGCTTGGTCAAATTTGGGTTGACTTTTCCTACAAAACCCTAATTTAGCAACTCTTGAGTCTTGATGAATTTTGAGAAATCCTTGATGAATCATGATCAAACCTTGATCAAATGATGAAATATCCTTCAAAATGAGAATGTTGACAAAAAAATATTGAAGTTTGACTGTATTTGGGTCACAATTGACTTTTTCCCTAGCACAATCGATTTTTGGACCTTTGGGCAATTGACTGAGCAAACTTTCTCTGCAAGGCTTGAAATTTGACATGGATGATCTTGAGAACATATTAGGACACTAGGGAGAACATAAGGTCATTTGTACTCAAGGATCTTGATGCAACACAAAACCCTAATTTGGGGTAGACTGCCTTAGGAGATAACTTGTTTGACCAACTCTTGAGCAACCTTGAGCCACTTGGAGATTTTTCTTGCAATGTCTTGAGAAATATGGGAGGGAAAATTTTGGGGTACAACAGCTGCCCCTGTTCAATCTTCTTAAACCTGAGGATGTAGATTGGCTTTGGAGCCTTTCGTGATCCGAAGGTAGAAGATGATTGAACACTAGAGTGCCCAGAAATTTGCACTCGCATGAAGTGATATTAGCCTTGTGATGTCAGGAATGGGCTTACAGATGCCATTTAGAGATTGTTGGCGGGAGGATGGGCTTAAAGATGCCATCTACAGGAGTGTCGATCGCATAAGAGATTCCTTAGCGAGAACTGGCATACCTGTTGTTGTGGAAGATTCTGCTGGGGAAGCCTGATCTTTGTTGAGATTTAAGAACTTGCCTGTACTTCAGCTGAAAGAACATCTCCGCTGAGTTTTAAGAACTTGTCCGTAATTCAACTGGGGGAAAATATCTTCATCGAGATTTAGGACTTGTCTGTAATTCAACCGAGAATAATTCTGTTGGGATTTAAGAACTCGTCCACACTTCGACGGATGAAAATTGTCGAGATTTAGAACCTTATCTGTAATTCAACCGAGAATAATTCAGTTGAGATTTAAGAACCGGTCAGTACTTCGGCTGAGGGAAACATCTTCATCGAGATCTAGGACTTGTCTATAATTCAACCGAGGATAATTATGTTGAGATTTAAGAACTCGCCCACACTTCGACGGAGGAAAATTGTCGAGATTTAGAACCTTATATGTAATTCAACCGAGAATAGTTCAGTTGAGATTTAAGAACCGGTCAGTATTTCGACTGAGGGAAACATCTTCATCGAGATCTAGGACTTGTCTGTAATTCAACCAAGGATAATTCTGTTGAGATTTAAGAACCCGTCCACACTTCGACGGAGGAAAATTGTCGAGATTTAGAACCTTATCTATAATTCAACCGAGAATAATTCAGTTGAGATTTAAGAACCGGTCAGTACTTCGACTGAGGGAAACATCTTCATCGAGATCTAGGACTTGTCTGTAATTCAACCGAGGATAATTCTGTTGAGATTTAAGAACTCGTCCACACTTCGATGGAGGAACTATTTTCGAGATTTAGAACCTTGTCTGTAATTCAACCGAGGATAATTCAGTTGAGATTTAAGAACCAGTCAGTACTTCGACTGAGGGAAACATCTACATCGAGATCTATGACTTGTCTATAATTTAACCGAGGATAATTCTGTTGAGATTTAAGAACTCGTCCACACTTCGACGGAGGAAAATTGTCGAGATTTAGAACCTTATTTATAATTCAACCGAGAATAATTCAGTTGAGATTTAAGAACCGATCAGTACTTCGACTGAGGGAAACATCTTCATCGAGATCTAGGACTTGTCTGTAATTCAACCGAGGATAATTCTGTTGAGATTTAAGAACTCGTCCACACTTCGACGGAGGAAAATTATCGAGATTTAGAACCTTATATGTAATTCAACCGAGAATAATTTAGTTGAGATTTAAGAACCGGTCAGTACTTCGACTGAGGGAAACATCTTCATCGAGATCTATGACTTGTCTGTAATTCAACCGAGGATAATTCTGTTGAGATTTAAGAACTCGTCCACACTTCGACGGAGGAAAATTGTCGAGATTTAGAACCTTATCTGTAATTCAACCGAGAATAATTCAGTTGAGATTTAAGAACCGGCCAGTACTTCGACTTGGGTAAAAGCTTCATAGCTGAGAATTTAACCGCATCCTTCCTGAAAGGTAAAGGTCAGTCATATGCAATGCATGATATATATCAAGCAATGATGTTATCAAAATAAATGAGATTGTGTTGTATGATGCATATATGCATGTATCATGATGTATGGAAATGTAATGTTTTGGCTGGGGAAATAAATCCCGTATACCTGCTGGAGAAAAGAGATGAATTCTTCGTTTCCGCTGGGGATGGTGAACGAAGATGATTGTGAGAATAAACCTACAGGAGAGGATAACTCCGTTGGGGAATAAACTGATGAGGAGATTTCTCTGTGGGGAAGAGATGTTATGCTGGGGATATCACCGATAAATTCCGCTGGGGACGAATTACTGTTGCTGGTGATATTGAATCCTGTTGGGGATTGACTTCTTGTTTGTGAAAGGAAAGAACTCCGCCGGGGATGACCTTTCAGTTGCGACTTCATTGGGGATAACCTATTTAGACTCTAATGGGGATAATTCTTTGAGCTCTGCTGGGGACAATCTTCCAAAGTCTACTGGGGATAATTCTCCAAACTCCACTGGGGAAGTTTTTTCAGACTGCACTGGAAAAATTTCAAACTCCACTGGGGATATTTTGTATTTTGCCGGAGAATATTCTTATACTCCGCTGGGGAATATTAAGACCTTTCAATGCTGATGGTAGATAAACTCTGCTTGGGGAGAATATTATCGATTCATTTACAGTTGCAAGTCTCAGTTGGGGAGAGCTAATATTACTGTCTCACTCTGCGGGGAGTGAGAGCACCTTAGCCACATTCTTTAGTTGAATCTAACTTGTACCTGGTGGACAGAGCAACTGTACAGTTTAGACAATTCTTATTTGCCCCTGTTTATGATATTACAGGTAATGGTATTTTGTTTCGCATGTAAATGTTCATGAGCAGCAATTAATGTCAAATGCATATATCAAAAGTGAACATTGGACATTCTTTGCAAAACAAAACAGAAAAAGGAAAAACAGTTTGAAATTTATCTGAAAATAATTGTATTAATTTTTGAAGTTTGGCCTGTAAATAGGCGCTTTTGTACAAGAGGCTGACGTCCTAGTAAGAGAACGCCGCCGAATAATAGAATTTACACAATTTGTGAAAAACTAAACAAAACAGCTATGTGAATAATCCCACTGGGTTCTAACTTTGATATTGCCTTTATGTCCTCGAGCATCTCATCACTTTGCTGCTGGTTGAAGGTAGATCAGATTGATTAGTGTCGTCTGAGCTTGATAGTTGATACCGAAGTCTGGTTGCAAGGTGATCCAATGAGACATAGTGTTACGCTTTGATCCCTAATTTTTGTTTGGACCTCCCTTTCGGGTTTTCAGTCCACCGGGATACCCTTTTTTGCCCAAGCCGCATTTTCAGGTTTTTGACTTACCGGGTGTACATATTTTTTTATTTTCATCCCTTATTTTTTCCCGAACCCTTTTGGTTCGCCGGGAAGCCCTTATTTTTGCCTAGGCCAGTCAACTTAGCGGGTCTTTGATCATGCGTAGTATCTTTTCACTATGTCTACATTGACGGGGTGAGGAAGGTCGTCACCATCCATGGTAGAATCATAGCTCCTCCTGAGAAAATATTCTTAACCACAAATGGCCCTTCGTAAGTAGGGGTCCATTTGCCCCTGGGATCACCTTGAGGTAGTATGATGCGCTTGATCACTAGATCCCTAAATTGATACTCTTGTCATCTAACTTTCTTGTTAAATGCCTTGATCATCCGTTTTTGATACGTTTGACCATGACAAATAGCAGTAAGTCTCTTTTCGTCGATTAAGTTCAGATGATCAAGCCGGGTCTGAATCCAGTCATCTTCATTCAAACCTGCATCCTTCATAATCCGAAGAGAGGGTATCTGAATCTCAATGGGCAAGACTGCCTCCATGCCATATACCAAAGAATAGGGGGTTGCCCCTGTTGACGTCCGTGCTGAGGTACGGTACCCATGAAGAGCAAACAGAAACATCTCGTGCCAGTCCTTGTATGTCACTGTCATCTTCTGCACAATCTTCTTGATATTTTTATTAGCCGCTTCAACTGCCCCATTCATCTTTAGCCGGTAGGGAGAAGAATTGTGATGTTGTATCTTGAACTGCTTACAGAGCTCGGTGATCATCTTATTATTGAGATTTGTACCATTGTCCGTAATGATCCTCTCTGGTACACCGTATCGACAAATCAGATTGTGCCGAATGAACCGTGCCACTACGTTCTTGGTTACAGTAGCAAAGGAAGCTGCTTCAACCCACTTCGTAAAGTAATCAATTGCTACCAGGATGAAGTGATGCCCGTTGGACGCCGTAGGTCTGATCTCGCCGATCATATCAATGCCCCATATTGCAAAAGGCCAAGGAGCTGTCAAGACGTTCAGAGGAACTGGAGGTATGTGCACCTTATCAGCATAGACTTGACACTTGTGACAGGTCCGAGAATGTTGATAACAGTCGGCTTCCATTGTGGACCAATAATATCCTGCCCGTAGGATTTTCTTTGCCATGGTGTGTCCACTGGAATGAGTTCCAAAAGTACCTTCATGTAACTCTGCCATGATCCTTTCTGCTTCGTTCTTATCCACACAACACAGTAAGGTTGAATCATGGTTACGCTTGTAAAGAATACAGTTGTTGATGAATAACTTTGCCACGAACCTCCTCAGAAACTTCTTATCATTAACAGATGCACCCTCGGGGTATTCCTGAGCCTCAAGGTATCTCTTCACCTCATGAAACCAGGGTTTATCTTCTACCTCTTCAGTCTCAATGTCACAACAATGTGCAGGTTCATCCATCCTCTCAATGGTAATCTGGGGAGCTTCATTGTCCCATTTGACCATGAACATAGAAGACATCGTAGCCAGCGCGTCCGCCAACTGATTCTCCTCTCTAGGGAAGTGTTCAAAGGTTATCTCCTCGAAGTGTGGAAGCAACGTCAATACATACTCCTTGTAAGGAATAAGATTTGGGTGTTTCGTATCCCACTCGCCTTTGAATTGGCTGATCACGAGAGCAGAATCTCCGAAAATACTTAAGAACTTAATCCTTAGGTCGATTGCTGCTCGAAGACCCATGATGCATGCTTCATACTCCGCCATGTTATTGGTGCAGTTGAAACATAGTCGGGCGGTGAACGGAGTATGAGAGCCTTCAGGAGATATGATCACGGCGCCAATGCCATTACCCAAAGCGTTCGAAGCTCTATCAAAGTGCATAGACCATCGGGGTCCTTCCTCAGGTCCTTCATCCGGTCCAGGTGTCTCATAGTCGGTCACTATCATGATATTCTCATCCAGGAATTCAAAGTTCATAGACTGGTAATCATCCACTGTCTGATGTGCCAAATGGTCTGCCAACACACTTCCCTTGATTGCCTTTTGGGTCGTATATTAGATGTCATACTCAGTCAAGATCATCTGCCATCTTGCTATTCTTCCGGATAAGGCAGGCTTTTCGAAGATATATTTGATTGGATCCATCTTTGATATCAATAGAGTAGTGTGAGTCAGCATATACTGTCTCAGCCGGCGAGCTGCCCATGCCAAAGCGCAACTAGTTTTCTCAAGCAACGAGTATCAGGTCTCGCGGTTGGTAAACTTTTTGCTAAGGTAATAAATAGCATGCTCTTTTCGGCCAGACTCGTCATGCTGCCATAACACACACCCCATCGAATTGTCGAGTACTGTCAAGTATAAGATCAAAGGTCTCCCTTTAACTGGAGGCATTAGAATGGGTGGCTCTTGGAGATACTCTTTGATTCTTTCAAAAGCGGCCTGACATTCATCGTTCCATCTTACCATTTGATCTTTCTTCAATAACTTGAAGATTGGCTCATAAGTAGCAGTCAAGTGTGAGATGAATCGGGCAATGTAGTTCAGACGTCCCAGAAAGCCTCTGACTTCTTTTTCGGTTCGGGGAGCTGGCATTTCCTGTATAGCCTTCACCTTTGCAGGATCCACTTGAATACCTTTATCACTTACGACAAAACCCAGCAGTTTACCAGATCTCACCCCGAAGGTGCACTTGTTCGGGTTTAACCTCAGCTTGTACAACTTCAACCTGTCAAATAGCTTCTGAAGGTGGTCAAGATGTTCTTCCTCAATCTGGGATCTTGTAATCATATCGTCAACATATACCTAAATCTCATGATGGATCAAGTCATGGAACAAAGCGACCATGGCGCGTTGATACGTTGCCCCAGCATTTTTCAATCCAAAAGGCATGACCTTGTAGCAGAAGGTACCCCATTGAGTAACAAAGGTTGTCTTCTCCATGTCTTCGGGAGCCATTTTAAGCTGTGTATAACCGGATAAACCATCCATAAAGGAGAAGACCTTATGTTGTGCGGTGTTGTCAACCAGAACGTCGATATGAGGTAGAGGGAAATCATCCTTGGGGCTCGCCCTGTTCAGATCCTTATAGTCAACACACATTCAGACTTTACCATCCTTCTTCGGCACAGGAACCATGTTGGCCACCCACTGTGGGTAAGAAGTAACTGCTAGAAAACCTGCGTCAAACTATTTCATAACTTCAGCCTTAATTTTCTCGGATATCTTTGGGCGTATTCGGCGGACCTTCTGTTTCACTGGAGGACAATCTTCCTTGGTAGGAAATCGGTGAACCATAATATCGGTATCCAACCCAGGCATATCTTCATAAGACTAGGCGAAGATCTCAACATAGTCATGCAGCATCTGAATCAACCGCTGTTTAACACTAGCTTCCAGATTTGCACCGATCTTGACCTCTTTCTTGTCTACCTCTATACCCAGATTCACTGTTTCCACTGGCTCTTCATGCAGATGAATAACCCTCTCTTCCTGAAGTAACAGTCTTGCAAGTTCACCAGGCACTTCGCAATCATCTTCACCTTCGTCTTCGGCTAAGCTGATCGGACTTTCAAAGTCATAACCGACAGTAGCAGAGTCGTTATCACTGGGATCCAGAGTGGATGTAGACCTGTATATGTGAGTGTGTGTAAAAATAGCTGTTTTGCAATATATAATAAAAGAAAAACAAGGATCGCAAAATTTGAAATGCAAGAAACGTCCAATGCTTTTATTAATGATATAAGTAGATGATACACATAAAGCCCTCACAAACAAAGCCACGGTGCCTCGGGTAAGACACCGGGCCATAAATTTTAAAACATTGTCTGTTACAAATACAAAACAAAAGTCTCATTACTGGGTAACAAAAGAAATTGGGACGCAGTCCTTTTCCGTCCAATTGCTTAATCTACCATCGGCAGTCGGGTAGATCCAACTGTCAAACTCGGACTCTTCAACATCGTCTTCAATGGCATTCACTCCTGAATCATGTTTGGGCATAGGTGCCGTTATGACATTAGGCTTTCCTGGTGCTTCGGACTGAATTTCATTAGCATCAATCAGGTCCTATACCTTATTCTTTAAGACCCAGCAGTTATCCGTATAATGCCCCGTGCTATTAGAGTGAAAAGCACAGCGGGCATTCGGATCGTACATGGGTGATGTAGTGTTGGGAGTCTTCGGGGCCTCCTTCGGAATCACCAAGTTGGTTTTCAATAACTGCGGAAGAATTTGGGATAAAGTTATATTGAGCTGAGTGAATTGTCTTTGCGGCCTCTCGGCCCTTGGCTGATTGTTGCGCTGAGGAGCAACAACAGGTCTTGATATAACCACCGCATTGACTGCTTGGCGGTGTTCAGGTCTATTATGGCTTTTTGAACTGTAAACAACACTGGACTCTTTCTTAAAAGGCTTCTTCTTGGTGCTTGATGAGGCACCCTTCTGTATTTTACCAGATTTGATACCGGCCTCAATCCTTTCCCCTATCATAATTAGCTCCGTAAACCCGGACGACGAACTTCCAATCAGATGGTTGAAATAAGGACCAGACAAGGTCCCCAGAAACATATCCACTAGCTCCCTATCAGCCAAGGGTGTTTGCACTCTTCCAGCGAGGTCCCTCCACTTATGAGCATAGGCTTTGAAACCTTCGCCCGCACCCATAGACATACCCTGGAGTTGGGTATGCGTGGGAGCGAGGTCAGCATTGTATTGGTACTGCTTGTAGAAAGCAGCGGCCAAATCTTCCCAATTACGGATACTAGCTCCTCCCTGCTGGTAAAACCATTCAAGCTGAGTCCCTGAGAGACTGTCTTGAAAGAAGTGGATCCAGAGGTTCTTGTCAGCGGTGTATGGTTGAATCTTCCTAACATACGAACAGAGGTGCAACTTTGGGCAAGAAACCCCGTTGTATTTAGCAAAGATTGGTGCTTTAAACTTGTGGGGAATTACCACCCCAGATGAGAGACCTAAATTACCAAAGTCCAGACCAGGCACTTTCTGAACTTCCATCGCGCTCAACCGGTCTTCCAGTTGTTTATATCTATCCTCAGCCAGAGGATACTGGTCTTTGTCAAAGTCAGTCTCGTGGTCAGATACCACAGGGCTAGGAACTCTCCTTTCTTCTTGGATTTCTCCCCCTCCAGATGAGTGAGATAGATTGACTTCATCTCGTAGTCTGTTTCCAAACCTGTGCCCCATGTTCAAGAGGATTGTCTTCTTCTTCTTCTTCTTCTTTTTCTCTTTCAAGATAAGGGTCTTCAGATCTTGCTGACCCTTATCCAAGTTCATGAACAATTCCTGAAATTGAGCGTTTTGAGCTTGTAGCGCCTTGATGGCTTGGTGAGTTGATGTTTCAGAAGACATGATGCTGAAATAAACAGCGAAGAAGATAAGAAACCTGTAATGGGTACGTGTGATGAGGTGCATGGAATGAAATGCGTATGATATGATTTCAAAGACTTTGGAGATTCAAATTCATAAACCAAGAATGAAACACACTTTTATTAGATAAACTTTGAATTCAATTGTTCAACAGATGCCGTTAAGGCGTTACAAGAAAGAAAAACTGAAAAAGTAAATCAAAACTAGAAATAATCAAAAGATAATCAATGCTCCCATGGTCGTTTCTTGATGGTGCGGACATAGTCATTGAGGATCCACTCGTTCTCCAGCTGCCTTGTCAACTTTTGAATCATCTGCTCTTGCTCGTGATACTTTTCTCTGTAAGTATCCCGCTCTTCTCTCAGCTGCATCCATGATCTCTTTAATTCCCCAATGTCAGTAGGCATGTATGTATGGAGGATGGTAGGAGGAACCCCTTCTTCATTAGCAACCTCAACAATTATAGGCAAGACGGCTTCATACGACATTCCCAGCTTTTGGGCACGGATTCGAACCCATCAGAGATATGGCTCCATTAAAAGAGAAGTCTTCGCACCTAGCTCGTGCGGATCAGACCTGTGTACTCTATCCCAAGCTCTTATGAATCTGCGGTGTTGCTCGTCACTATCCCTTTGGAAGTCAAAGACAATACTTGGCATCAGCAACTCATGAGGTCCTTCCTTCCTAGCTCGCCCAAATTGACGTAAGGCCAAGCACGGGTTATAAGTGATTCCTCCATGGGTTCCTAGCAGTGGAACATTCGGGTACTCCCCACAGTGATCAATAATAGCCACGTCTTGCATGCCCTTGGTAGTCCAAATGATGTCATTATGGGAGAGAGACATGATCCTGTAGGCCCAGCCTATGCCTTCCTTGTTCTTCAAAACTGATTTGGGGAGGTGAGAAATAAACCACCTCGCCAGCAATGGCGCACAACACATAAGGGTTCCCCGTTCCCGAGCAGTACGAGCATAAAGAGAGTGAAGAATGTCACCCAAAAGAGTGGGTACTGGATTACTGGACATGAAAATCTTCACTACATTCACGTCGAAGAAGGAATCCGAATTAGGAAACAACACCAAACCATATATGAGAAGAGCCAGAATATCTTGAAATGTCTGGAAGTCTATACTGTCCCAGAACTGATTAGCCTTACCAACCAAGAATTTAGTCAAGAAGCCCTTTGTTCCACTACGAGTTTCCCAATTAGACATTACCTCAGCCTTTGTCAGATGGAGGGCTGAAGCAATCTCTTCCGGACTAAGGATCTTCTCCTAACCTGTGAACGGGGTTTGCTCCAGAATAGAGATACCAAGCAGATCAGAGAACTTTTCTAAGGTAGGGACCAACTGGAAGTCCGGAAAAGTAAAGCAATGGAACAGTGGATCAAAGAATTGGACTAAGACACTCATCATCTATTCATCCATCTTGGAGGTGACCAAACCAAGGAGGTTCCCATGTCTTCTGATAAAGGAGGAAGTATCTGGCATCTTTGCAACCAATTCCTTGAGCTGAGTGGGAACCTGGACAAAGTTGATCTGAATAGTGTTTCTACGCATGGGTGCCATGACCTACAAAACAGAACAAAGATGAATCCCCTCTGTCTTTGAAATAGGTTAGTCTTGATGCAAGATGCATGCAATGTCATGATAGAAACACATCACAAGTATCCAAAAATAGAAAACATGGTAAAGGCAAATAAGTCACAAAGATAACCCTTAGATTTCAGGCTGGCAAGGAGTTTAGGTTTTACCTTCTTTCAGTTTAGTTGGTTTAAACCTGTCCTAGAATAGTAACTGGGTTCTAGAGGATCTCAATATCACTGACTACCCTCGATCGGTCATAATTCTAATTTAGCAACCTTTTCTTGCAGCCGGAATCATCGCGAGAGTTTAGTCTCAATGAGTGTAGCATACTGCTACTGTTCTATGGCTAAGTTGGTCAATTAAAGGTTCTAAGGTCAGTTGGTGCTTAATGACCCCTTAAAAAACCCATATTCTCCTTGTTGCGCCACAAGGGATATCGATACATACTAAAGTGCCACACCAACGTAGCTACTGCTTCAACCGTATCGGTCTACGCTGTATAGTTCCCTCACAGTTTATTGCTACTTACCTAAAGGGTATCCCCCAGATCCGGGTTAGGATCTATAGTAACTCCGATTCAACCCACAAAGATAAAGCATACAAGTCAAGCAATTGAAAACATTATGAACTATTCCTAAGGTACACCCCACTTATAAGAACTCCCCAACAGAGTCGCCAGTTCTGTGATACGGTGCAAAGAATTGACTGTTTTTTGGAACGCTGGTTCGCATTTTGCGTTTGTTTTCGCAAAATGTCGCGGTAAGCAAGAGTCGCCACCGAATTTTATTTTATCCAACAAGGAAAGGAAAAAAGCACAGAAAAATTCCTTTTTCAAGATATTTCTCGGGTTCGGGGTGAAGATTATAGAAAGGGAAGGTATTAGCACCCTTTCTATCGGTAGTTATCTACGGGCTCTTAGGTACTTGCTCAATTGTTTTCAAAATGGTTTTCTTTGTGCTTGTGGGTTTGAAAAAGTTTTTGTTTGAAAACTTTGATTTAACTCTTGCTTCTATCCTCAAGAGCGTATGAAGTGTTTTGAAAACTTTGTTCGAAAAGTGTGTAAGTGTGAAAAGTTTTGTTTTTGAAAGAGCAAGTATATAAGAACCATCTACCTACTCGAAAAAGGAATCGTTCTATGCCAATTTCCTTTAGACAATGCTATCCCACTATTAATGAGTAGGTAGCACCGTCGTTGGAATTTGAGGGTCAATTCGAATGAGGGACTTACGGTCACTAAAGCAATGTTAGGACGCCTTAGCGGTAACCCTAATGTCTTAGATCATTTGTTTGAGGCAACAATATCCAAGGCAACTGTTTCAAGGCAACTATGATCTTTTAGACAAGAGGACGACCTCTAAAACGACCTATACTCAATGACCGTGTACGAAGGCAACCAAGTGGGGTGTACCCTAAGAGTGCACATGTGCGAGTGTGTCGTTTTCGATTATTTTTATCTTTGTACATGTTATAGGTGATCTAATTTGATTTTAAAATTAGCATTTAGTCTTGTCATGCAACCCTATTATCAAACATCTAATAGTTATAATTTGCGGAAATAAAATGCGGAATTTAAATTACAAGGCATCGGGTATTTATATCGCCAAAGACAAACCCTTTGAAAAATAAAATAAAGCGAATAAAAATAATTAAATGTCCTATTTAGCTATTACAATCCGGAAGTAAGTACATTATTGGATAAAAATAAGCAACGCGTGCGAGAAATTAAATCGAGCGCATGATTAGGGTTTTGACCCTTTTGGTTAAAGAAAATATTTTTTTTTGTTTTTATTTTGAGAAAGAAATAAATCCTAAATTAAATACTAAATAAAATAAAATAAATTAATTAATAAAAACAAATTATTTTTGTAGTTTTTTGATCATTTAGGAAAGAAATTATAATAATTAAATTAATGGTTAAAAACTAATTAAGTCTAATTAATTTTATTTATTTTACAAAAAAAGAATTAAAGTTTTCTAATTAAAACCTAATTAATTAATTAATTAATATAAAAAATAATAGAATTTTAAAATTCGATTTGAAATAAAAATATTTTTTGTGACTTTATTTAATAAAAGGAATTTTGTGATTGGTTAGAAATTAAATAAAAATAATAAAACAAATAATAAAACTAAATAAATGAAATAGAAGAGAGAGGGGTTTGGGCCTGTTTTGGGAGTATAAGTAGTAATTTGAAGGCCCAAAAATACTGGCCTTTTTGGACTTTCTGGGATCTGGTGCTTGTGCGTTGACCAACGCTTCTATGGACCTTCAGACCCTGGCCACCAGATCTGGCCAATGGCCATCTGGATATTGAATGGACAAGGACGCATGGTAGGCTGCAAGCTAACGCGCGCATGGGAATACCTGAAAGACAAAATTATTAAGAAAGTGGGGGACCTGAGATTCGAACCCAGGTCCTGAAGGATAATGCGTTGCACGTTTGCCACTACACCATGTTGTTCTGTTTGTTAGTATAATATGAATAAACAATAATATAATAAAACAAAGTTAATGGCCAGAACAAAAAATAAAAAAACACGCGCTATTTGAATAACGTAATGGATGGACGCCACGTATTGTCCCTGTCCTCCCAACCGTGGCTAAAAATGCAAAAACTTATACCAACGGACAGGGGTCCGTCACTACAAGCCTGGTCCATTCCAAAATCTTGCATAGGCCATGAAAATGCATTCTAAGAGCATGGTTGAACTCGTCGTCTCCTCCTGATTATAACCATGCCCATTATTGGGGCCAATTTTCCCTGAAACAAAAATCCCTAAAACCAGAAACAAAACCCTAACAATGGTGGTTTGTGCTACATCGCATATAAATGGAATTGGTTGTTATAGAAGGTTAGCAAATGACATGGTAATCACAAATATGTAGTTATTTCATGAAAGCAATGCCTAATTTATGAAACACGAAATCAAGAACAGGGTGGTTTTGTGGACCACTTACAACACTTGGGAGGGTCTGAAAACACGTTGTCTTGATTGGTTTAGCTTGTGAGAATTTCCAGGAATCAATTGTGATATGTCTCAGCTCTTGAAAACACCTCTAACTATGATTTCGATCTCAAGCTTTTTGTGAATTTTCAAATCTTGTTCTGCCTCTCTCTGCACTTTCCAACCATGATCTCGTATCCCTTGGCTTGCTTATGTAATATGCTTTGTATTAGGGTAGAAATTATGGACTGAATCCCTTCATATCAATGCACATGAATGTGATTTGATCTCCATTATTAAACCTTCCAAATTTGATTTGATTCAATCTTTTTGCACATGATTTTGCTTGATACGAATTTGATGGTGATGCTAGCTGTGAACAAAGCCTAAAACAATCAAAAAATCAAGAGTTATTAATTATTTGGATTTTCTATGATTTTATTTGATTTAAAATGAATAAATTCAATAAAAAAACAAATTAAATAATAAAAATGAAATATGGGCTCATGGCTGAAGCTAGGACACGTGGGCAACTATACAATCTCAAATCAAGTTGAAAAGAATGGGCCCATTTGACAAAATTTGAAGTTTTGGGGATAGTTGACTTTTGGCAATTTTGCAAAAAAGTCCAACTTCAACAATGCATAACTTCTTCAATTTTGAACTTTTGGAGGTGTTCTGGGACTTTTTAGAAAGCTTGAGTTGTCCTATAACCAACCCTTATGGTCTCATCTCATTTTGATATTCCATTATCAAGTTATAATCTTTGGCAAAAAGGTGTTTTTGTTGACTTTCAAAAATGACATATAATGTCCAAATTCATAACTTCTTGTGACTGCATTTTTTGATCTTGGGGTATGAAGATGGATTGTTGGGAATTTTATCCTATTCAAAATGAGCTTTGAATGGGTCATTTATCATAAAGTATGAGAAAGTTATGCTTGGTCAAACTTGAGTTGACTTTTCCTACAAAACCCTAATTTAACAACTCTTGAGTCTTGATGAATTTTGAGCAATCCTTGATGAATCATGATCAAACATTGATCAAATGATGAAATATCCTTCAAAATGAGAATGTTGACAAAAAATCTTGAAGTTTGACTGTATTTGGGTCACATTTGACTTTTGCCCTAGCACAGTCGATTTTTGGACCTTTGAGCAATTGACTGACCAAACTTTCTCTGCAAGGCTTGAAATTTGACATGGATGATCTTGAGAACATATTAGGACACTGGGGAGCACTTAAGGTAATTTAGACTCAAGGATCTCGATGCAACACAAAACCCTAATTTGGGGTAGATTGCCTTAGGAGATAACTTGTCTGACCAACTCTTGAGCAACCTTGAGCCACTTGGAGATTTTTCTTGCAATGTCTTGAGAAATATGGGAGGGAAAATTTTGGGGTACAACACAAAGGAATCTGCTTCAAACCACTTTGTAAAGTAATCAATGGCTACCAAGATGAAACGATGCCCTTTGGATTCCATAGGTCTGATCTCGCCGATCATGTCGATGCCCCACATTGCAAAAGGCCATGGAGCCGTCAAGACGTTCAGAGGTACTGGAGGTATATGCACCTTATCAGCATAGACTTGGAATTTGTTACATGTCCTAGAATGATGATAACAGTCAGCTCCCAAAGTGGACCAATAATATCCTGCCCGAAGAATTTTCTTTGCTATGGTGTGTCCACGGGAATGAGTCCCGAAAGTACCTTCATGTAAATCTACCATGATCCTTTCTGCCTCGTTCTTATCCACACATCATAGCAAGGTTAAATCATGGTTATGCTTGTAAAGGATACCATTACTGATGAAGAACTTCACCGCGAACCTCCTCAGAAACTTCTTATCATTAACAGATGCACCCTCGGGGTACTCCTGAGCCTCAAGATACCTCTTCACCTCATGAAACCAGGGTTTATCTGCTACCTCTTCAGTCTCAATGTCACAACAATGTGCAGGTTCATCCAACCTTTCAATGATAATCCGGGGAGCTTCGTTGTCCCAATTGACTTTGAACATAGAAGACATCGTAGCCAGCGTGTCCACCAACTGGTTCTCCTCTCTAGGGAAGTGTTCAAAGGTTATCTCTTCGAAGTGCGGAAGCAACGTAAATACATACTCCTTGTAAGGAATAAGATTTGGGTGTTTCGTATCCCACTCGCCTTTGATCTGGCCGATCACGAGAGCGGAATCTCCGAATACACTCAAGAACTTAATCCTTAGGTCAATTGCTGCTCGAAGACCCATAATGCATGCTTCATACTCCGCCATGTTATTGGTGCAGTTGAAACATAATCGGGCGGTGAATGGAGTATGAGAGCCTTTAGGAGATATGATCACGGCGCCAATTCCATTACCCAAAGCGTTTAAAGCTCCATCAAAGTACATAGACCATCGGGATCCTTCCTCAGGTCCTTCATCCGGTCCAGGTGTCTCACAGTCAGTTACTAGCATGCTATTCTCATCCGGGAACTCGAAGTTCATAGACTGGTAATCATCCATTGCCTGATATGCCAGATGATCTGCCAACATACTTCCCTTGATTGCTTTTTGGGTCGTATATTGGATGTCATACTCAGTCAAGATCATCTGCCATCTTGCGATTCTTCCGGATAAGGCAGGCTTTTTGAAGATATACTTGATAGGATCTATCTTTGATATCAATAGAGTAGTGTGAGTCAGCATATACTGTCTCAGCCGGCGAGTAGCCCATGCCAAAGTGCAGCAAGTTTTCTCGAGCAACGAGTATCGGGTCTCGCAGTCGGTAAACTTTTTGATAAGGTAATAAATAACATGCTCTTTTTGGCCAGACTCGTCATGCTGCCCCAACACACACCCCATCAAATTGTAGAGTACTGTCAAGTATAAGATCAAAGGTCTCCCTTCAACTGGCGGCATCAGAATATGTGGCTCTTGGAGATACTCTTTGATTCTTTAGAAAGCAGCCTGACATTCATCGTTCCATCTTACCACTTGATCTTTCTTCAGTAACTTGAAGATTGGCTCACAAGTAGCAGTCAAGTGTGAGATGAATCGGGCAATGTAGTTCAGAAGTCCCAGAAAGCCTCTGACTTCTTTTTCGGTTCGGGGAGCTGGCATTTCCTGTATAGCCTTCACCTTTGCAGGATCCACTTGAATACCTTTATCACTTACTGTGATCGGTGGATCTGGAACTGACTGTTTAACGCTGGTTCGCGAAATGTCGCGGAAGCAAGAGTCGCCACCGTCTTTTATTTTCTCCAAATGGAAAGGACAAAAGCACAGAAAAATTCCTTATAGAGATTGCTCTCGGTTCGGGAGGTAGGTTATAGAAAGGGAAGGTGTTAGCACCCTTTCTATCCATGGTTATCCATGGGCTCTTAGATACTTGCTCATTGTGTTTTCAAAATTGTTTGCTTGCTTTTCAATGTGGGTTTAAAAAAGTTTCTTTGAAAAATTTCAGTTCGACTCGTACGTCAGAGTGTTTGAAAAATTTGCTTTGAAAGCTTTTGAAAAGTGTTGGTGTGAAAAGATTTCTTTTTGTTTGTTTTTGAAGAGAGCAAGTATCCTTGAGAACCTACCTACCCTAAGGAATTCGTCTGTGTAAATGTCCTTAAAAGTAGTGCCATCCCACCATTGAGAGGTAGGTAGCACCACCGTTGGAGGTGTTCGGGTCAATTCGAGTTTTAGGGACGTGGTGATCACCAGAGCAATGGGAAGACACCTTAGAAGCTACCCTCATGCCAGGTTCCCGGATCATGAGGACTTACTAAGACGTCCTCTACTCGACGATCACCTTTCGAAAGGCAACAGTGAGGCGTACCCTAGGGGTGGTGTGTGCGAATTTGTGTGTCAGTTTCATTGATATTTGTCTTGTCATGTTTGTTGTGATCTACGCTTGATTTTATTTTAAGTCCATACATTCTTTCATGCTTATTTAACAGTTAATATTTGCGAGGAAAATAAATCTAAAGCTATTACAAATGGCGCGGGTCCACATCGCCAAAATTAAACCGGACCCGATTTGACGGAAGATAAATAAAGCGAATAAAAGTGCGAAAAGTTAAATTGTTACAAGGCCTTGGGAGAATTACATAATTATAATAAGCGACATAAAATAAATGTGCGAAATTAACAATTAAAAATATGGGCGTTGGGCCCTTTTGCAAAATTAAATAAATAAAGAATTTAAAATTAAAATAGGAATGTTTTTTTTAGTATTTTTGTATGTTTTAAGATTTAAAAGAAAAAAGAATTGATTGAAATTAAAATAAACCCTAATTCTAATTATTTTTAGTTATTAAGAAAATATTGAATTTTTGACCTAATTTAAACCTAAATTATTTATGTACAATTTAATTATGAAAATAAATAAATAATAATATTATGATAGAAAGGAAAAAATTAAAAAAGAATGGAAATTGTTAATTAACCTAATTCTAATTATTTTTTATTTAATATGAAAAGAATTAAAATTGCAAACATCCTAACTAAAACTAAATTCATTATATGTTAATTTATTTACAAGAAATAATTATAATAAAAATATTTATTATTTTTGGTCTTTTCTGATTTTTTTTGATGTTTTTATATTTTGTAAAAATAATAATTAAATTAAAACAGCAAAACAAGTAAAATAATAATTAAAAAAGATAAGAAAAATAAATAAAACTTGCAAACCAGGGTGGGGGTGTAGTCCCCAACTTGGAGGTTTTGATGGTAAAGCCTGGCCCATTAAGATTCAGATTCGTTGACTTTTGTGCAAGCATATGACGCGTCTGACTATGGTACATGGTGCTCTCCCAATCTTTGCCCTTGGCTTGATCTCATGGGACGCGTGGCTGCTGATTCTTGAGGATGCATGGTACGTTTTTATCTTGGACGCTGCATGGGAACACAATTTGCAAAATAATATAGGAAACAAGACAGACCTGGGATTCGAACCCAGGTCTTGGACGTTGCAAGCTCAACACCTGTACCACTACGCTAGTTTGATCACGTTTAACATATAATATCAAATAAATAATATAAAATAAAAACTGTATTAGTGGGAATCCGCGCGCGAAAGTTTGAACGGACCAATCCACGCCTGACACTGCATCGTCTTCTTCCTTTTTTCCTGAAACACAAACCTTAAGCAACGGTTTTAGATGCGTGGGTTTAGGCAGCTTTTAGAAAAATAGCGAATAGCTCAATTCTAAATATAAATTAGGCGCGACTAGATCAATCTCTTCGTCCAAATGCGTTGATTGCAATGGTGGTACTGTGATGGTCTAATTTTTCTTGATTAAGAAACCCCTAATTGGGAGCTCTGCAAACCCTAGACGACATCAATGGCCAAATCACATATATTGCACAAAAACGAAATTAATTGGCATGGTTAGCATCAGAACATTATGAGGAACAATAATCCATGAATAAAAATGCAAAAGGATGCGTGAATTATGCTATACGATTTCAAAAATTTCGTGACACAGTTTGAACATAATCTACCAATTCTTGAAGCTTTGTTTGTTGTTTGTGATTGGCACACGTTCAGAGAACCACAATGAAGCTATTGGAATGGAAATTAAGGCTTGAATCCACTTGTAACCTTGAAATCAGTTTTCTGTTTTATGGAACAAAAATTCAAGTTTGCAAAGTGTTCTTGGGCGCAGCTTTTTGTCTAATGCCATTAGGTTTGTGATTCTGAATATGTAGTAAAGCTTTTAGGTCAACAAAACTTGATAAAATCCAAGGCATTCATTGTTTTCAATATTTGATTTTCTAAGAATCTTTACATATCTTTTTCATGTGCAATTTTGTTCAATCATGCCAAATCAAACCAAAACTTGCCTAATTAGGATGTGCACGAAATATTGACCTTGAAATGTGTACAAAAAGATTTGTTTGGTTCATTTAGATATTTTTCACACATTTAATTAATTTAATTGAATTAATATAAATAATAATCCAAATAAATAAATAAAAAATGAGAAAATGCTTCCCTTTGGGCCAAGTGGTCGTGCATAGGCTTGGAATGATGAATCATGGAAGAAAAATGGGCCCATTAGCAAATTTAAGTCATTTGAACCATTGTTGACTTTTCAAAATTCCTAAAAATTTCCCAACTTCCACAAGGCATAACTTGCTCAATTTTTAAGCTTTTCATATGTTCTTGGACATTTTGGAAAGGTCTTTGAGTCCTCTAACCAATGCCTTTGGTCCCATGTCATTTTGATTTACCAATCTCAAGTTATGGCCTTTGACTTAAAGTCCCTTTTTGTTGACTTTTGAAAATGACCTATAATGTTGAAATTGATAACTTTTTGTGAGAGCATTTCTTGGACTTGAAGTATGAAGATGAGTTGTAGGAAATGTCTTTCTCTTCAAAATGAGCTTTGGATGGAATTTTTCTGATAATCCATGTGAAAGTTATGCCCTGGTCAATTTCCGTTGACTTTTTCAACTGTCCAAATATAGTAACTTTTGTATCTTGATGATTTTCTGAGCCAAATTTTGAGAATCATGATCAAGCATTGATCAAATGATGTTTGTGGCTTCAAAATGATATGTTGACCAAAAATTTGAACTTTTGACTGTCAAATGACCATTTTGCCCCTACAGTTGACTGTAGTGCAATCTAGGGTTTTGACTGTGCAATTTTGAGCTGAATGCCTTGAAACTTGATGTGAGGATGCTTGACCACATTTGTGAGCATATGGGACTTGATTGAGCCTTTGAAAACTTCCTTTTCTTGACCAGAACACAAACCCTAGTTTTGACTGTATAGGAGACAGTTGAGCTGCACAACCCTTGGGGAATTTTGTGACTTGGCTTGGCAATTTCTTTGAGAATATGGGAGGGAAAATTTTGGGGTACAACAGTTGCCCCTGTTCAATCTTCTTAGACCTGAGGATGCAGATTGGCTGACGTGCCTTTCGTAATCCGAGGGTAGAAGATGATTGGACACCAGAGTGCCCAGAAATTTGCGCTCACATGTTGGCAGTGTGATGGAATGGGCTTATAGATGCCATTTAGAGATTGCTGGATAGGGTGATGGGCTTATAGATGCCATCTGGACGTTGATTGCGGGGGAGATTCCTTAGCGAGCACCTGCATACCTGCAAAAGAGAAATGAGTACCTGACACGTTGCAGGAGCTGATTTTAGATGCTTGGCATAGATATGTCCTGACTGGTTACAGGAGCTGAGTCTGGAGCTTCAAACGCTGATGAATGAACCAGGGATGGTTACTGCTTTAGCATGAATGGTAAGAGAACCTTGGGTGATTTTAACTTCAACAACGCTCGTTGAGGAAAATCTTGGCGGGAATTACCATCTTTGCGGTATCGGAACGGGAACCATAGACCCTTATAATCTGAAAGGGAATCGCCTCACTCGCTGTCGGAGAGGGAATCATAGGAAAAGGAATTGTCACCTCACACACCGTCGGAGAGGGAAACAAAAGAGACTATCACCTCACACTCATCGTCGGAGAGGGAAACATCTAAAAAAGGAATTACCACCTCACGCACTTGTCGGAGAGGGGACCACAAAGACTATCACCTCACACTCATCGTCGGAGAGGGAAACATCTGAAGAAGGAATTACCACCTCACGCACTTGCCGGAGAGGGGACCATAAGACTATCACCTCACACTCATCGTCGGAGAGGGAAACATCTGAAGAAGGAATTACCACCTCACGCACTTGCCGGAGAGGGGACCATAAGAGAATATCACCTCACACTCATCGTCGGAGAGGGAAACATCTGAAAAGGACTTACCACCTCACACACCGTCGGAGAGGGGACCATAAGAGAATATCACCTCACACTCATCGTCGGAGAGGGAAACATCTGAAAAGGATTACTACCTCACACACCGTCGGAGAGGGAACCATAAGAGAAGGAATTACCACCTCACGCACTTGCCGGAGAGGGGACCATAAGAGATTATCAACTCACACTCATCGTCGGAGAGGGAAACATCTAAAAAAGGAATTACCACCTCACGCACTTGCCGGAGAGGGGACCATAAGAGACTATCACCTCACACCCATCGTCGGAGAGGGAAACATCTGAAGAAGGAATTACCACCTCACGCACTTGCCGGAGAGGGGACCATCATTTCTGCTGAGTCTTTATCAGAAAAATCTGTTGGGAGTCGATTTAGCTGGACTAGAGAAGACTTTGAAATATGTTTGAGCATTTTAACTGCGTCTTTCCTGAAAGGTAAAGGTCAGTCATATGCGATGCATGATATGGATCAAGCAATGATGTTCTCAACATAAATGAGATTTGTATGATATGATGCGTCTATGCGTGCTATAATGATGTATACGATGTTTTATGAATGTTTTCGTCTAGGAAAATAGATCCTTGACGGGTGCCGGGAAGTCGTATCCTGGGCTGATGTTTGAAGAATAAGCTTGTACTTCCGCTGGGGATGATAGTTGCAAGAATACCGGTAGGAGAAGATGACTCCGTTGCGGAATAAACTTGGCAAATGGACGATTCTGCGGGGAGAAAAGATACTCTGACGACCATGCTGGGAAGCAATACTCTGTGGGGAGAGAAATACTTCGTTGAGTGTTGACGATTATTTGCTGAGGATGTCTTTGTTGTTGGAAGTGTTAATGGACTTCGCTGGGGATAGGAAAGAAATACGTTGACGACGACCTTTCCGTGGCTTTTGGCTGAGGATAACCCAGTTATATCCTGTTAAGGAAATAACTCTTTAAATAAAGCCGGACGACGCGTTCGTGCTCTGCGAGGGGATAAGCTTCCAGAATTTACTGGGGATAAGCTTACTGCTTGAGGATATGAATTCCAATTTTCCTGGGGAAACTGGATTGGACTCTTCTGGGGAAGTTTTGATATGCTGGAGAAGTGATTCCTTTGAATGTTGAGATACCGCCGGGGAACAATCTTTAGGCCAAGACTGCCGGGGACATTTGTTAAAAATATATACTGTTGGGGAAGTATTGAGATCTACTGGAGGATACTCAATTTCCTGGAGATTCTGATAGTAGCTTGGAGAAGAATGCATTGTTTGCTGATTCTCTGGGGAATTGAGGTGTACTGGTTATGTTCTTTAGCTGAACCTACCTTGGTACCTTGGAGGATAGAACAATTAGACTGCTCAGACAACTCTTTTTATTGCCCCTGTTTCTAGTGTCACCTGCAATGAATTCCTTTGTTTCGTATGCAAATATTTATGAGTTAGCAAATTATTGTCAATGCATATATCACAAATTGAACCTTGGACGTTCTTCGCAAAACAAAATAGAAAAAAGAAAAATACTTGGCACGTTTAACTGAAAATATATTTGTATTGATTTTGAATGGCCTGAAAATAGGCGTTTTGTGTACAAGAGGCTGACGTCCTAGTAAGAGGTACGTTGCCGATCAAAAGAGTTTATACAAGTTTTGTACAAGAGGAAAATAAACAGCTGTGTGAAATATGAATGATCCACTGGGTTTCAACTCTGCTATTGTCTTTATAACTCCGAGCGTCTCATCACTTGATGACCTTGGTTGAAGGTGAAGCTGACTGATCGATGCCGTCTGAACTTGATGTAGATACCGGATTCGGGATGCAAAGTGATCCAATGAGACATAGTATTACGCTTTTATCCCTAATTTTTGCCTGGACCGCCCTTTCGGGTTTTCAGTCCACCGGGATACCCATTTTTGCCCAAGCCGCCTTTTCAGGTTTTCGACTTGCCGGGTGTACAGATTTTTTCATTTTCATCCCTTCATTTTGCCCGAACCCTTTTGGTTCGACGGGAAGCCCTAATTTTTGCCTAGGCATGTCAGCCTAGCGGGTCTTTTTTCATCGTAGTATTTTTTAACTATGTCTGCATTGGCGGGGTGAGGAAGGTCGTCACCATCCATGTTGGTTAAGATCATTGCTCCTCCTGAGAACACATGCTTAACCACAAATGGCCCTTCGTATGTAGGGGTCCATTTGCCCCTTGGATCACTCTGAGGAAGGATGATTCGCTTGATTACCAGATCCCCAACTTGATATTCATGTGATCTGACCTTTTTGTTAAATGCCCTGATCATCCGTTTCTGATACGTCTGACCATGACAGATAGCAGCAAGTCTCTTTTCATCAATGAGATTGAGCTGATCGAGTCGTGTCTGGATCCAATCATCTTCGTTCAGATTTGCATCCTTCATTATCCGGAGAGAGGGAATTTGTACTTCGATCGGCAAGACTGCCTCCATGCCATAAACCAGAGAGAAAGGAGTTGCCCCGGTTGACGTCCTAGCTGAGGTACGGTACCCATGCAGAGCGAACGGTAACATCTCGTGCCAATCTTTGTAAGTCACTGTCATTTTCTGTACGATCTTCTTGATGTTTTTATTTGCTGCTTCTACAGCCCCATTCATCTTCGGTCTGTAAGGAGAAGAATTGTGGTGCTGTATCTTGAACTGTTCGCAGAGCTCAGCGATCATCTTATTGTTCAGATTGGTACCGTTGTCCGTAATAATCCGCTCAGGGACGCCGTACCGACAGATCAGATTGTGTCGAATAAACCGTGCCACAACAGTCTTGGTTACCGTAGCATAGGATGCTGCCTCAACCCACTTCGTAAAATAGTCAATCGCCACTAGGATGAAGAGATGTCCATTGGATGCAGTAGGTTTAATTTCGCCGATCATGTCTATGCCCCACATTGCAAACGGCCAAGGCGCAGTCAGGACATTCAGGGGAACCGGAGGAACATGCACCTTGTCTGCATAGATCTGGCACTTGTGGCATGTCCTGGAGTGTTGGTAACAGTCAGCTTCCATTGTAGACCAGTAATATCCTGCCCGTAGGATTTTCTTAGCCATAGTGTGTCCACTGGAATGCGTACCAAAGGTCCCTTCATGTAGCTCTTCCATGATTCTTTCCGCTTCAGTCTTGTCCACACAACGCAGTAAGGTTGAATCATGGTTTCGCTTGTACAAGATGCCGTTGCTTAGGAAGAACTTGGCTGCAAACCTCCTCAGGAATTTCTTATCATTGACAGATGCCCCTTCAGGGTATTCCTGAGCTTCCAGATATCTCTTCACTTCGTGGTACCAAGGCTTCTCAGTTACCACTTCAGTTTCGAGATCACAACAGTATGCCGGTTCGTCCAGTTTCCAGATGATGATCCGGGGAGCTTCATTATCCCATTTAACCTTGAACATTGAAGACATTGTAGCTAACGCGTCCGCTAACTGATTCTCTTCTCTTGGGAGGTGCTCAAAGGTTATCTCCGTGAAGTGGGGAATCAGGGTCAACACACATTCTCTGTAAGGAATCAAGTTTGGATGTTTCGTATCCCACTCTCCTTTGATCTGATTGATCACAAGAGCGGAATCTCCGAAGACACTTAGAAATTTGATCCTGAGGTCGATCACAGCTTGAAGACCCATGATACACGCCTCATACTCCGCCATGTTGTTAGTACAGTTGAAACATAGCCGGGCAGTGAGTGGAGTATGAGTACCTTGTGGGGATATGATTATGGCGCCGATACCATTTCCCAAAGCATTAGAGGCTCCGTCAAAGTGCATAGACCATCGGGATCCTGGCTCAGGTCCTTCATCCGGTCCAGGTACTTCACAGTCAGTTACAATCATGATGCTTTCATCCGGAAACTCGAAGTTCAATGATTGATAGTCATCTACAGCTTGATGAGCTAAGTGGTCTGCCAATACACTCCCTTTGATGGCTTTCTGGGTTGTGTACTGAATGTCGTATTCCGTCAAGATCATTTGCCATCTTGCAATTCTCCCAGACAGAGCAGGCTTTTCGAATATGTATTTTATCGGATCCATTTTTGAGATCAGCAAGGTAGTGTGAGTCAGCATATACTGTCTCAGCCGGCGAGCAGCCCATACCAAAGCGCAGCAAGTTTTCTCAAGCAGTGAGTATCGGGTCTCACAGTCGGTAAACTTTTTGCTAAGGTAATAAATGGCGTGCTCTTTTCGGCCAGACTCGTCATGCTGCCCCAGCACACACCCCATTGAGTTGTCAAGCACTGTCAGATATAGGATTAGAGGTCTCCCTTCAACCGGTGGCATAAGGATAGGTGGTTCTTGGAGATACTCTTTGATTTTGTCAAAAGCAGCCTGACATTCATCGTTCCAACGAACTACCTGATCTTTCTTCAGCAGCTTGAAGATTGGCTCACAGGTAGCAGTCAGATGTGAGATGAATCGAGCAATGTAATTCAGGCGTCCTAAAAAGCCTCTGACTTCCTTCTCTGTTTTAGGAACTGGCATCTCTTGAATAGCTTTGACCTTAGCAGGGTCCACCTGAATACCTTTATCACTGACCACGAAGCCTAGCAGCTTCCCAGATCTTACCCCGAAGGTGCACTTGTTAGGGTTTAATCTTAGCTTGTACAGTTTCAAACGGTCAAACAATTTCTGCAGATGATCTAGATGCTCTTCCTCAGTCTGGGACCTTGCGATCATGTCGTCCACATATACTTCGATCTCATGATGGATCATATCATGAAATAAGGCAACCATGGCACGTTGGTAGGTTGCCCCAGCGTTCTTCAACCCGAATGGCATGACCTTGTAACAGAAGGTGCCCCACTGAGTAACAAATGTAGTCTTTTCCATGTCTTCAGGTGCCATCTTGATCTGATTGTAACCTGAAAAGCCATCCATGAAAGAGAATACCTTGTGCTGAGCTGTATTATCAACAAGGACATCAATGTGAGGTAAGGGGAAGTCATCCTTGGGGCTGGCCCTGTTCAGATCCCTATAATCGACACACATTCTGACCTTACCGTTCTTCTTAGGTACCGACACCACATTAGAAACCCACTGAGGGTAAGAAGTCACTGCAAGAAACCCAGCATCAAACTGTTTCATGACCTCGGCTTTAATCTTCTCTGACATCTCTGGACGCATCCGATGGACCTTTTGCTTAACTGGAGGGCAGTCTTCCTTAGTAGGCAAGTGATGGACCACAATATCGGTATCCAACCCGGGCATGTCTTCGTAGGACCAGGCAAAGATCTCCATGTAATCGTGTAACATCTTGGTTAACCGCTGCTTCACGCTGAGCTCTAGGTTGGCACCAATCTTTACCTCTTTCCTGTCTGCCTCAGTACCCAGGTTTATTGTTTCCACTGGCTCTTCATGGGGTTGAATTGCCCTCTCTTCCTGAAGCAACAGTCTTGCAAGCTCGCCAGGCACTTCACAATCATCTTCACCTTCGTCTTCGGCTAAGTTGATCGGATTTTCGAAGTCATAATTGGCAGTAGCGGAGTTGTTATCAGTGAGATCCAGAGTGGATTGGAACCTGTATGAGTGAGTGTGTGTGTAAATACAGTTGTTTTGAAAATTATGTAAAGGAAAGGAAAGACAAAAAAGGAACACAATATTTGCAATGCGAAAAACGTCCAAGACTTTCATTCATGATGTATAAAATGACAGTTTGTATGCCCTCACAAATAGAACCACGGTGCCTCGGGTAAGACACCGGGCCATAGAGTTTATCATTGTTTATTACAAAATAACGAAACAAAGAAGTTTATTACTGCGTCACAAAGGTAACAGGGGTATGGTCCTTTGCACTCCAATTGTTCAATCCGTCTTCGGTCGTCGGATAAATCCAGCTGTTGAATTCTGCTTCGTCCACTTCATGATCCTCCCCAACAGCATTCACTACTGAGCTTTTAATAAATACCAGAGGCCTTCCGATCTTCGCTTTCCTCATGGCTCTCTGACCTTCTGTGGTAAAACCCAGCCCAAGTTTATCAGTCTTCTGGGTGAAGTCTGGAAGTCTGCCCCAGTCGGCACATTCACCCTTCTGCACCACAGCCCTGGCATCCTTCAGGGAAGCCATCTTCAAAGGACCACTTGCTTCCGTTGTTTCTGCTGCAATTGGGAACACCTCCTCGAAATGTTGAAAGGGGGTCTCAATGAATTCCCCATCCATCTCAATGTATCTGAAAGAGTTTAGGTGACTCACCATATATTCTTCCTCTCCTTGCACCGTGACAATCTTCCCTCTGACGGGGTACTTCAGCTTTTGATGCAAGGTAGAGGTCACTGCCCCAGCCTTATGTATCCAGGGTCGACCCAGCAGACAAGAGTAAGATGGACGGATGTCCATCACATAAAAAGTGGAATCGAACACCTGAGAGCCCACACGAATCGGAATGTCAACCTCTCCATGGACCATTCTCTTTGAACCGTCAAAGGCCCTGACGATGATGTTGCTGGGTTTCAATTCCAGGCCTTCACAATCTAGACGATCCAGAGCCTTCTTGGGTAGCACATTCAAAGATGACCCAGTATCAACTAACACATGTGCCAAGGTGGTGCCCCTGCATTCAATTGAGACATGCAGAGCATCATTATGATCCCTCCCCTTTGCGGTCAAGTCAGCGTCTGAGAAACCCAAGCCATTGTCTGCCGTTAGACTTGCCACGCAATCGGTGAACTGGACTGCAGAGGTTTCATGTGGCACATGGGCCGTCTTGAGGAATGAGATTAGGGCCTTTGCATGGGCCTCAGAGCACAGCAGTAAAGAGAGCATGGAGATCTTGGAGGGCGTATGCCCCAGCTGTTCCACAACATTAAAATCGCTCTTCTTTATAATCTTCAGAATCTCCTCCATCTCTTGTGGGGAGGCCTCAGCAGCTATGGGTATGGGTGCCTCCACCTGGGCAGGCTCAACTTCAATTCCCTTGCCCCGAGCATTGGATGACTCGGCAGCAGGAGAAACAATCGGATTAGCAGCAGGAACAACAACTGGATCAGTAACAGGAATAGGTGTACTTGTAGGAATTATCAGGAGCGGTCTTCGGGAAGCAGGCGGTGCAATGTCAGGCGAGAAGAGCCTGCCACTGCGGGTAACTTTGGCTGGGCCAGTGATGTCACAGATGCTGGCGCCAGCGTTGAGCTCTTGTTTAATCCCGTTTATATATACATCTGCCCCATAGTGCCAAGGGACAGCTTTATCAGATACATAGGGCAGGGGCCCTGGAACAGTGATAATAACGGGCGCAACGGTCATAATTTGAATGGGCTTCTTCTGGAGAGCCGGGATCGGATTATTGAAGATAGTCACCACAAAAACTTCTTCCATTGGAACCAACCGAACAGCAGACTTCTTGAATAGAATCTCCTTGCTATCCATTAAGCTTTGGATGCCTAACTTTAGCAAGGGACAACCAGATGGGGACACAGCACAGAATAGGCAACCCTCACTACAACCCGGAAATAAACCGGCCTGCAGTAGGTTCTTCTTGACGACCTTTAGAGGAGTGGCTAGATCATCCACAGAAACAGCATAAATGTCTTCATCAACAGCATTTACCCCGTGTTGAGGCATAGGGGCAGTAACTACATTCGGCTTTGCAGGCGCTTCGAATTGTATCTCCTTTGCGTCGATAAGGTCTTGCACCTTATTCTTTAACGCCCAACAGTCATCAGTAGAGTGCCCCGGACTTTCGGAATGGTAAGCACAACGAGCATTCGGGTTGTACTTGGGAGATGTTGTATTGGGGAACTTCGGAGCTTCCCTGATAGTTACTAAGTTGGTGGCTAGCAACTGTGGCAGAACCTGTGATAGGGTCATGCTTAACCGGGTAAACTCCCTCCGGGGTCTTTCAGCCCTTTGAGAATTATTCGACCGAGGAGCGGCAGCAGGCTTAGCAATCATCACCGCGCTGACAGATTGGCGGTGCTCAGGTCTCTCTGATTTCCGGGAACCATATACGGCACTAGATTCCTTCTTGAAGGGTTTCTTTTCCGAACTAGATGACGCACCCTTTGCAATCTTCCCAGATTTCAACCCAGCTTCAATTCTCTCTCCAGTCAAGATCAAATCAGTGAACCCAGCAGAAGAGTTCCCAATGAGATGGTTGAAAAATGGCCCAGATAGGGTCCCCAAGAACATGTCAACCAGCTCCCGATCAGTCAATGGTGGCTGCACCCTGCCAGCCAGGTCTCTCCACTTCTGAGCGTACTCCTTAAAACCTTCGCTTGCACCTAACGCCATACCCTGGAGTTGGGTACGTGTGGGGGCAAGGTCGGCATTATATTGATACTGCTTATAGAAAGCAGTAGCCAACTCCTCCCAGTTACGAACTTTGGTCCCATCCAGCTGATAGAACCATTCGAGATGAGTCCCTGAAAGACTCTCCTGGAAGAAGTGGATCCATAAATTCTTGTCCGCAGAGTACGGCTGAATTTTCCGAACATAGGACCTTAAATGCAGCTTGGGGCAAGACGCCCCGTCATATTTGGAGAAGGATGGTGCTTTGAACTTATGTGGGATAATCACACCAGTCGACAAACCCAGATCTCCGAAATCCATCCCAGGTGCCTGTTGCACCTCCATAGCCTTCAACCTGTCCTCCAGTTGCTTGTATCTGTCATCTGCAGGAGGGTACTGCTCTTCATCAAAATCTGTCTCGTTGTCGGAGACGACCGGACTAGGAATCTTTACTTCTGCCTGAGAAGGACTCTTGCCAACAGAAGAACCAGCCTCTTCATGCTGCAGAGTGTTACCAAACCTTCGGCCCGAGTTGAACAGAACGGTTCTTCTCTTCTTCTTCTTCTCCTTCTTCAGGAGCATAGCCTTCAGTTCTTCTTGGCCTTTAGCCAGACCCTTGATTAGTTCTTGGAACTGCGCATTCTGCGCCTGGAGAGCCTTGATTGATGTCTCGGTTGATGCAGATTCAGGATTCATGATGCTGAAATAAACAGCGAAGAACTGTAAGCAACCTGAAAAGAGGAAAAACCTGCTATGCACATGATGTATGAAATGCGTATGCAATGCATTCAAGGGTTCGAAAGTTCAAATTTGTTGTAGACAACAAGGAACACACGTTATCATTAAAGAAATCATTGTTTAATACATCAAAGCCTCATGGGCAAAAAGTACAAAAATCAAATCAATCCCAGAATACACTGCGCATCCTCTTCGGAGCTATGTAGGTGTTGAGATTCCTCTCTTCATGCAACAGACGGGTGAGCTCCAAGACCTTCTTTTCACTGGCATGCAGACTGGTCTCAAGAGAATTCCTTTCCTCCTTAAGCTGGATCCAGCTCTTTTGCATCTCTTCCCAGGATGTGGGCATATCAGGGTGCTGAATAGTGTAGGACACTTCCCCTTCTGAGACTGGTTCTTTGATTACTGGAAGCATGTGAGGATAAGGCATTACTAACTTCTGGGAGCGGGCTCGTACCCACTTGAGATAAGGCTCCAAAGGGATGGAGTTCCTGTGCCCCAGTGTCTTGCTGTCTATCCTACTGGGCATCCTCCAGGCTCTGATAAATCTCTGGCGAAGTCCTTGAGTATCATTGTCGAAGTCAAAAACTATGTCAGGAATTAACATGTCATGAGGACCATCCCTCCGAGCGTAACCAAACTGTCTCCAAGCCAGACATGGGCTATAAGTGATACCTCCTCTGATTCCAAGTAAAGGAACATTAGGGTACTCCCCGCAACGATCAATGATAGTGACATCTCCTCTGGACCTAGGACACCAATGTATATCTGCATGTGTAAGAGTCATCAACCGTTGTGACCATCTCAAACCCCGCTCATTCTTCAGGACTGATTGTGGAAGGTGCGAAATAAACCACCTTCCTAGGAGAGGAGTGCAACACATAAGGACACCTCTTTTTCTCATGGTTCGAGTGTAACATGAGTGAAGGATGTCCCCCAGCAATGTAGGTATAGGATTCCTGGACATAAAGATCTGAACCGCGCTGATATCAATAAGCTGATCTGGGTTAGGGAACAACACCAGACCATAGACAAGGAGGGCCACAACCTCTTCAAAAGCTTGCAAGTCAAGGGAGTTCCAACATTCAAGGGCCTTTTCAAACAGAAACCTGGCTAAGAACCCTTTGATACCACTTCTAACTTCCCAATGTCCCTTGAGGTCAGATGACTGTAGGTGCAAGGCTTTAGCAATCTCTTCAAGCTTAGGTTCCTTTTCTGTACCGTTGAAGGGTAGCTGATCAAGGATAGGGATCTTCAGGAGCCGGGAGAACTCCTCCAATGTAGGTACCAACTGATAGTCCAAGAAGGTGAAACAGTGATGCAGAGGGTCAAAGAACTGGAACAAGACCTTTATCATATCTTCCTCAATGTTGGTGTTGACCAAGCTGATGAGGCTTCCATGCCTTTCACTGAATGAAGAGTTCTCGGGAATCCTGGATATAAGCTCCTTAAGCTGAGGAGGGATCCTTACAAGACTGACTTGAATGGTCTTTCTACGAACAGTTTCCATGTCCTACAAAACAAGAACAAAGATGAAAATCCGAACCCCTGAAATGGTTAGTCAATGCATATGATGCTGGATGATGTCATGATGCTATGATTAAACACACCACAGATATTTACAAAGACAAACATGTAAGGCACACAAGGCACACAAGACAAGCCCTTAAGGTTTAAGGCCAGCATGGGGTCTGGGTAGTACCCTCTTGAAGTTGGTGGGTTCAACCTGTCCTAATCAAAGTAACCGGGTTCTAAGGTTCCCAATATCACGGGATTGCTTTCGTTGTTCATCGTTTCGATTTAGCCACTGAACTGGCGACCGAAATATTCCAGGAAAGCAACCCTCAACTGAGTGTAGTATCGAGTATCAACCAACCTCGGACCGCACCAAAGTCAGTTATCTCACTACCCTAAAGAGGCCAAGATAGTTCAATTAAGGTTCCTAAGGTCTGTTGATGCTTCACGACACCACGCGGAGGCCCCGTACTCTCCTTGACTGAACTCAAGGGTTACCGGTACACACCAAAGTGCCACATCAACGTAGCAGACTGTTTCAACCATGTCGGTATACCCCGCACAGTTCCCTCACAGCCTTGTTGCTACTTTCTAAGAAAGGTATCCCCAGATCCGGGTTAGGATCTATAGAACTCCCAAGCAACCCACAATTTAAAGCACACAAGGAAAACAATTGAAAACATAGTCATAAGCTAGCCCTAAGGTAAACCTCACTTTATAAAGTATCCCCAGCAGAGTCGCCAGTTCTGTGATCGGTGGATCTGGAACTGACTGTTTAACGCTGGTTCGCGAAATGTCGCGGAAGCAAGAGTCGCCACCGTCTTTTATTTTCTCCAAATGGAAAGGACAAAAGCACAGAAAAATTCCTTATAGAGATTGCTCTCGGTTCGGGAGGTAGGTTATAGAAAGGGAAGGTGTTAGCACCCTTTCTATCCATGGTTATCCATGGGCTCTTAGATACTTGCTCATTGTGTTTTCAAAATTGTTTGCTTGCTTTTCAATGTGGGTTTAAAAAAGTTTCTTTGAAAAATTTCAGTTCGACTCGTACGTCAGAGTGTTTGAAAAATTTGCTTTGAAAGCTTTTGAAAAGTGTTGGTGTGAAAAGATTTCTTTTTGTTTGTTTTTGAAGAGAGCAAGTATCCTTGAGAACCTACCTACCCTAAGGAATTCGTCTGTGTAAATGTCCTTAAAAGTAGTGCCATCCCACCATTGAGAGGTAGGTAGCACCACCGTTGGAGGTGTTCGGGTCAATTCGAGTTTTAGGGACGTGGTGATCACCAGAGCAATGGGAAGACACCTTAGAAGCTACCCTCATGCCAGGTTCCCGGATCATGAGGACTTACTAAGACGTCCTCTACTCGACGATCACCTTTCGAAAGGCAACAGTGAGGCGTACCCTAGGGGTGGTGTGTGCGAATTTGTGTGTCAGTTTCATTGATATTTGTCTTGTCATGTTTGTTGTGATCTACGCTTGATTTTATTTTAAGTCCATACATTCTTTCATGCTTATTTAACAGTTAATATTTGCGAGGAAAATAAATCTAAAGCTATTACAAATGGCGCGGGTCCACATCGCCAAAATTAAACCGGACCCGATTTGACGGAAGATAAATAAAGCGAATAAAAGTGCGAAAAGTTAAATTGTTACAAGGCCTTGGGAGAATTACATAATTATAATAAGCGACATAAAATAAATGTGCGAAATTAACAATTAAAAATATGGGCGTTGGGCCCTTTTGCAAAATTAAATAAATAAAGAATTTAAAATTAAAATAGGAATGTTTTTTTTAGTATTTTTGTATGTTTTAAGATTTAAAAGAAAAAAGAATTGATTGAAATTAAAATAAACCCTAATTCTAATTATTTTTAGTTATTAAGAAAATATTGAATTTTTGACCTAATTTAAACCTAAATTATTTATGTACAATTTAATTATGAAAATAAATAAATAATAATATTATGATAGAAAGGAAAAAATTAAAAAAGAATGGAAATTGTTAATTAACCTAATTCTAATTATTTTTTATTTAATATGAAAAGAATTAAAATTGCAAACATCCTAACTAAAACTAAATTCATTATATGTTAATTTATTTACAAGAAATAATTATAATAAAAATATTTATTATTTTTGGTCTTTTCTGATTTTTTTTGATGTTTTTATATTTTGTAAAAATAATAATTAAATTAAAACAGCAAAACAAGTAAAATAATAATTAAAAAAGATAAGAAAAATAAATAAAACTTGCAAACCAGGGTGGGGGTGTAGTCCCCAACTTGGAGGTTTTGATGGTAAAGCCTGGCCCATTAAGATTCAGATTCGTTGACTTTTGTGCAAGCATATGACGCGTCTGACTATGGTACATGGTGCTCTCCCAATCTTTGCCCTTGGCTTGATCTCATGGGACGCGTGGCTGCTGATTCTTGAGGATGCATGGTACGTTTTTATCTTGGACGCTGCATGGGAACACAATTTGCAAAATAATATAGGAAACAAGACAGGCCTGGGATTCGAACCCAGGTCTTGGACGTTGCAAGCTCAACACCTGTACCACTACGCCAGTTTGATCACGTTTAACATATAATATCAAATAAATAATATAAAAGAAAAACTGTATTAGTGGGAATCCGCGCGCGAAAGTTTGAACGGACCAATCCACGCCTGACACTGCATCGTCTTCTTCCTTTTTTCCTGAAACACAAACCTTAAGCAACGGTTTTAGATGCGTGGGTTTAGGCAGCTTTTAGAAAAATAGCGAATAGCTCAATTCTAAATATAAATTAGGCGCGACTAGATCAATCTCTTCGTCCAAATGCATTGATTGCAATGGTGGTACTGTGATGGTCTAATTTTTCTTGATTAAGAAACCCCTAATTGGGAGCTCTGCAAACCCTAGACGGCATCAATGGCCAAATCACATATATTGCACAAAAACGAAATTAATTGGCATGGTTAGCATCAGAACATTATGAGGAACAATAATCCATGAATAAAAATGCAAAAGGATGCGTGAATTATGCTATACGATTTCAAAAATTTCGTGACACAGTTTGAACATAATCTACCAATTCTTGAAGCTTTGTTTGTTGTTTGTGATTGGCACACGTTCAGAGAACCACAATGAAGCTATTGGAATGGAAATTAAGGCTTGAATCCACTTGTAACCTTGAAATCAGTTTTGTGTTTTATGGAACAAAAATTCAAGTTTGCAAAGTGTTCTTGGGCGCAGCTTTTTGTCTAATGCCATTAGGTTTGTGATTCTGAATATGTAGTAAAGCTTTTAGGTCAACAAAACTTGATAAAATCCAAGGCATTCATTGTTTTCAATATTTGATTTTCTAAGAATCTTTACATATCTTTTTCATGTGCAATTTTGTTCAATCATGCCAAATCAAACCAAAACTTGCCTAATTAGGATGTGCACGAAATATTGACCTTGAAATGTGTACAAAAAGATTTGTTTGGTTCATTTAGATATTTTTCACACATTTAATTAATTTAATTGAATTAATATAAATAATAATCCAAATAAATAAATAAAAAATGAGAAAATGCTTCCCTTTGGGCCAAGTGGTCGTGCATAGGCTTGGAATGATGAATCATGGAAGAAAAATGGGCCCATTAGCAAATTTAAGTCATTTGAACCATTGTTGACTTTTCAAAATTCCTAAAAATTTCCCAACTTCCACAAGGCATAACTTGCTCAATGTTTAAGCTTTTCATATGTTCTTGGACATTTCGGAAAGGTCTTTGAGTCCTCTAACCAATGCCTTTGGTCCCATGTCATTTTGATTTACCAATCTCAAGTTATGGCCTTTGACTTAAAGTACCTTTTTGTTGACTTTTGAAAATGACCTATAATGTTGAAATTGATAACTTTTTGTGAGAGCATTTCTTGGACTTGAAGTATGAAGATGAGTTGTAGGAAATGTCTTTCTCTTCAAAATGAGCTTTGGATGGAATTTTTCTGATAATCCATGTGAAAGTTATGCCCTGGTCAATTTCAGTTGACTTTTTCAGCTGTCCAAATATAGTAACTTTTGTATCTTGATGATTTTCTGAGCCAAATTTTGAGAATCATGATCAAGCATTGATCAAATGATGTTTGTGGCTTCAAAATGATATGTTGACCAAAAATTTGAACTTTTGACTGTCAAATGACCATTTTGCCCCTACAGTTGACTGTAGTGCAATCTAGGGTTTTGACTGTGCAATTTTGAGCTGAATGCCTTGAAACTTGATGTGAGGATGCTTGACCACATTTGTGAGCATATGGGACTTGATTGAGCCTTTGAAAACTTCCTTTTCTTGACCAGAACACAAACCCTAGTTTTGACTGTATAGGAGACAGTTGAGCTGCACAACCCTTGGGGAATTTTGTGACTTGGCTTGGCAATTTCTTGGAGAAATTGGGAGGGCAAATTTTGGGGTACAACACTTACGACAAAACCCAGCAGTTTACCAGATCTCACCCCGAAGGTGCACTTGTCCGGGTTTAACCTCAGCTTGTACAACTTCAACCTGTCAAATAGCTTCTGAAGGTGGTCAAGATGTTCTTCCTCAGTCTGGGATCTTGCAATCATGTCGTCAACGTATACTTCAATCCGATGATGGATCATGTCATGGAACAAAGCGACCATGGCACGCTGATACGTTGCCCCAGCATTTGTCAATCCAAAATGCATGACCTTGTAGCAAAAGGTACCCCATTGAGTAACAAAGGTTGTCTTCTCCATATCCTCGGGAGCCATTTTAATCTGATTGTAACCGGAGAAACCATCCATAATGGAAAATACCTTATGCTGTACGGTGTTGTCAACTAGAACGTCGATATGAGGCAGAGGGAAATCACCCTTGGGGCTTGCCCTGTTCAGATCCCTATAGTCAACACACATTCGAACCTTACCATCCTTCTTCGGAACTGGAACCACGTTGGCAACCCACTGCGGGTAAGAAGTAACTGCTAGAAAACCGGCGTCAAACTGTTTCATAACTTCAGCCTTGATTTTCTCAGACATCTCTGGGCGCATTCGGCGGACTTTCTATTTCACTGGAGGACAGTCTTCCTTGGTAGGAAATCGGTGAACCACAATGTCGATATCCAACCCTGGCATATCTTTATAAGACCAGGCAAAGATCTCAACGTAGTCATGCAACATCTGAATCAACCGTTGTTTAACACTAGCTTCCAGATTTGCACCGATCTTGACCTCTTTCTTGTCTACCTCTGTACCCAGATTCACTGTTTCCACTGGCTCTTCATGCGGCTGTATGTCCCTCTCTTCTTGAAGTAACAGTCTAGCAAGTTCACCAGGAACTTCGTAATCATCCTCACCTTCGTCTTCGGCTAAGTTGATCGGACTTTTGAAGTCATAACCGACAGTAGCAAAGTCGTTATCAATGGGATCCAGAATGGATGTTGACCTGTATATGTGAGTGTGTGTAAAATAGCTATTTTGAAATATATAATAAAAGAAAAACAAGGAGTGAAAAATTTGAAATGCAAGAAACGTTCAATGCTTTTATTAATGATATATGTAGATGACACACATAAAGCCCTCACAAATAAAACCACGGTGCCTCGGGTAAGACACTGAGCCGTAAAGTTTAAAAATTGTCTGTTACCAATTCAAAACAAAACGTCTCATTACCGGGTAATAAAAGAAATTGGAACAAAGTCCTTTGCTGTCCAATTGCTCAGTCCACCATCAGTAGTAGGATAGATCCAAATGTTGAACTCAGATTCTTCAATATCGTCTTCAATGGCATTTACTCCGGAATTGCTGATAAACAGGGGAGGTCTTCCGATCCGTGCACTCCGAACAGCCCTTTGAGCTTCTGCAGTGAAACCCAAACCAAACTTGTTAGTCTTATGTGAAAAATCAGGGATTTGGCCCCAATTTGCACACCCACCTGTCTCAAAAACAGCCTGGGCATCCTTGAAGGAAGTCATCTTCATTAGAGGATCTTCAGTAACAGTTTCAGCTTATGCCAGTGTCTGGGGAACCTCTTCAAAATGTTGAAATAGGGTCTCAATGAACTCCCCGTCCATCTCTACATACCAGAAAGAGTTGAGGTGGCTTACCATGTACTCCTCTTCTCCTCGCATTGTCACAATTTTCCCCTTTACTAGGTACTTTAGCATCTGGTGGAGCATAGAAGTGACTGCCCTAGCCTTGTGGATCCACGGGAGACCCAACAAATAAGAATAAGATGTCCGAATGTCCATCACATAAAAAGTAGACGTGAAAATCTAAGAACCAACCTTCACTGGAATATCCACTTCTCCATGTACCATTCTCTTGGACCCGTCAAAGGCCCTAACAACAATTTTACTTGGCTTCAGCTCCAACCCCTCACATTCTAACCAGTCCAAAGCTTTCTTAGGCAAAATGTTCAATGAGGAACCAGTATCCACTTTAGCGGATACATTCAATGGAGACATGTAGGGCGTCATTGTGATTCTTCCCTTTAGCGGTCAAATCAGCATCGGAGAAACCCAACCCGTTATCTGCTGTAAGACTAGCCACGTAATCTTTAAACTGATCAGCTGATGTCTCTTGCGGCACATATGCAGTCTTCAGGAAAGCAATCAGAGCCTTAGCATGGGCCTCTGAACACAACAATAAGGACAACATAGAGATCTTCGACGGGGTCTGTCCCAGCTGTTCGACTATATTGTAGTCGCTTTTCTTGATGATCTATAAAATTTCTTCCATCTCCTGTCTAGAGGCCTCAACAGTGATCTTTTTCGGTGCCTCCGTCTGGGCAGGCTCATCAGTGGTCCCTTTGCCCCGAGTATCAGATGACTCGCCAACAGGGGTAAGAATTGGAACTTGAACAGGGACAATAACAGGTGTACTGGTAGGCGTAATGACAACATGCATCTGAACAACTGGTGGAGAGATCTCAGGGGAGAATAGTCTTCCGTTGCGGGTGACTTTGGCAGGTCCAACAATATTGCTGACGTCAGTATTAGCCTTTTCAGCACTCAAGTCTTACTTAACTCCGTGATAGTAAACGTCAGCCCCGTAGTGCCATGGGACAACTTTATCGGATGTGTAGGGGATAGGTCCAGGAACAGTGATGATCAAGGGTGCGATTCTCAGAACAAATGTAATTCTAACAGGCTTTCTCGAGGAAGCCTTGGAAGAATTGTCGAAAATGGTGATTATAGCAACTTATTCAGTAGGAACCAAAGGAACAAAAGTCTTCTCAAACAAAATTTCTTTATTATCCATCAAGCGTTGGACACCTGACTTCAATAGATGGCAACCAGTAGGTAGGACAGAACACAGACGGCAACCTTCGTCACAGCCCGGAAATAAACCGGCTAACATAAGGTTCTTCTTTACAGTCATTAACTGAGTAACAATTTCTTTCACAGAAACCACAAACGAGTCTTCATCTATAGCATTCACTCCATGATTGGGCATATGAGCAGTCACAACATTAGGCCTTTCTGGCGCTTCGAACTCAATCTCTTTAGCATCAATCAAGTCCTGTACCTTATTCTTCAGGACCCAACAATCATTCGTATCATGCCCCGGGCTATCGGAGTGAAAAGCACAACGGGCATTTGGATTGTACATTGGTGATGTTGTATTGGGATTCTTCGGGGCCTCCTTCGCAATCACCAAGTTGGTCTTCAATAACTGTGGCAGAATCTGAGACAAAGTCATGTTGAGCTGAGTGAATTGTCTTCGCGGCCTCTCGACCCTTGGCTGATTGTTGCGTTGTGCGACAATAGTTGGTCTTGAAATAACAACCGCATTAACAGCTTGGCGGAGTTCAGGTCTATTCTGGCTTTTTGAACTGTAAACAACACTGGGCTCCTTCTTAAAAGGCTTCTTCTCGGCACTAGCCGAAGCACCCTTATGTATCTTACCGCTCTTGATACCGGCTTCAACTCTTTCCCCCGTCATAATCAGCTCAGTAAACCCGGACGATGAACTTCCAATTAGATGGTTGAAATACGGACCAGACAGGGTCCCCAGAAACATATCCACTAACTCCCTGTCAGCCAGCGGGGGTTGTACTCTTCCAGCAAGGTCCCTCCATTTCTTAGCATAGTCTTTGAAACCTTCGCCCGCACCCATAGACATACCCTGAAGTTGGATACACGTAGGAGCGAAGTCGGCATTGTATTGGTACTGCTTGTAAAAAGCAAAATCAAGGTCTTCCCAATTACGAATACTAGCTCCTTCCAGCTGGTAAAACCATTCAAGTTGAGTCCCTGAGGGTCTATCTTGAAAGAAGTGGATCCAGAGGTTCTTGTCAGCGGTATATGGCTCAATCTTTCTAACATACAAACGGAGGTGCAGTTTTGGGAAGGAGACCTCGTCGTATTTAGCAAAGATTGGTGCTTTAAACTTGTGGGGAATTACCACCCCAGATGACAAACCCAAATCACCAAAGTCCAATCCAGGTACCTTTTAGATCTCCATCGCACTTAACCGGTCTTCAAGCTGTTTATATCTATCCTCAGCTGGGGGATACTGGTGTTCGTCAAAGTCAGTCTCGTTGTCTGAAACCACAGGGCTAGGAGCCCTCCTTTCTTCCTGATTCTCTCCCCTCCATATGAGTGAGTCAAATCAACCTCTTCTCACAAGTTGTTTCCAAATCTGCGACCCATATTCAATAGGACCGTCTTCTTCTTATTCTTCTTCTTATCCTTCAAAATAAGGGTCTTCATATCTTGCTGACCCTTAGCCAAACTCATGAACATTTCCTGGAATTGAGCGTTTTGAGCTTGTAGAGCCTTGATAGCTTGATCAGTTGATGTTTCAGCAGACATGATGAGTGCTGAAATAAACAGCAAAGAAGATGAGAAACCTATAAGGGGTATCTGTGATGAGGTGCATGGAATGAAATGCGTATGATATGACTTCAAAGACGTCGAGAGATTCAAATTCGTAAACCAAAATGAAACACACTTTTATTAGATAAACTTGAAACAATGTTTGATAAATGCCCTTAAGGCGTTACAAGAAAGAAATACTGAAAAATAAACCAAAGCTAGATATAACAAAAGACATCAGGCTCCCATGGTCGTTTCCCTTTGGTGCTGACGTAGTCGTTGAGGATCTGCTCATTCTCCAATTGCCTTGTCAACTTTAGAATCTTCCGCTCCTTCTCGTGATACTTTTCCCTGTAAGTATCCCGCTCTTCTCTTAGCTGCATCCAAGACCTCTTTAATGCCCCAATGTTAATAGGCATGTATGGGTGGAGGATGGTAGGAGGAACCCCTTCTTCATCAGCAACCTCAACAATCACAGGCAAGACAGCTTCGTACGGCATTCCTAGCTTTTGGGCACGGATTCAAACCCATCAGAGATATGGTTCCATCGAAAGAGAAGTCTTCATCCCTAACTCGTGTGGATCAGACCTGTGTACCCTATCCCAAGCTCGTATGAACCTGCGGCGATGCTCGTCACTATCCCCTTGGAAATCAAAGACAATACTTGGCATTAGCAAATCATGAGGTCTGTCCCTCCTAGCTCACCCAAACTGACGTAAGGCCAAACAAGGGTTATAGGTAATCCCTCCTCAAACTCCAAGTAGTGGAACATTGGGATACTCCCCACAGCGATCAATAATAGCCACTTCTTCCATGTCTTTAGTACTCTAGATGATGTCATTGTGAGAGAGAGACATAATTCTGTAGGCCCACCCCATGCCTTCCTTGTTCTTCAAAACAAATTTGGGGAGGTGAGAAATAAACCACATTGCCAGCAATGGTGCACAACACATAAGGGTTCCTCGCTTCCGAGCAGTGCGGGCATAAAGAGAGTGAAAAATGTCACCCAAGAGAGTGGGCACAGGATTAGGGAAATGAATATCTTCACCGCATTTACGTCAACACAAGAATCTGAATTAGGAAACAACACCAAACCATATATGAGAAGATCCAGAATGTCTTCAAATGCCTGAAAGTCTAGACTGTCCCAGAACTGATTAGCCCGATCAACCAAGAATTTAGCCAAGAAGCCTTTTGTCCCACTTCTAGTTTCCCAGTTAGACATTACCTCAGCCTTTGTCAGATAGAGGGCTGAAGCAATCTCTTTCGGTCTAATGACTTTCTCCCATCCTGTAAACGGGGTCTGCTCTAGAATGGAGATACCAAGCAGATCAGAGAACTCTTCCAAGGTAGGGACCAACTTGTAGTCCGAAAAAGTAAAGCAATGGTACAGTGGATCAAAGAACTGGACTAAGACACTCATCATCTGTTCATCCATCTTGGAGGTGACCAAACCAAGGAGGTGCCCATGTCTTCTGATAAAGGAGGAAGTATCTGGAATCTTTACAACCAAATCCTTAAGCTGAGTGGGAATCTGGACAAAGTTGATCCGAATAGTGTTTCTACGCATGGGTGCCATGACCTACAAAACAGAACAAAGATGAATCCCCTCTGTCTTTGAAATAGGTTAGTCTTGATGCAAGATGCATGCAATGTCATGATGCATGATGTCATGATAGAAACACATCACAAGTATTCACAGATGGCAAACATGGTAAGGGCAAACAAGTCACACAGATAGCCCTTAGATTTTAGGCTGGCAAGGAGTTTAGGTATTACCCTCTTTCAGTTTAGTTGGTTCAAACCTGTCCTAAAAATAGTAACCGGGTTCTAGAGCATCTCAATATCACTGACCACCCTCGATCGGTCATAATTCCAGTTTGGCAACCTTTTCTTGCGGCCAGAATCATCACGAGAGTTTAGTCTCAATGAGTGTAGCATACTGTACTGTCCTATGGCCAAGTTGGTCAATTATAGGTTCTAAGGTCATTTGGTGCTTAATGACCCCTTAGCAGACACATATTCTCCTCGTTGCGCCACAAGGGATATCAGTACATACTAAAGTGCCACACCAATGTAGCTACTGCTTCAACCGTATCGGTCTACGCTGTACAGTTCCCTCACAGTTTATTGCTACTTACCTAAAGGGTATCCCCCAGATCCGGGTTAGGATCTATAGTAACTCCGATTCAAACCCACAAAGATATAGCATATAAATCAAGCAATTGAAAACATGATGATGAACTATTCCTAAGGTACACCCCACTTATTAACTCCCCAGTAGAGTCGCCAGTTCTGTGATACGGTGGGAAGAACTGACTGTTTTTTGGAATGCTGGTTTGTGTTTTGCGTTTTGTATTCGCAAAATGTCGCGGTAAGCAAGAGTCGCCACCGACTTTTATTTTATCCAACAAGGAAAGGAAAAAAGCACAGAAAAATTCCTTTTTTGAGATATTTCTCGGGTTCGGGGGATAGATTATAGAAAGGGAAGGTATTAGCACCCTTTCTATCCATGGTTATCCACGGGCTCTTAGGTACTTGCTCAATTGTTTTCAAAATTGTTTTCTTTGTGCTTGTGGGTTTGAAAAAAGTTTTTGTTTTGAAACTTCGGTTTAACTCTTGCTTCTGTCCTCAAGAGTGTAATGAAATGCTTTTGAAAACTTTGTTCGAAAAGTGTAAGTGTGAAGAGTTTTTGTTTTTTGAAAGAGCAAGTATCTAAGAACCATCTACCTACTCGAAAAAGGAATCGTTCTGTGCTAATTTCCTTTAGATAGTGCTATCCCACTATTAATGAGTAGGTAACACCGTCGTTTGAGTTTAAGGGTCAATTCGAATGAGGGACATACGGTCACTAAAGCAATGTTAGGACACTTTAGCGGTAACGTCTTAGATCATTTGTTTGAGGCAACAATATCCGAGGCAACCGTTTCGAGGCAACTATGATCTTTAGACAAGAGGACGACCTCTAAAACGACCTATACTCAATGGCCGTGTACGAAGGAAACCAAGTGGGGTGTACCCTAGGAGTGCGTATGTGCGAGTGTGTTGAGTTCAGTTATTTTTATCTTTGCACATGTTAAGAGTGATCTAACTGTTTTAAATTAGACATTCATTCTTGTCATGCAAACCCTATTATCAAACATCTAGCAGTTATAATTTGCGGAAATAAAATATGGAATTTAAATTACAAGGCGTTGGGTATTTACATCGCCAAAGACAAAACCCTTTGAAAAAAATAAAGTAAAGCGGTAAAAAAAATTAAATGTCCTATTTAACTATTACAACCCGTAAGCAGATACATTAATTGGATCAAAAAATAAATAAAGCGCGTGAGAAATTAAATCGAGTGCGAATTAGGGTTTTCACCCTTTTGGTTAAAGAAAATTGCTTCTTTTTTTTTGTTTTTTATTTAAGAAAAGAAATTAATCCTAAATTAAATAACTAAACTAAATTAATAAATTAATTAAAGAAAAATAAATTATGACATATTTTTGGATTTTTTGTTATTTTAAGAAAGAAATTAAAATAATTAAATTATGTTAAAACCTAATTAATTCTAATTAATTTTAATGATTTACAAAAAATGAATTAAAGTTTTTTAATTAAAAACCTAATCAATTAATAAATTTATTAAGAAAAATAAAAGTTTAAAATTTGATTGAAATAAAAATATTTTTGTGATTTTATTTAATAAAAACAGAATTTTGTGATTGGTTAGAAAATTAAATAAATGAAATAAACAATTAAATAAAATAACAAAATAAGTAAAAAGAGAGGAGTTGGGCCTGATTTTAGGTGGTGTGGAAAGAAATTCCTTGGCCCATTAGAAGCTGGCCCTTTTGACTTTGTGGATCTGGTGCTCATGCGTTGACTGGCGCCTTGGTGGACCTCCAATCATGGACCATCAGATCTGGCCTTTGGCCATCTGGAGTTTGAAAGGATGAGGATGTATGGTAGATTGCAAGCTAGCGTATGCATACAATCACCTGAAAACCAAAATTATTGAGAAAGTGGGGGACCTGGGATTCAAACCCAGGTCCTGAGGGGAATGCACATGCTATGTCCACCACTATGCCAAGCTATTTCAATAGTTATTATAATATACACTAATAATAATATATGAAAACAAAATAATTTCCAGAAAAAACAAAAAAACGTGCGTGATATTTGAATTGGCCAATAGATGGATGACACGAGTTCATCCCTGTCCTCAAACCTGTAAAAAAAATACCTGTGGATTTGAATCCGCAGCTAAAAGCGCAACCCTGCTCTAAAATTCTCTTCAGGCCATGTAAATACAATCCAAGTACATGGGTCAATTTGTCATGGCCTCCTGATCAAAACCATGTTCTTCTTGTGTCTCAATTTTACCTGAAACAGAAAACTCTAAAAGCAAACGAAGAACCCTAGCTATGGTGATTTTATATACAGGGCAGATAAATGCAATTGAATGATACCAAACGCTTGCAAATGGTTTGTAGATTCAAAATATGCTATTAGTTTGTTCAATGGATGCCAGGATAATTCAAATCGAAACCAAGAACAGGGGTGAATAGCGTGCGACTTACAGTGCGTTTGGAGGCTTGAGGATGCGTGGTTTTGATCCAGTTAGCTTGTGTGAATGACCAGGAATTAATTGGAACAAGTCTCGACCTCTGAAAACGCCTCTAACCTGGATTTCGACCTCAAGCTTTTTTGTGATTTTTTCAATTCTTGTTCTGCTTCTTCCCATGATTTTCAACCCTTATTTTGTGTCCTTCAACTTCCTTATGTAATGTGTACTGCATTAGGGTAAGAAACTTGGTACAAATCTCTCCATATCAATGCTCATGAATTGGATTTGATTCCACCATTAAAAACTTCCAAATTTGATTTGATTTGGGTCTTTTTGTGCATACAAGCCTTGATTCGAATTTGATTCACATAAGAGTTGTATTCAAAGCCTAAAGCAACCAAAAAATCATGAATTATCAATGCCTTGGATTTTATATGATTTTATTTGATTTAAAATGAATAAATTCAAATAAAAATCAAATTAAATAATAAAAATGAGATATAGGCACATGGCTGAGGCTAGGGCACGTGGGATACAATGAAAACTCAAATCAAGTGGAAAAGAATGGGCCCATTTGACAAAATTTGGAGTTTTGGGGATAGTTGACTTTTGGCAATTTTTCAAAAAAGTCCAACTTCAACAATGCATAACTTCTTCAATTTTGTACTTTTGGAGGTGTTCTTGGACTTTCTAGAAAGCTTGAAATGTCCTCTAACCAACAATTTTTGTCTCATCTAATTTTGACATTCCATGCTCAATTTATAAGCTTTGGCAAAAAAGGTGAGTTTGTTGACTTTTTAAAATGACCTATAATGTCCAAATTCATAACTTCTTGTGAGTGCATATTTTGATATTGGGGTATGAAGATTGATTGTAGGGAATTTCATCCTCTTAAAAATGATATTTTGATGGGTCATTTATAGTAAAGTATGAGAAATTTATGCTTGGTCAAAGTTGAGTTGACTTTTCTTGCAAAACCCTAATTTAGCAACTTTTGAGTCTTGATGAATTTTGAGCAATCCTTGATGAATCATGATCAAACCTTTGATCAAATGATGAAATATCCTTAAAAATGAGAATGTTGACAAAAAATCTTTAAGTTTGACTATTTGTAGGTCACAGTTGACTTTTGCCCTAGCATAGTCGATTTTTGGACCTTTGAGCGATTGACTGAGCAAACTTCCTCTGCAAGGCTTGAAATTTGAAATGGATTATCTTGAGAACATATTAGGATATTGGGGAGCACTTGAGGTCATTTGGACTCAAAGATCATGATGCAACCCAAAACCCTAATTTGGGGAAGACTGCCTTAGGAGATAGCTTGCATGACCAACTCTTGAGTAACCTTGAGCAACTTGGAGATTCTTCTTGCAATGTTTTGAGAAATATGGGAGAGAAAATTTTGGGGTACAATAGTCGTCCATAAAGACCTCCATGATGTTGTCTATGAAATCAGCAAAAATTGCCATCATGCATCTTTGAAATGTGGCGGGAGCATTACATAATCCAAACGACATTCGTCTGTAGGCGAAAGTTCCATAAGGACATGTAAATGTTGTTTTCTCTTGGTCATCGGGGTGAATAGGAATTTGGAAAAATCCCGAGTAACCGTCTAGATAACAGTAATGAGAGTGCTTAGCCAATCGCTCAAGCATTTGATCGATGAACGGTAAAGGAAAATGGTCTTTACGAGTGGCTTTGTTTAGCTTCCTGTAGTCAATGCACATTCTAGCTCCGCTTACGGTTCGTTCCACTACAGCTTCGCCTGCTTTGTTTGTCGTGACTGTTATACCTCCCTTTTTTGGTACACAGTGCATTAGGCTTACCCATTGACTATCAGAGATTGGGTATATGATACCTGCGTTCAGAAGTTTTTTTACTTCGTCTTTAACTACGTTACTCCATATTGGGTTAATTCTTCATTGATGTTATCTAGAAGATTTGCAGTCGTTTTCCAACATAATACGATGCATGCATATGGAAGGACTTATTCCTTTGAGATCCGTAATGTTATATCCGAAGGCAGATGGGTATTTTCTTAAGACATGTAATAATTTGTCTGTTTCTTGTTGTCCTAAGTCTGCATTGACAATTACAGGTTGTTTAAGCTCGGTGTCGAGGAATTTATATCTAAGGGTCTTAGGTAATGGCTTAAGATCCAAGGCTGGTTTTCTTGGACAAGGCATGTGGTCAGGTGTCAGAGCTAAGCATTCGCTTAGATTGTTGTCTCGGTATTCGGGACACCATTCGTTATCTTCGATTATAAGAGGTGTGGGAGTCTTCATGGTTTCAGAACAAGGTATCGGTTCCCATTCAATTTCCCTCACATATTCGTCCACGATGTCTACCAGATAACATGTGTCGTCTATGGCAAGCACTTGTAGGAATTAGGTCAGAATAAATTCGACTTTCTCTTCACCTACTTCAAAAGTTAGTTTGCCCTTTTTTACATCTATGATGGCTCCAGCGGTAGCTAAGAATGGTCTTCCTAGAATGATAGGTGTACTTTCGTCTTCTCTAATGTCCATGATTATGAAATCTGTAGGGATGTAGAACTGACCTATTCGTACGGGAACATTTTCTAAGATTCCCACTGGGTATTTAACAGAGCGGTCTGCCAATTGAACGAACATCTTTGTCGGTCTTAGTTCTCCCATTTCAAGTTTGTTGCATATGGACAAGGGCATAACACTAATACTAGCTCCTAAATCACACAAGGCTTTGTCTATGACAAACTTTCCTATATGACAGGGTATAGAGAAGCTTCTAGGATCTTTCAGCTTAGGAGGCATCTTGTGTTGGATGATTGTGCTACATTCTGCAGTAAGTGTGACTGTTTCGTTATCTTCTAGCTTTTTCTTGTTAGATAAGATTTCCTTGAGGAATTTGTCATAGGAGGGCATTTGAGTTATGGCTTCTGTGAAAGGAATTGTTATATTAAGTTGTTTCAGAAGTTCAACAAATTTTTTTAATTGCCCTACGTACTTAGGTTTAGCTAGTCTTCCAGGAAATGGGATTTGGGGTTTATAAGGCGGTGGAGGCACATAAGGTTTTTATTTTTCTTTGGACTCTCCTCCTTTATCTTTTTTATCCTCCACTGGTTTCTCGGGTTGATTTTCCTTCTCAGCTGGTATTTCGGATCTTTGGTACATACCTGGATTTGAAAGTCTTGGGTCAGTCGGTCCGTCTAACTCAGTCCCACTTCTTAATATGATGGCATGAGCATGCCCTTTCGGGTTAGGTTGTGGTTGACCAGGAAATGTATCAGTTGGTGCAACTGTAGGTTCTTGTTGTTGAGCCACTTGAGAGATCCGGGTCTCTAACATTTTATTATGGGTGGCCAAAGCATCTATTTTGTTTGCTAATTGTTTTATCTGCTCGTTTATGTGTATGTTTTGATTTTGGACGTCTTTGTTTGTTTGTGCTTGGGTAGCTATGAAGTTTTTCATCATAAATTCTAAATTAGATTTCCTAGGCACATTAGGAGCGTTTTCAGGAGGTTTCTGATATCCAGGGGGCACGACAGGTGTTTGGTTTGGATCATACAACACATTGGGGTTTTTATACGAGAAATTTGGATGATTCTTCCATCCAGGGTTGTATGTGTTCGAGTAAGGGTTTCCTTGAGCCTAACTTACTTGGTCGATTGGAGTTCCTGCCAAGATCTTACATTCGATAACTGCATGTCCAGGCACTCCACATATCTCGCAATTTGGAGTTATAGCAGCCACGGTGGCTGGAGGTATTGCGGTCAAATTATCTATCTTAAGGGTGAGGGCGTCTACCTTAGCATGGATGTTGTCTAGATCGCTTATCTCGTACATGCCTCCTTTTGTCAGTGTTTTCTCTGTGGTACCTTTGTCTACTTGTCCTCTTTCACTTCCCCACTGATAGTGGTTTTGGGCCATACTCTCTATGAGAGCGTAGGCAACGGTGTAGGATTTATCCATAAGTGCACCTCCTGTGGCAACATCTATCGTTAATCTTGTATTGTAAAGCAGACCATTATAGAAGGTATGGATAATTAACCATTCTTAAAAGCCATGATGTGGGCATAGTCTCATCAGATCCTTGTATCGTTCCCAAGCATCGAAAAGGGACTCATTGTTCTTTTGTCTAAAATCACTTATTTGAGATCTTAGCATAGCTGTTTTACTTGGCGGGAAATACCTTGCAAGAAAAACTTTCTTCAGCTCATCCCATGTGGTAACAGAGTTTGCGGGTAGGGATTGGAGCCAAGCTCGGACTCTGTCTCTTAGAGAAAAAGGGAAAAGACGAAGTCTTATTGCCTCTTGACTGACCCCATTGTTCTTAATCGTATTTGCGTACTGTAGAAATATTGATAAATGAAGATTGGGGTCTTCCATTGACCCACCAGAAAATTGGTTTTGTTGTACAACAGACAATAAAGAAGGTTTCAGTTCAAAGTTGTTAGCCTCAATTGGAGGAGCAGCAATGCTATTATGCGGTTCATCTTGTGAGGGAATAGTATGGGATTTGAGCGGGCGTGGCGCAGGTTGTGCGGCCATTTCTTTGGTTGGTTGAGGAACAGGAGATTCGAGTGATTCACGAGGTGGAGTATTATGCAATAGATGATACTCTTGAATGCGGTGTCTAAGTCTGAGATACCGCTCGATATCGTTGATTTGTATTTATAACGGCTCGCCTTGCAAACGAGTGTTTGGCATACAAATAAGAAAAGAAAAAGAAAAGAAATAGAGAGGTTTTGCTCTAGTCTCTACTGCGTAACAAAAGAGTAGCGATATAGACTTAAATCAATCCCCAGAAATGGCGCCAAAAACTTGATCGGATTACACTGAGGTATCTAATGATTCAGACGGCAAGTGCACAGTCTTATCGTGTAGTTTTAAAATATATCAAACCACAGAGACTGAAGAATCGAACTACCGTCTTCTATTGTTACTTTGCAAATCTAAAGCTAATGAATGTTTGATTGGGTTGTAGGGAAACTAAATACTAAATTAAGTTTAATTTTAATTATCAGCAAGTGGAACTACCAGTATGTAATAGCCGAACCTCGGGAACTAGCAACTAGTTGGGTGTCTTTATATTTTCAAAACAACTTTTAGTAAAATCTATTTAGTTTAAAAGCCCTCGTCTCACATTGTCGTTTTTTTATCTAGGCTATGCAGTTAAGTCCTAACGTACGCTTCCGCCATCCCGCAGGAGTTAAAAACACTTTTTGAAAACGGAATAGAATCTTAATTAACTTTAAAGTGCTTTCGTTGTATTTTAAGCCAATGCCTAATTACTACTGTCCAGTTGAAAGATCTCAAACTTCCGCTTTGTAGACCCTAACCTCTATCCGTTATTTACTTTCGTAATAAAACAGTTTATCGATTAAAAATAGTAACTTAGACCAGAAAAAGGTTTTATAGTAAAAATTACCCCAAGTGAGTCACTCGATCCCATGGTTATGTGACCTTACATACCGGTATAGGAATTCTAGCCTAGCATAATATCAGAACAAATCACAGAACAATTCCAGAGATTGTTGTACCCCAATATTTGCCCTCTCTTTTCCACAAGAAATCACAACTTCGGGCTTTTCCTGATTTTTCAGATTGGTTTAAGAATCGGTCAAACAGACTTTTCTCATCAGTCAGACAAAATTAGGGTTTCCATTGATTTTGAATCAGTTCAAGCAGATTGCTAGGGTTTGTTTGAGTTTGGCTCAGGGTTTGATCAGGCGGACGCTTCTTTGACAATAAATCAAGAATTAGGGTTTGCACGCGCATTTTCAGAAGAATATGAATCCACAGTGTCTTAATTGGCTGTTACACTGCTTTGACGCCTGCTCAAGATTTCAGTTTTGTTTCTCAAAAAACCTAAACCTCTGGGTTAGAAACTGAGGCTTCTGGTTGAAAATTTGCAGTGTTTGGTTTAATCAGTAAAGGGATAAGCATGTGGACGTTTGTTTGATTAACTGTGCATTGCTTATGTTTAATTGGGACGCCGGGTTTATTATTGATTGCAAGACTACAGTGTTTATTAATTATTTATTTTATCTAAGTTAGAATAATTGGGATTTACTTCCGGTTATTTTAATTCAAGAAACTTAAATAATTAAATAGACAGTGAATTGAAAGAGAATTAACTGACAAAGGATTATTTTTTATTCATTTTTAATTGTTTGTTACAGATATTATTTGAACACTGTAAATTTATTTACAGTTGTTTACATTAATATTATTACAATGATTAAAAATAAATTGAAACTATATCCTAAATCTATCCTAAATCTTCATCTTCTACTACTGCTCCCCATTGCTCAATTAATTTTTATCTGCAAAGACAAAAAAAGAAAGAAGTCAAACACAGATAAATTTGAAATTAAAAGTATTTTCTCAGGCAGATAAATAAAGACTCATCATTAAAAGTGATTGCCCGAAATCAGTTTGTTCACCCTCTCTGCAAATCACAAGAGGACTCTTGGTTCACAAAGAGGGAAAGGGAAATGGGCTTGCAAATATAAAAATGCATAAAGCTGCATAGAGTGTATTGTCAAAAAGCCAACCAAGTTGCAAAGTTCAAATTGAACAAGCAGCATAATTGCAAACCAACCAAGTTGCATTGTCAAACTGAAAAACCAAGCTGTCAAACTGTCCAAAAGAGATGTCAACCAAGAAGCCAATAAAGCTGTCAACAAGTACACAAGAAATATGCAGAAAATCTGAAGAAAGAAGAAAGTACACAGAGCAGAACCAACAATGCAAGCAATATATTTCAATTGTCATCATTTCCCAGCCAAGCACTTTTTCAGAAAAGTACAGTTTTAAGCAATATAATATGCTTGTCATCTGTGGAGAGAGAAAGAGAGTAAAAAGGGAAGAGGCTTACAGTTTGTTCAGGCAGGCTAGAGATATAAAACAAAGAATATCAGAACAAGCAAGAGGATGGCAGAATATCACAAAAAAACAATATACCACAAACTGTTACATAACACAAACCAGAGCTGCCTCAAGCTTGTATCTTACAGAAGCAAGCCTTTCAAAACTGTAACTTCAAAAAACAAGTTCCCAAACCTGTTTTAAGCCATACAAACTGCAACCAAAGCTTGCCTCCTGCCTGTAACCACAATAAGCCTCAAAACACAAACTTGTAAACAAACTGAAGCAAGCCTCTAAACAGAAGCCAACAATAATGAGCCTGTAACTTCTAAACAAGTTCTCAAACCTGTTACAACTTCAAACACGAGCCTTTCAAAACTGTGTTAAGAACACAAGCCAAAAAACACATAAAACTTCATAAACACAAGCATATCAACCTGCCTAAACTCAATACATAGCAACCCAAAGCAAACCTAACAGCCTTTCAAAGCCTAAGCTCCAAACAAGCCTGCATAAACCTGACAAACACGAGTCTAGCTTACAAACCTCAAAGCATTCAAGCCAAAAACACCCTCAGAGCAACCTCATCATAGGGCCAACAACAACATAAACATACTCAGAATCATCATCATCATCATTGAACAGAATCAAATCCAAAAGAGAGAGGAAAAGCATTGTTTCAGGTTTAAGTCATCATCAACAACCAAAGGAAGCAAAAGCATTTCAGAGTCAAAAACAATAACATCATCAAACTCAGAAACAAGCAAACAAAGGCAAGTGATCAGAAGAGGAAAAGAAAGCTATACAAGGGTTTTCAGACATTCATCATAAAACCAAAAGCAAAATACAAATACCAAGCAAGCTAGCAAACTCTCAACAACACGCACTCTCTCGCCTTGGCCGCCTGAGGACACTTCCTATCCAGTCCACTCCTCGTCTCCTCTACAAAGGTATAATTCCTCTTCCCTTTTCTTTAAATATCTCACACAAACATGAACAAACATAGAAGATCAGAACTTGCCAAGAAAAAAGAAATCAATAACACGCAAAACTTGAAACCCTAAAAAATTGAAAGAACTGAAATCATTACCTTTCTTTTTGTCACTGCTTGAACAAACGCGGAGAGGAGATGGACGGTGGCGCCTGGTGGCCATAGGCGGAGTTCGTTCAGAAAGCTTAGCTTGAGAAAGTGAAGAGGCGAAGAACAAAGACGAAGATGAGAGCGCCGTTTGTTCACACAAACCCTAGTTCTGAGGAAAAACCCATTGAACCCTACAACAAATTGTTAAACACATTGGGCCGGTTCCCCCACAAAAATCCCTAAGGCCCAACGAATTCTGGCGCTAAACCCCCCATTTTTCTTTTAATTCTGATTATTTGTTTTGTTTGGGCCCAACTTTCCCCTTAAGCCCATTTATTGCTTTTTTCTTATAACTAATACCTTTTTATTTTCTTCTTATATAATTTAACTTATTTTGTAAATAAAAATAATACATTAACCCTTTTATACAAAATTTTCTTAATTGCTTCTTTTTATTTTATTACATTTGATAAATACATAAATATTAGATTTAATTAGGTTAATAGATTTTTTTGTCTTAAAACTCTTTTTAATAAATCTTTTTTCATACATAAAAACATTAATACATAAAAATAGAATTTCTTAAGCATTTTCTTTTCTTTTATTAAATCTTTTGTTTATACATAATCAACAAAAACCCAAAGATAAATAAAATACTTAATAATATATTAGGTTAACATTTTTTATCACTTGTAAATAATCATGTGCATTTTACATACTTTTATTTCTCTTTGATTCTTATACTTTGCTATATTTTACATTGAGAATGCGATTCGATTTGGTTGTAAATATATTTGGACACTACTATTCCGATATGTCTCATCCCCCATTTGTAAACATTTGTACCCCCATCCCTGGATACTTGTTGTAATAATTTAGGACTTTAAATTTCCGCATTTAAAAGCTTTCAAATTATGCCATGATAGACCTAGGGTTTGTATGTAAATAAAATCAACCGCTAGATGACCTAAACACAAAGACAAATGCATGACAATCAATACATAATTCACACTTGCACCCCTAGGGTAATCCCGCTTGTTGCCTTCAAAAATGGGCCATGTTGCATGTTGAGTTTCTTTGGCAAAACAAAACAAATCAAATGATCATAGTCCCTCGATGACGCTTTCTCAAGTTGCCTAAAAAATGATCAAGTCCCTTAAAGGAAAAATTGCCGAAGACACTTGGCACTATTGCATTCGTGGTCTATACGATGACCCGTGCCCGTCCCGTTAACATCCTAACACAAGATTGTCCCCCAAATACAATGGTGGAACAATACTGTTAAAAGGGTTAAAACATAGGAAAGACCTTTGAGTAAATTTAGGGGGAGACAACTCTTAGTTACTTGATTAATCTTGCAAAACAAATCCTTGCCTACTTTCAAAACACAATCCACAACATAATTTCAAAACAAAATTTCAAAACCTTGAAAGCATCTTTTCAAAAAGACAAACACCTTTTGTAAAACATTCGAGTAAAGAATTGTTACAAGGGTTGCCTAGACAAGGCATCTTTTTCAAAACATTTTCAAAACCACACACACAAAGCACCATTTCAAACAATTGAAAATGCAAGGCAAGTGATCTAAGCAAGTAACTAAGAGCCCATGGATAACCATGGATAGAAAGGATGCTAATACCTCCCCTTTCTATAATCTACTCCCCGAACCCAAGAAAACATCTCAAAGGTTTTTCCTGTGCTTTTTAAACTTTCCTTAGGATAAAATAAAAAGTCGGTGGCAACTCTTGCTAAACCGAAACATTTGCAAAAACAAACGCAAAACCTCAAGTCAGTTCTCCCACTGTATCACAGAATTGGCGACTCTGCTGGGGAAGGATTTAAAAGTGGGGTTACCTTAGGGTTTTAGATCACCTTTACTTGCTTGCTTTGATTGCTTTGATTGCTTTACTTTTTAGGTCCTTGTTTGGGTTTGTTTAAATCCTATACCCGGATTTGGGGGCACCTTCTTAGGTAAATAGCAATAAAACTGTGAGGGAACTATGCGGGGTATACCGACATGGTTGAAGCAGTAAGCTATGTTAGTGTGACATATTTGTGAGTACCGGTAACCCTTGAGTTCAATCAAGGAGAGTACGGGGCCGCTGAGTGATGTCATGAAGCACTAACGAACTCTTAGAACCTTAATTGACCATCTTAGCCTTTTTAAGGGTAGTGAGATGACCGACTTTGGTGCAGTCCGAAGTTGATAGATACTCGATACTACACTCATTGAGGGTTGTTTTCCTGGAATATTTTGGTCGCCAGTTAAGTGGCTAAACCAAAACAATGAACACAGAAAATAATCCGATGATATTGAGCTCCTTAGAACCCGGTTTCTATTTTAGGACAGGATGTGCCAACTAACTTCAAGAGGGTACTTACCTACAAACCCCATGCAAGCCTAAACCTAAGGACTTGTTTGCTTTGTATGAATATGATTACCTGTATATATAATTACTTGCTTTTGCATACATGTACATAACATCATGACATCATACCATAGCATTTTCAATAACCATTTCAAGGATCTTGAGGGTCTTTTGATGCAGGGTCACGTTGAACCAGACGTCTACCAAAAAGGCAAGAGGTTTTCTCCTCTAAGCAAATTCCATCAAAGATCAAGTGCAACAACTTGAATCAGGGGCTATGACCCACTTGACATGGTGAGCTTGATTCTCGTGGAAAGACATCCGCCGGTGCAAAGTTCTCCAATCAAAGATCAAAGTTCAACCTCTAACATTTTTCTTGTGTTTACCCCAAGAGATATTTGAAAACATGCATTCGCATATCATGCATTGCATCATGACAGCTTTTCCTTTTCAGGTTTCCTTATTCTCCTACTGTTTATTTCAGTAGAGATGGCTCTAGAGAGGACTGTCAAAGATATCTAGGATCAAAATGCTCAACTTCAGGAAATGTTCTTGAACCTGTCCTTGGGGCAAGAAGAAGTGAAGGCTCTCCTCACAAGGGGCATGGTCCAGGGGAATTCAAGCAATGCCAGGAGTGATCAGTTGGAGGAAATGCAGTTTGAGTTGGCTACAATGAGGATCCAAATGATGGGACAACTGGTGGGCCAGATGGCTCTCATCCAAGACTTGGCTCAAAGACAAGAGGAGCTCAGAGTTCTCGTCAACCAACTGCTTCAGGATAACCAAGTGGGACAAACATATGAGGTTGAAGAGAAAGTCACCACTCAACCCCCCTTGAGACAAGAAGACAAGGGAAAAGCTCCTCTACTTGCTTCAGGGTCACAATCCCATCAACAACCGCGTCAGCATCAACGGGGTAATCGGCGTAAGAAAAATACATCGGGAAGACAGTTCACTGAGACTGACATACCATCATCTCTAATACTGGAACGCTTGTTGGAGGTCAATCTGACTGCTTTGAGGGATCCTATTCGGAAGCCCAATACCTCCGCTCCTAGCTATCATCCCGATGCATTTTGTGAATACCACTCCTATAGTCCGGGACATGACACCGACGACTGTTGGGCCTTGAAGAACAAGCTTCAAGATCTGATTGACATTGGGGTGCTGAGATTCATGCCAGATGGCGAGATGAACATCTTCCGTTAAGGATTTCTCCACCTGAATTGACAAGGCTCGAACTGAGAGACTTTTGTTTCATTTGAATTTCCAAGTTGTAATCTCTTTGTTATTCAAACAATTATCTATTAATGTCAAACTTTGTTTCATTAATGCATTGCATATGTTTGTCTTGAATTCATCCATTCGTTTTCACTACTCTTATGTTTTCTTTATGATATTTAACTCTTGATAAAAAGCTACAAGCCTTTAGAGGGAGGATGACGAAACAATACCATAATCTCATACAATATGCTTTTGAACAGACCTTGCTGACGATGTACAGGCATTTCTTTCAAATCCTAAACACTGGAGTTATAAGGAAAATAATCCCTAGTCAACCCCTTCGAGCCAAAGAAGTAGGAGTTTTCTGTTCTGAACAATTTGAAACCTTTGATTTAAACCTGGGGCAGGGTAGTCTCTAAGTTAATTAAAAAAAAGATGCACATTGAAGTCGCAAACTCTCAGTTCGTAATACAACGAACGACATCAAAAAAGAGACATTCCTTTGGAATCAAAAAGACAATGATGGTTCCTCATCTCATAGGCAGTCACAATCTCTCAAAAGAGAAAAGACCATTGAGCCAAAACCTATAAAGGAGGCTTAAGAAAGCTGGGGCATCCTGCTGACTGTGATCTCGAAAACAGGAACAGTCAGGCAAAAGTTAGGGATAACAAATCAAGAACGAGGTCATTACAAATCCTCAACAACATGAAAAATGTTGCAAAAAAAAGGGGAGATGATGACTGCCCTCCAAATTAAATTGGTGAACCATCACCAAAAGGTCGTTCCAAACTCGAATAGAGTTCGACACACAATTAGATGAGTTTAGGATTGAAGGACATCACGAAGAGCGGGTGGGTACAAATATACTTTGAGCCTTTATCCTTTGTTTCTTAAACCGTGAACCAAGCCACGTTACAACCCTTCAAAAGGCCTAATTGAAGCATGGGTTAGTTCGAAAGCATACTGTTACAAAAGGTATCCTGACTCCTGTAAGGCTTTGCCCTAAATCTTATGTTGAATTTGTCTTATAAAAAGTTTTATGCTAAAAATGCATTTTTCAAAACTTCGAGACAAGCATAAACTTTGCATTATTTGAATATCATTGTTTGCACATGGTTATTTGTTTGACAGCAAAGAAATTCCTACAGTGAATGTTCGGAGGAACGAAAACTCTCTCAGTGAGTAAAATCACTTCAAGAAGGAGGACACTTCCAAAGAAAAATCTTCTATCAACAAGGGGGCATGACATGTCACTATCCAGTTAACCTGGGGCAGTCCAGTCAAGATTTCAACAAATCTCTCAATTACAGATTAACTTGGGGCAAGTCTCCCTCACCATCACTTGGGGCATTCGAATGTCAAAACCAAGGTCGTTCAAAATTTCCTTCATCACCTGCTGGAAGTTATGATCAACATCAAATTCCTTCATCACCTGTTGGAAGATACAGTTTCAGATACGCTCCAGACACGGTAGCCATTCTGTCACTCATGCAGATCCCAGTTACTGTTTCAGATACACTCCAGACACGGAAGTCATTCTGCTACTCATACAGATCTCAACTCCAAGATACAGTTTCAGATACGCTCCAGACACGGTAGCCATTCTGTCACTCATTCAGATCCCAGTTACAGTTTCAGATACACTCCAAACAAGGAAGTCATTCTGCTACTCATACGGATCTCAACTCCAAGATACAGTTTCAGATACGCTCCAGACACGGTAGCCATTCTGTCACTCATTCAGATCCCAGTTACAGTTTCAGATACACTCCAGACAAGGAAGTCATTCTGCTACTCATACGGATCTCAACTCCAAGATACAGTTTCAGATACGCTCCAGACATGGTAGCCATTCTGTCACTCATTCAGATCCCAGTTACAGTTTCAGATACACTCCAGACAAGGAAGTCATTCTGCTACTCATACATATCTCAACTCCAAGATACAGTTTCAGATATGCTCCAGACACGGTAGCCATTCTGTCACTCATTCAGATCCAGTTACAGTTTCAGATACACTCCAAATAAGGAAGTCATTCTGCTACTCATACGGATCTCAACTCCAAGATACAGTTTCAGATACGCTCCAGACACGGTAGCCATTCTGTCACTCATTCAGATCCCATTTACAGTTTTAGATACACTCCAGACAAGGAAGTCATTCTGCTACTCATACGGATCTCAACTCCATGATACAGTTTCAGATACGCTCCAGACACGGTAGCCATTCTGTCACTCATTCAGATCCCAGTTACAGTTTCAGATACACTCCAGACACAGAAGTCATTCTGCTACTCATATAGATCTCAACTCCAAGATACAGTTTCAGATACGCTCCAGACACGATAGCCATTCTGTCACTCATTCAGATCCCAGTTACAGTTTCAGATACGCTCCAGACACGAAAGTCATTCTGCTACTCATACAGATCTCAATTCCAAGATACAATTTCAAATACGCTCCAAACACGGTAGCCATTCTGTCACTCATTCAGATCCAAGATACAGTTTCAGATACGCTCCAAACACGGTAGCCATTCTGTCACTCATTCAGATCCCAGTTACAGTATCAGACTACCGCGAAGCCTGTATTACGACCAGATAGTGGTATCTCCTAAAAGCAAGCTATGAAGCCCGAATTCGACCGGATAATAGTTTAATCCCCAACTAGTTATTGCGAAGCCTGGAGATCGACCAGATAGCAGTTAACAGTTAACAGAATGAAGGCTCTCATCCTTAAAACCTCTGAAGATTGGTATACTCCCAATTTCTGGCCCCCAATAAAATGAAGATTCTCATTCTCAAAGTGGCGTATAACCCAAGTTCCAGATTAATACCTGTAACAAGCCAGAAAAACTATCTTTCTTTCTCAGGTCAGAGATTAATACCTGAAACCAACCAGGACAACTATCTCACCAACCAACCTTTTCAAGATCCCAGATCAATACCTGCAGCAATCAAAAGATTCTTGCAATCCCCAGCGGAGCTAAAACTTCCAACTATCAATCCCCAAGCAGAATGAAGACTCGCATTCTCAGTTCCTCACAGGATATTCAGATATTCCCCAGTGAAGATCCCCTCAAGACAGGAATCCTCAGTAGATTGGCATACAACCCAAGCTCCTGATCCCCCAACAGTGGTTCCTTCTCATTTCCAACAATCCCCTGCAACAGTCAAGGATTCACTTTCCTCGGCAGCAGTCAAGACTCTTTTATCTCCGGTTATCCAGGATTCATCTATCCTCAGCAAGACAGCTCACCAGCTTACATGCGCATTCATTACATTCATATCATAAACATTGATATAACATATGTATTGCATTATACATTTCATACAACATAACTTTGTGTTTAGCTAACATTTTGTCCTTTTCAGGATAAGAATAAAAGGCTATCATTAACAATTATCCAAGGTGCAGTTCTACACGGACTCATCATCAGGCAACCCTACACCGGTTCCTTCTCAATTTCAGATACAGTTTTACACGGACTCATCATCAGGAAACCCTACACCGGTTCCTTCTCCATTCCAAGACTTCTGAAAACAGTTTACGGGTTCTCCAGACATGGATGTTAATCTATCGCTTATTCAGATGCAACTTTTGAAAACAGTTTACGGATGCTTCCAGATACGGATGTCAATCTATTGCTTATTCAGACCCCCAGTTCAGAGATGTTCCAAAGCATGGATACCTTTCTGATACTCACCCACTCACCAATGACATACAGTTCAACAAGCAATTTCCAGATGGCATCTCTAAGCCCATCCTCCTACCAGCAATTTCCAGATGGCATCTCTAAGCCCATCCTCCTACCAGCAATTTCCAGATGGCATCTCTAAGCCCATCCCTCTGGAACATCTCCAGATGGCATCTTTAAGCCCATCACCAAATGACATCTTTAAGCCCATTCCCTCAAACTACGCTTTGACAAGTGCAAATTTTTTGGGCACTCTAGTGTCCAATCTCCTTTTACCTTCGAGTCGCGAACGGAAAACTTGCCAATCTAACTCTTCAGGTTCAAGAAGATTGAACAGGGGCAACTGTTGTACCCCAAAATTTGCCCTCTCTTTTCCACAAGAAATCACAGCTTCGGGATTTTCCTGATTTTTCAGATTGGTTTAAGAATCGGTCAAACAGACTTTTCTCATCAGTCAGACAAAATTAGGGTTTCCATTGATTTTGAATCAGTTCAAGCAGATTGCTAGGGTTTGTTTGAGTTTGGCTCAGGTTTTGATCAGGCGGACGCTTCTTTGACAATAAATCAAGAATTAGGGTTTGCACGCGCATTTTCAGAAGAATATGAATCCACAGTGTCTTAATTGGCTGTTACACTGCTTTGACGCCTGCTCAAGATTTCAGTTTTGTTTCTCAAAAAACCTAAACCTCTGGGTTAGAAACTGAGGCTTCTGGTTGAAAATTTGCAGTGTTTGGTTTAATCAGTAAAGGGATAAGCATGTGGACGTTTGTTTGATTAACTGTGCATTGCTTATGTTTAATTGGGACGCCGGGTTTATTATTGATTGCAAGACTACAGTGTTTATTAATTATTTATTTTATCTAAGTTAGAATAATTGGGATTTACTTCCGGTTATTTTAATTCAAGAAACTTAAATAATTAAATAGACAGTGAATTGAAAGAGAATTAACTGACAAAGGATTATTTTTTATTCATTTTTAATTGTTTGTTACAGATATTATTTGAACACTGTAAATTTATTTACAGTTGTTTACATTAATATTATTACAATGATTAAAAATAAATTGAAACTATATCCTAAATCTATCCTAAATCTTCATCTTCTACTGCTGCTCCCCATTGCTCAATTAATTTTTATCTGCAAAGACAAAAAAAGAAAGAAGTCAAACACAGATAAATTTGAAATTAAAAGTATTTTCTCAGGCAGATAAATAAAGACTCATCATTAAAAGTGATTGGCCGGAATCAGTTTGTTCACCCTCTCTGCAAATCACAAGAGGACTCTTGGTTCACAAAGAGGGAAAGGGAAATAGGCTTGCAAATATAAAAATGCATAAAGCTGCATAGAGTGTATTGTCAAAAAGCCAACCAAGTTGCAAAGTTCAAATTGAACAAGCAACATAATTTCAAACCAACCAAGTTGCATTGTCAAACTGAAAAACTAAGCTGTCAAACTGTCCAAAAGAGATGTCAACCAAGAAGCCAATAAAGCTGTCAACAAGTACACAAGAAATATGCAAAAAATCTGAAGAAAGAAGAAAGTACACAGAGCAGAACCAACAATGCAAGCAATTTATTTCAATTATCATCATTTCCCAGCCAAGCACTTTTTCAGAAAAGTACAGTTTTAAGCAATATAATATGCTTGTTATCTGTTGAGAGAGAAAGAGAGTAAAAAGGGAAGAGGCTTACAGTTTGTTCAGGCAGGCTAGAGATATAAAACAAAGAATATCAGAACAAGCAAGAGGAGGGCAGAATATCACAAAAAAACAATATACCACAAACTGTTACATAACACAAACCAGAGCTGCCTCAAGCTTGTATCTTACAGAAGCAAGCCTTTCAAAACTGTAACTTCAAAAAACAAGTTCCCAAACCTGTTTCAAGCCATACAAACTGCAACCAAAGCTTGCCTCCTGCCTGTAACCACAATAAGCCTCAAAACACAAACTTGTAAACAAACTGAAGCAAGCCTCTAAACAGAAGCCAACAATAATGAGCCTGTAACTTCTAAACAAGTTCTCAAACCTGTTACAACTTCAAACACGAGCCTTTCAAAACTGTGTTAAGAACACAAGCCAAAAAACACATAAAACTTCATAAACACAAGCATATCAACCTGCCTAAACTCAAGACATAGCAACCCAAAGCAAACCTAACAGCCTTTCAAAGCCTAAGCTCCAAACAAGCCTGCATAAACCTGATAAACACGAGTCTATCTTAAAAACCTCAAAGCATTCAAGCCAAAAACACCCTCAGAGTAACCTCATCATAGGGCCAACAACAACATAAACATACTCAGAATCATCATCATCATCATTGAACATAATCAAATCCAAAAGAGAGAGGAAAAGCATTGTTTCAGGTTTAAGTCATCATCAACAACCAAAGGAAGCAAAAGCATTTCAGAGTCAAAAACAATAACATCATCAAACTCAGAAACAAGCAAACAGAGGCAAGCGATCAGAAGAGGAAAAGAAAGCTATACAAGGGTTTTCAGACATTCATCATAAAACCAAAAGCAAAATACAAATACCAGGCAAGCTAGCAAACTCTCAACACCACGCACTCCCTCGCCTTGGCCGCCTGAGGACACCTCCTATCCAGTCCACTCCTCGTCTCCTCTACAAAGGTATAATTCCTCTTCCCTTTTCTTTAAATATCTCACACAAACATGAACAAACATAGAAGATCAGAACTTGCCAAGAAAAAAGAAATCAATAACACGCAAAACTTGAAACCCTAAAAAATTGAAAGAACAGAAATCATTACCTTTCTTTTTGTCACTTCTTGAACAAACGCGGAGAGGAGATGGACGGTGGCGCCTGGTGGCCATAGGCGGAGTTCGTTCAGAAAGCTTAGCTTGAGAAAGTGAAGAGGCGAAGAACGAAGACGAAGATGAGAGCGCCGTTTGTTCACACAAACCCTAGTTCTGAGGCAAAACCCATTGAACCCTACAACAAATTGTTAAACACATTGGGCCGGTTCCCCCACAAAAATCCCTAAGGCCCAACGAGTTCTGGCGCTAAACCCCCAATTTTTCTTTTAATTCTGATTATTTGTTTTGTTTGGGCCCAGCTTTCCCCTTAAGCCCATTTATTGCTTTTTTCTTATAACTAATACCTTTTTATTTTCTTATTATATAATTTAACTTATTTTGTAAATAAAAATAATACATTAACCCTTTTATACAAAATTTTCTTAATTGCTTCTTTTTATTTTATTACATTTGATAAATACATAAATATTAGATTTAATTAGGTTAATAGATTTTTTTGTCTTAAAACTCTTTTTAATAAATCTTTTTTCATACATAAAAACATTAATACATAAAAATAGAATTTCTTAAGCATTTTCTTTTCTTTTATTAAATCTTTTGTTTATACATAATCAACAAAAACCCAAAGATAAATAAAATACTTAATAATATATTAGGTTAACATTTTTTATCACTTGTAAATAATCATGTGCATTTTACATACTTTTATTTCTCTTTGATTCTTATACTTTGCTATATTTTACATTGAGAATGCGATTCGATTTGGTTGTAAATATATTTGGACACTACTATTCCGATAAGTCTCATCCCCCATTTGTAAACATTTGTACCCCCATCCCCGGATACTTGTTGTAATAATTTAGGACTTTAAATTTCCGCATTTAAAAGCTTTCAAATTATGCCATGATAGACCTAGGGTTTGTATGTAAATAAAATCAACCGCTAGATGACCTAAACACAAAGACAAATGCATGACAATTAATACACAATTCACACTTGCACCCCTAGGGTAATCCCGCTTGTTGCCTTCAAAAATGGGCCATGTTGCATGTTGAGTTTCTTTGGCAAAACAAAACAAATCAAATGATCATAGTCCCTCGATGACGCTTTCTCAAGTTGCCTAAAAAATGATCAAGTCCCTTAAAGGAAAAATTGCCAAAGACACTTGGCACTATTGCATTCGTGGTCTATACGATGACTCGTGCCCGTCCCGTTAACATCCTAACACAAGATTGTCCACCAAATACAATGGTGGAACAATACTGTTAAAAGGGTTAAAACATAGGAAAGACCTTTGAGTAAATTTAGGGGGAGACAACTCTTAGTTACTTGATCAATCTTGCAAAACAAATCCTTGCCTACTTTCAAAACACAATTTCAAAACAAAACTTTCAAAACCTTGAAACATCTTTTCAAAAAGACAAACACCTTTTGTAAAACATTCGAGTAAAGAATTGTTACAAGGGTTGCCTAGACAAGGAATCTTTTTCAAAACATTTTCAAAACCACACACACAAAGCACCATTTCAAACAATTGAAAGCACCATTTCAAACAATTGAAAATGCAAGGCAAGTGATCTAAGCAAGTAACTAAAAGCCCATGGATAACCATGGATAGAAAGGGTGCTAATACCTTCCCTTTCTATAATCTACTCCCCGAACCCAAGAAAACATCTCAAAGGTTTTTGCTGTGCTTTTTAACCTTTCCTTAGGATAAAATAAAAAGTCGGTGGCGACTCTTGCTAAACCGAAACATTTGCAAAAACAAACGCAAAACCTCAAGTCAGTTCTCCCACCGTATCACAGAGACAAAACAAAATAAACATGATTATATTAATTAAAAGTAATAACAATTCATAAAAATAAACCTGATAATAATTTTGGATACAGGTACAATCACTTCTAATTCTTGACTAGTAGCACTCCTCCACAAGCTGTAGGCTTTGCTTCGATCGGAAATAGAGACAATCGTACAGAAAAATAAATGCTAGAGGAAATATAAAATTGCAGTAAAAAGAATAATGCTTAAATAAAATTTCCTTAGGAAAATGAATTCCCAAAATGTATCAAAAGTACGACCCCTGTTCGTTGTGTCCAGGGTCCTATTTATATCCCTCTGTGTGATATGTTGGTTTTCGAAAATATAGGAACACTTTGTGTTCCTTTGTGAAATAATAGGACTACTGAGTCGGTTACGTTTCCATGCATTGACTGACTGGATCGGAGAAATAGGATGGTCGTTGGATTTGCGTTTGAATTAGTTTTCTTCTGTTGGATTTGGCAGTACGTGGTCAAATAAGAAGAAAGGTGGGCTTGTGACGTTCGTCAAGTCCAAGTGACGATGGTCACTTGGTCCATTACGCTCGTGACGAACGGAAGCGTACCTTGACGATCGTCAAGGTCTTTTCTATAGTAGGCCACGTGCTGACACGCCTTGTGATGGGCTTAAGCTGGTTTCTTCTATTCTTCTTTGGCCCTTTTGCTATCTTTGCACCCTTTTTTCTTCATTTCTTCCAAAGTGTTTAACTTAATATTTATCTGCAAAAATAGATGAACACCTGCGTAATACCTATAAAATAATAAAATTTAAAATAAAATAAGGTAAATAATTTATGTATATTATGATACGGTGGGAGAACTGACTTGAGGGTTTTGTGTTTTATCGCAAATATTGCGGTTAGCAAGAGTCGCCACCGACTTTTCTTTTATCCAAAAGGAAAGGTGAAAAAGCACATGAAAGACCTTTGAGATATTTTCTTGAGTTCGGGGGGTAGATTATGAAAAGGGAAGGTATTAGCACCCTTTTCATCCATGGTTTTCCATGGGCTCTTAGTTACTTGCTAGATCACTTGCTTTTGTTGTTTAAAAATGTGTTTGGTGTGGATTTTGAAAGTATTTTGTAAAAGAGGCCATTGTTTAGGCAATCTTTGTAATGATTCTCATTCGTAAGAATGTATACAAAGATGTTTATCTTTTTGAAAATGTTTTCAATATTTGTAAGATGTTTTTGAAATGTGTGTGTTTGTTTTGAAAATAGCAAGGATATTTATTTTGAAATAGAGCAAGTAACTAGAAGTAATCTACCTACTCAAATGTATTTCTTGTGCATTTTCTATTCCTTTGACATTGTTGTCTTACCATTGATTTGGTAAGTGTTATACCCCAAAATTTGCTCTCTCATGTTTTCAAAGGTCTTCCCTTACATGGTTAGTCATAAACCTTTGCCTAAAGAAAAGGAAAATTGGTGAGTGATGTTTCTAAGTTTCCTTCCATTGGCATCTCCAAAATGCCTTTCATTGGGTATGTACATAGCACCCTTAGATTGGCATGGACAAAGGTCCTTCGATTGGCCTGTTAACAAGGCTCTTCGATTGGCAGTTTAACAACTACCCTTCGACTGGCATTGTAACAGTGTCCTTCGATTGGAAGTTTAACAAGTATCTTTCGATTGGAATTGTAGCAGTGTCCTTCGATTGGCATTTTAATAAAGGTCCTTCGATTGGTATGGACAAAGGCCCTTTGATTTGATCCAAAAGGTCCTTCGATTGGAACTTCAGAGTTTCCCTCAATCGGAACATCTGAATGAAATGACCTTCGAGTGGCATTTCAGTATAGAGTTTGCCTTAATCTAAGATGCCCTGATGAAGGAAGTTCTAAATACTTTGAATCAGAACTTAGACTCATCACAAGGCCAAGAGCTGGTCGAAGTTGCCTAAGAGGGAATTTTCTTCAAAAAGATAGGAGATCGAAGCTGAGAGAGGCAATCGAAGGGGCTATGCAATCGAAGCTGGAGAAATTCTAATTGGACTTTGAAGCCATCGAAGAAAGCAAATTCGAAGGGAAGTGGACCCGCAGGGGCAGGTCAGCTTTCGATTTTTTATCATGTTGGAGGCCTAAATAAGCTCATAACAGGCTGGCAGTAACGCATGAAAGCAGATTAGCACTTGATTGAATCAAATATAGCAAATCTTTATGAAGAAATCAAATCAAATTCGTGTAAAGGCATGAGGTGCACAAAAAGATTGAATTAGGCCATTTTTGGAAAGATTTTAAGGTGAATCAAATCAAAATCAAGAACATTGATGGAGGAAGATTGAGGCCAGACTGTCATCCCTAATTCATTCCACAATACATATAGAGTGCGTGCAGACCAAAAACAAGGTAGAAAAAGAGGCGCATGAACCAGAAACAAAAGCTTGGAAAAATCAAGAAAAAGTGGTGAATCGAATTCATACTTAGAGGCCAATTCAAGACCCTTGGACGATTCCAATAGATTCCTGTGAGTGTAGGCAAGCAAAAGCAACCTAGAACAAGCGTTTCCAGGCCTTATATCGCGCTGTAAGTCACCCACGGCATAGCTTCTTTTTTGAAATCGAATAGCATCATTCTTGCACTTGTAGCACAAAATAATTGTATATTCTTGATCACCATCATGTTTGCAAGCTTCCTGTAACATTTGATTGCATTTTCATGGCTTGTATTAGATTTCACCATAGCTGGGGTTTTATGGTTCGATTTAGGAGTTTTGTTTACATGCAAAATTGGGCCATGAAAGGGCTACCAATGAATTCAGCATATCAAGACGAAGATGTCCATGGCCTTCGTTTTTATTTTTCACGCTTGTGTTGAGTTTTAAGATTTGCAGGACTTGTAGCTACGGACAAACGTCCGTAGGTAAAAGTTTGGAACTTTTACCAAAAGATCCAAGGAGGAAGATGACCAGCTGGCAAATAACCATTGGCTTGTTCAAATTTCCGCGAGAGTTTTTCATATTATGCTTATTTATAATATAATAATTGTTTTGTATTATTTGACGACAAAAGAAAACAGCGCAGTTGGTTACAAGGCGAAGGCAAAACACTTCAGGACCTGGGTTCGAATCCCAGGTCCCCCAATTTCTTCATATTTTTTCCTTTCAGGAAATCCAGCATGCACCAAGGACCAAGGACCATCATGCACTCTCACCATCCAATCTGCCAAGTGGCCCGATGGCCAAATCTGATGGCCATCATCTGGAGGAGCACCATAGGTCACAGTCAGCGTGCAACATTGGATCCAAAAAGTCAAACGGACCTCCATCTTTTTGGCCCAAGCTTGTTAGTCGCACCCCCTTCAGAATTGCTATTGCAGGCCCAAAATTCTTTTCTTTATTCTTTTATTTTTTATTTCACTTAATTTACTTATTTTTATTTTACTAACCGATCAATTATTTTCTTTTATCAAAAAACCATAAAAAATAATGCTTTTTACAAATTAGGTTTAGATTTTATTTTTTTAAAATTAATTAATTTAATTAGGTTGTTAATTTTAGATAATTATGATCCTTTTTGTACATAATTAAAAATAATTAGAACAAATAGGTTTTATTACTAACTTAATTATATTTTATTTTTCTTAAAATAACAAAAACAGAAAAATAGGCCATGTCATTATTTTCATTAATTAATTAATTAACTAATTAATTTTTGTATTTAGTTTAGAAAACTTAATTCTTTTATTAAAAACAACAAAAACATTTTCTCTTTTAATTAGGATAGAAGGGTCAAAACCCTAGTTCGCGTTCATTCTAATTTTCATCGCACGCTTTATTTTATTATTTTTACCCTATTATTGTAACTGCTTACAAGGTTGTAATAGTTTAAATTAGGACTTTATTTTCATTTACCGCTTTACTTTTCAAGAGTTTGTTTTTGGCTATGTAAATACCCGAAGCCTTGTAATGGCGTAGTTTAATTTTCGCATTTTAAATTTCGCAAATATTTAACTGTTAGATGTATGATATTAGGGTGCGTGATAAGAATGTAAGTGAAAAACTTTAAAACTGTTAGATAACCCTAACATGTGCAAAAATAAATAATCTGAAATTGAATCACTCGCACATGCACACTCCTAGGGTACACTCCCACTTGGTTGCCTTCGGTAAACGGTCATTGAGTATAGGATGCTTTAGTGGTCGTCCTTTTGTCCAAAGATCAAAGTTTCCTCGGAAAGGTTGCCTCGGATATTGTTGCCTCGGATAATTGATCTAAGACATTAGGGTTATTACTAAGACGTCCTAACATTGCTTTAGTGACCGTACGTCCCTTTCGAATTGACCCTCAAAACTCCAATGGCGGTGCTACCTACTTACTAATAGTGGGATAACATTGTCTAAAGGAAACGAGCATAAAACGATTATTTTTTCGAGTAGGTAGATTAGCTCTTAAGTACTTGCTCAATCCAAACAAATTTTTTCCCACTTACACTCCTTTACAAACAAAGTTTTCAAAACACTTCATTACACTCTTGAAGACAGAAGCAAGAGTTAAATCGAAGTTAAAACAAAAGTTTTTTAAACCATACAAACACAAATAAAACAATTTTGAAAATGATGAGCAAGTACCTAAGAGCCCGTAGATAACTATGGATAGAAAGGGTGCTAATACATTCCCTTTCTATAATCTACCCCCCGTACTCAGAAATATCTCGAAAAAGGAATTTTTTCTGTGCTTTTTTTCCTTTCCTTGTTGGATAAAATAAAAGACGGTGGCGACTTCTGCTTACCGCGACACTTTGCGAACACAAACGCAAAATGCAAACCAGCAAATTCCTTAAAAAGGGAAACACGTCCCGGTTCTGGCCACCGTATCACAGAACTGGCGACTCTGTTGGGGAATAAGTGGGGTGTATCTTAGGATTAGTTCATCATATTGTTTTCAATTGTTTTATTTGTTTGCTTTATCTTTGTGGGCTTTGAATCAGAGTTACTATAGATCCTAACCCGGATCTGGGGATACCTTTTAGGTAAGTAGCAATAGACTGTGAGGGAACTGTACGACGTAGACCGATACAGTTGAAGCAGTAGCTACGTTGATGTGGCATATTAGTTGGTACCGACATCCCTTATGGAGGAACAAGGAGAGTATGGGGCTGTTATATGGGTCATTAAGCATCAACTGACCTTAGAACCTATAATTGACCCACTTGGCCATAGAAAGTAGTAGTATGCTGAAGGAAAATTGCGACCAAAAGCGCAGCGGAATTTATAATTTTCCTTTAGCGATCCTTACGAATGAGCATGGTCAGTGATAGAAATATTTACCTCTTGTGGCGATTCAGACCTTTGATGTTGTGATCACGAGCGTTGATGAAGAACAATGCCTCTACTCAGTCCATACGAACATATCGCTTCCGGTCACAGTGCTAGCTGATCACGAACGAAAACTTTGAGTGAGAGAGAGAATCAAAAACGAAATTGCATCAAGTGAAATTGCTTCATCATAAGGGATCTATTTATAGAATCACTCGTGTGGGCTACAAGCTAAAAGCCCAATTAAGGCTATAAGCTAAAAGCCCAATTAAGCTTATGGACATCATACCTTATGATGTACCATATATCACTTATCCACGTGGTACCTTACCACTTTCCGTATTACACTTAAGTGCACCGTACCTTACGGTGTTCCTTATTTATTCTATCTCTCATCAACCTGTCCTTATGTGTGTGACCCTGTAGGTTTTCGCGACGTTGGCAATTATGTTAAATCATACATTTAATATAATAAACAGTGAGCGGTATCTAGCAACACACCTCTGTTACCCAAGTCACGAAAATGTCATGTGATCTGACCAAACCTTTTACGTGATAATATTTGTGTTGTACAATTACCCTTTTGCCCTCATGTCTATATTGAACACAAGGCATACACTGTGTCACCCTTGTCCAGTTCAATATTGGGCCCTTAGACATTTATCCTATTATGCAGGATGAGAAAATTCCATCTAGGTCACTCATGTCCCTTGGCATGCTTTGTGAAGTACCCATCAACCGTCTTTATAGTCATCCAGTTACGGTTGACGTTTGATCAGCAATAAAGTACTTGACTCTACATCTAGGGTCCATAGTGGTTTCAGGTCAAAGGGTGGTATACACCACTATCATCATGAGAATAACTTATGACACTTTGCATAACATTCTATGTAGTATTCTCATAGCGGGTCAATCCAGTATAAATATTACTCCTAATATTCATACCTATGTCAAGACTTGATAACTCCTTATTTATGATCCATGAGATGTGATCATCAATCTATCTTCATAATAATCTTAATGTTTTAATGTTATCCCACTTCACATTAAAGCTTGACTACGGATGCTTTAAGAATAGTGTCTTATGTTTAATGGGATCTCATGATTAAGTCACACTTAACATTTCATTAAACCAATAAACCATTCTAGGGACTTTATTATTTTGGAAAGCAAACATAATAAAGAAATTCCTTTTATTATTAATAAATAATTCAATACAAGTACCAAAAGTATTGGCCTCTAGGGCTTACACCAACATATGCTACACTCATTGAGACCATACTCTCGAGATGGTTCTGGCTGCAAGAAAAGATTGCGTGACTGGAATTATGACCGATGGAGGATGGTCAGTGATATTGAGAACCTCTAGAACCCGGTTACTATTATTAGGACAGGTTGAACCAACTAAACTGCAAGAGGGTAGTACCTAGACTCCATGCCATCCTGAAATTTAAGGGCTATTGTGTGACTTGTTTGCCCTTACCATGTTTTCTATCTGTGATACCTGTGGTGTGTTTTTATCATGACATCATGCATCATGACATTGCATGCATATTTCATTAGACTAACCATTTCAAAGACCTAGGGGATTCATCTTTGTTCTGTTTTACAGATCATGGCTTCTATGCGCAGAAATACCATTCGAATCAGCTTCGTGCAAATCCCTGCTCAGCTCAGAGAGTTGGTTTCAAAAGTTCCTGATACTTCTTCCTTTGTTAGAAGATATGGTCATCTCCTTAACCTAGTAACTTCCAAGTTGGATGAGCAAATGATGAGCATGTTGTTCCAGTTATTTGACCCATTGCATCAATGTTTCACCTTCCCGGACTATCAGTTAGTCCCTACTTTGGAGGAGTTTTCTGATTTATTGGGTATATCTATCCTCGAGCAGACACCCTTTACAGGTTTGGAGATAGCTCCTAGGCCAAAGGATATTGCTTCAGCCCTACATCTAAAAATGGTTGATGTAGTATCTAACTGGGAGACTCAGAGCGGGGTTAAAGGTTTCTTGGCTAAGTTTTTGATTGATCAAGCTCAACTGTTCTGGGATAGTTTGGAATTTCAAGCATTTGAATACATCCTGGCTCTCCTCATCTATGGCTTGGTTCTTTTCCCAAATCCAGATGCCTTCATAGACGTGAACGCAGTCAAGATCTTCATGTCTCGTAACCCAGTGCCTACTCTTCTAAGTGATATTCTACATGCTCTCTATACCCGTACTCTGCGGAGAAGGGGAACTCTCTTATGTTGTACGCCGCTGCTGGCGAGGTGATTTATTTCGCACCTCCCCAAATCTGTATTGAAGAATGAGGAAGGTTTAGGTTGGGCTTACAGAATCACGTCCCTTGCTCATACGGACATCCTTTGGAGTACTAAAGATATGGAAAAAGTAGCTGTCATTAATCGCTGTAGGGAATACCCTAATGTTCCGCTGCTTGGAATTCGAGGGGGAATAACCTATAATCCTTGTTTGGCTTTACGATAGTTTGGACGAGCTCGGAGGGACGGTCCTCATGAGTTGCTGCTTACAGGCATTGTCTTTGACTTCAAGGGGGATGTTGAGGGACATCGCCGCAGGTTTATAAGAGCTTGGGACAGGGTGAACAGGTCTGACCCCCATGAGCTAGGAATGAAGACTTATCTCCCGATGCAACCATATCTCCAGTGGGTTCGAGCATGTGCTCAAAAGCTGGGGATGCCATATGAAGCTGTTTTGCCAGTGATCATAGAGCATACTGATGAAGAAGGTGTTCCTTATACGGTCCTCCATCCATACATGCCTACTGATATTGGGGCATTGAAGAGATCTTGGATCCAACTAAGGGAAGAAAGGGATACCTACAGAGAGAAGTATCATGAGCAGGAGAGGAAGATCCTGAAGCTTACTAGGCAGCTTAAGAATGAAAGGACAATCAACGATTATGTCAGCACGAAGGGAAAGAGACCATGGGATTTCTGATGTTTTTATTGTTTCTAGTTTAGATTTGCTTTTCAGTATTTCTTTTGTAACGCCTTAAAGGAATTTGTTAAACATTATTACAAGTTTTAATCTGATAAAGTATGTTTTATTTTGGTTTGCAAATTTGAATCTCCCAAAGTCCTTGAAATCATATCATACGCATTTCATTATCATGCACCTCATTACAGGTACCATTACAGGTTTCTCATCTTCTTCGCTGTTTATTTCAGCATAACATGTCTTCTGAAACATCTACTGATCAAGCCATCAAGGCTCTGCAAGCTCAGAATGCTAAGTTCCAGGAGATGTTCTTGAACTTGGCCAAGAGTCAACAAGATTTGAAGACTCTTATCTTAAAGGACAAGAGGAAGAAAAAGAAGGTGGTCCTACTGAATATGGGTCACAGATTTGGGAACAGGTTGTGAGAAGAAGTTGATATGTCCCATTCATCTATATGGGGAGAGAATTAAGAGGAAAGGAAGGCTCCTAGTCCTGTGGTCTCCGATAATGACACTGACTTTGATGAAGACCAGTATCCTCCGGCTGAGGATAGATATAAGCAACTCGAAGACCGTTTGAGCGCAATGGAGATCCAGAAGATACCTGGGTTGGACTTTGGAGATTTGGGTCTGGCATCTGGGGTGGTGATCCCCCACAAGATTAAAGCGCTTGTCTTTGCTAAGTACGATGGGGTATCTTGTCCGAAGTTACACTTCCGCTTGTATGTCAGAAAGATTCAACCATATACTGCTGATAGGAACCTGTGGGTTCATTTCTTTCAAGATAGTCTGTCAATGACTCAACTTGAATGGTTCTATCAGCTGGAAGGAGCTAACATCCACAACTGGGAGGACCTTGCTGCTGCTTTTTACAAGCAATACCAGTATAATGCCGACCTTTCTCCCACGCATACTCAACTTCAGGGTATGTTTATGGGTGCGAGCGAAGGTTTTAAGGACTACGCTCAGAAGTGGAGAGATTTGGAAGGAAGAGTACAACCCCCTCTAGCTAATAGGGAGTTGGTGGATATGTTTATCGGGACTTTGTCTGGTCCGTATTTCAATCATTTGATCGGTAGTTCATCGTCTGGGTTTACTGAATTGATTATGACTGGGGAGAGAGTTGAGGCCGGTATCAAGAGCGACAAGATACAGAAGGGTGCTTCGTCAAGTACAGAGAAGAAGCCTTTCAAGAAGGAATCTAGTGCAGTTTACAGCTCGAGGAACCAAAATCGACCCGAACTCCTCCAAGTAGTTAATGCGGTAGTTATATCAAGACCTGCTGTTGCCCTACAACACAATAATCAGCAGAGAGTAGAGAGGCCACAGAGACAGTTTACTCGGCTCAGTATGACCTTATCTCAAATTCTGCCGCAATTGTTGAAGACCAACTTGGTGACCCTGAGGGAAGCCCCAAAGAATACCAGCACCACATCTCCGCTGTATAATCCGAACGCCCGTTGTGCTTTTCACTTCGATAGCCCAGGGCATGATACGAATAACTGTTGGGCCTTGAAGAATAAAGTGCAGGATCTGATTGAAGCTAAGGAGATTGAGTTTGAAGCACCAGAAAAGCCAAATGTCATGACTGCTCCTATGCCCAAACATGGAGTAAATGTTGTGGATGATGATTCATTTGTGACCTCTGTGGAAGACGTTTCTACTCCGTTGATGACAGTGAAGAAGAACTTATTATCAGCCAGTTTATTTCGGGGTTGTGGAGAAGGTTGCCACCTGTGTTACATCCTGCCTACTGGTTGCCATCTATTGAGGTCAGGTGTTCAGCGCCTGATGGATGACAAATAAATCCTGTTCGAGCAAACTTTGGTTCCATTGATTCCTGTTGAAGATGTTTTCATAATCACCATTTCCACCAATTCTTCCAAGGCTTCGTCGAGAAAGCCTGTTAGGATTACATCAGTTCCGAGAGTTGCTCCATTGATCATTACTATTCATGGTCCTATCCCTTACACTTCGGATAAGGCTGTCCCGTGGCACTATGGGGCCGATGTGTATTATCATGGGATTAAACAAGACTTGAAAGTTGAAGATGTTGATACTGATGTCAACAATATTTTCGGGTCTAGCAAGGTCACCTGAAGCGGGAGACTCTTCTCTCCTGAGATCTCCCCACCAACTATTCGGAAACCTGTTGCTATCACACCTGCCAGTACATCTGCATTTATCCCTGTTCATGTTCCAATCATTACCCCTGTCGCCGAGTCATCTGACGCTCAGGGCAAAGAGATCACCGGTGAGCCTACCCGAACGGAAGCACCGAAGAAGATTATTGTTGAAACCTCTAGGCAGGAAATAGAGGAAATTTTGAAGATCATCAAAAAGAGCGACTTCAACATAGTCGAGCAGCTGGGGCAAACCCCGTCGAAGATCTCTATGCTGTCTTTATTGTTGTGCTCAGAAGCCCATGCTAAGGCTTTGATTACTTTCCTGAAAACTGCGCATGTGCCGCAGGAGACATCTACTAACCAGTTCAAAGACTGTGTGGCTAGTTTGACAGTTGACAACGGGTTGGGTTTCTCCGACACAGATTTAACTGCCAAAGGAAAGAATCACAATGACGCTCTGCATGTTTCAATCGAGTGCAAGGGAACTACTTTGGCCCACGTGCTGGTGGATACTAGGTCCTCGTTAAATGTTTTACCCAAGAAAGCGTTAGACCGGTTGGACTGTGAAGGGTTGGTGCTGAAGCCAAGTAATATTGTGGTTAGCGCCTTTGACGGGTCCAAAAGGATGATGCACGGGGAGGTGGATGTCCCTGTTAAATTTGGTTCCCAGACTTCTGCGTCTATATTCTATGTGATGGACATCCGACCATTCTATTCTTGTTTGTTGGGTCGCCCGTGGATTCATAAGGCTGGGGTAGTAACTTCTACGCTCCATCAGATGTTAAAGTATCCAGTGAAGGGGAAAATTGTTACGGTACGAGGAGAAGAGGAGTGCATGGTGAGCCACCTTAACTTTTTTTGGTATGTGGAGATGAATGGGGAGTTCATTGAAACCCCGTGTCAAAACTTTGAAGAAGTCCCCCAGACTCTGGCGTTGACTGAAACTGTTGCTGAAGATCCTCTAATGAAGATGACTTCCCTCAAGGATGCCCGGGATGTTATCCAAAAAGGTGGGTGTGCGAATTGGGGCCAACTCCTTGACTTTACACACAAGACTGACAAGTTTGGTTTGGGTTTTACTGCAGAAGCTCAAAGGGTTGTTCGGCGTGCGTGGATTGGAAGACCTCCCCTGCGTATCAGTAATCCGGAAGTGAATGCAATTGAAGATGATGATGAAGAGTCTGAGTTTGTCAGCTGGATTTACCCGACTACTGACGGTGGATTAAGCAATTGGGCGGCAAAGGACTTCGTGCCCATTTCTTTTATTACACAGTAATAAGAATTTTGTTTTGAGATTTGTAAAAAACAGTTTTAAACTTTATGGCTCGGTGTCTTACCCGAGGCACCGTGGCTTTGTTTGTGAGGGCTTAATATTTGTCATTTCCATATATCATCAATAAAAGCATTGGACGTTTTCTGGCATTACGAATTTTGCGCTCCTTGTTTTCTTTTCTATCTTGCAAAACAACTATTTGTCTTGCACACACTCACATATACAGGTCTACATCCACTCTGGATCCCACTGATAACGACTCTACTATTGCCAGTTATGACTTTGAAAGTACGATCAACCAAGCCGAGGACGAAGGTGAGGATGATTGCGAAGGGCCAGGGGAACTTGCTAGACTGTTACTTCAGGAAGAGAGGGCCATACAACCCCATGAAGAGCCAGTGGAAATAGTAAATCTGGGTACAGAGGAAGACAAGAAAGAGGTCAAGATCGGTGCAAATCTGGAGCCTAGTGTTAAGCAACGGTTGATACAAATGCTGCGTGATTATGTTGAGATATTTTCCTGGTCTTATGAAGATATTCCTGGGTTGGATACCGATATTGTGGTTCACCGCTTGCCAACTAAGGAAGACTGTCCTCCAGTGAAGCAGAAAGTTCACCGAATGCGCCCAGAAATGTCTGAGAAAATTAAAGCTGAGGTGATGAAACAGTTTGATTCCGGTTTTCTAGTTGTTACTTCTTACCCACAGTGGGTGGCCAATATGGTTCCCGTGCCGAAGAAAGATGGTAAGGTTCGTATGTGTATGGACTATAGGGATCTGAATAGGGCGAGCCCCAAGGATGATTTCCCTCTGCCTCATATCGACGTTCTGGTTGACAACACCACACAACATAAGGTCTTCTCCTTTATGGATGGTTTCTCCGGTTACAATCAGATTAAGATGGCTCCCGAAGACATGGAGAAGACAATGTTCGTTACTCAATGGGGTACCTTTTGCTACAAGGTCATGCCGTTCGGATTGAAAAATGCTGGGGCAACGTATCAGCGCGCCATGGTTGCTATGTTCCACGACATGATTCATCATGAGGTTGAGGTATACGTTGATGATATGATTGGAAGGTCCCAAACTGAAGAGGAACATCTTGACCATCTCCAGAAGCTATTTGACATGTTAAAATTGTACAGGCTGAGGTTAAACCCGAACAAGTGCACCTTCGGGGTAAGGTCTGGTAAGTTGCTGGGTTTCGTCGTTAGTGATAAAGGTATTCAAGTGGATCCTACAAAAGTGAAGGCTATACAAGAGATTCCAGCTCCCCGAACAGAAAAAGAAGTCAGAGGCTATTTGGGACATCTGAACTATATTGCCCGATTCATTTCACACCTGACTGCTACTTGTGAGCCAATCTTCAAGCTGCTGAAGAAAGATCAAGTGGTAAGATGGAACGATGAATGTCAAGCCGCTTTCGAAAGGATCAAAGAATATCTCTAAGAGCTACCTATTCTGATGCCTCCAGTTGAAGGGAGACCTCTGATCTTATACTTGACAATACTAGACAATTCGATGGGGTGTGTGCTGGGGCAGCATGACGAGTCTGGCCGAAAAGAGCATGTTATTTATTACCTTAGCAAAAAGTTTACCGCCTGTGAGACCCGATACTCACTGCTTGATAAAACTTGTTACGCTTTGGCATGGGCTGCTCGCCGGTTGAGACAGTATATGCTGACTTACACTACCCTATTGATATCAAAGATGGATCCAATCAAGTATATCTTCGAGAAGCCTGCCTTGTCCGGAAGAATAGCGAGATGGAAAATGATCTTGACTGAGTATGACATGCAATACACGACCCAAAAGGCAATTAAGGGAAGTGTGTTGGCAGATCATCTGGCACATCAAGCAGTGGATGATTACCAGTCTATGAACTTCGAGTTCCCGGATGAGAATATCATGTTGGTGACTGACTGTGAAGAACCTGGACCAGATGAAGGACCTGAGGAAGGATCCCGATGGTCTATGTACTTTGACGGAGCTTCAAACGCTTTGGGTAATGGAATTGGCGCCGTGATCATATCTCCTGAAGGCTGTCATACTCCATTCACCGCCCGACTATGTTTTAACTGCACCAACAACATGGCGGAGTATGAAGCACGCATTATGGGACTTCGAGCAGCTATTGACCTAAGGATAAAGTTTCTAAGTGTATTCGGAGATTCCGCTCTCGTGATCAGTCAGATCAAAGGCGAGTGGGATACGAAACACCCGAATCTTACAAAGAGTATGTATTGACGTTACTTCCACACTTCGAGGAAATAACCTTTGAACACTTCCCCAGAGAGGAGAATCAGTTAGCGGACACGCTAGCTACCATGTCTTCTATGTTCAAGGTCAGGTGGGACAATGAAGCTCCCCAAATTACCATTGACAGGTTGGACGAACCTGCACATTGTTGCAATATTGAGACTGAAGAGGTAACAGATAAACCCTAGTTTCACGAGGTAAAAAGGTATCTTGAGGCTCAGGAATACCCCGAGGGTGCATCTGTTAATGATAAGAAGTTTCTGAGGAGATCCGCTGCGAAGTTCTTCATCAACAATGATATCCTTTACAAGCGTAACCATGACTCAACCGTACTGCAACGTATGGATAAGAACGAGGCAGAAAGGATTACGGCAGAGTTACATGAAGGTACTTTCGGAACTCATTCCAGTGGACACACCATGGTAAAGAAGATCTTACAGGCAGGATATTATTGGTCCACCATGGAAGCCGACTATTATCAACATTCTCGGACCTGTCATAAGTGCCAAGTCTATGCTGATAACGTGCACATACCTCTAGTTCCTCTGAACGTCTTGACAACACCTTGGCCCTTTGCAATGTGGGGCATTGATATGATTGGTGATATCAGACCTACTGCATCCAACGGGCATCGTTTCATCCTGGTAGCTATTGATTACTTTAGGAAGTGGGTTGAAGCAGCTTCCTTTGCTACAGTAACCAAGAACATCATGGCACGGTTTATTCGGCACAATCTGATCTGTTGATACGGTGTACCAGAGAGGATCATTATGGACAATGGTACAAATCTCAACAATACGATGATCACCGAGCTCTACAAGCAGTTCAAGATACAACATCACAACTCTTCTCCCTACCGGCTGAAGATGAATGGGGTTGTTGAAGCGGCTAATAAGAACATCAAGAAGATTGTGCAGAAGATGACGGTGACATACAAAGACTGGCACGAGATGTTACCATTTTCTCTTCATGGGTACCGCACCTTAGCGCAGACGTCAACAGGGGCAACACCCTATTCCTTGGTATATGGCATGGAGGCCGTCTTGCCCATTGATGTTCAGATACCCTCTCTTCGGATTATGAAGAATGCAGGTTTGAGCGAAGATGACGGATCCAGACCGGCTTGATCAGCTAAACTTAATCGACAAAAAGAGACTTACTGCTATTTGTCATGGTCAGACGTATCAAAAACGGATGGTCAAGGCATTTAACAAGAGATTCAGACGACAAGAGTATCAAGTTGGGGATATGGTGATCAAGCGCATCATACTACCTCAAGGTGATCCCAGGGGAAAATGGACCCCTACGTACGAAGGGCCATTTGTGGTTAAGAGCATTTTCTCAGGAGGAGCTATGATTCTAACCACCATGGATGGTGACGACCTTCCTCACCCCGTCAATGAAGACATCGTGAAAAAATACTACGCCTAATCAAAGACCCGCTAGGTTGACTGGCCTAGGCAAAAATAAGGGCTTCCTAGCGAACCAAAAGGGTTCAGCAAAAATAAGGGATGAAATTGAAAAAAACAGGTACACCCAGAAAGTCAAAAGGCGGCCTTGGGCAAAAAAGGGTATCCCGGTGGACTGAAAACCCGAGAAGGCGGTTGTGATACGGTGGGAGAACTGACTAGGGTTTTGCGTTTGTTTTCGCAAATGTTTCGGTTGAGCAAGAGTCGCCACCGACTTTTTATTTTATCCTAAGGAAAGGTTTAAAAAAGCACAGCAAAAACCTTTGAGATTTTTCTTGGGTTCGGGGAGTAGATTATAGAAGGGGAAGGTATTAGCACCCCTTCTATCCATGGTTATCCATGGGCTCTTAGGTACTTGCTTAGATCAATCTTGCCTTATTTTTCAATTGTTTGAAATGGTGCTTTGTGTATGGTTTTGAAAAATGTTTTGAAAAGATGCCTTGTGCTAGGCTAACCTTGTAACAATTCCTTACTCGAATGTTTTACAAAAGGTGTTTTATCTTTTAAAAAGATGTTCCAAGGGTTTGAAAAGTTGATTTTGAAAGTGTTTGTGAAGTGGGTTTTGAAATTAGGCAAGTGTTTTCTTTGCAAATTGACAAGTACTTAAGAGTTTATCTACCCTAAAGTTTTCTCAAAGGTTTTGTCATGTTTTAAACCCTTTTGACAATTTTGTTCCACCATTGCATTTGGTGGACAATCTTGTCTTAGGAGATGAAAGGGACGGGCGCGGGTCATCGTTTGGACCATAATTGCAACGGCGTTAAATGTTTTTGGGCAATTTTCTTTAAGGGACTTGATCATTTGTTTTTGTTTTGTTTTGAAAAGTTTTATCGAGGGACTATGATCATTCAATTCGTTTGCTTTGCCCAAAGCAATTCAACATGCAACATGGCCCATTTTTGAAAGGCAACAAAGTGGAGTACCCTAGGGGGTGCAAGTGTGAGAAGTGTTGTTTATTTTCATGCTCATTTATCTTGTATTAGGTCAGACTATTTTTTGTCGTTTTTTCACATGCAAACCCTAATTCTAACATGGCATAATTAGAAAGCGTATAAAGTGCGAAATTGAAAATCCTACGCTATTACAACATAATAATATAGGGAGGGGGGTACAAATTTACAAATGGGGGATATTTAGACAAGAATTCAAATCTACATTATTACATCATTTTTGAATATTTGCAAGGTAAATAAATTGCATAATTAAATAGAAATTAAATAAATATGCAAAAATGCAAAAAAGAGAAAGTTTTTATATATGTATGAAAAAAATGTAGTTTATGTGAAATAAAATAAGAAAATAAAAAGGTATTATTTTTGAGTATTTTCATATTTAGGGAAAAAACCCTAATTTTAATCAAAATGTATATTGATTAATTAATTCACATAATATTTATTATTTACATACAAAAATAAAATAAAATATGGTATATGTGTAAAAAGGCCTTTTTTAGTATTAAATATTGAGAAATAAAATATGTACATTATTTGATATTTTATTCTAAGTATATTAATAAATATGTATTTATATTTACATTATTTTAAATATGTATTATGGATAAATAATAATAATATTTAATATTTTTAGAAAATAGTATTTTTTATATAAAATATTTTCAGAGGATAATATAAAATAAAAATGAAAATGAAAATGTATTTACAATATTTTTTCTATTTTATTCTAAATAATAATATATATGTTCATTTATGTATAAATCAAAAGAAAATCAAATAAATATCAAATAAAATCAAAAAATGGTGAGAAAATTATTTTCAAAATTTTAATATGCTGAGAAAAAATAAACAAGTCAAACAAAAAAGAAAAAAGTCAAAAATATAAAACAATGAAGCAAATGGGCTCAGGGGTGTGAAACAGAAAAAATGGTGTGGATAGCAAAATGGTACAGGCCCAGCCCAATCCACTTCTTCTTCAACCTTTGGCCAAAAAACGCGCGCCTTGTTACAGAGATTCAAACATCCTGATTCTTTGAGATTTTGCACAAACTTTCAACACAAAATATGTCAAGCATTGAATCACGATTCCAAATATATAAAAAACTCATCCTAACTCTCAGAAAATGAGAGAGAATTTTATCAATCCCAAATCTTGACCTAAACTTTCTGCCATTTTCAAAGCTTAAATTCTCTCAACTCAGGCAAAAGAAATGAAATGTAAAGCTATGTACATGCTCAGGGCTATGAGTAGAACCTTGTTTCTTCACAAACTTAAGACTAAAGATGCATGATAAGAGAGATACGAGTTCAAAGTTTTACCTATTCAGTTGAACTTCTATCTGGATAATGAGGAACTTTCAGTGCAAGGTGATGATTGGAAAAGCTTCCTTGAGGTCCAGGGATGCTATTCCAATGTTTACTTTGTCTTGAAAGCTTCTGAATCAAGCTGTAGAACTTCACCTGCAAGTCAAAGATGTGAAAATGGTGGAAGTGGTTAGAGCAATTACAGATCGTGTCTTAGCTTCTGGATAGCTTGCATAGGTTGTAAGGAAGGTAGAGGAACAAGTTTGGACAAGAATGCTTGAAGGGATTGAGGGATGGCACTCAAACTGCAGGCCTTGCCCTGTTTGAGCAGTTTGATGGTGTTTCTGAGATGGAGAGTGTTTGAGAGGTCAAGGATTCGTGCAAAAGCTTGGTTGGGATGTTTTGAGTGTGTTTTATCAGTTTGTTCTTGTGTGCTTAGGCTGATATGGAAGTTGTTACAAGTTATGAGACTTTCTTCTTTCTTAAGCAACAAAAGCAAGTTGACTTTCTAGGCATGTAGGGGGCCTCCTAATGTGCTGCATAATCTCCTCTTGATCAGAGAAATTTGTCCATAATCTTGTGCCAAAAGGATTTAGCTTGTACTTGTTGGATTTCTAAATTGACATAAAGTGAACTTTTACCAAAATGGCTAATTTGTTTTATCTAGAAATGGATCAATCTTGTGTACAATGCTTGAACTCATGGAACAACACCTTGGCACAATGAACAAGCATTAAATTATGGAGTGTAACTTGGTTTAAGGACCTGTAATCTAGCCTAAAGCATGCTGAGTTCATATTTGCAAAGTTATGGACATGGAACTTGGTCATGAACAAAGTGGTTTTTTGCTATATTGTGAAATTTGATTCTCTCTAACCATGAGGTTGTTTGATGAGTTCTTGGACATTTTGGAAAGCTTGGAATGTGTACTACAATCCATCTTTGAAATTCAAATTGAAATTCCAAGTGGAAGGGTATGAAAAATGGCCTTGAAGTGGGGTAGAAAACCTTGTCAAAATAGGTTAAAATTCTACTAAGTTAAAAATGGTTTAGTGCCCTTATTCAAAAAATTGTAACTTGAGATACAAGCTTCAAATGAGAAAACTTTGTGAAGCAAAGTTGTAGATTATGCAACAAGCTACAACTTTCATGTTTGGACTTTTGTTTGAATCCAAATGGATCTTGGTGAAAAGGTGGGGTAAAGTTGGGAAAAAATTAGGGTTTTTCATAACTTAGAAAAATTCTAAGTTATGAAAAATTCCATTTTCTAACCCTAATTTGCAATTTGTGATTTCTTGGTGAACAAATTTCATGATTTGGCATATTTTGATGAAAAATGAATCTTGACTCTTGATTTTGACCAAAAAGTCAAAGTTTGACTTTTCAGTATACAGTCAAAACTGATCAATTGACTGGGAAATTCAACTGTCAATCTTGTGTACTTGGGATCTTTTGAACTTGTTGGGCATGTCAAGATAATTCCATGGGGTCCTTGAGTCCATATGTGAGCTTGGTTTGCCATTGGCTAGGTCAAACAGTCAAAAATTGCCTCTGTGCAGTCAAAACCCTAAAAATGACCATTTTGCCCTTTTGGTGATCTGATCAAATTTCTTGTGGAGTTGTGGTCCAAACTTGATCAAATGACTCCTAGGAGTTCATAATGTTGATGTGGATCAAATTTCATGAGATTTGACTGTCAATTGGCCACAGTTGACTTTTTCCCCAATACAGTTGATTTCTAGGTCAACTGTCCAATTGACTGGGCAAAATTTGGAATCAGGACTTGAAACTTGGTATGGATAAACTTAGGAGGTCAATATGAAGCAAGAAAGTCATCTTGGGCACTTTAGGTCAAAACATCTTTGTACAAACACAAACCCTAATTTGGGGTTAGCAGTGCAAAGAGGAGTCTTGAGCAGATGAAACCCTAACTGGATCTTGAGCTTCAAGAGTTTTGTGAGGAGAAATCAGTGAGGAATGGGAGGGCAAATTTTGGGGTACAACAGTTGCCCCTGTTCAATCTTCTTGGACCTGAAGACTTAGATTGGCAAGCTTGCCTTTCGTGACTTGAGGGTAAAAGGAGATTGGACACTAGAGTGCCCGGAAATTTGCACTCGTCAAAGCACTGGATGCGGGAATGGGCTTAGAGATGCCATTTGGAGATGGGCTTAAAGATGCCATCTGGAAGGGAATATCAGGAAAGTGTCCAAGCTTTGGACCATTTCTGAATTGGGGGTCTGAACAAGCAATAGGTTGACATCCGTTGTTGGGAGGAACCTGCAAGCTGTTTTCAGGAAGTTGCATCTAAACAAGTTGATAGATTAACATCCGTTACTTGGGAAGAATCCATGACCTGTTTTCAGAAGTCGGGAAGAAGAAACTGAACAAGTGACAGGTTAACATCCGTTTACTTGGAGAACCCGTGAACTGTTTTCAGAAATCTTGAGATTGAATCAGCAATAGAGCAGCATCCGTTGTTGGGAAGCTTCCGTAAACTGTCTTCAAAAAGTTGCATCTGAACAAGTTGATAGATTAACATCCGTTACTTGGGAAGAATCCATGAACTGTTTTCAGAAGTCTTAAGATTGAATCAGCAATAGAGCAGCATCCGTTGTTGGGAAGCTTCCGTAAACTGTCTTCAAAAAGTTGCATCTGAACAAGTTGATAGATTAACATCCGTTACTTGGGAAGAATCCATGAACTGTTTTCAGAAGTCTTGAGATTGAATCAGCAATAGAGCAACATCCGTTGTTGGGAAGCTTCCGTAAACTGTCTTCAAAAAGTTGCATCTGAACAAGTTGATAGATTAACATCCGTTACTTGGGAAGAATCCATGAACTGTTTTCAGAAGTCTTGAGAAGAATCTGAACAAGTGATAGGTTAACATCCGTTTACTTGGAGAACCCGTGAACTGTTTTCAGAAATCTTGGGATTTGAATGATTTTAGTCTGTCGACCGATCTTACCTGAAAAGGCAAAGAGTTAGTTGTATGCAATGCTATGATGCATGATACAATGTATATTATAGCGTTATGAATGTAAATGGATGCGTATGTAAGTTGGAGAGCTGTCTTGCACAGGATAGATGAATCCGGGATAGCGGAAGATAAAGGAATCTTGATTGCTGCCGGGGAAAATAAATCCTCGGTTGTTGCTGGGGAACATGGAGCTTGGGTTGTATACCAATCTTCTGGGGAATTCCTGAAGTCTTCTACTGGGGAGTACCAAACTAGTAGACTTAATGCTGGGGAGGCCAGAATGAGAATCTTCAGTTTGGAGAGAAGTATCTCTGGAGATTTCACCTGGGGGAACTCAAGATTTTTCTTCCTAAAAACTCTGTGGGGAGAAGGTTCAAAAGTCTAACTCCGCTGGGGATTGTCCATTTGAAGCTTTTGATCTGCTGGGGATACTGAAGCTTAAACTCTGAGGGGAAATGATTTCCAGAAGATTCTCTGGCTGGGGATTTTGCAAAGATAAAACTCCTCCGGGGATAGTATTGATAAGTTATTGTTGGGGAATTTTGAGGAACTCCGCTGGGGATGGGAAGAACTTTGGCGAGCGCGATCTCCCCTGGTTGTTAGCTGAGGATAACCCAGTTATAAGCCTTTGTGAGGAATAACTTTGAATGAAACTCGGGGGAGACGTTCGTACTCTGCGGGGAGATATCCTTTGGAACCTTACTGGGGATAAGCTTCGAGGGTCTGCTGGAGGTAGATCTCAGGGTTTACCAGGGATGTGGATTACAAATCTTGAGGGATTTCCTTTGAAAGGGTGTCAAAATATCCGTTTGTACTTTCATCCTATCAGTAACCCTTTTCTTAGGTTCAAATAGGAAGTGATCACGTTTCAAATGCATATGCCTATTTAACAAAACATTGGACGTTTCTCAAAATAAAACAAATAGTGCAAGAGAAAAAGAAAAAGGGAAATGACACAAATTTTGGGAAGAGTATTTGTATTGATTTTCTTTGAGTATATTTGTACAAAGGAGACAAACATCCTAGTAAGAGGATCTTGTCGTAAATATTTGAAAAATTTATACAAAATAAAGATGGATATGTGAAATAATTTCATGGGATTCCATTCTGCTGTAGCTTTCACAACTCTGAACATCTGTCCATTCAATGCTTCGTTTGAAGATGGCTGGATTGATCAGAAACCTGGAACCGGTTGATGGAGGGATTGTCTTTGAAGTGATCCGACGAGACATAGTCATACGCTTTAATTCCCTAACTTTTGCCTGAATCGCCCTTTCGGGTTTTCGATCCACCGGGAAACCCCTTTTTGCCCAAGTCGCCCTTTCGGGTTTTCAACTTGCCGGGTGTACAGATTTTTTTGTTTTTATCCCTAATTTTTGCCTGAACCGCCCTTTCGGGTTTTCGGTTCACCGGGATGCCCATTTTTGCCCAAGCCGCCCTTTCGGGTTTTCGACTTGTCGGGTTATCTTATGCGTAGTATCTTTTGACTATGTCTGCGTTCGCAGGGTGCGGCAAATCGTCGCCGTCCATGGTGGTCAGAATCATTGCACCACCAGAAAATATGCTCTTGATCACAAATGGTCCTTCATATGTAGGAGTCCATTTGCCCCTGGGATCACTTTGCGGCAAGATAATCCGCTTGACTACTAGATCTCCGACTTGATACACTTGACGTCTGACTTTCTTATTGAAGGCCCTGATCATCCGCTTTTGATACGTCTGACCATGGCATATAGCAGCAAGTCGCTTTTCGTCGATCAGATTGAGTTGATCAAGTCGGGTCTGCATCCAATCATCCTCATTCAAACCTGCATCCTTCATAATCCTTAGAGACGGGATCTGAACTTCCATAGGCAAAACAGCTTCCATGCCATAAACCAAAGAAAATGGGGTTGCCCCAGTTGAAGTACGTATCGTCGTACGGTATCCATGCAGCGCAAACGGTAACATCTCATGCCAGTCTTTGTAAGTGACTGTCATTTTCTGAATAATCTTCTTAATATTTTTGTTCGCAGCTTCAACATCACCGTTCATCTTCGGCCGATAGGGAGATGAATTGTGATGATAAATCTTGAACTGTTCGCATAATGCAGTGATCATTGTGTTATTCAGATTTGTACCGTTGTCTGTGATAATCCTGTCTGGAACACCGTACCGACATATGAGATTTTGCTTGATAAAGCGGGCAACCACATTTTTGGTGACAGAGGCGAAGAAAGCTGCTTCGACCCATTTAGTGAAGTAATCAATGGCAACCAGGATGAAGCGATGTCCGTTGGAAGCCGTGGGTTTGATCTCTCCAATCATATCAATGCCCCACATTGCAAAGGGCCATGGAGCAGTCAGGACGTTGAGGGGAACCGGAGGGATATGAACTTTGTCAGCATAGACCTGACACTTGTGACAAGTACGGGAATGTTGATGGCAATCAGTCTCCATGGTAGACCAGTAATAGCCTGCCCTTAGGATCTTCTTAGCCATTGTATGCCCGCTCAAGTGAGTGCCAAATGGGCCGCTGTGTATATCAGTCATGATCAACTCTGCTTCAGCCTTATCCACACATCGGAGTAATACACAATCATGGCTTCGTTTGTAAAGGATGCCGTTGCTCAGGAAGAACTTAGCAGCGAATTTCCTTAAGAACTTCTTGTCATTCACGGAAGCTCCTTCAGGATAATCTTGGGTCTCGAGATACCTTTTGATTTCATGGAACCAAGGTTGTTCCACTACTTCTTCGGTATTAATCTCGTGACAATGCGCGGGTTCATCCATTCGCTCGATGGTGATTTGGGGAGCCTCGTTATCCCAGTTGAGTTTAAACATGGAGGACATTGTGGCCAGAGCATCGGCTAGCTGATTCTCTTCTCGCGGAAAGTGCTCGAAGGTAATTTGCTCGAAGTGAGGCAACAATGTCAGAACATGTTCTTTGTATGGAATAAGATTAGGATGCTTGGTATCCCACTCTCCTTTGATCTGGCTGATGACCAAAGCCGAGTCCCCGAATACGATCAAAGATTTGATTCCCAAGTCTATAGCAGCCTTGAGACCAAAGACGCAGGCTTCATACTCAGCCATATTGTTTGTGCAGCTGAAGCAAAGTCGGGCCGTGAAAGGAGTGTGGCATCCTTCCGGAGAAATGAGTAATGCGCCAATGCCGTTTCCCAGTGCATTTGAAGCACCATCAAAGTACAAGGTCCATCGGGATCCCTTTTCGGGTCCGTCATACGGTCCGTCACCTTTAATGTTGTCCAAATTCATGATGTCCTCGTCTGGGAAATCAAATCTCATGGGTTGATAGTCTTCGATAGCCTGGTGAGCCAGATGGTCAGCTAATACACTCCCTTTTATAGCTTTTTGGGTGGTGTACTGGATGTCATACTCAGTTAAGATCATTTGCCATCTGGCTATCCTTCCAGATAAAGCGGGCTTTTCGAAGATATATTTGATAGGGTCCATTTTGGAAATCAACAAGGTAGTATGAGTCAACATATACTGTCTTAGTCGGCGAGCAGCCCATACCAAAGCGCAACAAGTTTTCTCGAGCAGTGAGTAGCGAGTCTCACAGTCAGTAAACTTTTTACTAAGGTAATAAATAGCATGCTCTTTTTGACCAGACTCGTCATGCTGGCCCAAAACACACCCCATTGAGTTATCCAAGACGGTCAAATACATGATCAATGGTCTTCCTTTGACGGGTGGCATCAGAATAGGAGGTTCTAACAAATACTCCTTGATTCTATCAAAAGCAGCTTGGCAGTCGTCGTTCCATTCAACTACCTGATCTTTCTTCAAGAGTTTGAAAATTGGCTCGCAGGTAGAGGTCAGATGTGAAATGAATCTGGCAATATAGTTTATGCGCCCCAAGAATCCTCTAACCTCCTTTTCAGTACGGGGAGCAGGCATCTCTTGTATTGCTTTTACTTTTGCCGGATCGACTTCAATGCCTTTGTTGCTTACAATGAATCCCAGGAGTTTACCAGACCTAACTCCAAAAGTGCATTTGCTTGGATTCAACCTTAACTTGTATTCTTTTAACCTGGCGAACAGCTTTTCCAGATGTTCAAGGTGCTCTTCCTCTGTCTGTGACCGAGCTATTATATCGTCTACGTAAACTTCAATCTCATGATGTATCATATCATGAAATAAAGCTACCATGGCGCGTTGATAAGTTGCCCCTGCGTTCTTCAGCCCGAACGGCATCACTTTGTAACAGAAAGTGCCCCATTGTGTGACAAAAGTTGTCTTCTCCATATCCTCGGGGGCCATTTTGATTTGATTGTAGCCCGAGAATCCGTCCATGAAGGAAAACACCTTATGCTGAGCTGTATTGTCGATCAAGATGTCAATATGAGGTAGCGGGAAATCATCCTTAGGGCTGGCCCTATTCAAATCCCGGTAGTCCACACACATTCTGACTTTGCCATCCTTCTTAGGCACTGGCACAATGTTAGCGACCCATTGAGGATAGGACGTAACAGCCAGAAAGCCAGCATTGAACTGCTTCATTACTTCTGCTTTGATTTTTTCGGACATGTCAGGCCTCATTCGGCGAACTTTTTGCTTAATCGGTGGACATTCTTCTCTTGTGGGGAGGCGGTGAACCACGATGTCCGTGTCTAGGCCCGACATGTCTTCATAGGACCAAGCGAAGATTTCAACATACTCATTCAGTAACTGTACCAAGCGTTCCTTGACTTCTGGTTCCAGGTTGGCACCCACTTGCACCTCCTTCCGATTCTCCTCGGTTCCCAAGTTAATAGTTTCCAACGGCTCTTCATGCGGTAAGATGGCCCTTTCCTCTTGTTGCAGGAGTCTGGCTAGTTCCCCGGGTACTTCACAACCTTCGTCATCTTCATACTCGGCTAGATTGACCAGGTCTTCCGAGTTATTGAAAGATACAGCAGAATAGTCACCCATGGAATCCGGAGTGGATGGGTACCTGCATTGGTGAGTGTGGGTGTGTGTAAGGGATAGCCATCCTTAAACAAAAAAATGCAAAAGGAAAGAAAATGAACACAAGCAGTTTATCAAATGAAAAACGTCCAATGAATCATTAAACATGGCATATGAATATGAAAGATAGTCAAAACCCTTACAAGTGGACCTACATGCCCCGGGTAAGGCAGGAGGTGGAAAGATAGTGTACGAATTGTTTGAAAGTAAAATATTACAGACCAAATAGGAAATGTTTGATAGATAAATTACTGAGGAATAAAAGTAATGGGGACAAAGTCCTTAGCCTCCCAATTGCTCAATCCTCCTCTGACAGTTGGATAAATCCAATCTTCAAAGTTGCTTTCTTTGTCTTCATCTTCCAGGGCGTTGATTCTGTAAGGAGAAATTTTGATCGGCGCTCTTTCAATCTTTGACTGGCGCATGGCCTTCTGGCCAGCGGCGGTGAAACCTAATCCAAACTTATCAGCCTTATGCGGAAAATCGGGTAACTGCCCCCACGCTGACTTCTTCCCTTCTTTAACTGCAGCCCTTGCATCCTCCAGAGATGCCATCCTGGCCATCTGTCTCGGTGTCTCAGCTGCCAACTTCGCCATTGCTATCTCAGGAAGCACTTCTTCGAAATTTTGAAACGGTGTCTCAATGAACTCCCCTTCAACCTCCACATATCGGAAAGAATTTAAATGGCTAATCATGTACTCTTCTTCGCCGTGGACCGTAATGATCTTTCCCTTTACAGGATATTTCAGCATCTGGTGCAAGGAGGAGGTGACTGCCCCAGCATGGTGTATCCAAGGTCTACCCAGCAGGCAGGAGTATGATGGACGGATGTCCATTACATAGAAAGTGGATTTAAACACCTCGGTACCTATCTTGACAGGAATTTCAACTTCTCCATGGACCATTCTTTTCGACCCATCGAAAGCTCTGACGACAATATCACTCGGCTTCAATTCCAACCCTTCGCAATCTAGCCGGTCCAAGGCCTTCTTAGGCAAAACATTCAGCGATGAACCGGTATCAACCAAAACATGCGCAAGGGTGGTTCCGCGACACTCGATTGAAATATGCAATGCATCATTGTGATTTCGGCCTTTAGGGGTCAGGTCGGCATCAGAAAAACCTAATCCATTGTCTGCAGTCAGACTAGCCACGCAATGTTGGAATTGATCTGCAGAGGTTTCCTGGGGCACATGAGCTGCCTTTAGAAACTTAATCAAAGCTTGAGCGTGCGCTTCTGAGCAAAGCAATAGTGCCAGCATGGAGATCTTGGAGGAGGTTTGCCCCAACTGTTCCACCACATCGTAATCACTTCTCTTGATTATCCTCAAAATCTCGTCCATTTCTTTCTTGGAGGCTTCCGGGATCACCAAAGGTTGAGCCCTCGTCCTGACGGGCTCATCTTGTATTCCTTTTCCTTTATCGGCAATGGTAGGAGAGACAGCACTAGGAACGAAAATTTCTTCAATCAAAGGAGTTCTAGCGGAGAGCTTTACTGGTGCAGGGATGACTTTTTTAGCTGATGAGGGTCCAAAGACTGCTCTTGGAGGGGCAATCTCTGGAGAAAATATTCTCCCGCTCCTGGTGATTTTGCTGGTGCCCGCAATGTTACTAATGATGGCTTCTTCATCATCTGAATTTTCTTCAATTACCTCGATTTGCTTGATACCATGGTAGTAGATGTCACCACCATAGTTACAAGGTATCGACTTCTCAGAAACATAGGGAACAGGCCATGGCATTGTTATCTTCAAAGGTATAGACTTTGCAGCTGGTGTAATCTTAACTGGCTTTTTGAGGGCCTCGGAAAGATTGGCGTGAATGGTTATGATTGAGACATTTTCAACATGAACTGGAACAGCAGGAACTTTTTCGAACAAAATTTGTCGGCTATCCATAAGGCCTTGGATGCCTTTCTTCAATAGCGGACAATCAAACAGCAGAGAGTGGCAACAGTAGCAGTCTTCTTTACATCCCGGGAAGATCCCGGCCCTTAACAAATTCAACTTAATGGTTAACAGTGGAGTAGTCAGATCACTAACGTCAGCAACATACAGATCCTCTTCAATGGCATTGACATTCCGACCGTGCTTCGGCATAGGTGCAGATATCACATTGGGTTTTTCTGGAGCGTCAAACTCTACCTCCTTAGCCTCTATCAGGTCCTGGATCTTATGCTTGAGTGCCCAACAATCATTGGTGTCGTGTCCAACACTGTCTGAATGATAGGCGCACTTAGCATTGGCATGGTAATGCAGAGAGGATGTATTTACATTCTTTGGCGCCTCCTTGATAGTGGCAAGATTCAATTTCAACAGATGGGGAAGCACCTGCGCTGGAGTCATATTAATACGGGTGAACTGCCGGTGTGGCCTTTCCACCCGTTGCTGATTTGGTCTGGATTGGTTGTAGCGAGGCGGCTCGCTTGGAGTGTTCTGAATCATTACGGCCCCCACAGTTGGCCGACGCTCCATCTTCCCTACTCTTCTCTGAGAATATACCATGGCTGTCTCCTTCTTAAAAGGTTTCTTCTCAACACTTGCAGCAACACTCTTCTGAATCTTTCCTGACTTGATGCCAGCCTCTATTCTTTCGCCCGTTAAGATCAAATCGGTAAACCCTGCGGAAGAGTTACCAATTAAATGATTGAAAAATGGCCCAGACAGGGTCCCGAGAAACATATCAACGAGCTCACGATCGGTTAAAGGAGGCTGCACCCTGCCAGCCAAATCCCTCCATTTTTGTGCATATTCCTTGAATCCCTCACTTGTTCCTAGCGACATACCCTGAAGTTGGGTACGGGTAGGAGCAAGATCAGAATTATACTGGTATTGTTTATAGAAGGCGGTGGCCAAATCTTCCCAATTTCTGACACTGGTTCCCTCTAACTGATAAAACCATTCCAACTGAGCTCCCGATAGGCTGTCTTGAAAGAAATGAATCCAGAGATTTTTATCTGCTGTATAGGGTTGAATTTTTCTCACATAGGACCTGAGATGCATTTTGGGGCAGGACAGCCCGTCATATCTTACAAACACCGGCACCTTGAATTTTGGGGGAATCACAATTCCGGCAACCAAGCCCATGTCTTCAAAATCCAGACCCGGTACCCTTTGCAATTCCATGGCAGCCAGTCTATCTTCTAAACCCTTGTACTTATCATCAGCTGGAGGATACTGCTGGTCAGAATAATCTTCATCCTCTTCAACCTCTTCCTCCTCTGCATCAGACTCGGAAGGCACCGCAACTCGATCTCTTTTACTAGTCCCTTCATCAGAAGTAGGAGGAAATTCAAGCACCCTCCGAGCTTCTCTGTCAAATCTTCTCCCCAAGGTAGCCACTCCGACCCTCTTTTTCTTCTTCACTGGGTCCTTGTTCTCCAGATGAGCCTTGATATCCTCTTGACTCTTGACCAAGGTCATCAAGAGTTGCTGGAACTGTGCATTCTGGGCTTGTAGGTCTTTGACTGTTTGCTCGAGATCCATCCTACTGAAATAAATAGCAGATAGATAAGGAAACCTGGAGTGAGACCTGCTTATGCACATGATGAATGGTATGCTGATGTATGCAATGCATTCAAGGATTTAGGACATTCAAAGTTGTTTTAGACAAGGAAGAACGCACGTCATATTAATAAGAAGAAATTTGTTAGTACATAAATGCCCCATGGGCCAAATGTTACAAAATAAACTTCTTAAGGCAGAAAGACATTGCGCATCCTCTTTGGTGCGATGTAGGTATTGAGGGCCTCTTGCTCGTGGAGTCGGCGGGTGAGCTCTAGAACCTTCTTTTCACTGGCGTAGTAGCTAGCTTCAAAAGTGTTCCGTTCCTCCTTGAGCTGAATCCAACTTTTCTGCATTTCCTCCCACGATGTAGGCATGTCTGGATGTAGGATGGTGTAGGGAACCTCTCCTTCATTGACGGGCTCTTTAATCACTGGGAGTATATGAGGATAAGGCATCATTAGACTTTGGGCTCGGGCTCGTACCCACTTGAGATAGGGCTCAAGAGGGATGGAGTTCTTGTGTCCCAGAGTCTTGCTATCAACCTTGTTAAGTTTTCCCCAAGCTCTGATGAATCTTTGGCGAAGTCCTTGCGCATCGTTGTCGAAGTCAAAAACTAGGATAGGAATCAACATGTCATGAGGGCCATCCCTCCGTGCATATCCAAATTGTCTTAAAGCTAGGCAAGGGTTGTAGGTGATACCTCCTCTAACTCCAAGTAAAGGAACATTAGGAAACTCTCCGCAACGATCGACGATGATGACATTTTCTCTGGACCGAGAACACCAATGCACATCAGAATGAGTAAGAGTCATCAATCGTTGGGACCACCTTGTACTTTGGTCATTCTTCAAGACAGATTGTGGAAGGTGCAAAATAAACCACCTTGCGAGGATAGGAGTACAGCACATGAGAACACCCCTCTTTCTCATTGTTCGTGTGTAAAATGAGTGAAGGATGTCTCCAAGCAATGTTGGTATTGGATTTCTGGACAAGAAGATTTTGACAGCGTTGACATCTACCAATTGGTCAGGATTTGGGAACAAGACCAACCCATAGATAAGGAGTGCCACAATTTCTTCAAATGCTTGTAGGTCCAATGAGTTCCAACATTCTTGTGCCTTCTCCAACAAGAATTTTGCTAAGAATCCTTTGACGCCGCTTCTGGTTTCCCAATGCCCCTTGATTTCAGATGGTTGTAGATGTAATGCTCGAGCAACATCTTCAGGCTTTGGTTCCTTCTCCGTACCGTTGAAGGGTAGTTGATTAAGGATAGGGATTCTTAGGAGTTGAGAAAACTCTTCCAAAGTGGGAACCAGCTGATAATCAGGGAAAGTGAAGCAATGGTGAAGGGGGTCAAAGAATTGGAATAGCACTTTCATCATGTCTTCTTCAATGTTGGTGTTGACTAGGCTGAGCAGTCTACCATGTCTTTCACTGAAGGATGAATTTTCCGGAATTCTTGAAGTGATCTCCTTGAGTTGAGGAGAGATTCTCACAAGGTTGACTTGAATGGTATTTCTGCGAGGCATTTCCATGACCTACAAAACAAGAACAAAGATGAAGATCCAAACCCTTGAAATGGTTAGTAAATGCATATGATGCTTCATGATGTTTATGATTGTATGCACAAAACATATGTACAAGCAAATCACACTAAACCCTAGTTTCAGGCTTGCATGGGGTTTCATAGGTAAGTACCCTCTTGAGTGTAGTTGGCTTAAAAACCTGTCCTATAAATAGTAACCGGGTTCTAAGGAGCTCAATATCACTGGATTGTTTTCATTGTTCATTGTTTTGGTTTAGCCACTTAACTAGCGACCAAAATATTCCGAGAAAACAACCCTCAATGAGTGTAGTATCGAGTATCTACCGACTTCGGACTGCACCAAAGCCGGTCATCTCACTACCCCTAATAAAAGGCCAAGATGGTCAAGTAAGGTTCTAGGTCATTAGTGCTTAGTGACATCACTCAGTGGCCCCGTACTCTCCTTGATTGAACTCAAGGGTTACCGGTACTCACAAATATGTCGCACTAATATAGCTATTGCTTAGACCGTGTCGGTATACCCCGCACAGTTTCCACAACGTATTGCTATCTATGAATGTTTCCCAAAATCCGGGTGGAGGATTATAAACCCCAAACAATAGAGCCCAAGTATAAAGCAAGCAAATCAAATAATTAGTCATGCAAGAGGGTGATCTAAGCCCTAAGGTTACTCCACTTGAAGAATTATCCCCAGCAGAGTCGCCAGTTCTGTGATACGGTGGGAGAACTAACTAGGGTTTTGCGTTTGTTTTCGCAAATGTTTCGGTTGAGCAAGAGTCGCCACCGACTTTTTATTTTATCCTAAGGAAAGGTTTAAAAAAGCACAGCAAAAACCTTTGAGATTTTTCTTGGGTTCGGGGAGTAGATTATAGAAGGGGAAGGTATTAGCACCCCTTCTATCCATGGTTATCCATGGGCTCTTAGGTACTTGCTTAGATCAATCTTGCCTTATTTTTCAATTGTTTGAAATGGTGCTTTGTGTATGGTTTTGAAAAATGTTTTGAAAAGATGCCTTGTGCTAGGCTAACCTTGTAACAATTCCTTACTCGAATGTTTTACAAAAGGTGTTTTATCTTTTAAAAAGATGTTCCAAGGGTTTGAAAAGTTAATTTTGAAAGTGTTTGTGAAGTGGGTTTTGAAATTAGGCAAGTGTTTTGTTTGCAAATTGACAAGTACTTAAGAGTTTATCTACCCTAAAGTTTTCTCAAAGGTTTTGTCATGTTTTAAACCCTTTTGACAATTTTGTTCCACCATTGCATTTGGTGGACAATCTTGTCTTAGGAGATGAAAGGGACGGGCGCGGGTCATCGTTTGGACCATAATTGCAACGATGTTAAATGTCTTTGGGCAATTTTCTTTAAGGGACTTGATCATTTGTTTTTGTTTTGTTTTGAAAAGTTTTATCGAGGGACTATGATCATTCAATTCGTTTGCTTTGCCCAAAGCAATTCAACATGCAACATGGCCCATTTTTGAAAGGCAACAAAGTGGAGTACCCTAGGGGGTGCAAGTGTGAGAAGTGTTGTTTATTTTCATGCTCATTTATCTTGTATTAGGTCAGACTATTTTTTGTCGTTTTTTCACATGCAAACCCTAATTCTAACATGGCATAATTAGAAAGCGTATAAAGTGCGAAATTGAAAATCCTACGCTATTACAACATAATAATATAGGGAGGGGGGTACAAATTTACAAATGGGGGATATTTAGACAAGAATTCAAATCTACATTATTACATCATTTTTGAATATTTGCAAGGTAAATAAATTGCATAATTAAATAGAAATTAAATAAATATGCAAAAATGCAAAAAAGAGAAAGTTTTTATATATGTATGAAAAAAATGTAGTTTATGTGAAATAAAATAAGAAAATAAAAAGGTATTATTTTTGAGTATTTTCATATTTAGGGCAAAAACCCTAATTTTAATCAAAATGTATATTGATTAATTAATTCACATAATATTTATTATTTACATACAAAAATAAAATAAAATATGGTATATGTGTAAAAAGGCCTTTTTTAGTATTAAATATTGAGAAATAAAATATGTACATTATTTGATATTTTATTCTAAGTATATTAATAAATATGTATTTATATTTACATTATTTTAAATATGTATTATGGATAAATAATAATAATATTTAATATTTTTAGAAAATAGTATTTTTTATATAAAATATTTTCAGAGGATAATATAAAATAAAAATGAAAATGAAAATGTATTTACAATATTTTTTCTATTTTATTCTAAATAATAATATATATGTTCATTTATGTATAAATCAAAAGAAAATCAAATAAATATCAAATAAAATCAAAAAATGGTGAGAAAATTATTTTCAAAATTTTAATATGCTGAGAAAAAATAAACAAGTCAAACAAAAAAGAAAAAAGTCAAAAATATAAAACAATGAAGCAAATGGGCTCAGGGGTGTGAAACAGAAAAAATGGTGTGGATAGCAAAATGGTACAGGCCCAGCCCAATCCACTTCTTCTTCAACCTTTGGCCAAAAAACGCGCGCCTTGTTACAGAGATTCAAACATCCTGATTCTTTGAGATTTTGCACAAACTTTCAACACAAAACATGTCAAGCATTGAATCACGATTCCAAATATATAAAAAACTCATCCTAACTCTCAGAAATGAGAGAGAATTTTATCAATCCCAAATCTTGACCTAAACTTTTTGCCAATTTCAAAGCTTAAATTCTCTCAACTCAGGCAAAAGAAATGAAATGTAAAGCTATGTACATGCTCAGGGCTATGAGTAGAACCTTGTTTCTTCACAAACTTAAGACTAAAGATGCATGATAAGAGAGATACGAGTTCAAAGTTTTACCTATTCAGTTGAACTTCTATCTGGAGAATGAGGAACTTTCAGTGCAAGGTGATGGTTGGAAAAGCTTCCTTGAGGTCCAGGGATGCTATTCCAATGTTTACTTTGTCTTGAAAGCTTCTGAATCAAGCTGTAGAACTTCACCTGCAAGTCAAAGATGTGAAAATGGTGGAAGTGGTTAGAGAAATTACAGATCGTGTCTTAGCTTCTGGATAGCTTGCATAGGTTGTAAGGAAGGTAGAGGAACAAGTTTGGACAAGAATGCTTGAAGGGATTGAGGGATGGCACTCAAACTGCAGGCCTTGCCCTGTTTGAGCAGTTTGATGGTGTTTCTGAGATGGAGAGTGTTTGAGAGGTCAAGGATTCGTGCAAAAGCTTGGTTGGGATGTTTTGAGTGTGTTTTATCAGTTTGTTCTTGTGTGCTTAGGCTGATATGGAAGTTGTTACAAGTTATGAGACTTTCTTCTTTCTTAAGCAACAAAAGCAAGTTGACTTTCTAGGCATGTAGGGGGCCTCCTAATGTGCTGCATAATCTCCTCTTGATCAGAGCAATTTGTCCATAATCTTGTGCCAAAAGGATTTAGCTTGTACTTGTTGGATTTCTAAATTGACATAAAGTGAACTTTTACCAAAATGGCTAATTTGCTTTATCTAGAAATGGATCAATCTTGTGTACAATGCTTGAACTCATGGAACAACACCTTGGCACAATGAACAAGCATTAAATTATGGAGTGTAACTTGGTTTAAGGACCTGTAATCTAGCCTAAAGCATGCTGAGTTCAAATTTGCAAAGTTATGGACATGGAACTTGGTCATGAACAAAGTGGTTTTTTGCTATATTGTGAAATTCGATTCTCTCTAACCATGAGGTTGTTTGATGAGTTCTTGGACATTTTGGAAAGCTTGGAATGTGTACTACAATCCATCTTTGAAATTAAAAGTGGAAGGGTATGAAAAATGGCCTTGAAGTGGGGTAGAAAACCTTGTCAAAATAGGTTAAAATTCTACTAAGTTAAAAATGGTTTAGTGCCCTTATTCAAAAAATTGTAACTTGAGATACAAGCTTCAAATGAGAAAACTTTGTGAAGAAAAGTTGTAGATTATGCAACAAGCTACAACTTTCATGTTTGGACTTTTGTATGAATCCAAATGGATCTTGGTGAAAAGGTGGGGTAAAGTTGGGAAAAAATTAGGGTTTTTCATAACTTAGAAAAATTCTAAGTTATGAAAAATTCCATTTTCTAACCCTAATTTGCAATTTGTGATTTCATGGTGAACAAGTTTCATGATTTGGCATATTTTGATGAAAAATGAATCTTGACTCTTGATTTTGACCAAAAAGTCAAAGTTTGACTTTTCAGTATACAGTCAAAACTGATCAATTGACTGGGAAATTCAACTGTCAATCTTGTGTACTTGGGATCTTTTGAACTTGTTGGGCATGTCAAGATAATTCCATGGGGTCCTTGAGTCCATATGTGAGCTTGGTTTGCCATTGGCTAGGTCAAACAGTCAAAAATTGCCTCTGTGCAGTCAAAACCCTAAAAATGACCATTTTGCCCTTTTGGTGATCTGATCAAATTTCTTGTGGAGTTGTGGTCCAAACTTGATCAAATGACTCCTAGGAGTTCATAATGTTGATGTGGATCAAATTTCATGAGATTTGACTGTCAATTGGCCACAGTTGACTTTTTCCCCAATACAGTTGATTTCTAGGTCAACTGTCCAATTGACTGGGCAAAATTTGGAATCAGGACTTGAAACTTGGTATGGATAAACTTAGGAGGTCAATATGAAGCAAGAAAGTCATCTTGGGCACTTTAGGTCAAAACATCTTTGTACAAACACAAACCCTAATTTGGGGTTAGCAGTGCAAAGAGGAGTCTTGAGCAGATGAAACCCTAACTGGATCTTGAGCTTCAAGAGTTTTGTGAGGAGAAATCAGTGAGGAATGGGAGGGAAAATTTTGGGGTACAACAGCGGTCCAGGAAAAAATTAGGGATCAAAGCGTAACACTATGTCTCATTGGATCATCTTGCAACCAGACTTCGGTATCGATGATCAAACTCGGATGGCACTAATCAGTCAGATCCACCTTCAACCAAGTAGCAACATGATGAGACACTCGAGGATATAAAGGCAATAGTAGAGTTGGAACCCAGTGGGATTATTCACATAGCTGTTTTTCTTTGTTTTTCACAAATTGTATAAATTCTATTTGTTCGGCGGCGTTCTCTTACTAGGGCGTCAACCTCTTGTACAAAAATGCCTATTTACGGGCCAAACTTCAGAGTTAATACAATTCATTTTCACAAAGAAATTTCAAATTTTTTTCCTTTTTCTGTTTTGTTTTGCAAGAACATCCAATGTTCATTTTTGATATATGCATTTGACATTGATTGCTGCTCATAAATATTTACATGCGAAACAAAAGACGATCACTCGTAATATCAGAAACAGGTGCAAATAAGAAATGTACAGACCTTACAGTTTCTCTGTCCACCAGGTATAGGGGTAGACCTTGTTGGAGAAAACGATTAAAAGTACATTCACTCTCCGCAGAGTAAGAGAAAGACAATGGTGTTAATTCTCCCCAACTAAGGCTCGCAACCGCGAATGAGTCGGTGACATTTTCCCCAAGCAGAGTTTATCTATCACCAGCACTGGAAGATTATCCCTAGTAGAGTCTGGAAAAATGTCCCAGTAGAGTCTAAAAGGTTATCCCCAGTGAAGTCTCAACTGAAAATCATCCCCAGCGGAGCTCATTCCTTTCGCAAACAGAAACTCAATCCCCAATAGGGTTCATTATCACTAGCAACGGTAATTCATCCCCAGCTGAGTTTATTTCTTCCAAATCAACAAATCCTCTGATAGAGTGTGTCCTCCCCACAAAGTCATTTTCTCGTCAGTTTATTCCCTAGTGGAGTTATTCTCTCCTACAGGAATATGCTCACAATCATCTTCATTCATTATCCCCAGCGGAAACGAAGAATTCAACTTCTTGCACTCTCCAGCAGCAAGCCAGGATTTATTTTCCCCAGCTAGCGAACATTAGAAAACATCACATGCCCATACATCATGACATACGCATACGCATCATATAACACAATCTCATTTATTTTGAGAACATCATTGCTTAATACATATCATGCATCACATACAGCTAACCTTTACCTTTCAGGAAAGATACAATCAAATTCTCACAAAAGTTCAAGCTATGAATCCCGGGTACGACCGGATAGTATCTTAATTCCTACAGCATATAGTGAAGCCCGGATTACGACCGAATAACATTATCAGACTACCACAAAGCCTGGATTACGACCAGATAGTGGTATCTCTTAAAGGCAAGCTATGAAGCCCAGATTCGACCGGATAATAGTTTAAATCCTCAGCAAGCTATGAAGCCCGAATTCGACCCGATAATAGTTTAAATCCTCAGCAAGCCGTGAAACCCGGATTACGACCGGATAATAGCTCAACAAAGACACTATGAAGCCTGGATTTTGACCAGATAACAGTAAGGGATACTGTGAAGCTTGGATTACGACCAAATAGCAGTTCATCCGACCATATACTATGAAGCTTGGATTACAACCGGATATTAGTGGGCCCAAAGCCAAAGGGAAGCCCGGATTATGACCAAACAACCATTTGATCTCTTCTGAAGACTGGATTACGACCAGATAAGAAGTAAAGTATTGTGAAGCCTGGATTACTATCGGACAGCAGTATGGGACACCATGAAGCCTGGATTCGACCAGATAATGGTATAAAGCATCATGAAGCCTGGATTTCGACCAGATAACAGTAAGGGATACTATGAAGCTTGGGTTACGACCAAATAGCAGTTCACCCGGCTAGATATTATGAAGCTCGGATTACGACCGAATATTAGCGGGCCCAAAGCCAAAGGGAAGCCCGAATTACGACCAGATAACCATTTGATCTCTTCTGAAGACTGGATTACGACCAGATAAGAAGTAAAGTATTGTGAAGCCTGGATTACGACCGGATAACGATAAAAGGACTGAAGCCTGGATCACGACCAGATAGCAGTTCATTCTCACCTCTTCAAAATAGAGATGATTCCTCAGTAGAATAACGGACGATCAAAGTTCCTAAATTTCAACAGAGATGGTTTCCCAGTAGAATAACGAACGACTGAAGCTCCTAAATTTCTATTTCTCTCAATACAGAGATCAACATTCCCCAGCGGAATCTTCCTCAACAACAGGTATACAAGCTCTCGCTAAGGAATCTCTTATGCGATCGACGCTCCTTCGGGTGGCATCTCTAAGCCCATCCCCCGTCAACAAACTCCAAATGGCATCTATAAGCCCATTCCCGACATCACAAGACAGACACCATATCATGCGAGTGCAAATTTATGGGCACTCTAGTGTTCAATCATCTTCCACCTTCGGATCAGGAAAGGCACGAAAGCCAATCTATATCCTTAAGTTTAAGAAGATTGAACAGGGGCAGCTGTTATACCCCAAAATTTTCCCTCTCATGTTTTCAAAGGTCTTCGCTTACATGGTTGGTCACAAACCTTTTCCTAAAGAAAAGGAAAATTGGTGAGTGATGTTTCTAAGTTTCCTTCCATTGGCATCTCCAAAATGCCTTTCAATGGGTATCTACATAGCGCCCTTCGATTGGCATGGACAAAGGTCCTTCAATTGGCCTGTTAACAAGGCTCTTCGATTGGAAGTTTAACAAGTACCCTTTGACTGGCATTGTAACAGTGTCCTTCGATTGACAGTTTAACAAGTATCTTTCGACTGGCATTGTAGCAGTGTCCTTCGATTGGAATTTTAATAAAGGTCCTTCGATTGGTATGGACAAAGGCCCTTTGATTAGCGTTCTAAAAGGTCCTTCGACTGGAACTTCAGAGTTTCCCTCAATCGGAACATCTGAATGAAATGACCTTCGAGTGGCATTTCAGTATAGAGTTTGCCTTAATCTAAGATGCCTTGATAAAGGAAGTTCTGAATACTTCGAATCAGAACTTAGACTCATCAAAAGGACAAGAGCTGGTCGAAGTTGCCTAATAGGGAATTTTCTTCAAAAAGACAGGAGATCAAAGAAGAGAGAGGCAATCGAAGGGGCTATGCAATCGAAGCTGGAGAAATTCTAATTGGACTTTGAAGCCATCAAAGAAAGCAAATTCGAAGGGAATTGGACCCGCAGGGGCAGGTCAGCTTTCGATTTTTATCATGTTAGAGGCCTAAACAAGCTCATAACAGGCTGGCAGTAACACATGAAAGAAGATTGGCACTTAATTGAATCAAATATAACAAGTCTTTATGAAGAAATCAAATCAAATTCGTGTAAAGGCATGAGGTGCAAAAAAAGATTGAATTAGGCCATATTTGGAAAGATTTTAAATTGAATCAAATCAAAATCAAGAACATTGATGGAGGAAGATTGAGGCCAGACTGCCAACCCTAATTCATTCCACAATACATATAGAGTGCGTGCAGACCAAAAACGAGGTGGAAAAAGAGGCGCATGAACCAGAAACAAAAGCTTGGAAAAATCAAGAAAAAGTGGCGAATCAAATTCGTACTTAGAGGCCAATTCAAGACCCTTGGACAATTCCAATCGATTCCTGTGAGTGTAGGCAAGCAAAAGCAACCCAGAACAAGCGTTTCAAGGCCTTATATCGCGCTGTAAGTCACCCACGGCATAACTTCTTTTTTGAAATCGAATAGCATCATTTTTGCACTTTTAGCATAAAATAATTGTATATTCTTGATCACCATCATGTTTGCAAGCTTCCTGTAACATTTGATTGCATTTTCATGGCTTGTATTAGATTTCACCATAGCTATGGTTTTATGGTTCGATTTAGGAGTTTTGTTTACAGGAAAAATTGGGCCATGAAAGGGCTACCAATGAATTAAGCAGATCAAGACGAAGATGTCCATGGCCTTCGTTTTTATTTTTCACGCTTGTGTTGAGTTTTAAGATTTGCAGGACTTGTAGCTACGGACAAACGCCCGTAGGTAAAAGTTTGGAACTTTTACCAACAGATCCAAAGAGGAAGATGATCAGCTGGCAAATAACCATTGGCTTGTTCAAATTTCCGCGCGAGTTTTTCATATTATGCTTACGGACGTTTGTCCCAGGTCCCCCAATTTCTTCATATTTTTTCCTTTCAGGCAATCCAGCATGCACCAAGGACCAAGGAACATCATACACTCTCACCATCCAATCTGCCAAGTGGCCAGATGGCCAAATCTGATGGCCATCATCTGGAGGAGCACCATAGGTCACAGTCAGCGTGCAACATTGGATCCAAAAAGTCAAACAGACCTCCATCTTTTTGGCCCAAGCTTGCTATTCGCACCCCCTTCAGAATTTCTATTGCAGGCCCAAAATTCTTTTCTTTATTCTTTTATATTTTATTTCACTTAATTTACTTATTTTTATTTTACTAACCAATCAATTATTTTATTTTATCAAAAAAACCATAAAAATAATGCTTTTCACAAATTAGGTTTAGATTTTATTTTTTTAAAATTAATTTATTTAATTAGGTTGTTAATTTTAGATAACTATGATCCTTTTTGTACATAATTAAAAATAATTAGAACAAATAGGTTTTATTACTAACTTAATTATATTTTTTTCTTCTTAAAATAACAAAAACACAAAAATAGGCCATGCCATTATTTTCATTAATTAATTAACTAATTAATTTTTGTATTTAGTTTAGAAAACTTAATTCTTTTATTAAAAACAACAAAAACATTTTCTCTTTTAATTAGGATAGAAGAGTCAAAACCCTAGTTCGCATTCGCTCTAATTTTCATTGCGCACTTTATTTTATTATTTTTACCCTATTATTGTAACTGCTCACAAGGTTGTAATAGTTTAAATTAGGAATTTATTTTCATTTACCGCTTTACTTTTCAAGGGTTTGTTTTTGGCTATGTAAATACCCGAAGCCTTGTAATAGTGTAGTTTAATTTCCTCATTTTAAATTTCGCAAATATTTAACTATTAGATGTATGATATTAGGGTGCATGACAAGAATGTATGTGAAAAACTTTAAAACAGTTAGATAATCCTAACATGTGCAAAGATAAATAATCTGAAATTGAATCACTCGCACATGCGCACTCCTAGGGCACACTCCCACTTGGTTGCCTTTGGTAAACGGTCATTGAGTATAGGATGCTTTAGTGGTCGTCCTTTTGTCCAAAGATCAAAGTTGCCTCAGAAAGGTTTCCTCGGATATTGTTGCCTCGGATAATTGATCTAAGACATTAGGGTTATTACTAAGACGTCCTAACATTGCTTTAGTGATCGTACGTCCCTTTCGAATTGTCCCTCAAAACTCCAACGACGGTGCTACCTACTCACTAATAGTGGGATAATATTGTCTAAAGGAAACAAGCATATAACGATTCTTTTTTCGAGTAGGTAGATTAGCTCTTAAGTACTTGCTCAATCCAAACAAAAATTTTCACACTTACACTCCTTTACAAATAAAGTTTTCAAAACACTTCATTACACCCTTGAAGACAGAAGCAAGAGTTAAATCGAAGTCAAAACAAAAGCTTTTCAAACCACACAAACACAAAGAAAACAATTTTGAAAATGATGAGCAAGTACCTAAGAGCCTGTAGATAACTATGGATAGAAAGGGTGCTAATACCTTCCCTTTCTATAATCTACCCCCCCGTACTCAGAAATATCTCGAAAAAGGAATTTTTTCTGTGCTTTTTTTCCTTTCCTTGTTGGATAAAATAAAAGATGGTGGCGACTCTTGCTTACTGCGACATTTTGAGAACACAAACGCAAAACGCAAACCAGAAAATTCCTTAAAAAGGGAAACACGTCCCGGTTCTGGCCACCGTATCACAGAAAGCAACCCTATCTTTGGATGTAAACAGGACGGGCGTGGCTCATCGTATAACCATGATTAGCAATTTTTGCAAAGTATCTTAGTATTTTGAGGGACCAAGATCATTTTTTGTAAGGCAACCTTGAATAGCGTCATCGAGGGACTATGATCTTATATTTGTTTTGTTTTTCCAAGATACTTCGCATGCGTAACATGGCTATTTTTATATATAAGGCAAACAAGTGGAGAAACCCTAAGGATGCTTGTGTGCAAGTGTGTCATTTTCATGTTTTAATTTTATCTTGTATTTAGGGTTTTCTATTTTTTGCTTTGTTTTGATCTTACCATACAAACCCTAATTACTAATCATGGCATGTAATGCGGTAAATTGCATAATGTAAATATTACTAAGCTATTACAACAATTTTATGGGAGGGGGGAATACAAATTTGAATGGGGATTTGCAAGAATGTAAACCTAAATAAATTATTACAACCAAATCGAATTTGCACGAATATTAGAATAAATAATATACAATATTTAAATATGCAATATTATGTACATGCAAGAAAAAGATTTTGTTTTGTTTTTTTATGTGAAAAGAAAATTTTAACCTAATCCCAAAAAATATTAAAGAAATTAATTCTTAGTAAAAGTTAACCCTAATTTCTATTTTAAAAGAAAATAAAGTTCATATGTACTATTTTTTATGTATTTTTTATGTTAAAATAATAAATAATATTGTATAAAAATATAAAGTTTTTATATATGCAAATTTTTTTTTATAAATATGGGATGAAAAGGAAATAAATAAATTAAACTAAACATATTTTAATTATATTTTACAAGTTTATTAAGAAAAATAAATAACATATATTGAAGATAAAATTTATTTTTATGTGAAAAATAAAATAAATAAAATAAAGTGCAATATTATCATATTTTATATTTTATAGGATTTTTATGGATTAAAGAAAGTATTAATAAACAAAATGAAAAAAAACAAAAGATAAATAAATAAATAAAAATGTTTGGAAAATAATGGGCCAGGGGGTGTAGCAAGCAAACTACAGACAATATGTTTAGCAAAAAAGCTATGGCCCAAATATGGAGGCCCATCCTGCAAAAAGACAACAAAACTGAAAAAGGAAAAAATGTAAAAAAACAAAAGGTAGCACCAAGGTTCGACCCCAGGACATGGGTCTCACCAGCACGCTACCTTCCCAGTGGGGTGGCTATACATCCGTTGATTTAAGTGAAACAAAAATAATATAACATGAACAAGGTCCTTGCCTTGTACTTCATCTTCTTCCCCAAGCTAGCCAGATGTCCTGTAACTCTCTCATTCTTCCATGAAAATGAAAACTCATAACATGAAAGTTGTAGCATTTGGTCTCACGATTCTAACCATATAAATCATGTAAGCTAACAATCAAATATCAGAATGAATTTTAAAAGCCCTAAATTTAAACCTAAATTTTTCAGAAACTTCAAGTTCAAAATTCTCTCATCTCAGGTCAAATAAATGCAAGATAAATGTATGTACATCTTCGTTGCAATGAGGACTACATTGTTTATTCACAAATTGTGGCCAATGGTTGCCTATACAAAGAGATAGAAGTTGAGATTTTACCTCCTTCAGTTGAAATCGGGGATGGAGTTGGAGTGAGTTTGATGGAGGCCTGATGCTTGCTTGAGCTTCCTTGAACCTCCCTGAGTGTGTTCCAACCCTTGCCTTGCTTTGAAAGTGTCTGAAACTCTTTGTACAAGTCAACCTGCAAGATTTGAAAACAAAAATGGCAGATGATGGAGAAGGGGTTACAGTATAGGGATGAGGGTCTGGATCAGTTAGATATCAAGTAGGTAAGGTGTTTTGATGATCAAGACTTAAAACGCACGAGCCAAATGAGAGATTGAAATGCTTATGCAAAAACTGCAAGTCTTGACAGTTTTCTGGTGTTTTTGAGTTTTAGAGTGTTTCAAGCTTCAAGTAATCGTGTCTTGTGTTATATTATGTTTTTATATTAGTATGGAGAAGGTCCTAAGTCATCTCTTCCACAGGTTTTTCCATCTTAGCCTTTTTGCACACTTTCTTGCTTTTGAAGCAAAGTGAAGGGACAAGGCTTAACATGTTTGTACTGGCTTGCTTAGGGTTCGTATATACTTGTACAATTTGATTTAGGCCTGTAAGACTTATATGTGCAAAGGAGACAAGTTCAATGCTCAAGAATTGGAAAGTGGCAAAAGTTGAGCTTTTTCAAAATGGCAATGGTCACTTTATGCCACTTATGGAATTACAACTTGGGTAATGGCTATAAGGCTTGGATCAAAGCTTTGTCAACTGAGTAAGCATTAAATTAAAGAGTAAGAAACAAGTTTGGGACCTGTAAAGCATGGATTAGGCAGCATAGGTACTGATTGGAACTTTGTTCTTCATGAAATGGCTTGAACCAAAAGTGAGAAATTGCCAACTTCATCTCTTCGATTCTCCTTACTAAAAAATGATCTTGAGGAGTTCTTGGACATTTTGGAAATATTTAAATGTTCTCTATAACTCATATTTGAAATTCATTTCAAGACACCTCTTGTAACTAGGTGAAAAATTTCCATGAAGTTGGGTCCAAAACCTGCCTAAATTAGGGCAAAATTTCACTAAGTTATTTAGTTCATGAGCATGTATTCATAAATTTATATCTTGAGATCCAAGAATCTTTAGGGAAAAGTGTATGAAGCAAAGTTGTAGATTTCATGGAGGTATACAACTTTCATGTTGGGAACTTTCTTTGAATCATTATGCATCATGGTGAAAAAATGGCCTAAAGTTGAGAAAAAATAAGAAATTTTCTATACTTAGAAAATTTTCTAAGTTAAGGAAATTTTCAAATTTAAACCCTAATATTTAAATTTGGATTTCTTGATGAACAAGTTTCACATTTTGACATTTTTTGATGAATTGTGACCCTTGGCACTTGATTTTGACCAAAAAGTCAAAGTTTGACTTTTCAGTGTACAGTTGACCTTTGATCAGTTAACTGCAAATTTCATATGCCAATCCAATGAAATTGAAATGTTTTGAACCATGCTATTAGGTCAAGATGATGCAATTGAATCCTTGAAATCATGCTTCAAATAAATTGGTCATTTTCTAGGTAAAAAATCAAAAATTGCCCTTCCTCAGTCAAAACCCTAATTTTGACCATTTTGCCATTTTGGTGATTTGATCAAATTTCTTGAGGAATTGTGATCCAAACTTGACCAAATGATACATATAAGTTTAAAATGTTGATGTGGATAAAAAATTATGAAGTTTGATTGTAAATTGGCCATGGTTGACTTTTTTCCCAATACAGCTGATTTTTAGGTCAACTATCTAATTGACTGATCAAAATGTGGTTCAAAGCTTGAAACTTGTCCTGAGTGATCTTATGGATTCATAATGATGTTTGAAAGTCACATGAAGCATTGATAGTCCAAAACTACTTATGCAATATCAAACCCTAATTTTGGGTCATCAGTGCAAGGTGAGATGTCTTGAGCTGACCAAACCCTAATCCAGTCTTGTGCCAAAGAAATCTTGTAAGAAAAGTATTAATAAATGAGAGGGAACAATTTTGGGGTACAACAACTGCCCCTGTTCAATCTTCTTAAACTTAAAGAGTTAGATTGGCGAGTTTTTCCATTCGTGACTCGAAGGTGAGAGAATGATTGGACACTAGAGTGCCCAGAAATTTGCACTCGACGATTTGTAGTTGAGAGAATGGGCTTAAAGATTCCATTTGGAGAAGTGATAAAATCTTGTTAGAGATGGGATTGTAGATGCCATCCAAAAATGTTCGTTGAATTGTAAGTTGTAAGCTGAAAGAATGAGTATCAGAATGGCATCTGTGTCTGGAGCGTATCCGTACTGTATCTGAATTTGAATTTTGAACAAGTATCTGAATGGGTATCAGAATGGCTTCCATGTATGGAGTGTATCCGTACTGTATCTGAAGTCTGAATCTGAATGAGTATCATAATGGTGTCTGTGTCTGGAACGTATCCGTATTGTATATGAACTTGAATATCTGAATGAGTATCAGAATGGCATCCGTGTCTGGAGCGTATCCGTAATGTATCTGAATTTGAATATCTGAATGAGTATCAGAATGACATCCGCGCCTGGAGCGTATCTGTACTGTATCTGAACTTGAATATCTGAATGAGTATCAGAATGGCATCCGTGTCTGGAGCGTATCCGTACTGTATCTGATTGAATATCTGAATGAGTAGCTACTTAATCTTATCCTGAAAAAGTAAAAATGTTAGCTGGAACACAAAATTATGTTGCATGAAATGTATGATGCAATATATGTGTTTTAGCAATGTTTATGATATATGGATGTAATGTATGCGCATGCAAGCTTATTTGTTGTATTGCTGTCTAATTGAGGAAAATAAATTCCCGAATGCTGATGAGGATATGTTGAATTTCCAACGTCTCGAGACTGAAGTATTGATGAACTCTTTGCTGAGAGAAGTAAATTTTGTTGTGAGGGCAATGTCATGTACTGCTTGTAAGATCTGCTTGGGGAATCCAAAGAATTTTGACGATTTCTACTGGGGATTAATAATTTGAAATTTGTTCTGCTGGGGATTCAAATGGCGTACTGTGGGGATTACTTACGGAATAGCCTAAAGACGTTTCCCTATCCTTTCAACCTATCAGTAATTGTCTTTCTCATTTTGTTTATTTGTAAACAGTAATTATGTTCAAATGCATATGTTCATTAATGAATCATTGGACGTTTTTGCAAATAAAACACAAGTGTAAAGAAAAAAGACAAATAGTTTTATGTACTTTTAAAGAGATATCTTTGTATTTAATTTTGAATAAGTATTTTGTACAAAGGAGACAGGCATCCTAGTAAGAGGATGGTGCCATAAAAGTAAGAAAAATTTATACAAAGAAAGATAGCTATGTGTGATAATCCCATGGGGTTCCCATTCTGCTATAGACTTCGTATCTCCGAATATCTTGTCTATTTGTTGCTTTGTCTGAAGATGATTGAATTTATCAGAAACTCCGAGTTTTGTTAGGGGAAGTCAGGTGTTGCCCGCAAAGTGATCCGACGGGACATAGGCATACGCTTTAATTCCCTAACTTTTGCCTGGGCAGCCCTTTCAGGTTTTCGGTCCATCGGGAAACCCTTTTTTGCCCAAGTCGCCCTTTCGGGTTTTCAACTTGTCGGGTGTACATATTTCTTTTATTTTATCCCTAATTTTTGCCTGAACCTTTTTGGTTCGCCGGGATGCCCTTTTTTCCTAGGTGTGTCAACCTAGCGGGTCTCTTATGCGTAATATCTTTTGACTATGTCCGCGTTTGCAGGGTGTGGTAGGTCGTCGCCGTCCATGGTGGTTAAGATAATTGCCCCACCGGAGAATATGTTCTTGATTACAAATGGTCCTTCATAGGTAGGAGTCCATTTTCCCATGGGATCACTTTATGGTAAGATAATGTGTTTGATCACTAGATCCCCAACTTGATATACTTGGCGTCTGAATTTCTTGTTGAAAGCCTTGATCATTCGTTTTTGATACATCTGACCATGGCAAACAGCAGTAACTCTCTTTTCATCAATTAAGTTCAATTGATCAAGTTGAGTCTGGATCCAATCATCCTCACTCAAACCTGCATCCCTCATAATTCTCAAAGAGGGGATCTGAACCTCAATAGGCAAGACAACATCCATCCCATAAACCAAAGAATAGGGCGTTGCCCCAGTTGATGTGTGAGCCGTGGTACGTTACCGTGGAGAGCAAATGGTAGAATCTCATGCCAATCCTTGTAGGTGACTGTCATTTTATGTATGATATTTTTAATGTTTTTATTTGCAGCTTCGACGGAACCATTCATCTTTGGCCGATAGGGGGACGAATTGTGATGCTGAATCTTGAACTGCTCATACAAGGCGGTGATCATAGTATTGTTAAGGTTTGTACCATTATCAGTGATGATCCTTTCTGGGGTACCGTACCGGCAAATGATATTTTTCTTGATGAAGCAGGCAACAACATTCTTAGTAACATATGCAAAGGAAGCTGCTTCGACCCACTTTGTAAAATAGTCAATGGCCACTAGAATGAAGCGGTGTCCATTGGAGGCTGTAGGCTTGATCTCCCCAATCATATCGATTCCCCACATAGCAAAGGGCCAAGGAGCCGTCAAGACATTCAGAGGAACCAGAGGTACGTGCACCTTGTCCGCATAAATTTAAAACTTATGACAGGTCCGAGAGTGTTGATAGCAGTCTGCTTCCATGGTAGACCAATAATAGACTGCCCGGAGGATTTTCTTCGCCATCATATGCCCACTGGAGTGAGTGCCAAAAGTACCTTCATGTAATTCAGCCATGATCTTTTTAACCTCAATCTTATCCATACACCGCAGTAGAATGGAGTCATGATTGCGTTTGTATAGGATTCCATTACTCAAGAAGAACTTAGCAGAGAATCTCCTTAGGAACTTTTTATCATTGATTGAAGCTCCTTTTGGATATTCTTGAGCCTAGAGATACCTCTTGACTTCATGAATCTAAGGCTGGTCCACTACTTCTTTAATATTAATCTTGTGACAGTGTGCTGGTTCATCCATTCGTTCGATGGTGATCTGGGGAGCCTCGTTATCCCAATTAAGTTTAAACATAGACGACATTGTGGCTAGGGCATCTGCTAGCTGATTTTCTTCTCGCGGGAAATGCTCGAAGGTAATCTGCTCAAAATGTGGTAGCAACGTCAAAACATGTTCTTTGTAAGGGATAAGGTTTGGGTGCTTAGTATCCCATTCTCCCTTGATCTGGCTGACGACTAAAGCTGAATCTCCAAACACATCTAAAGATTTGATTCCCAAGTCTATGGCAGCCTTGAGACCAAAGATGCATGCTTCGTATTCCACCATGTTGTTTGTACAGTTGAAGCAAAGTCTGGAAGTAAAGAGAGTATGACACCCTTCCAGAGATATGAGTACACTGCTGATACCATTACCAAGTGCATTGGAGGCCTCATCAAAGAACAGGGTCCATTGGGATCCTTGTTCAGGTTCGTCATATGGTCTGATTTCTTCACAATTGTCTAATGTCATGATGTCTTCATCCGAGAATTCAAATTTCATGGACTGATAATCTTCTAAAGCTTGATGAGCAAGATGATCAGCTAGCACACTGCCCTTTATAGATTTCTGGGTAGTGTACTGTATGTCATATTCTGTTAGGATCATCTTCCATCTAGCTATCCTCGCAGACAGAGCAGGCTTTTCGAAGATGTACTTTATCGGACCCATCTTAGATATCAACAAAGTAGTATGATTCAACATATACTGTCTTAGTCGGCGAGCAGCCCATGCCAGAGCGCAACAAGTTTTCTTGAGCAGTGAATATCTGGTTTAACAGTCGGTTAACTTTTTTCTCAGGTAGTAAATAGCGTGCTCTTTTAGGCCAGACTCGTCATGCTGCCCCAATACACACCCCATTGAGTTCTCTAAAACAGTCAGATACATGATCAGTGGTCTTCCCTCGACTGGTGGCATCAAAATAGGAGGCTATTGTAAGTACTCTTTGATCTTGTCAAAAGGAATCTGGAATTCATCATTCCATCTGACTACTTGATCTTTCTTCAATAGTTTGAAGATTGGCTCACAAGTAGCTGTCAGGTGAGAAATGAATCTGGCAATATAGTTCAAGCGTCCCAAGAATCCTCTGACTTACTTCTCATTACGAGGAGCGGGCATTTCTTGTATCACTTTAACCTTGGCAGGATCAACCTCGATGCCTTTGTTGCTGACAACAAAACCTAGGATTTTACCAGACCGAACTCCGAATGTGCACTTGTTTGTATTCAACCTTAGTTTGTACTCCTTCAATCTCTCAAACAACTTTTGCAAATGATCAAGGTGCTCCTCTTCAGTTTGTGACCAGGCTATCATGTCATCTACATAGACCTCTATCTCATGATGTATCATATTATGAAACAAAGCTACCATGGCGTGTTGATAGGTTGCCCCAGCATTCTTTAGTCCGAATGGCATCACTTTATAGCAGAATGTGCCCCACTGTGTGACAAATGTAGTTTTCTCCATGTCCTCGGGTGCCATTTTGATTTGGTTATAACCTGAGAATCCATCCATGAAGGAAAATACTTTGTGCTGGGTCGTCTTGTCAACCAGGATATCGATGTGGGGAAGTGGAAAATCATCTTTAGGGCTGACCCTGTTTAAATCTCTATAGTCCATGCACATTCGTACTTTGCCGTCCATTTTAAGCACAGGAACAATGTTGGCAACCCATTGAGGATAGGAAGTGACAGCCAAGAATCAAGCATTGAATTGTTTCTTGACTTCCTCTTTGATCTTCTCTGACATGTCAAGTCTCATGCGGCGGACTTTTTGTTTTACTGGTGGACAGTCATTTTGAAACAAAATTTATATGCTAAAACAACAGTAATTTTGAAACAGAGAGAGTAAAATACAAAAATTTACCTAAACAAAAAAACAACATACCTCAACAAAAACACAAACATAATTCAACAAAAACATCTAAAATAACACAAATGAAGTTGAAAAATGAAAAAACCTCTTAATCCAACTCATTTATCATCAAAAGATATATATAATAACATGATATTTTTCTCTTTGTACAAATCTATAAGCTCACTTGTGAGCCAAACATACACAGTATTTCTATTCAATAAAGAAATAAAGTCTAGCACTAACTCCATTTTGCAAAACACAATCTTTTCCCTTATCTTCACCTTCCCTAACATTCTTTTCCATATTTTCTACAAACACATTCTTATCATATATGTAAAATTAAGGATGAAAAAATGTATAAATTTATAGTTTTAAATTTAAATATTAATGAATGACTCAAAATAACTAATTAATTTATCAACATAACACTAAAATTTATTTTAGAAAATTCAATCTAATCAATATGTTAAAAATAAATCTTTTTAATATTAATATATTTGCATTGGATAAATTCATCTATAAAATTATTTTAAGTATTTAGTTTAACTTTTTACACAAATTTATCTTAATTGATAAACATTACAAAATTTATTTTTTCAAAAGTTGGTTTTTGTTACATAAACCAATTTTTAATCTCTTACTCATAACAAGAATAATCTACTTAGTTTTAGAATATAAAAACTGAGACTAGAAACATATAAAAATGCTACTAAATTGTCAACAAACCATAATTAGGTGTCTTTGCAAAATAAAAAAATTATGCAATATTAATGAGACAAATACAAAGGACATATGAGACAATTCCGATTTGTTAGATTAGGATTATATTTGGGTTAGGTAGAACACGATCTCGAAAAGTTCCAATACATAATAAGGCAACATTTTGTTTTTTTTTAAGTTATTATTTTTATTTTATTGTTAATAAAAAACACAACTTATTTTTCAACTATTAGAGAGCATTCTCGTTCATTTTGTTTGATCCAAACGGTGAATTTTTTTGGGCATCTATCTCTCTTCTCAGGCGTAACCGATTCTTTTGAGCGCACAATATCAAGTAAATCACAAAACTTTCATTTATATGAAACAACTTAGTCACATGTTAATTTTTTACTCCAGATCTATTTTTAGTATGAAACACCTTTTTCATTTGCCTTATTGGATGACACTCATTTTACTATTTACTCACAAGAATACCAACTTGAATATCGTTTCTCTTCCATGTCTAAAACCTTCTTCCATAGCTCCTAACAGCAGAAACACAATGTTTCACAATCACTTTGTCAAGTATATTAAAATAAGTAAGAACTTTCATTTCTTGTTTCTTTTTCTTTCCTTGTCCTATACTGAACATCAACAGTTTACTCAAATCATACTTCTTCTTCTTCCGGTTAATCAATGTTACATTCATATCATAAGCTTAAATCCATGTGCATTTCAGACTTTATTCTCATTTTGAAATCAAAATCCTTCATTTTAAATCACTCTTAATTACTATGTTCATATGTGTACATTTTATTTCATTTTTTGTTTGTTCATTTGTTTTTTTTAAAATACAAATAATATTTAAATTGTGTTGTTGTTTCTGTTTTATAGTTTGAAGGCAGGAAAAGGCATTGGTTGTTACGAACCCTAAAAAAATAAAACTGGTGATAAGGGATGACGATGATGATAATATTGGAATACGAAGGGAGTTCGGGTTCAAAGTTCTGTTGCCAAATAGAACCATTGTAGAATTTACTCTACAGAGTGCAGAAAATTAAATGCACTTTGGGGATCTTGTAGGATTAGTTCAAGATCAATATTTGGAACTTCAAATAAATGTAAATGGATGAACAAGAAAAGGGATATAAATTGGAAGGGAAATGGTTTGTATCTTGAGGATGACAGAAATAATGAGACCATAGATGATATTCAGTTTATAAATTGCATGTCTTGCAAGTGCCAAATTTTTAGGCTTAATGTAAGTATATCACACTAATCATGCCTCCTTATATTTTTGTTATTGTGTAATGGTATTATTATACAAACACATCATATAATAACACAAACAACAAAATTATCAGTAAAAACACCAACTAACCTTAACAAAATAACAACTGTAATATCCTATATTTCCTACACAAGAGTATTGTTAGAAGGTTATAAGGAATAAGATTGAGATTAGTAGAGCAACCATGAGAATGATATCATTTGGGAATAAGACTTAAATATAAGGACATTTTGGTAAATTCACCTTCTATTGAGAGTGGACTTAAGGCTTGTTTAGGATCATGTCTCCTTCTGTCATTTGTTCCAAAATTAATTTTTTTTGGGAAAGAAGAGGAACATGTGAAATCAAGGAGAAAGAGTAGAAGACCAAATACAACTACAACATTTGATCTTGCATGCATCAAGAACCATTCAAGTATGAGATTTTATATCATCTTCTTCTGCTACATCATCATCATTTCCATTGTTCAAGAGGTGAGTTCCATAGATAGGAACTTGGTTAGGAATAGAGGGTTTTCTAACATGAATTAGGGGTTAGGGTTTGTGAGTGACTCTTGTGATTAAATGAATAACATGTTTAGATTTTGGTATTGCTCTGTTTATTCTACGATATAAGTTTTGCATGTTGATTATGAATCATGAATTTCTTGTTTGCATTGCATTACCATGTCTTGTTGTTCAATGGTTGTATGCATCATGATAATGTTAGTGAGGAATTGTGAATTGTGTATTGTAGCTATAGAAATGTTAAGACCAAGTCATTGGATTGACTTGACTCACACAGATCAAATAAAAATCTCCACCATGCTTTATTATTTCCAGAGGAATGGTAAAAAAGAGAATGACCCAAAAAAGGGGGGTAGAGAATCTAGGTACGGGGATTGGTTATGCAAAGGAAAGGTATTAGCACCCTAAACATCTATGGTACTCGGCAGGAACCTCTTTGAAAATTTGTGTGATTTGGCTATAAATGTTGTATACAAAAATAGACGATGGAAATGAGAAAAGAAGTATTTTTTTTACAATTTTTGCACCTGCTGCGTTGCGAACCCTTAGTGCCTATGTACCACCTTTCATGCAATAGGGGATCAGGGTACTCGTAGTTCAACTTTTAAAAAAAATTTTAAAACAAGTGTGTTTGGTGATTTTAAGAGAAGAGACATCATCGACATATCCGAGTGGAAAACATACTTACTACCCACGATTATGAGAAAGGAGAATTTGCATCATCTTGAAGTGGAGAATATAGCTTGGATTTTAAAATCAACAAAGCCTCGCTCAACACCCAAGTAAAAATATCTCACTTCACGACATATCATAGAAGTATAGTAGCTCGCATCACTACAAGGATTGATAAGAGTCTAATCTTTTGAGATTTTTTTTAAAGTAAAAAGCCAAAGTGGAAAAAAATGGTTTGAATGAGGTTGATTGACTTTTAGTCTTCTCACAAAAATGTCAAAGTATGATTAAGTTGGTTAAAGTTTGATTAAGAAAATATTTTTTTGAAAGTCCATGGACCTAAGTCCGAGTTTATTGTGAAAGCGGTTCAAGTTAGAAAACAAGAAGAGTTTTGAAAAGGTGGGAGAAGAATTTTGAAATTAAAGAAGATAGGAGGAGATGAAGGGACTATCCTAAAGAAATAAGGTAAAAGTTAGAGAAATTATTCGTCTAACCAACAAGAAGCCAACACTTGACATAAAGAGTCAATGTAGAATTCCCATTCTTTGGATTGAAACCAAACAAGCAAAGATACTAAGCCTCTTAAGAATACCAAGCTTCAAATGCATTAAGTCTTCACAAAAATTGGGAAGAGTAACGGCTGTATATAGATGAATTTCCAATCTCAAATAAAGCATATAATCAGAATAACCTACACATAAATAAAATCAACCCAATGTCTCAGGGTAAACCCCAAGAAGTCCAGACAAAATAACAGCATAATCACAAGGTCCCAAAGAGTCAAGGCTTCTAATCCTAAGTCCGAGAAGTCCATAATCTCCACAATGCCAATGATAGTAACCAAATAGTCCAAGTAACCTTAATGTTTTTTTTTGTTCAAGTTTATTATTAAGTGTCTTCAAAAATAAAATGAAATCTCAAGTGAGTAAAGATTAATAAATACATAAAGATAAATGCTCAAGTGAGCAAAGATAAAAATAACATGAAATGTAAATGCCAAAGTAAATGGTACATAAAAGTAAATGCATAAAATAAAAGCATAAAGTGAAAGCACAAAGTAAAAGTCAATTTTTAGTGAATTAGAAGTTATATATTAGTTGAATTACCATCTTGAAACTTGCATTTGAATACTCATTAGAAGATTGATAAAATCAAAGCTTCTCAATAACAAGTTTCATTTGCTTTTTATCAAGTATATCATTCATTTCAAGTGTTCAAGGTAGAAACATATGATCAATGATGTTTAAATGATTTGCTTATACCAAAGTTTATGAAGATTCATTAGAGGATTGATAAGATCAAAGCCTTCTAACAACAAACTCCAAGGTTATTGGATCAAAGGTTTCAAATTAAACATACTTGGGCTTGCAAATATAGGTTTGGGCAACGAATAATCATTTCTCGAATCGGGACAAATGCAACGCTATGTTAAGCAATCGTAAGTGGAGTTGTATAGAAGTCAAACCTATTTTGAGGCTGATCAATAGCAATGTATATACTACACAAGTTTTGAAATTTGATAGAAACCACACTCATGAAACTTATACCATAAGAAAAGTCCAAAAAAAGAAATAAGATGGAGAATAGATATTTGAACCAAAGAATTTAATCAAACTATCATTAAAATCATTCATCCATTTTGGTGGAGTTTAACTCAACACCCAAGATCTAATGTTGTTAATGAAGCTCATGATTAAAAATCACGTAGTTCAAGATCGTCCAGAATATATACAAAAATAAAATTGCATTTAGTATGAAAAATAGAATGAGAAAGTAACTTTTAAATTGTTTTTTAAGTGAAAATAAAAGGAAAAATAACAAACTATATTTAAAATATCTAATGAAAATTAAAAGATACTATAGAAAAGTCAAGGATGATCTCTAGTATTTTTACAAAAAATTTGGTAATTTTTTAAAATAGAAAAATATTTTTTAAAATTATTTAAAATCATTAAAGTAAGTGAAAAATGATTAAAAATAGTAAAAATCAGAATAAAATTTTAGAAAAATTCCAGAAAGTCATAAATAAAGAAAATGATTTTTAAGAATTTTTTCAGATCTTAATGAGGTACAAAAATCTAAGGGAGACTAGCAAAATAGTCCTAAAGTTATAATGCAATGTTGATCCTATAGTTGAGATAGGAGGGAAGTATCTAACTAATATTCTCATGCATGGATAAAAAACCAAAGGTCTATTTAGTTCCAACTTAGAGAAGAGTGAATTAAAGATCCTATGGGAGCATACAAAAGGAAAAGAAAGAAAAAATAGGTGAGGGATGATAAAACATCATGAAAAGATGGAAAAACATAAATATATGAGGAATAAATGACAACACATCACAAATATGGCAATACATCATGAATATGACAACACATCACAAAGATGACAATGCATCACAAAGATAATAATACATCACAAAGATGACAATACATCACAAAGATGACAATACATCAAGCAAAAGGGAAGATGATAAAACATAACATAAATATGACAATACATCAAGTAGGGAAAAAATGGTAATACATCAAGTAAGAGAATATATGACATCAAGCACATAAAACAATGTGATAAAACACATAAGAGAAGAGATGGTAAATGATCACATAATGATGGTAAAACATCAACCATATATGCATTAAGATGACAAAACGTCAAGTATGAAGTGAGAGGATAAAAACATCACATAAAGAGGGAGATTACAAAACATCAATCATAGATGATAAAACATCAATAAATGGGATGACTAAAATATCAAGAAATGGGATGACAAAATATCAAGAAATGGAATGGTAAAACATCAAGTATGAATGAAAAACATCAAGAAATGAGATGATAAAATATCAAGCATCGATGACAAAACATCATGTAAGATATGACAAAACATAAAATAATATATGACAAAACATCAGGTTTGGATGACGAAATATCATGTAAGAGATGACAAAACATCATGGAGAGATGATAAAACATCAAATATGGATGATAAAACATAAAGTAAGAAATGAGATGATAAAACATCAAGTAAGAAATGAGATGATAAAACATCAACAATCACACAAGACATTATGATAAAATACAAAAGAGATGGAGATTTCACAAACAAACTTAAAGAAGTGAAGAAGAAGCGAGAAAGTAAAGACAAACGATCAAGAGGCATGGTATAAAAGCATATCAAGATATCACCTAAGCTCTGACCCTAACAGGTTAAACACCTTAGACTATCCTTGTTGTACCCTAAAATTTGTCCTCTCATTTTACTCAACACATGCCCATTGAGGTTCTCAACTTGCTCAAGGATGTCCAAGAGTTGAACAGACAAACTCCCTCATAAGGCAATGTACCTCAAATTAGGGTTTCCATTTTCATCCGGTTAGGGGAGATCAAAAGGTCCCAGATTCCCTCCATGGTCCTAATATGTTTTCAAGATCATCCATGTCAAGTTTTATGCCTTGCACAAGAAGTTTTCTCAGTCAATTTCCCAGATGCCTGAAAGTCAATTGTACTAGATCAAAAGTCAATTATGGCCCACATACAGTCAAACTTCAAGATTTTTGGTCAAAATAAACATTTTGAAGTGATATCCATCATTTGATCAATGGTTGATCATGATTCCTCAAGGAATGCCCCAAATTTATCAAAACCCAAAAGTTGTTAAATTAGGGTTTCTTAGGAAAAGTTAACCAAACTTTGACCAAGCATAACTTCTTCATACTTTATCAGAAATTTTCCATCCAAGGCTCATTTTGAAGATGATGCAATTCCCTACAATTCATCTTCGGCCCCCAAGTTCAAAATATGCACTCATCAAAAGATATAAATTTCTACACTATAGGTCCTTTTGAAAAGTCAACAAAAACACTTTTTGGGTCAAAGCTTTTTACATGAACATGGAAGATCCAATTGAGATGAAACCAAAAGGGTTGTTTAGGGGACATACTAAGCTTTCTAAAAAGTCCAAGAACACCCTCTTAGGGTTAAAGTTTAGGGAGATATGTATTGTCAAAATTGATCAATTTTTGGAAATGTGCATGAAGTCAACATTGATCAAAATGAATTTTTTTCCAAATGGGCCCATGTTTTATTGTTTAAAAATTGTTCCTAAGATGGCCCACGACCCTTAAGCTTATCCACCTATTATTTTATTATTTTTATTATTTATTTTGATTTTTTATCCATTTAAATCAAAATAAATCAATTTAAATAGTAGAATAATCAAAAAATTCGTGCAACATCTAATTGATTAGAAAATATCTTAATTTGGTCTATTTTGGAAACAATTCATACAAGGCAAAGAATGAAAACAAATCTCCATAATTTGCAATGATATGATCAGTTTTTGTTGACCTAAATCATTCTATGATATATACACAACATTTCCAAAGCATAAAAAATGGTTCTTGGTCGTGAAAACAAAGGAGTCAACTTCAAATTTTTGTCAAAAAAATTGTTGATCACATATTCCTCCATAGACTGATTCAAGCAATTTTAAGGCCAGCAATCCGTTCCTGGATATTTTCTGAAGCCATTCCAATCATCCTCAAGCCTTAAAACCTTCATAAATCACTCCTCACAGTGCCACTATTTGCATCTTTTTTCAAGATTCATTTTCAATAATTTATCCATCATAAGCATGTTTTGATCATATATCCATGCTTGCTATCATATTTGCAATGTTTTTGATTGGTTTGATTGAAGTTTAAGTGCAGGAATGGCACGATGCCATTGTTAGAGTTTCGAGGTCCCAAATTGGAAATTCTATATAGAGGCAAAATTGGACAAAATCAGGGGTACTATCATGCTTAGAAGATGATTTGCAATTTATCCATGTCTTTGGTTTGAATTTATTCTGCTTGTGCTGCATTTTTGAATTTTACAGGTTTATGGCTACGAACAAAATCTGTCACTATAGCTTTTAGTGACGGAAATGACTGTAGGTAAAAGTGAGGCCAAAAACAACAGTTATGGAGAAGAAGACAATTAGGTGGCAGAATCCCATTTGGTGATTTGAATCACGCACGCGTTTGGGAAAGACCACTTTATTTCCTTTATATTTTATTTATGTTATTATATTTACAACTAACCATCCAGCCATTGGATTCATCATCAATCAAGATCCAACGCTCAAGTCATACCATGGACCGTCAGAAAGAGCATCACACTGGATCTAGCGCGTTGACTGGGCTGAGCAAGGAATGGGCCTAACAAATTCAGTACTACACCCCCTGAATTGCTCAGCAATACAGGCCCAATTTCTTTTTTTTTTTATTTTATTTCCTTTAGTTTAATTATTTGATTAATCATTTCCTTTTACAAAAATAACACAAAAAATGTCATTTTTTTTATTTAATCATAAAATCAAGAAAACCACAAAAATGTATAATTAGGTTTTTTATTAAAATTAGTTTTTTTTTTGGAAAATAATTAATTTAATGATATTGACTTGATTGTTTTCATAATTAAAATTAATTAGATAAATTAGGTTTAATTTACAAATATTTAATTTTATCAATAAAATACCAAAAAATATTTTTCTTTAATTAATTAGATTTAGGTTAAGATTTCATATATTTTTCTCAACAATAAAATACAAAAAAATATTTTCTCTTTAATTGATTAGATTTTAGAATTTAAACTTTGATTCCCGTACTTAATTCTCGCTCGCAATATTTTATTTTCCAATTGTTGTATTTGCTTCGGGTTTGTAATAGTTTTTAATTAGAGTTTACCGCATATTATTTATTGTTTAATCCCCGGTTTTTGGTCATGTAACCCCCTCTCCGAAGCCTTGTAATAGCATAGATTTACCTTTTCGCTTTTAATTTCCGCAACTATGAACTGTCTAGATGTATGGATAATAGGCTTGCATGCAAAAGACAAATAAAATTAAAACAGTAGATCACCTTAATTGTGCAAAGATTAAATAACTGAAATCAAACACTGCTTCACACTTGCACCCTTAGGGTATGCCTCACTTGGTTGCCTCATAAAAAAATGGTCATGTCCCTCGAATGTAGGGATATCTTAGCAAAAGACCCTCAATCTAAAAGTCATCATAAAGATCATAGTCCCTTAATGTCCCTCGAGTTTCCTTCAAGAAATGATCTTGTCCCTCGGTGTTTCCTATGAATATATGATGACAGTCCCTTCGAAATGCTAAGGTATCCTTACATGTTGCCTTCAATGACCATTACGTCCCTTTCGATAGTCCCTCAAACATCCAACGACTAGGGTTACCTACTCACTAATAGTACGATAACACTGTCTAAAGGATATGAGGAAACAAACAAACTTTTTTCGAGTAGGTAGATAACTGTTAGGTACTTTCTCAAAACAAACAAACTTTTTCACACCAAACACTTTTTAGACAAAGTTTTCAAAAACAACTTCGTAACACTCTTGAGGACAGAAACAAGGGTTAAAGAAAAGTAAAACAAAATTTTTCAAAGCAAGCACACACAAGCAATTTAAAAATGAGCAAGTACCTAAGAGCCCATGGAAAACCATGGATAGAAAGGGTGCTAACACCTTCCCTTTCTATAACCTACCGCCCGTACTCAGAAACATTCTCGAAAAAAGTTTTTCTGTTCTTTTTCCTTTTCCTTGTCGGATAAAATAAAAGTCGGTGGTGACTCTTGCTTACCGCGACATTTTGCAAACAAAAAATGCAAACCAGTATTAACAGTCGGTTCTACCACCGTATCACAATCCTAATCATGGAAACAAAGGTCAAGAAGAATGAGTTATTACCTAATTAGGCAAGTAGAAATGCAAATGTTTATTTAGAAGACAAAACTTCAATACATGACAAAACATGCAAATAAGTAGACATCGGTAGGATGACACCCAAGTCTAAACATGGTTTAGGACACCAAAAACTATCATTAAGGAATTACATGTTAATCAACATCACCTAATCAAGACAAGCTCACATGATGAAAAGAGATGAAACTAAAACAAGTGACAAGACAAAACTTGCATCGGGAAAGAAACAAGTGAATACTACGGGAACATGAAAAGGGACCAAAGTTGTTATCTCAATTCTAAATGAGTGACATCATTGATCGACAATAAAGGAAAATGATAAAATCCTAAGGGAGCATGCAAAGGATCAAACTTATTACTCTCAATTCTAATTGAGTGATACATCGATCAACAAAATAAAGGAAAGTGATAAAGTCCTAAGGGAGCATGAAAAGGATCGAAGTCGTTACTCTCAATTCTAAATGAATCACACATCGATAAACAAAATAAAGGAAAGTGATAAATTCCTAAGGGAGCATGCAAAGGATCGAAGTCGTTGCTCTTAATTCTAATTGAATGACACATTGATAAAAAAATAAAGAAAACACAAGCACAAATAAAAATAGAAAATAAGTGCGGAATGCCTGCTACAGGACTTTAAACAGTGACTTCGAGCGTATGCTCTTTATTTCCTACTTCTCATGATATCTAGAAAAGAGGTAACGAATGCGAGATAAAAGGCATGGGAGAATAGCAAACGAATATCAATCCGTATACGCTAAGCAGTAGCAAAAGAAAACTGAAATACTTCGCGAGCCCCTAGCATCAACAGCAAAATAATAAGAGATTTTGCCTGTGGAATATGTCTCAAAGTACCAACACGATAATAAACCACAAACTGGAATGTGTGTTATACACATCTAAGTACCAAACAATACACCTACATCAAATAATAATCCAGACAAAACGAAATACAATGTAACACAGAATATGTATCGAACACATCCATATAATAATAGAATACCTGCACAAAACCCAATCCATGCATGAAATATTGAAACAATGAGGAATGTGTACCAAACACATTCGTATAACAAAATAGCGTACCTGCACAAAACACAATTTATGCAAGCAATATTGCAACAATGCGAAATGTGTATCAAACACATCCGTATAACAAAACAGAGTACATGCACAAAACACAATTTATGCAAGCAATATGAAATACAATCTCAAAGAAATGATAATACATCATGCTTATCAGAAGCAAGTGTTCACCATAAATTAGTGGCATAAGCATGTTTTTCGATCACATAACCAAGCAATAATTACATGATCGAAAACTATCTCAAAGTACCTTGCACAAGTGAACAAAAGTGTTACAAAAAACAAGGAAATGCTATCGGAAGCAAACAACACTTATCACAATTCAAAACAAAGTTAAATAATGAGAAAATGATAAACAAAATCACATTGGAAGTTCATGAAAGAAAATCGAGCAACCACACAGTTAAAACAAGGATCGAACTGAAAAATGTAACAAAAATGAGCAAATTTGATCACAATTATTCACAACCAAATAGTAAAGCATGGACATGCATCAAATGAAAGCAAAGACTCAAAATTCGAATGATTTGTTGCTAAAAAGCGTTGTTTTCAAAAATTAAGCGCGAAAATCACAATCACGAAATTGAACAAAAATCGCCCGGTTGCATCTAAACATGCCAAAGGATTAAAAAAAAATAGGTCTCATGAATTAATTCTAAGCAGAAGTGGTACTTTTGATGTGTTTTTATGCACGAGACATCAACATTTTATCTCCTAAACTGGATGGAATTTTGGTCAAAAAACGGGAAAACTTGGCCTAAATATCGTATAAATGTCACACCTAAAAGCATTGATCAAGATTAAAAATGAAAATGGAACTTCATGTGCAAATTAGCAAAACAGAGTTGCACCTTATTTATGTTAATATCTACCAAAATTGACTTGAAATTCATAGTTTTAATATTCTCAAGGTAGATATTATCACAAACAATTAAGTTGGAATTGATAAAGGAAAATGTATCCGTGAAATTGACATAAAAGTGCCACTTCCAAACTTGGAAAAAACCAAAAGCTCATATGTTAGTTTCAAACTTTTGATGCATAGCAAGACTTGACATCAACACATAAACTTCTCTTTAATTATTAAAAGTATTGGCATTAGAATTGGTTGAGTTTGAAGAATATAGCAACATTAAAACCTCACCGAAAACTCCATTAGTTGAATTAAATAAATAAGTATTTTCAAATAATTAAACTCAAACATTTTTTGGCTTATTCTTCAATTTAATTTATAGTGAAAAATCAACTCATGGGATTATGTGAACAACACTTCTAAAACAACAACATGAATTTCATAAATTCAACATAACCTCGTGAATTCAACCAACTCTAACTCTTTTCATAATTGACAAGTCAAGAATATTCAATCAACACATGAAAGTTGCAAGCCTAGCACAAGCCTAAGTGGAGGGAGAAATGACTACGGCCTCGCGGTGGTTGGACGAAGGAGATTGCAGTGGCTCCGGTCACCCGCGATGAGCTTCGATCGGTCAGAAGTATGGAACGAGAAAATATTTGGATTTTATTGCAACTTTTGTAATTTTTCTTCTTGAGGTTTGAATGAAGATTGATGAAGTTGTTGTTGTGTTCTTGGCGAATCTGTCAAAAACCAGACAACATGGATCGACGTGTAACGTCTTGGGGTCAACGCGTACTGAACTGAACATGCTACATGAGTCGACGCATACTCTCTTGTATCGAATCATACTGAGTCTGCAAAACTGCATGTATCGACACATGCTCTTACGTATCGACTCATCCTGAGTCTGAAAGCCCTCATGTATCGACGCAGGACTCCTTCGTGTTGACTCATCCTGAGTCTAAAGGCCTTCTTGTATCGACACATAACATTTGGGGTCGACACATACTACTCTATCATAGATATTTTCTGCGATTTCACTGCGTTTCACTACAGTTTCCATACTTTAGGCCTTAAAAACATCTTCTAAACATAGACAATCATCAATTATAATTACCCTATAATTCCACATCAAATATACAACATTAGGACATCATTATTCATCCATAATTCATCGATTTTCATCATACAACAACATATATAATTCAATCATAAACCAAACAATGTTTCACCTCTAACCCCACATACCAATCATCATAAACCCTATTATAGAGTCAGAACTCCACCCTTACCTTGGATTGAAGGTTGCTCTATAACTTTTCCGGTTGAATTTCCGTTATGCCTCTTTCCTCCTTTCCAACAGCTTTCTCGTTCTTTCTCTAACCCTTATTCTTCTTACTACTTCTTTTTTTTCTATTATTCTAACAATAATAAAATAACCCAATTATTCTATTTATTCCTTAATGGGCTTAAGACTACTACACCCCCTTATTACTACTTCTATCCTTTAAAACAAGCCCACATCAAATAATATTATCCTTCTAATATTATTTCACCACTTAATAAAATAATTAAATCCAACTAATCACAACACAACTTCACAAATATTCCAAAAACAATTTAATTAAATAATTAATTAAATTAAGGCCATTACAACTCTCCCCCACTTAGAATATTTTCGTCCTCGAAAAAATTTACCTTAATCAAATAACTCAGGACATGAGTCTCGCATCTTGCTCTCCAACTCCCAAGTCATGCTTTCTCCAGCAGCCCCTAGCCAAACCACTTTAACCAAAGAAATCTCTTTGCCCCTCAGAGTCTTTATCTCACGATCCACGATCCGCACAGGCATCATCTCCACCGTAAGATTATCTCGTACTTGCACGTCGTCCATATGAATCACATGAGATGAATCTGAAATATACTTCCGGAGTTGTGACACATGAAACACATCATGCAAATTTGAAAGATTAGGCGGTAAAGCCACTCTATAAGCAACATTCCCCACTCTCTCCGAAATCTGACATGGTCCAATAAAACGAGAAGTGAGCTTCTTAGACTTCAATGCTCGCCCAACACCAGTCACATGTGTAACTCTTAAAAACATATGGCCACCCGCTTAAAATTCCAAGTCTTTCCTTCACTTGTCATGATAACTCTTCTGCCTACTTTGGGAAGCTTTCATCTTTTCTCGAATCAACTTCACCTTCTCAGTAGTTTCACGAACAAGTTCAGGTCCAAGTACCACACTTTCACCAGGTTCATGCCAACATAAAGGAGTTTTACATCTTTGACCATACAACGCTTCAAAAGGTGCCATCCTAATACTGGAATGGTAACTGTTATTATAGGTGAACTCTATCAATGGAAGATAAGTGTCCCATGAACCTCCCTGCTCAAGAATACATGCCCTCAACAAGTCTTCCAACAATTGGATAGTCCGTTTAGTCTGACTATCTGTCTGAGGATGATACGCTAAACTCAACCTCAACTTAGAACCCAACGTTTCTTGCAAACTCTTCCAAAAATCAGAAGTAAATCTATGATCTCTATCTGACACAATGCATAAAGGAACACCATGCAACTTCACAATCACACTAGTGTAAATCTCATCCAACTTCGACACTCGAAAACTGATGTTAATAGGAATAAAATGAGCCGACTTCGTAAGCCTATCAAAAATCACCCAAATCGAATCATGTCCTCTTAAAGTATTAGGCAACCCTGTCACAAAGTCCATTGAAATGCTATCTCATTTCCATTCTGGAACTTCTAATGGTTGCATTAAGCCTGCAGGCTTCTGATGTTCAACTTTCGAATTTTGACAAGTCAAACATGCATACACAAACCGAGCCACATCACTTTTCATCCCAGGCCACCAAAACAAACCTTTCAAATCTTGATACATCTTTGTAGCTCCTGGATGAATACTCAACTTACTTCTATGACTCTCCTCAAGTATCACCTTCTTCATCTTGGCATCATCAGGAATATAAATTCGGTTACGAAATCTCAACACACCTTGCGCATATAGCTTAAAATCATTATTCTCAGACTGAACAATTCCAACCATCGAATCCACCAGTTTCACATCCAACTTCTGAGCTTCTCTATTACTATCTAGGAATTCATTATTAATCTTCAACATACCCAACATAACACTCTGCGGAGTAACCTCGCAAACTAAGCTCATATCTCTGAACTGTTCAATTAATTCCAACTCTTTAACCATTATTGCCGACATATGTAAAGTATTTTGACTCAACGCATCAGCTACCACATTCGCTTTTCCTGGATGATAATTCAAACCGAAATCATAATCCTTTAACAATTCCAACCATCTTAGTTGCCTCATATTCAGCTCCTTCTGATCAAATAGATGCTTCAAACTCTTATGGTCCCTAAACACTTCAAATCTAGAACCATAAAGATAATGCCTCCAAATCTTCAACACAAACGCAACTGCAACAAGCTCTAAATCATACGTAGGATAGTTCTTCTCATGAGTCCTTAACTGCCTTGACGCATAAGCAACTACCTTATCATTCTGCATAAGCACACCTCCTAAACTCATCTTAGAAGCATCATAATATACCCCCAAAATGCTCTCCTGGATTAGGCAACATCAAAATCGGAGCCGACGTCAATCTCTTCTTCAATTCCGTAAAACTTTCTTCGCACTGAACATCCCACACAAAAGCTCTACCTTTATAAGTAAACTTAGTCAATGGAAGTGCAAACTTAGTAAAAACTTCGATAAACCTTCTATAATAACCGGCTAATCCCAAAAAACTTCTAATCTCAGTAGCTGACTTTGGAGTTTCTCATTGCAACACAACATCAACCTTCGATGGATCTACAACGATGCCACTACCTAATATCACATGACCAAGAAAACTAACCTCCTTTAACCAGAATTCACACTTGGACAACTTTTCATACAACTTCTTCTCTTTCAAAACATGCAATACTACTCTTAAGTGTTCAGCATGCTCTTCTTCTGACTTAGAGTAAATCAAAATATCATCAATGAACACCACTACGAACCGATCCAAATAAGTATGAAAGATACGATTCATGTATTCCATGAATACTCCCGGCACATTAGTAACACCGAAAGGCATCATCGAATACTTATAATGTCCATAACATGTTCTGAAAGTTGTCTTCTGGATATATTCATCCTTCACCTTAATCTGATGGTAACCCGACCTCAAATCAATCTTACTAAACACACGAGCATCCACCAATTGCTCCATCAAGTCATCTATTCTTGGAAGCGGATACTTGTTCTTAATCGTCACTTTATTCAACTGTCTATAATCAACACAAAGTCTCATACTTCCATCTTTCTTCTTTACTAACAAAGCTGGAGCTCCCCACGGTGATACACTTGGTCTCACAAATTTTTTTTCAAGTAACTCTTCCAATTGCTTCTTTAACTCTGACAATTCAGATGCAGACATCCTATATGGTGCCATAGACATAGGTATGGTACCAGGTACAAGATATATTGCAAATTTAACTTCCCTCTTCGGCGGTATATCAGGAATTTCATCGGGGAAAACTTCAGGAAATTCACACACCACCTGCAATTCTTCAATTATAGCTTGAGTCTCTACAGATAGCGACGCCATCAACGAGAACATATGTGCTTCTTCTGGCATCAACTTCCTCAATTGTTTAGCAAACAACAGACTATCTTTCTCTTCCTCAGGAGTAGAAAACCTCACAGACTTGTCATAACAGTTAATATGAACATAATTATGCTCTAACCAATTCATACCAAAAATCACATCCAAACCTCTTAACAATAAACAAACCAAATCAACAGCAAAGTCTCTGTCGAAGATCGACAAGGGACACTTTAAACACACAAAAGAATTAGTCACCAGCCCCTTTGATGGAGTGTCAACGACCATTCCTTCATTCATAGAAGACAACATAAGACCCAATCTTTCAACACAATCAGCAGCAATAAAACAATGAGTAGCACCGGTATCAATAATAATAATTAAAGGAGTACTATTAATGAAAAATGTACCTCTGATAAGTTTGTCCTCAACAGCTGTCTGATCCTCAACCAAAGCGAACACTTTACCACTTGTCTGCATCCTCTTTGATTTTTGACACTGACTACCAATGTGCCCTTCTTCACTACAGTTGAAACAAATCACATCCTTATGCTTGCACTCAGATATAACATGTCCGTTCTTACCACAACGAAAACACCTCTTTACTTCAGTAGTGCACACATTACTCTTATGCCCAGGTTTCCCACATTTAAAACAAACCACACCAGCAGGAACATCTCCTCCACTAGTCCTCTGACCCTGAGCAACTTTCTATTTACCTTTACCAAGTGGGTATCATAAGGCTCACCACGATTCTGTTGGTGCTTACCCATCTTCTCACTGATAATATTGTAATGAGCATTATTATCCTCCTCATAAATCCTGCAACTATCAATCAAATCAGCAAAGACACAGATCTTCTGGTATCCAACTGCCTTCTTGATCTCTGGGAGCAACCCATTCTCAAACTTGATAAACTTCGAAAACTCAGCATCTGCCTCAGCGTAGTGCGGATAAAACTTAGCCAACTCAGAAAACGTTGCAGCATACTCAACAATCGACATATTTCCTTGCTTCAGCTTAAGGAACTCAGTCTCCTTCTTACCACAAACATCTTCAGGAAAATACTTCCTCAGAAATTCCCTACGCAACACAACCCAAGTGACATTCTCACCTGCAGCTTCTAATCTTTGACAAGTCTCTAGCCACCAGTCATCAGCTTCGACAACTAGCATATGAGTACCATATCAAACCTTCTGCACTGGAGTGCATTCCATCACACGGAAGATTCTCTCAATCTATTTCAACCAATCCAATGCTCCGTCAGGATCATACTTTCCCTTGAACGTAAGCGGATGCTCTCTCTAGAAAGTCGCCAACCTACAAGATCCAACATTCCCGTCAACATTCGGCTGATTTTCCAACGCATGAGCCATTGCTTCTAAAGCAGCAGCAAGTGCAACATCATTCCTTCCAGCCATCTCAACTTAACACTACAACATAAACAACTGTTAGAACTCAAATTAATAATACTCGATTGTTAGACAACTATGACTCGGCAACTAGGTCGGACCAACCTTTTGCTCTGATACCAACTTTGTCACACCCCAATTATACCCGACAATTATATAAATAAATCAGAGTTATAATCATTCATACAAATGAATCAGGATGCCACAAATTCATCATTAAAAACTCATTGCATTCATCATGGATACATAACACTTTAAACTTCGGATGAACCATCATCATAATACTTTAATCTCTTAATTCAACAATTTAATCATCTACGCAGCGAAATTCTTAGTAACATCTTTATCCATCGTTACAGCAACTTCAAAATAACACATACTTAATAAAAATAAAATTATGGTTCAACAACTGAAATAATCAACAATTAAAAGCAACAAGCGTTCATCCCCCCGAGTGTTACGTATCAGAGCAATGACACTGACTCGAACTACTGAAGGTATACAGCCTTCACTCTCGATTACCTGCACGTTACAAACGTAAGGGTAACATTCAAATAGAAGGGGTGAGATATCTAACAATATAATAAAAAGTATGATAATTAATATATTAAATTAGATCACATAACATCACCACTTCTCACCTCATAATCAACAAGAATTGCAACAGAAATACCAACTATAATCCACATTCATCACATCAATTCACAACTTCTTTATGCAATCGTATAATGCGACTCAACACTATCCAAGTGCATGTGGTACCATTGGAGCAGAACTCCCATCTTAAAAATCTGCCAATAAATAGAGGCATCAACAAGGCATAAGCCTTCATCTTAATATTCGACAATACATACCATCTTAACGAGCATAAGCTCCATCTTGAAATGCAATGTATGCGACACAATCATGAATGTAATGACAACACCATAATTAACAACGTCTCAACACAAGCATCATCGTTGGCCATAAGCCTACATCTTAATAGGTGCCAATTATTAGAGGCATCTCAACATCTTTTATCAACATCGTTCATCAACGTCATTTATTATCGTAATTCATCAAACATCATTTATACATCACAATTAATCAAACATCATTCATACATCATAATTCATCAAACAAAATCTCATTAACATCATCTCATCAACAAGTCAGTCGTACAACAATACAACATTAACTCATCAATCTCGCAACGTTGGCCATAGGCCTACAACATGATATTTCCTATAACTAATTAATCAACTAAGGCTTACTTCTAAATTACCAAACCTCTTCATATTACTATTCTGTAATACTACATAATTATCACCATTAATCCTACTGTTACAAACCAGACAGTAATCTATAAACGTCTCATCCTCACCATTCTCCACAAAAACCAACTTAGCGATTACCGTGGGAATTATCTCTAATCCTAATTTAATACTACGATTATCCTTCCTATTCTTCATTTTAATCCTTAAGAATGAAGTTCATTGCGTTAGCTATTCAACGCTTCAAACGGTACCTCAAACGGAGTCCGAAAACTCAAGTTACAACCTTGGGAAAACAATTCTGTCAAAAACCAGACAACATGGATCGACACGTAACGTCTTGGGGTCGACGCGTACTGAACTGAACATGCTACATGACTAGATGCATACTCTCTTGTATCGACTTATACTGAGTCTACAACACTGCATGTACCAACACATGCTCTTACGTATCGACTCATCGTGAGTCTGAAAGCCCTCATGTATTGATGCAGGACTCCTTCGTATCGACTGATCCTGAGTCTAAAGGCCTTATTGTATCGACACATAACATTTGGGGTCGACACATACTGATCTATCATTGATATTTTTTTGCGATTTCACTGCGTTTTCACTACAGTTTCCATACTTTAGGCCCTAAAAACATCTTCTAAACATAGATAATCATCAATTATAATTACCCTAAAATTATATATCAAATATACAGCATTAGGACATCATTATTCATCCATAATTCATCGATTTTCATCATACAACAACATATATAATTCAATCATAAACCAAATAATCTTTCACCTCTAACCCCATATACTAATTATCGTAAACCCTATTATAGAGTCAGAACCACACCCTTACCGTGGATTGAAGGTTGCTCTATAACTTTTCTGGTTGAATTTCCTTTCTGCCTCTTTCCTCCTTTCCAAAAGCTTTCACGTTCTTTCTCTAACTCTTAATCTTCTTACTGCTTCTTCTTTTCTATTACTCTAACAATAATAAAATAACCCTACTATTCTCTTTATTCCTTAATGGGCTTAAGACTACTACACCCCCTTATTACTACTTCTATCCTTTAAAACAAGCCCACATCAAATAATATTATCCTTCTAGTATTATTTCACACTTAATAAAAATAATTAAATCCAACTAATCATAACACAACCACAAATATTCCAATTTTTTTTAATTAAATGATTAATTAAATTACGGGCGTTACAGTAAGAGTGATGACCGGTATTGCAAATGGCGTAAGTTTGGTTCCAGCTTTTGCCAATTTCTTTTGTTTTTCCAAACTAACGTTACAGGTACAAATATGTTGAGCGCTGCATATTTCCATGTCACAAACAACATACTAGCCTAGTGGATAGAAGTGCAATCTGTGAGGCTGAGGGCGTGGGTTCAAGTCCCACCCCATGGACTTATTGTTCTTATTTTTAGTAACTCTAATTTCCATTCTATTTTACTAATTATTTTCTAATTAATCATTAACAAACATAATTTTTTTTAAAACCATAATAAATTAGGGTTAGGTGTTTTAATTAGTAATTAAATTTTTGACATGTTTTTATTTACTACTTAATTGATTAATTAACTTTTTTTTCTTAATATTAAAATAAATTAGAATTTTGGTTTTAATTACTATTAACACTTAAATTATTTTTATAAAAAAAACACAAAACATTAAAACATTTTTTCTAACAACTTTTCTTATTTCTTTTTTCTATTTAATTTTCTTAGACAAAATGTATAGGTTGCACTATCAATGTAATAGCTTAGATTTACATTCTCGCGTCTTTTTTTCTATTATGTATCCATTCAAAGGATGTAATAGCGTATGTTTACTTTCCCCCAAAATTCTATACCTATGTATCTGCCTCAAAGCCATGTAATAGTGTAGGACTTTACATTCCACACTTTAATTTTCTATACATATTTAACTTTTAGTAATTAGGGTTTGCATGGAAACAATAAGAGAAATCTAGAAAACCCTAATTTTTAAGATAAGATAACTGAAAACAAACACTCTTCACACTTGCACCTCTAGGGTAACCCCTGTTGTTGCCTTACGAAATATTGGTCATGTCCCTCGAACGTAGCGATATTTTAGCAAAAGACCCTCGATCAAATCATCATAGTCCCTTTAGAATAAAGATCATAGTCCCTCGATGTCCCTCGGGTTGCCTATAAAATGATCTAGTCCCTTCGATGACCCTACGAGCAAAATGATAACAATCCCTCTAATACAATTGCTAAAGTATCCTTACATGTTGCCTTCGATGACCATACAATGACCCTGCGCTTGTCCCTTCACATCCAATAGATGGAATTACCTACCAACTAATGGTATGAATAATACTATCTCCAAAGATAAGGAAAATAACATGAAAGACCTTAGTGGGTAGGACTCTTGAATGCTTGCTCACAACTTTTTTCACAAACAAATACATTTTCACATTATACTTTCAAAACAAATATTTTCAAAAACACTTTGTATACATTCATGAGGACTGATACAAGAATTATTATAAAGTTAGCATTACATTGGTATTTCAAAATATTTTCAAACAAATCACACACACACAAAGCAAGTTTTCAAAAGTGAGTTAAGCAAATAAGAACCCGTAGATAACTACAGATGGAAAGGGTGATAACACCTTCACATTTCATAAACTACCCCACGAAATCAAAATATATCAAAGGTCTTTCCTTTTTTTTCACCTTTCATAAATACTGGATAAAAGAAAAGTCGGTGGCGACTCTAGCTATCCGCATATTTGGATAAAACCAAAAAAGTCAGATCTCCTACCGTATTATAGAGCTGGAGATTCTGCTGAGGACTTACTTAAAAAAGAGGGGTTACCTTCAAGTTTAGATCACTTTTACTTTCTTTAATTGTTTGCTTTACTTTAAGGGTTCATGCTGGGGTATTACTGCTTATAAGATCCTACACCTGGATCTAGGGATTCCGTAGGTAAGTAGCAATAGATCATAGATATTGTACGGTGTAGATCAATATGGTTAACATGCTAGATACAACTAGTGTGACACTTTGGTTTGTACTGATGTTCCTTGAGTCAGTCAAGGATAACATTGTTCTCTTCCAGTTCTTTGATCCTAAGCATCATTGTTTTACCTTCCCTGATTATCAATTGGTACCCACAATGGAAGAGTTTTCTAAGCTACTTGGAGTACCTATTATTGATCAGATACGTTTCACTGGTTTAGAGAAAGTTCCAAAGCCTGAAGTTATCACAGTAGCCTTACGTATGAAGTAATCAGACATTGTGTCTAATTAGGAAACAAGAAGTGGAGTTAAAGGTCTTCTTACTAATTCTCTGATAGAGAAGGATCAGTTGTTTCTAAATGTTATGAGTTTTCATGCTTTTGAGGAGATCTTGGCTCTGTTGATCTATGGTTTGGTACTATTCCCTAATCCAGACCAATTCATAGATGTGAATGCCATCAAAATATTTCTTACTCATAATCCTGTGCCTAGTTTTCTTAGAGATATTTTGCACTCTTCTCACACTCGTACTATAAAAGAGCGAGGGACTCTCATGTGTTGCATACTTTTATTATCCAGATGTTTTATTTCACACCTTCCCGGATCAGTGATGAAGAACGAACAAGGTTTAAGATGGTCTCGAAGGATGATGTCACTCTATCATCCAAATATCTATTGATGTTCCCGATCTCAAGAAGACATCACTATCATTGACCGCTACGGGGAATTCCCTAATGTACCACTCCTTGGCATAAGGGGAGTTATTACTTACAACCCTTCTCTAGTTCTACGTCAATTTGGTTATGCTCGAAGAGACGACCCTCATGATATGCTTATCTAGGGTATTATATTCGATTACGAGAATGATCCTCAAGGTTACCATCAAAGTTTTATACATGCTTAGGGAATGGTGAATAATATAGATAGAAAGACTTTGAGACACAAAAATTCCATCCCTTTGGAGCCCTACCTCAGATGGGTGCGATCTCGAGCTCAAAATCCTATAATGCCATATCCTATTATCTTACTGTTAATTATGGAGCCTATTGGTGAAGGAGATATTCCTCATACCATTTTCCATCCAGATATGCCTACTGACCTTGAAGAGTTATAGAAGTCTTAGATTCAGTTGGAAGAAGAAAGGGACACCTTTAAGACCGAGTTATATGCTAGTGAGAAGAAAGTATTGGAGTTGACAAAACAACTTCACGAAGAGCAAAGCCTTAATGCATATGTCAACACAAAGAGCAAGCGTCCATGGGAGACTTGAGTCTTAGGTCTTAGGAGTTCATAATTTGTTTCCTTGTAACCCTTTTTTTTCATTAGGAGGCAATTATGATTCAAACTTACTAATAAGAGTCTTTGTTTCTGTTCCCGTTTGATTAACAAATTTAAATCCCAAGAGGTCCTTGAAAACATTGCATATGCATCTACATGCCATACATATCATTGTATAACAGGTTTCTAAGACAATTTTTCATCTTCTTGCTGTTTATTTAAGCAAAAAATGGCTCTCGAATAGACAGTCAAAGAACTCCAGGCTCAAAATGCTCAGTTCTAAGAGATGTTTCTAAATTTAGCCAAGGGGCAAGAAAAATTGAAGGTGCTCATCAACGAGAAGAAGAAGAAGAATACAAAGAAACCAATCGGCATCCTTAACATGGGGAGAAGGTTCAGGGGTCCAGTCAAGCCAGCTCAATATCTTGATATCCCATTAGATGAAGATAACGAACGGGAGGAAGACGGTAAGAGTATCAAAACTGAAAAAAGAAATCATGGTTCTGAAAAATATTATGTTGAAGAGGAAGATGATTATTTGGATGACCAATATCCCCCTGCTGGTGAGAAGTATAAGCTGCTAGAAGAGCAACTGAAGGCTATGGAGATTCAGAAGGTGCCTAGCTTGAACATTGAAGAATTGGGTTTAGTCTTGGGAGTCGTCATTCCTCCTAAATTCAAAACTCCTACCTTTGCTAAGTATGATGGCATTTCTTGCCCGAAGCTGCATTTGAGGTCATATGTTTAGAAAATTCAACCACACACTGTTAACAAGAAAATATGGTTGCATTTCTTTTAAGAAAGTATGTCTGGAACACAATTGGAATGCTATTATCAACTCGAAGGTACCAATATTCATACCTGGGAAGATTTGGATGCAACTTTCTATAGACAATATCAGTATAATTCTAATTTGGCACCAACCCGCATGCAACTACAGGGTATGTCCATGGGTTCTGAGGAAGACATTAAAGAGTATGCACATAAATGGAGAGATCTTGCAGGTAGAGTTCAACCTCCTTTAGTTGATAGAGAATTGGTTGACATGTTCATGAGTATGCTAACAGGTCCTTTCTATAATCACCTACTTGGAAGTTCTTCAGCCGGTTTCACTGAACTGATATTGACAGGGGAACATGTTGATAATGGAATCAAAAGTGGTAAAATTCAGAGGGCTACCTCTTCGAATACTGCGAAGAAGTCATACAATGGAAAGAAAGAATCCAATGTTGTGTATGGCCAGAAGGGTCATAGCAAGAGTGACTGCAACCAATCTGTGGGGGAAGTTCTGATCTCTAATCCTGCGTCAATACAACAACAACAATAGAATAATAAGCGTAGGTAGGATGCACCCAGGAGACAGTTCACAAAAATCAACATTCCATTTTCTCAAGCATTGTAACACATGTTAAAGGTAAACCTGATTATATTGAAGGATCCTTCTCAGAATACCAATACTTTCTCTCCCCATTACAATCCCAATGCAAGGCGCGTGTGTCACTCCAATAGTCCTGGACATGACACTAATGGATGTTGGGCTCTGAAAAATAAGATTCAAGATATGATTGACTCTAAGGAGATTGAATTTGATCCTCCTGAGACTCCTAATGTGATCACGGCACCTATGACTAATCATGACAAAGGCGTTAATGCTATTGATGATGTTTTTTATGTTTCTACTGTGAGTGACTTGACTACTCCTATGATGATTGTTATGAAGAAACTGTTACAAGCCAGTTTATTTCTAGGTTGCATTGAAAACTACTACTAATTTCCTTCTTAATCCAATGGTTATGTACTACTGAAAAAAGGTATTCAATGTTTGATAGATGACTATGTAATTCTATTTAAGAAGATTTTATTCTATGGAGAGCTTATGTGGAAGTATGTCTCGAGGCCTGAAGCTTGAAGGCGTGTCCGTGATTACAATTTCTAGTACTCCTATAAGAATCACTTCTAAGGGTCCTGTGAAGATTACTGCTAAGCCTGGGGTTTATCCTTTGATCATTACCATATCAGGGCCAATTCCATATTTCTCTGACAAGGCTATACCTTGGAATTATGGAGCTGATGTCTACTACCATGGCGTCAAGCAAGAACCATTGGCTGCTGAAGATGAAAATACCAAAGTTATTGATCCCAATGTTGACAACATTGTTGGGACTAGTAAAGTTACCAGAAATGGAAGAGTCTTCTCTCTAGAGATCTCTCCAAAGGTTGCTACTACACCAGTCTGTATCATTGCTACTGAATCAACTACTGAAACTCGAGGCAAAGAACAAATTGCCGAACCTACCCAGACTGAGACACCGAAAGAGGTTAATGTTGAAGATACCTCCAAGAAATATATGGAGGAGGTATTGAAAATTATTCGAAATAGTGACTGTAAGATTTTTGAATAATTGGGGCATACCCCCTCCAAAATATCTATGTTATCTCAGTTGTTATGCTCCGAAGCCCATGCTCAAGATTTGGTTAAGTTTCTGAAATATGCTCATGTACCACATGAGATCTTTGTTGATAAGTTCGAAAATTGTGTTGCTAGCCTGACAACTGATAATGGGCTAGGCTTTTCTGACGCTGATTTAACTCATGCATGTCTTGATTGAGTGTAGGGGCACTACCTTATCTCATGTGTTGGTGGACACAGGTTCCTTATTGAATGTACTGCCAAAAAATGTCTTAGACAAACTTGACTATGAAGGGGTTGTGCTAAAACCCAGTGACATTGTGGTGAGAGCTTTTGATGGTTCAAAGAGAATGGTCTATGGAGAGGTTGATCTTCCAATCAAAGTGGGTTCCCAGGTCTTCGACTATACTTTTTATGTGATGGACATTCGTCCAACCTATTCCTGTTTGCTTGGATGGCCTTGGATTCATGGGGAAGGTGTTGCTACTTCTACTTTACACCAAAAGTTAAAGTATCTCGTGAAATGAAAAATCATTATACTTTATGGCGAAGAAGAATACATGGTACCGTGATCCATTTGAACTCCTTCAAGTATGTTGAGATGAATGGAGAATTCCTCGAGACTCCTTACCAGATCTTTGAAGTTATTCCTCAGACAACTTTTGTTGAAAAAGTTGTCCTACTGTTCCTAAGGTTACCTGGATTCCACCAAAAATGGATTCTCTGAAAGACGCTAAGGTTGTGGTAGAAGAAGGTGGTTGCACTATTTGGGGTTAGCTTCCCGATATTCCTTACAAATATGACAAATTTGGTTTAGGTTTTATCTTAAAGGCTCAGAGGGATATTCATCATGCTCGTGCTAATTCTGGGAGGCCTCCATTCCGCATCAACAACAATGGAGTTCATAAAAATCAAGTCAACATTGTGGAAGACGCTGATAGCGACTGTGCATAGACAATTGGATTTTCCCTACTACCGGCAATGGGCTCAACAATTGGAAGGATGAAGACTTTATACCTATCTCCTTTAGTCATGAGTAAATGTTATTTTCTATTTTCTTGCTTTCAAGTTTTTGGTTATGTAATCCGAACAATAACTTTAATTCTTGTGCCCTACCCAAGGCACAATAGTTCATTCGTTAGGATTGTCATTTTTCATCCACATATTTTCATTTAATAAATCATTGGACGTTTGTATTCAAATTTTATGCTCTTTGTATTTCTTTTACTTTATTGCTTTTAAATTAGCTATGTGTTCTTGCACACACCCACATAACAAATTGTAGAAGCACATTCATCTTGGGTCCCATTGATAACAATTATGCTATTACCATTTATGACTTCGACAATCTGATCTACCAAGCCAAGGACGAAGGTGAGGAAGATTGTGAAGTACCTAGAGAGCTTTTTAGACTGTTAGAGTAGGAAGGAAGATCCATAAAATCGCATGAAGAGCCAGTCGAGGTTGTGAACTTAGGTACTAAAGAGGAAAATAAAGATATCAAGATAGGTATCATCCTAGAAGACAATCTCAAAAAGATATTAATCTAGATGTTACGTGACTATGTTGAGATCTTTGCTTGGTATTATGGAGACATGCCAAGGCTTGATATTGACATTATGGTTCACCATCTACCAATGAAGGAAGGTTGTCCTCCTATAAAGCAGAAGGTTCGTCGTAAGCATCCCGAGATGTCTGAAAAGATCAAAGTCGAGGTCATGAAGTTGTTCCATTGAGGGTTCTTAGTTGTTACGTCCTATCCTCAGAGGGTTGCAAATGTGGTTCCAGTACCTAAGAAGGACGACAAGGTGTGTATGTGTATAGACTACCTGGATTTGAAAATGGCAAGCCCCAAAGATGACTTTCCGCTTCCGCATATTGACGTTATGGTTGACAACACCACTCAACAGAAAGTATTTTCCTTCATGGATGGTTTCTCTGGTTATAATCAAATCAAGATGGAATATAAAGACATGGAGAATACTACTTTTGTCACATAGTGGGGCACTTTCTATTACAAAGTTATGCCTTTTGGTTTGAAGAATGCCGGTGCAACATACCAACGTGTTATGGTAGATTTGTTCCATGATATAATCCATTATGAGATAGAGGTTTACATTGATGACATGATAGCCAGGTCTTAGACTGAAGAAGAACATCTTGACCACCTGCACAAGTTGTTCGAGAGATTAAAGAAATACAAGTTAAGGATGAATCTAAACAAGTGCACCTTTGGAGTAAGATCCGGTAAACTCCTAGGTTTCGTCGTCAGTGGTAAGGGTATTGAAGTTGGTCCTGCCAAGGTTAAATCCATTCAAGAAATGCCAGCTCCCAATACTGAGAAGGAAGTCAGAGGTTTCTTGGGACGATTGAACTACATTTCCAGGTTTATTTCCCATTTGACTGCTACTTATGAGCCAATCTTCAAGTTACTAAAGAAAGATCAAATAGTAAGATGGAACGACGATTGTCAGATAGACTTCGACAAGATCAAGAAGTACCTCCAGGAACCTCCAATTCTGATGCCACCAATTGAAGGAAAACCGATGATCATGTACTTAACAATATTAGAGAACTCAATGGGGTGTGTATTGGGGTAACATAACGAGTCTGGTCGAAAAGAGCATGCAATATAATACCTTAACAAAAAGTTTACCGACTGTGAAACAAGATACTCACTGCTCGAGAAAACTTAATGCCCTTCGGCATGGGCTGCTCACCGACTAAGACAGTATATGTTGACTCATACTACTTTGTTGATCTCTAATATGGATCTAATAAAATACATATTCGAGAAACCCGCTCTCTTTTGAAAAATAGTAAGATGACAAATAATCTTGACAGAATACGATATTCAATACACTACTCAGAAGCCAATCAAAGGAGGTGTATTAGCGGATCATTTGGCTCATAAAACTATGGATGACTATCAGTCTATGAATTTTGAGTTCCCATATGAGAATATCATTCTAGTTACTGATTATGAAGAACCTGGACAATATGAAGGACCTGAACCGGGATCCCAATGGACTATGGTTTTCGATCGAGCTTCTAATGTGCTTGGAAATGAAATCGATGTTGTGATTATCTCTCTCAAGGGTTTCCATACGCCCTTCATCGCCAGATTATGTTTTGACTATACCAACAATATGGCTGAGTACGAAGCATGCATCATGGATATCAAAGCTTCCATCGATATGAGAATTATATTCTTGAATTTATATGGGGACTCAGTCCTAGTGATTAGCCAGATTAAGGGAGAATGGGACACGAAGCATCCAAATCTCATTCCTTACCGAGAGCATGTGTTGACATTAATTTCTTACTTCGAAGAAATAACTTTTGAACACACTCTACGAGAAGAGAATCAATTGGCAGACGACTAGCTACCATGTCATCTATGTTAAAAGTCAGATGGGATAATGGAGCTCCTCGAATTACTATTGAGAGACTAGACGAACCGGAGCATTTCTACGAAGTTGATACTGATGGAGTAGAGGAAAAGCCTTGGTACCACGAAGTAAAAAGATACCTCGAAACTCAAGAATATCCTGAAGAGGCATATATCAATGATAAGAAATTTTTAAGGAGGTTCTCTGCCAAGTTTTTTCTGAGTAACGGAATCTTATACAAGCGCAACCACGATTCAATTTTGCTTTGCTGTGTAGACAAGAAAGAAGGCGAGAAATTATGGAAGATATGCACAAAGGTGTCTTTGGTACTCACTCCAGTGGACATGTGATGGATAAGAATATTCTGATAGCAGGTTATTATTGGTCTACCATGGAAACCGATTACCATCGTCATTCCAGAACTTGCCACAAATGTCAAATTTATGCTAACAAATTACATGTGCCTTAAGTTCCTTTGAATGTTTTGACTACTCCTTGGTCATTTGAAACACAGGGCATTGATATGATTGGAGAGATTAGGCCTACCGATTCCAATGGGCATCATTTCATCCTTGTTGCTATTGATTACTTCATGAAGTGGGTAGAGGCAGCCTCGTTTGCTTTAGCTACCAAGAATGTTGTGGCTCGGTTCATTAAGTATAACCTTATATGTCGGTATGGAATCTCTGAAAGGATCATCATGGACAATGGTACCAATCTTAACAATACTATGATCACGGAACTCTGCATGCAGTTCAAGATTAAGCATCACAATTCTTCTCTATATCGGCCAAAGATGAATGGCACAATGGAAGCCGCCAATAAGAATATCAAGAAGATCTTGCAGAAGATGACGGTGACATACAAAGATTGGCATGAGATGCTACCATTTGCTCTTCATGTCTATCACACTTCAATATGTACATCAACCGGGGCGACCCCGTTCTCTCTCGTCTATGATATGGAGGTTGTCTTACCTGTTGAAGTTCAGATTCCTTCCCTAAGGATTATGAATGACGCAGGTTTTGATGAAGATGAATAGATTCAGACTCGACTCAATTAGATAAATTTGATTGATGAAAAAAGGCTTGTGGCTATTTGTCATGGTCAGATGTATCAAAAACGCATGATCAAGGCTTTTGACAAGAAAGTCAGACATTAGGTGTACTAGGCTGGGGATTTGGTAATAAAGCGCATCATCCTACAATAAAAGTGACCCCAGGGGAAAACAGACTCCCACATACGAAGGGACATTTGTGATAAAAAAAGATATTTTCTAGCAGTGCTATGATACTTACCACCATGGATGGGGAATATTTTCTGCATCCTATGAATGCGGACATAGTAAAAAATACCATGCATAAAAGAGATCCACTAGGTTGACAGGCCTAAGAAAAAATAAGGGCATCTGGGCAAACCAAAAGGGTTCGGGCAAAACTTAGGGATATATATAAAAAATTATACATCCGGCAAGTCGAAAACCTGAAAAGGTGGCTTGGGCAAAAAAGGATATCCCGATGGACTGAAAACCCGAAAGGGAGGTCCAGGCAAAAGTTAGGGATTAATGCGTACGACTATGTCCTATTAGATCACCCATCTACTTACAGCCAACTTTATCACTAGCGTCAAGTTTAAATGGTACAAATCAATTCAATCATCTTCTTCCAACAGCAAGTGATGAGATACTTGAAGACGTAGGGGCAATAGCAGAGTTGAAACTCGAAGACATCGTTTCTACATAGTATTTTTTATTTGTACCCCTTTTCCAATTTTACGATGATTTCCCCTTATTGGGATTTCTGACTTCTTGTATAAAACTGCCTCCTTATAGGAAAACTTGCAAAATCAATGCAGTTAAATATAATTCAAAATTCAATTTTTTTTTTACTTTCTCTGTTTAGTTTGCAAAAACGTCCAGTGATTACGTTAAATGAATATATGCATTTGAATATGATTACCATTTACAAAACATATGCATGAAAACATGATTAGCATTTATTAAAGACTCTAGGAGTTGGGATAATGTTCAAGTTGTCCATAAATCCCCAACAGAGATATATTCCCTAGCAAGTTTAATATGCCCTTAGACAGAAATTGGAGCATCTTCCAACAGTTCGCCTCCATATCTCTGATGAATAGCTTGACATGATCATCTTCCCCAATAGGTCCCCTAGAGGATAATGAAGTTTGATCATTTCCCCAACATACAGTGAAAATTTACTCAGTGCAGTCTATGAATTTCCAATCTCCATCAAAGATTATTTCCACAAACGCAGTCTACAGGATTTAATTCCCCAACGCAGTTTATTTCTCCAATACTGCAGATTCCCCGACAAAATTCTCTTCTCCAGCCAGATGTCATTCAATGTTGTCGTTGTCAAAAGAGATGATACTCATATCTGAAACCTGGTCAGAAAGCATATTAGAGGAATATCCATATCACTTATCCCCAATCAGGGTGCATAAGAATCAAATCCTTTAATAAAAAGAACGATGAGAGACCGACTCTCCTTGAATGCTTATATCCCCAAGTAGAAGTCGAAAATCCCCAGCGGAGTGTCCTCAAACAAAAAGCGGGAACCCCTAGTAAAGTCATTCTAAACAAGAATTGAAGAATTATTTTGTTCATCCCCAACAACAGTCAAGGATTTATTTTCCCTAGCTAGACGTTGTTTAAACAAGTTACCGATACACTCCAATGACATATTGCATCCATACATCATTTAAAAAACATCATAACATATGCATACGAAAAGCATATAATATTCTCATTTATTTTGAGAGTATAATTACAAAATACATTTCATGCATCATGACATTGCAATAAGCTAACTTTTTTTCCAGGTTAAACAGACCAATATTACCAATAATTTATAGGCAGGTTATAGATCAATTCCTGGAACAGGACGGGGCGACTATCTACATGACCAGATTATTTCCCTCAGAGACTAATTCTGACGAGCATTTCCTTCAGAGATACATTCTGAAAAGCATTTCCCTTAGATAAAATTAGATAGGTTCACTCTGAAAAGCATCAGTTAGATAAAAACAGACAAAAGTTCATCTTGACACTCTTCTAGATACAGTCGGGCGTAGACTCATTCTAGTACATTTTCAGATACAGTCAGGTGAAGACTCATTCTGATCCACTTATGGATATAGTCGGGCATAGACTTATTCCAATACATTTTTCAGATACAATTGAGCGAAGACTCATTTTGATCATCTCCTAGATACAGTCAAGACATAAACTCATTCTAGAACATCATTCAGATACAACTGAGACATAAGATTCATTCTGACACTTCCCAGCATGTCTTCTAGATACACCTAGACACAAACTCATTCTAGAATACATTTTTAGGTACATTCAAGCGAAGACTCATTATGATCCTCTCCTAGATACATTCAAGACATAGACTCATTCTATAACATCATTCAGATACAATCAAGACACAAGACTCATTCTTACACTCCTATCAACATATACTTTGGATGGCATCTATAAGCCCATATCCAACGACACTCTATCACCTCTCTGAATGGCAAATTTTAAGCCCGTTCAAGCAGTACAATCAACCAACAGCGTTACTTCGTGCACATGTGAGTGCAAATTTCTGGGCACTTAAGTGTTCAATCCTCTTCCACCTTCGGATCACGGATGGTGAGCATGCCAATCCAACTCTCCAAGTTTAAGAAGATTGAACATGGGAAAGTGTTGTGCCCCAAAATTTTCCCTCCCATTTTTTATACAAATTAATTCAAGATACCTCCTCGTGCTCATGAAAGTCTCAATCACTCAAGACTATTCAAGGGTTGACCAGACAAACTATCCTCCTAAGCAATTGACCTATAACTAGGGTTTTACTTCTCTCAAAGGAAATTGAGTTTCTAATGCCTCAAGTGGATTTCATGGTTTCTCATATGTCTCAAGGTACCCTCATATCAAGTTTCAAGCCTCACATCACAAGTTTTCTCATTCAATTAATCAAATGATTGAAAATTATCTATATTGGACAAAAAGTCAACATTGACCAATCTACAGTCAAACTTCAAGAATTTTGGTCAACATTAATATTTTAAAGTTATATTCATCATTTGGTCAAGGGTTGATCATGATTCATCAAGAAATCTCAAGATTCATCAAAAGTCAAAACTTACTAAATTAGGGATTTTCTTTAGAAGAAGTCAACTAAACTTTGATTAAGCATAACTTTCGCATACTTCATCATAAATTCCTCAACCAAATCCCATCTTGAAGGAAATTCAATTCTATACATCATAGTCTCTCTTATGTCAAGGCCAAAAATGCTTCATTTGGAAGATATTGGCCAAAACATTACAGGTCATTTAAAAGAACAAAAAAACATTTTTTGTCAAAGCAATTTACATCAAGTTAAAGTCTTCAAATGAAAAAATGACCAACATGAAAGTTGTAGGAGACACCTTGAGGTTTCCATGAATTCCAAGATCATCTTCATATGAAAAAAATTGAGAGAGTTATGATTGGTCCAAATTGAGCAATTTTGAGAAAATGCATGAAACCTAAATTGAGCAAACTTGAAATTTTGGGCTAATGGGCCTAAGTTTTTAGGTTCAAACGTGTTCATGACCTCATAAGGGACTCCTAAATCCATTCAAGTATATTTGTGATTTTTGTTTATTTTATTTTGATTTTATTAATTAAAAGAAAAATAAATCAAATAAAATACCAAATAAATGATACAAGGCGTGTTGATCTATTTTTGAATAAAATCATAAGTCCAAAAAGCTGGTGACAACTTTCCAAAATCGTGTGGATCATGAATATTTGATTTGGCTTAAAATAGAAGATTTTCATGCAAAAATTCAAATCAAATATTTGACCATGATTGCAAAAGATTCATCTCATGTTTGTTGACCTAAATCTTTCCTTTATAAATACCCAACATATTCAGACATCAAAGGAACATGCATGCTACATCATAGAGACAACCCTAAAACTTCAAATATTCAAGAAACTATGGCATGATCAAACCCTTGTCTCCAGCTGTTTGCAATCCATTCCAAGCATCACAGTAGCCTCGTGAAGATCCCATAAGCTCATCCCAACCATTACTGAAGCTTGAAGCATCCCAAAACGTGCCAACCAAGTTACACTGGTTTGGTAACTTTCTCTAATCTCAAACTTTTTATTCACGCATTGTTGATTGATTCGATGAACTCATTCATGTTCATAATGATGTTTAGAATGTTTTAGAACCACTATTTTTAAGGTTTGATGCAGGTATGATGATTTTCCATTGTTAGGGCAAAGCTTCATTTGAGATCCGAATCTACAGATACAGGCGTTTTCAGGCTAAACTAACACCACCATTGAACTCGCAGCACGCTAATTAGTGGATCTAGGTTATTGGATCTTTTGATTTCATCTGTTTTTGCAGGTTTTCAAAAACCTCCTCACCGAAGAAGTTGAGGCTGACCATCGTGGATAGTGGTCTGACTTCTCTAGACGGTTGTCAAGGCTCACGTGGACTTCTCTCTCTCTCTATCTCTCTCTCTAATTGGCACATTCAAATGCTAATGGGCCCACCTGAGCACGCGTGTTATTTAATTGATATTTTTAAATGTTTGTTTATAATACATTGAATGATAGTGATCATAATAATGCATAAAACATATGACGTAGTGGTAAGAGTAATGACCGGTATTGCAAAGGGTGTGGGTTCGATTCCAGCTTTTGCTAACTTCTTTTTTTTCCAAACTAATGTTACAGGTACAAATATGTTGAACGCTCCTTATATCCATATCACAAATAACATACTGGCCTAGTGGATAGAAGTGAAATCTGTGAGGTTGAGGTCATTGGTTTAAGTCCCACCCTATGCACTTATTTTTCTTATTTTTACTAACCCTAATTTCCATTCTATTTTACTAATTATTTTCTAATTAATCATTAACAAACCTAATTTTTTTAAACCATAATAAATTAGGGTTAGTAGTTTTAATTAGTAATTAAATTTTTGACATATTTTTATTTACTAATTAATTAATTAATTTTTTTCTTAATATTAAAATAAATTAGAATTTAGGTTTTAATTACTATTATTAACACTTAAATTATTTTCTAAAAAAATACAAAATATTAAAACATTTTTTCTAACATCTTTTCTTATTTGTTTTGGCAACTTAATTTTTTTTAGACAAAATGTATAGGTCGCACTATCAATGTAATATCTTAGATTTACATTCCCGTATTATTTCTTCTATAATGTATCCGCTCCGTGGATGTAATAGCGCAAGCTTACTTTCTCGCAAAATTTTATACCTATGTATCTGCCCCAAAGCCATGTAATAGCATAGCAATTTATATTCCACACTTTAATTTCCTGTACATATTTAACTCTTCGTAATTAGGGTTTGCATGGAAAAACTAAAAACAATCTATAAAACCCTAATTTTCAAGATAAGATAACTGAAAACAAACACTCTCCACACTTGCACCTCTAGGGTAACCCCTCTTGTTGCCTTACAAAACATTGTTCATGTCCCTCGAACATAGGGATATTATAGCAAAAGACCCTCGATGGAATCATCATAGTCCCTTTCAAATAAAGATCATAGACCCTCGATGTCCCTCGGGTTGCCTACAAAATGATCCTAGTCCCTTCGATGACGCTACGAGAAAAATGATGATAGTCCGTCTGATACAATTGTTAAAGTATCCTTACATGTTGCCTTCGATGACCATACGATGACCCTTCACTTGTCCCTTCACATCCAACAAATATGATTACCTACCAACTAATGGTATGGATAATACTATTTCCAAAGGAGAAGGAAAATAACAAGAAAGACCTTAGTGGGTAGGACTCTTAAATGCTTGCTCACAACCTTTGTCACAAACAAATACATTTTCAGACTATACTTTCAAAACAAATATTTTCAAAAACACTTTGTATACATTCTTGAGGACTGATACAAGAATTATTACAAAGTTAGCCTTACATTGGAATTTAAAAATATTTTCAAACAAATCACACACACAAAGCAAGTTTTCAAAAGTCAGTTAAGCAATTGAGAGCCCGTAGATAACTATGGACGGAAAGGGTTCTAACACATTCCGTTATTATAACATACCCCCCAAACTCAAAATCTATCAAAGGTATTTCTTGTTCTTTTCACCTTTCCTAAATATTGGATAAAAGAAAAGTCGGTGGCGACTCTAGCTATTCACACATTTGGATAAAACCAAAAAAGTCAGTTCTCCCACCGTATTACAGTGAGTACGTGAATTATGAGAGAAAAATCATATTTGAAAATATATAGTATGGGATAATGGGCCTTGGATGTGTAATTGGATTGGGCCTCATTTTGACAATGTAAGCATAACGCGACCAAAAAATGTCACGTCATCATAGGTGTGAAATCTCGGCTCGAGCTCAACACGAAAATCGAAGATTATGAAATTTGTGACGTAATGCCGAAAGAAAGTTCTTAATCGGGAAAATGATGATAAAGTTATGAATTTTTGAAGGTACGATGACACTGTCTCAGATAAACTTATTTCATTTTTCCATAACTTTTACCGTTCAATTCTGAAAGAATGCCGTGAATGAAAATCCTCTGATCTAAATCCGAACTCGGGTCTGAAGAAAATTCAAAGCTAACAAAAATTGTGAAATCATGCTTAAATAACCGTTGTGATACGTTAAAAATCGAAGAAGATACAAATTTTACAATATCATAAAATGGTGTAATAGAAATCCGGTTCAACACAATTATTTTTCTAGTAATCCATAATTTTGTGGGGTTTCCTTAATTAATTGATCCTCGACCCGAAAATACGAAATGAAGATTGCAACAAGATGGAATTTTGGCCATAAGAACCACTCGAATATGGTACTCTAGTTAGAATGCCCGTGAAATTACGGTTTAGCACAATATTTTCACTGTTTTCCACTGTTTCTCTTTAAAGTATCAGCATGTTTGAAAATCTTCCTCAAAGATTTGGCTTTCAAGCCGAACATGAAAGTTGACAGAGATAAAAAGACAGTTCCAAAACCTCAAGAATTGCTCTAAAACAGTACCCCAATCAAAAGTTATGAATTTTGAATGCTCGTGTACGACAAACCAGCAAATAAATTCAGTACACCATCTTCAAAGAACTAAAATTCCTGGAGGTTTTCCTCAAAAAATTAACCTTCGATACGAACACAAGCAATGATAAGAAAACCATAATAGTCTCAATGCTCGAAGAATCAAATGAAAATATTGAATCGGGTGAAAGTTATGACTCTCAAACGCTCGGTAAGCAGATAAGCAGTCATTAAATTCAAGTACCGCTTCAGGGAAATCAAATTATTTGGAGACTTTCAACACATAATTGGCCTCTGGCTTGAACATATGAAATGAGGGGAATACTGAGATGGTTCCAATGCCTCATGAATCAACTTGAAACAGTATCTGGATTACAAGATGCGAGTTTCCGAGCTTAAACCAGCAAAAATGCAGTTTCTAGTTCACACTATCCCGAATTCATCAAAACACTCAATTTTCTCTGTCGTTCAAGGCATGCTGGAGAAAATAGGAACTTAACATGAAGGTAATCGGACTAATCACTTATAAATAGCCTGGAGAGCATTTGGAGCACATCAATCGACGAAATAAACGTCTTCTACAATTTGACAAGGCTTGAAAAGAACACCTTGATCCTATAACCATAGAACCAATGATATACATGCACATGATAATGAAATATAAGCAAAACAAAGTAAAATGAAGAGGGAAAATTTTGGGGTGCAACAATATGCTTGTAAGGGTCGAAAAGGGTGTTTCTCGCTTGACGTTAACATGTTAACGTGATTGGTATGGTGTAGTTTTGATGCCATATAGGAAATATCAGTTTTGACTAATCTCTAGTGATGCCACGTAGGCAAATATCATTAGAATTTTTCCCGTTGGGCTTGTGCAGTCATGTAGGCGTGTTTGCACTTGAGTTTGGATTATGTTCTAATGTTTTCACACATGCGTAAAGATGATTGACTGGGTCGTGATGCCACTTAGGCAATATCACTTTGTTAACTCTTCACAGATGGGATTGTGTAGCCAAGTAGGCATCAATCACTTTTGACTCATCTGAGTCATCGTGAGGTGTACTTGTGCAAGTCTCTTGGCGCTAGGTACTCGCTAATCACCGAGGGTGTGATTGTGTGGCCTATGTGGATAGGCAGATACTACTTCTAGATTCCTTGTACACGTGTATGAGTCTGCATACTTAGTTGTTTTGTTCTTTTTTATGTACTTTGTGATTTCTCATTGGATAGTCAAGGGACTCCCAATGGTGATTTATATATTGTTGTGTATTCTTGTACCTGATAGTGAGGAAACCCCAGATCTATGGTGGACCCGTTTTGTTTCAGGAACCCTGTAGAACCGAGTGGACCCTTAAGATATGGGGACTCATTGAAATTTAGTAATCTCACCCCAATCCAATTTTATTTTTTTCAGGTTGTCTACGGCAGGACAAAGGGAAAGGTAGGATGACTTATCTTTTTTGAAGATGTTTCCTGGCTATATCTTATCGTGTTTTGGAGCTTTTAGCTTATGTACTCATTAGATTATGTATTAGTATATTCTGACCTGTATGTTTTGGCCATGATACATTCAAATTTGTATTTTATACAGATACTTATCCTATTCGGATGCTTATGTATGAGGTTCATGTACCATTAAATAATACCATATGCATATTATTCTAGACATATATGTATGGGGTGTTACAGTTGGTATCAGAGCAGGTTTATTCTTGACCCTGCCATGAAACATCACTAGCAATTCTCTACTCCCTCACATGTGTGTGTCGCTAGCCTAATTTATACGATCATAATATTCAATTGTTGAGCCTGATTACCTCACTAACTGCGTACGTGATAGATAGGATCACGAAGGAGCCACCATGAGGATACATAAGTTTCGAAGCCATTCGAGCTGAAGTGGTAGAAGCCATTTAATTAGAGGGGATGTTGGAATTGTCAAGCATGAGTGGAGTATTTGACACGGAATAGTAGACAACTCAACTATCATAGTGAGGTTTAAGACAACTAAAATTCCAAAGGTTTTGATTGGACGAAGTGAACTTTCTCTAGGTTCCTGTAGCAGTGGAGGAAATTCACGAAGCACATGAGCAGGAATATAGTAAGGGGATTCTGTGAAGGGGCCGATCTTGAAGTCAGTAGGGTTTACTGATCAAGTATGGTTGTCAGTGACGAATATGACTAGAGAACATGTTTGATGAAAGACTTTTTGGAGTTTAGATAGAGAGACTGGAATTTTCTAGTTACTCTGGTGTGGGCAGTACCTGGATGTGCGAGTTACTACACTCTGAATCGTTTTAGTATACCTTAAGCGGTGTGTGGTTACTTAGTAAAGGATTAATAGAATGAGTGGAAGTGGTGATCTCCAATTAGGAAGTGTTATACGGTGGCAGAACCGACTGTTTTTTGTTACTACTGGTTTTGCGTTTTTTGTTCACAAATGTACCGTAAGCAAGAGTCGCCACCGACTTTTATTTTATCCGACAAAGGAAAAGGGAAAAAGAACAGAAAAAACCTTTTTCGAGATGTTTCTGAGTATGGGGAGTAGATTATAGAAGGGGAAGGTGTTAACACCCTTTCTATATGTAGTTTTCCACGGGCTCTTAGGTACTTGCTCATTCTTAAATTGCTTTTGTGCGTTTGAAAAAGGTTTTAAATTGCCTCAGTGCGGCGTTTCACTTTATGGTAACCCTTGTATCAGTCCTCAAGGGTGTGATAAAGTGTTTTTGAAGACTTTGTTTGAAAATTTTGTTGAAAGTGTAAGGTGTAAAATTTGTTTGAGCAAGTACTTAGGAGTTTCTACCTACTCGAAAAAGGCTATTCGTTTCCTTATTTCCTTTAGACAGCGCTATCCTACTATTAAGGAGTAAGTAGCTCCATCGTTGGAGTTTGAGGGACAATCGAAAGGGACGAGTACGATCACTAAAGAAATGATTAGGAAACTTTAGTAGTTACCCTAGAGTCCTAAAGATCTTTCCGAGGCAACATTCGAATGGGTCCTTTTTGATCTTTTGGGACTAGAGGGAAACCACTAAAACTCCATATACTTCATGACTGTTTACTGAAGGAAACCGAAGTGGGGCAATTCGTAAGAGTAAGCATGTGCCAGTGTTTGTTTTTCAGTTATTATCTTTGCACATTTAGGGTTTTCTACTACTTTAAATTACGATCTTTTGCATACAATCCTATTATCATTCATCTAACAGTTTAATTAATAACAGAAAATAAAGTGCGAGAAATTTAAACCTAGCTATTACAAGGCCTTGGGGAGGGGGATTACATAATCAAACTTGGGGAAAACAGTAAATGAAAATAATAATAAACCTAAGTTAAAACTATTACAAACTCGGAGCAATTACATTAATTGGAAAATAATAAAATAAATGCGCGCGACAAAATTAAATATGGGGAATTGACAATATTCAAAGATATTTAATTTAGTAAGTAAATAAAAATATTTTTTTTGGATTTTTTGAGAATAATTAATTAATTTTGGAAATTAACCTAATTTCTAATTAATTTTAATTATAAAAAAAAGGAATTTTAAGTTAATCTAATTAACCTAATTATTTAATGAAATTAACTATTTTATATAAAAAAAATAATTCTATTTTTTTTGTGTTTTTATGATTTTGAGATTTAATTAAAAAAAGATTTTTTTAAGCAATTAAAAAATAAATAAAACAAAAATGGTTAAAAAAATTTAAAACAAAAAAATTGGGATGGGCCTGATGTTAGGTCCAACGGGAAGCTTTCCAAGAGAGTCCACCATGCGCCTGCATGCTTGAGGCGTGGGATCTGGATACAAATTGATACAATAATGAGATGTTGAGGTGCATGGTGAGGGCTTGATTGTATGATGCGCTGGATCTGTAAAGAGAAAATCTGAAAATAGAAAATGTCTGGACCTGGGATCGAACCCAGATCCTTCACTTCACACGTCTTTCCCTTTGCTATCTGTGCTGGATTGTTAGTCGTGAATATAATTAAACAAAATGAATATAATGTAAACAAAACACTATGCCCAGAAAAATGCGCGAATTTCAAACGGGCCAGTGGTATGCTGCCACGCCCTCTTCTTCTTCCCAGAATTGTTGTTTTAGAAACTGGGCTTTTACCTACGAACGGATTCGTCACTATAGGCTATAGTGACGGTTCTTGTGCGTGGCTACAAACCTACAAACATAAAAAATGCAATACAAGCAACATAAATCCCAACCAATGGCATGGTTCCACTCAAAACCAATCCATGAACGTGATGGCACCATTAATTTGGCCCAATTTCGCCTGTGTACAGAGTTCCCAATTTGGGACCTCAAAACCCTAGCAATGGTGTATCACACATCCTGCATCTAAACATGAATTCTACTATACATAAAGCTTGCACACATTCATATGAACAAGAATACGTGCTCAAAACAAGTTTATGGTACATGAATCATTGAATTCAAATTTGAGAAAAAGAGAGCAAACTGTGGGTGTGGATGGTGCGATTCTGGAAGTTTTGAAGCTGGGAAACGATTGGGATAGCTTCAGTGAGTACCAAGGAACATATTGCAATCTTCAAATCCCCTTTAGGAGGGCTGCAATGTGGAATCTGATTTGAGTTTTTCTTTGAATTTTTGGAAGCTTTTCTTTCTCTTTTTGAGGTTGGCTGCGCATGAATTCTTTTTCCTAGGGTTGACAACACTTGTGTATATGTATTGAATCAAATTAGGTCATTATAATTGGAAAGAATCAAAAGTTTGATGGCATGATTTTAAGAAGAAATCAAATCTTGAAAATTTTCCATGTATGAAGATTTTGTGTCCTATTTGGCCTTGCACGATTTCCTGGCTATTTGACAGCATATGAGATCTTCAATAAATGAAAAAATCATCCCTAAAACACATTATGTGATTTATTTTAATTTATTTGATTTTTAAATGAATAAAAATCAAAATAAATTAAATAAATAAGTGAATAAGGCAGGGAGGGTCCCATAGGTCGTGGACCATTCTAGGATTGAGATTCAATCTTGAAAAGATGGGCCCATGTGAAAAAAAATGAAATTTTGGGCATTGTTGACTTTGTGCAAATTTCCAAAAATGACCAACTTTGACAATGCATATCTCTCTCAATTTTGACCCTAAGAGGATGTTCTTGGACTTTTTAGAAAGCTTAGGATGTCCTCTAAGAAACCTATTTAGTTTCATCTCAATTGGATCTTCCATGTTTATGTAAGAAGCTTTGACCCAAAAGGTGTTTTTGTTGACTTTTGAAAAGGACCTATAATGTTTGAATCTATATCTTTTCATCAGTGCATTTCTTGAACTTGAGGGCTAAAAATTAATTTTAGAGAATTGGATTATCTTAAAAATGAGCCTTGGATGTGAAAATTTCTGATAAAGTATGAGAAAGTTATGCCTGGTCAAAGTTTGGTCGACTTTTCCTAGAGAAACCCTAATTTATCAACTTTTGAGTTTTGATGAATTAGGAGCATTCCTTGAGGAATCTTGATAAAACCTTGATCAAATGATGGATATCACTTCAAAATGTTGATGTTGACCAAAAATATTGAAGTTTGACTGTATGTAGGTCACAATTGACTTTTGCCATAGTATAGTTGACTTTCAGGCATTTGAGCAGTTGACTGAGCAAACTTCTTGTGCAAGGAATGAAACTTGGCATGGATGATCTTGATCACATATTAGGGAAACGAAAACCATTTTATGACCCTTGGAACTCAAACATATTGATGTGGAGTGAAACCCTAGTTTGAGGCTCATTGTCTTAGGAGGAGGATTTGTCTGGTCAATCCTTAGTCAACTTGAGCAATTGAGGACCTCTAGGAGTATGTTTTGTGTGAAAATGGGAGGGAAAATTTTGGGGTACAACAACTTCCCCTGTTCAATCTTCTTAAACCTGAGGATGTAGATTGGCTGGTCTGCCTTTCGTGATCTGAGGGTGGAAGATAATTGAACACTACAGTGCCCAGAAATTTTCACTCGCGTGAAGTAATATTGATTGATAATATCGGGAATGGGATTACAAATACCAATTGGAAGGCAACGGAGAATCATCAGAGATGAGCTTAAAGATGCTATCCAGAAAAGATATCGGTTGCATAAGAGATTCCTTTGCGAGAGTTCCGGTACCTGCCATTGAGGAGGACTTCGCTAGGGAATGTTGATTTATGTCCTAGGAAATAGAGTCTAGGAGCTTTGGTTGTCCATTACTCTAATGGGGAATCAACTCTTGATTGATGAGACAAAAATGAGCTGTTATCTGGTGGTATCCGAGGCTTAATGGCAACTTATTAGGGAATATGAAATCGACCATATCTATCGGGTCTAGGTTTTACAATGTTGTAAACTGTTATCCGGAGATAAAAGAGAAGGAACCAGGATAGTAGGGTTACTTCGAAATGAAATCCTGGATAGTAGGGCTGTGAGAAGGAACCTGGATAGTAGGGTTACTTCGAAATGAAAGTCTAGATAGTAGGGCTATGAGAAGGAACCTGGATAGTAGGGTTACTTCGAAATGAAAGCCTAGATAGTAGGGTTGTTGAGAAGGAACCTGGATAGTAGGGTTACTTCGAAATGAAAGCCTGGATAGTAGGGCTGTGAGAAGGAACCTGGATAGTAGGGTTACTTCGAAATGAAAGCCTGGATAGTAGGGCTACTGAGAAGGAACCTGGATAGTAGGGTTACTTTGAAATGAAAGCCTGGATAGTAGGGCTATGAGAAGGAACCTGGATAGTAGGGTTACTTAGAAATAAAATCCTGGATGGTAGGGCTATGAGAAGGAACCTGGATAGTAGGGTTGTGAGAAGGAACCTAGATAGTAGGGTTACATCGAAATGAAAACTTGGATGGTAGGGCTATGAGAAGAAACCAGGATAGTAGGATTACTTCGAAATGAAAACCTGGATAGTAGGGCTGCTGAGAAGGAACCTGGATAGTAGGGTTACTTCGAAATGAAAGCCTGGATTGTAGAGCTGTGAGAAGGAACCTGGATAGTAGGGTTACTTCGAAATGAAAGCCTGGATGGTAGGGCTATCTCATTTGATTGCATAGATTAGTTGACCCGCTTGGTTTCGGGAACTGATTTTCTATTAGTTGTCTGCAGATATGACATGTATAACTTCATGGATTTAATGTTGAATTGTTGGAATTGTTGATGATAACCATCTTTCCTGAAAAGGTACATGATTAATTATATGCTATGCATGAAATGCATTGTGTGATGATGTTCTCAAAATAAATGAGATTATGTTGTATGCAATATGTATGTGCTTTCCATGATGTATGAATATGGGATGCTATTGCGGTGATTTTTAGTCAGGGAAAATAAATCTTGGATTGCTGCTGAAGAGCATTAGGAATTTGAACCCTTCATTTCCGCTGGGAATGGTGAATGGCGATGTCTATGCTGGGGAATTACCCTTTTCTGTTTGCGAATATTCTGTCGGGGAGAGACTCTGCCTGAGAATAACTCTGCAGGGGAATAACTTTGTTTACGAGAGGAGATACTTTGCTGGAAGATTTTTCCGATTCAGGGAAATAAATTCCGCCGAGGGGTGAACTTCTGTAGCTGGAGAAATAAACTCTTTTGGGGATTAAGCTTCTGTATTCAGAGAAATAAACTCTGCTCGGGAGAAAACCTTATAAACCGCTTGCGATTATAAAACTCGGCTGGGGGAATATAGATATCTGCTCCATGAAGGAACTTTACTGGGGAAAGTAACTCCTATTCGAGGAAGCTGAGATCAAAACTTTTGGTTGCCTCTACTCTGTGGGGAGTGTAGATGTCACTAGGACGCATGTTGAGGATACGACAATGACTTTGCATCATGACATTTCTGCCCATGTACCTGCTGGAGAAAGTACCTGTGGAGGCTTTGTGGATGGCTTGAGTGTTATCCAAACTCATGAGGTGTTTGGTAACTGCCAATCAGAATGATAAGTCTTCTATTGATATGCAAGTGACAAGATGACTGGAAATAGTCGTATGCTTTGATCCCTAACTTTTGCCTGGACCATACTAGGACTGACATTCAATCTTGAATAAAAATAAAAATAAATTAAATAAATAAGTAAATAAGGCATGGATGGTCCCATAGGTCGTGGACCATACTAGGACTGAGATTCAATCTTGAAAAGATGGGCCCAACTGGAAAAAATTCAATTTTGGGCATTGTTGACTTTGTGCAAATTTCCAAAAATGGCCAACTTTGACAATGCATATATCTCTCAACTTTAACCCTAAGAGGGTGTTCTTGGAATTTTTAGAAAGCTTATGATGTCCTCTAAGCAACCTATTTGGTTTCATATCAATTGGATCTTCCATGTGAATGTAACAATCTTTGATTCGAAAGGTGTTCTTGTTGACTTTTGAAAAGGACCTATAATGCCTGAATTTATATCCTTTCATGAGTGCATTTCTTGAACTTGAGGGATGAAAATGAGTTGTAGGGAATTTGATTCTCTTCAAAATGGGCCTTGGATGAGAAATTTCTGATAAAAAGTATGATAAAGTTATGCCTGGTCAAAGTTTGGTTGACTTTTCCTAGAGAAACCCTAATTTAGCAACTTTTGAGTTTTGATGAATTAGGAGAATTCCTTGAGAAATCATGATCAACCCTTGATCAAATGATGGATATCACTTAAAAATGTTGATATTGACCAAAAATCTTGAAGTTTGACTGTATGTGGGTCACAATTGACTTTTGCCCTAGTACAGTTGTCTTTCAGGCATTTGAGCAGTTGACTAAGCAAACTTCTTGTGCAAGGCATGAAACTTGGCATGGATGATCTTGAGAACATATTAGGGAAATGGAAACCATTTTAGGACCCTTGGAACTCAAACATCTTTATGAGGAGTGAAATCCTAGTTTGAGGCTCATTGTCTTAGGAGGAGGATTTGTCTGGTTAATCCTTAGTTAACTTGAGCAATTGAGGACCTCTAGGAGTATGTTTTGTGTGAAAATGGGAGGGAAAATTTTGGGGTACAATAGGAAGATGTTTGATACCCGATTGGTTAAGGTTACTAATGTATCTTCGTTCATGCCAATATATGATTAAGTCTTAGAACTATTCTAGGCGGAAATTGAAGTGAGTGAAAGCGTGAAATGCAGTAGCTTAAGTTTCTTACTAGTTATGGTTCATCTAACCCTGAGTGAGGCCAAAGAAATACGCTTGGCATTGGGTGATTAGGTGAATGGAAGCTAGTGTCTATCTAGAGCATTAACGAGATGACTGCAGTTGTATCAGTTGTTTGGAACCATGGTATTCCCACCTGGCCGAATTACCCTTGGAATCTCTTATACATGCATGTGTGAATCAGTACACACATGGTATAATCGTTTGAGCTGAATTTCTTACCCAATCGTACCTATTTTGTTGCCTTCCAAGTAATTAAACCCTAAACGTATGACACTCTTAGGTTTTAGCATCCTAAGGAGTGTGACTGGAAGGATTTGAGGAATGATGACCTCAATGGAGACCTGTTCAGATATTTATCAGGTGTGACCATAGGATACAGGTAGAGACCGTTATACGCTACTGGGGTAGGTTACATGATTATATGGCCTAGGAGTTGGACCACCATGTTAGTACTACCTGACAGGTATAACGCCACAATATCGCTATTGTGCACGAAATTCTTAGGTCGTCCTTTCCCAACAGACGTGGGACATGATTGATCTAGAACTAAAGGTAGGATTCTAATTTGGTACTCGTGAGACACGTGTCATACCCAAAAATTTTCCTACCATTTACCAAATTATCTGGCTTAAGCATCTCGTACTCTTCATATGCATTACCTTCAAATTAGGTCATTTAACATTGAATGCATCATTAATCAGTAAATTGGCATGGGATCAAGGTATTTCTTTCCAAAAACAATACAAAAGGATTGCCCCGTCGAACAACATAATAAGGAAAAACTCTTGTTTTTCAGAGGTTAAATGTGTTTCGCATGTTTCACAAGAAATCAAACCAGTGATCAATAAAGAAATCATCATGTGAAGCTCTCATGTATTTCAACATGCTCAGAATTGTAAGGAAATCAGGTGTTTCAGGGAATTTGAGACAGTGTGTGTTGTACCCCAAAATTTGCCCTCCCATATTCATCAAGAATTGTCAAAGTCAAGGTCACAAAATTCCCCAAGGGTTGTGCAGCTCAACTGTCTCCTAGACAGTCAAAACTAGGGTTTGAGTTCTGGTCAAGCAAATGAACTTTCCAAAGGCCCAATCAAGTCTCATATGCCTACAAAGATGGTCAAGTGTCTTCATGTCAAGTTTCAAAGCATTCAGCTCAAAATTGCACAGTCAAAACCCCAGATTGCACTACAGTCAACTGTAGGGGCAAAATGGTCATTTGACAGTCAAAAGTTCAAATTTTTGGTCAACACATCATTTTGAAGCCACAAACATCATTTGATCAATGCTTGATCATGATTCTCAAAATTTGGCTCAGAAAATCATCAAGATGCAAAAGTTGCTATATTTGGACAGCTGAAAAAGTCAACTGAAATTGACCAGGGCATAACTTTCACATGGATTATCAGAAAAATTCCATCCAAAGCTCATTTTGAAGAGAAAGACATTTCCTACAATTCATCTTCATGTTCCAAGTCCAAGAAATGCTCTCACAAAAAGTTATCAATTTCAACATTATAGGTCATTTTCAAAAGTCAACAAAAAGTGACTTTAAGTCAAAGGCCATAACTTGAGATTGGTAAATCAAAATGACATGGGACCAAAGGCATTGGTTAAAGGACTCAAAGACCTTTCCAAAATGTCCAAGAACATGTGAAAAGCTTAAAGATTGACCAAGTTATGCCTTGTGGAAGTTGGGAAATTTCTGGAAATTTTTGAAAGTCAACATTGATGCAAAAGGCTTAAAAATGTAAATGGGCTCAATTATCTTCCAAATTTCTTCATGCCAAGCCTATGCACGACCACTAGGCCCAAAGGGAAGTATTCTCATATTTTTTAATTATTTATTTGAATTAATATTAATTTATATTCATTTAAATGATTTTAATTCATGAAAAATATAATCTTAAGCAAAACAAATCTTTTTATACATGTTTGGATCCAATATTTCGTGCATATCCCATTTAGGAAAGTTTTGGATTGATTTGAACCTAATTGACACAAAGAACATGAAAAAAGATGTGAAAAGATTCTTAACAAAATCAAGTATCAAAAACCATTAATTCATGAGATTTTGTACAACTTTTTCAACCTAAATCATTCCCTATACGATCAACATCACAAACCTAATGCAAAAAGACTGAAGCTGCGCCCCAAAACAACCCTTGCATATTGAAAAATTCTCATAAAAACTCAATACTGAAATCTAGCTTAGAGGACGATTCAAGCTTTGATTTTTGTTTCAATAGCATCCTGAGACCTTCCTGAACCTTTCTCAATCAAAAACAACAACTCAAAGGCCCTGAATTGGTACCCACGAGTTCAACTGTTCCAAGAAAATTTTGAATTCGCATAGCACGATTTAAACATTCTCATGCATTTTTCTTTATGGATTATTATTTGTCATGATGTTCTAAAGCTAACCAACGTGTTTGATTTTGTTTTTATGTCATATATGAGAAGTTACCATGAATGGTTGTTAGGGTTTCAGGAACTCAAAAAAGGGGTTTCCCAATACAAGAAAAATTAGGACTTCTGGATACCATGGTTGAATTCAGGGCTTAGAGATGAAGAAGAATATGTCATCGCGCCCAATTTATGTTTGAATATGGGCTGTTCGCTATTTTCTTGAATGCCTTCTAAAACCACGCTCCATAAACCGTTGCCATATGCTTTTAGTTTCAGGAAAGTGAAGAAGATGACCCCGTGTCACCATGTGATAGGTCCTTTTGAAATTGCGCGCGTTTTCATTACCACGCGTTGTTTTTGCTTCTTAGTATTTTGTTTATCATAATATAACAATTGATTCCCATAGCTCAGCTGGCAACGCACTACGCTCGTGACCTCACAGACCTGGGTTCAAGTCCCAGGTCTTGCATAAATTCCATATTATTTTTCTATAGCTGATTCCATGCAGGCCTAACATGAACGTTCACCATACACGCCATATCCAAGCCACCCACGTGTCTCAGGCAATCAAATCAGTGGCCAATATTCCAGATGCACCATGTACCAAGTCAAAGCGCTGACATGTGATCCAGGAAAGTCAATGTTGCAACTCTTATTGGGCCAGGCCTCTTGAATTTGAACCTCCAGTTTTGGGGACAACACCCCCACCCTGGTTTGATCTTCTTTTCTTTTTGTTGTTTTAATAATTATATTATTTATTTGTATTGCTTTGATTAATTAATTTATTTTTTCTATAGAATATAAAAACACTAAAAAATCAGAAAATACACAAAAACATAAATATTTATATACTAATTATTTTCATAAATAAATTAAAATGTAGATTACTTAGTTTAATTAGGTTTTAATATTAATTTCTTTTTTTAATAAAAATCCAAACATGTAGAATTAGGTTAATTGCTATTTTTATTCCTTTTAATATTTTTCCTTTTTTTAGAATAATAATTATATTTATTTATTTATTTATTTTCTTATTTAAATTATACATAAATAAATTAGGTTTAATTTAGATCTTATTTTAATTCTTTCTTAATAAATAAAAAATATTAGAATTAGGGTTTGCTTCTTAATTTAGTTTTAATTAATTTCCTTTTTTTATAAAATCTAAAAAATACAAAATACCAAAAACATTTAGTCATTTAATTTTAATTTTTAAATCCTTATTAATTCTTTTAATTATTTGCAAAAAAGGGTCCAACGCCCGTATTCATAATTTTGTTAAATTTCGCGCATTTATTTTATTGCTTATTCTAATTCTGTAATTGCCCCAAAGCCATGTAATTTATTTTATCGCACTTTTATCGCTTTATTTACTTTCAGTCAAATCGGGTCCGGTTTAAATTTTGGCGATGTGGACCCGCGCCTTTGTAATAGTCATAGATTTATTTTCCCGCAACTTATAAACTGTTAAATAAACATGAAAGAATGTATGGACCTAATTAAAATCAAGCGTAGCAAACGACGAACATGACAAGATAAATAAACTGAAACATGACACACAATTCGCACACACCACCCCTAGGGTACGCCTCACTGTTGCCTTGCCTCGAAAGGTGATCGTCGAGTAGAGGATGTCTTAGTAAGTCCTCATGATCCGGGAACCTGGCATGAGGGTAGCTTCTAAGGTGTCTTCCTATTGCTCTGGTGATCACCATGTCCCGAACCTCGAATTGACCCGAACACCTCCAACGGTGGTGCTACCTACCTCTCAATGGTGGGATGGCATTACCTTAAAGGACATTTACACAGGCGAATTCCTTAGGGTAGGTAGGTTCTCAAGGATACTTGCTCTAATTTCAAACAAATCAAAACATCTTTTCACCAACACATTTTCAAAAGCTTTCGAAACAAACTTTTCAAACACTCTGACGTACGAGTCGATCTGAAATTTTTCAAAAGAACTTTTTAAACCCACATTGAAAAGCAAACAAACCATTTTTGAAAACACAAGTGAGCAAGTATCTAAGAGCCCATGGATAACCATGGATAGAAAGGGTGCTAATACCTTCCCTTTCTATAACCTACCTCCCGAACCGAGAGCAATCTCTTAAGGAATTTTTCTGTGCTTTTGTCCTGTCCATGTTGGAGAAAATAAAAGACGGTGGCGACTCTTGCTTACCGCGACATTTCGCGAACCAGCGTTAAACAGTCAGTTCCAGATCCACCGATCACAGAACTGGCGACTCTGCTGGGGACTCTTTATAAAGTGAGGTGTACCTTAGGGCTAAGTCATAACTGTGTTTTCACTTGTATTGTTTTGCTTGCTTTACTATTGTGGGTTGCATCGGAGATACATAGATCCTAACCCGGATCTGGGGAAACCCTGTTTAGGTAGCATAAGCTGTGAGGGACCTGTCCGGCGTAGACCGACACAGGTGAAGCAGTGGCTACGTTGGTGTGGCACCTTAGTCTGTACCGATATCCCTTGTGTCGCAACAAGGAGAATATGGGTCTTCTAAGGAGTCATTAAGCACCAACAACCTTAGAACCTTAATTGACACAACTTGGCCTTTAGAACAGTAGCAGTATGCTACGCCCATTGAGGCTAAACTCTCGTGATGGTTCTGGCCGCAAGAAAAGATTGCGATGCTGGAGTTATGACCGATTGAGGGTAGTCAATGATATTGGGATCCTCTAAGAACCCGGTTACTTTGATAGGACAGGTTGAACCCACCAACTTCAAGAGGGTAATACCCAGACCCCATGCTGGCCTGAACTCTAAGGGTTTCTCTTGTGTGACTTGTGTGCCTTCGTATTTGACTACTTGCATGCTTGTTATCTGACACATGAACTATTTGCAGGTCTTGTCCTTAACTGGGACTCATAACAGGGTTTACTAAGTTTTTGCAGATTTTGGTTTGCAGTCCTTAACTGGGACTCATAACAGAATTTACCAAGTTTCTTGCAGGTTGTTTATAGTCCTTCATTGGGACTCATAACAGGATTACTAAATTCTTGCAGGTTTTGTTTATAGTCCTTAATTGGGACTCATGACAGGTCTTACTTGAGTTGCTTGCAGGTTTTGGTTTGCAGTCCTTAATTGGGACTCGTAACAGGGTTTACCTACATCACCCCATGCATAGCATGACATCATACCAGTGCATACCATTGCATACATCCTAACCCATTTCAAGGATCTCAAGGGCTTGTGATGCAGGTCATGATGAACCAACTGCCCAGCAAGGGGCAAAGAGGGTTTATTTTCCTCCAGCTAAGGTCGTCAGAGGCTATGACCCACTTGATATGGTGAGCTCGGACTCCTGAAGAAGGTCCCCTTAACCAAAGTTGTTTGGAAATCTAAACCAGACACGATGACTAAAGTCAGAGGCTATGACCCACTGGATATGGTGAGCCTTTGACCCTTGGAATAAAGACTCTCAACAAATATGAAGTTCTTTCAATCAAACTGCCGGATCCAAATGCTAACCAATTTTCTTGTTTACCCCGCGAGGTCCTTGAAAACATTGCATGCATATCATACCCATCATTGCATAGCAGGTATCCCTTGTTGCAGGTCACTCACCCTTCTCGCTGTTTATTTCAGCAATGGCTCGCCCACAAGACAACCAGGACTTTCTTGCTCAAGAGACTCGGTTCGGGGAAATCCTCCTGAATCTATCCAAGGGGCAGGAGGAGCTAAGGACACTTCTCACAGAGACCTCCGCCAGGGGCAATGCTGAGGATGGAAAGTTGGAACACCTACAAGCTGAGATGGATGCTATGAAAGCCCAGATGCTGGGACAGAGGAATATCATTCACTGCCTAGTTCAAAGACAAGAGGAGCTCTGGTTTCTCTTCAACCAACTGCTTCAGGGTAACCTACTGGGGCAAACATCTGAGGGTAAAAAGCCATTCATCATCCAATCATCCTCGAGACAAGAGGATAAGGGGAAAGTTCCTCAAATGACTCCAGTGCCACAAATTCAACGCCAACCTCACCGAGTTCAGCCAGACAAGCCCAGGAGGCAATTCACCCAGCTCAACATGTCGCTGTTTCAAGCTTTGCAACACCTATTGAGGTTGAATCTGATCACATTAAAGGCTCGTCCCCGGAATCCCAACACAGCATCTCCTGCCTATGACCCCAATAAGAGATGTGCCTACCACTCTGCTAGCCCAGGACATGACACCAATGAATGTTGGGAGCTGAGGAACAAAATCCAGCACCTGATCGATGAAGGGACAGTGGAGTTCACACAAGATGGACAGGTTGAATTTTTCTACCATTCCTCCAAGGATCATCAGTTGAAGTGACAAACTCCGAGACTAGGAAACTTTTTGTTCATTCGAATGTTCAAGCTGTGTTTCTTTCTTTCGACCGTTTAAAACATTTATTCATGTTAAAACATTGTTATTCCATTAATGCATCGCTTATGTCTATTTCTGAATCAATATATTCGCATTCACTATATGCAAACTGTTTTCATATTTTTTCTGATGTCAACTCTCAATTAATAATTCTAAGCCTCTTGAGGGAGGATGACGAAAACGATACCACGATCTTTACAGTATGCTTTTGAACAGACCCCGCTGATGAGGTACAGGCATTGTTTCAATCCCTAAACACTGGAGTTATAAGGATGATAATCCCTCGTCAACCCATCAGAGCCAAAGAAGTAGGAGTTTTTTATTTTCGAAAATTAAAACCCTTTATCATAACCCGGGGCAGGGTAGTCTTCTCAGTTGATCTAAGTGCATAGCGAATGGCACCAAAGAGATCCTTAAACAAAAAACAGTAATGGTTCAGAATAATCAAAAGGATAGGCAGTCATCCAAAATCATAAACAAAAAGCCCAAGAAGTCAAAACCTATAAAAAGGGACTTATAAAACTGGGGCATCCCGCTGACGGTAATTCCAAAAAAAGAAACAGCTCAGGCAAAAAACAGGGATAACGAAATCAAAAAGAAAGAGGTCCTACAAACCCTCAACAAAAAAAGGGAATGACTACCTATTCAAAATAAGTTATCAACATCCGAATCATCACCGGAAAATCAGAGCAAAGACTCAAACCAGATCTAACGCACGATCAACTGAGTTTAGGTTTGGAGAACATCACGAAGAGCGGGTGGGTACAAATAAATTTGAGCCTTTATCCTTTGTTTCTTAAACCATGAACCAGGCCACGATATAACCCTTAAAAGTCCTAGCTGAAGCATAGGTTAGTTCGAAAGCATACTGTTACGAAAGGTATCCTGACTCCTGAAGGCCTACGGTAAATACGGAGTTGACATCACGTTTTACAAACATTCACTTGTTTTATGAAAAGATGTAATTTCAAAATCTTCAAGACAGACATAAGCTTTGCATTTTTAACATAACTTTGTTTGCATATGACTTTTTGTTTGAACAGCAGGGAAATTCGCATAATGAAAGTCTAATGAACGAGAGTATCTCCAATCAAGGGGCATGGCAGGACTATTGTCCATCATCTGGGGCAGTTAAGTCAAGATCCAGAGAATCTCTCAAAAGGCCAAAAAGCCTGGGGCAAATCTCCGCCTGAGTCACTTGGGGGCATTCCAGCAACAAATCTTGCCTGATCAAACACCCTTTGATGGCATGACAAAACACTTCTGACAGGGGCAATTCCCTACATCCTGAGGACACGGACATAGTCGAAAAAATACTGCGCATAATCAAAGACCCGCTAGGTTGACATACCTAGGCAAAAATAAGGGCTTCCCGGCGAACCAAAAGGGTTCGGGCAAAATGAAGGGATGAAATGAAAAAATCTGTACACCCGGCAAGTCGAAAACCCGAAAAGGCGGCTTGGGCAAAAATGGGTATCCCGGTGGACTGAAAACCCGAAAGGGCGGTCCAGGCAAAAGTTAGGGATCAAAGCGTACGACTATGTCCTGTCATTCATATCACTTGCCTACCAGAAGAAGGTTTGTCCGTCAACAACTATCAGCACCTCATAGGTCTTTCTCTCCCACCTCAGAAACAGGGGCAATAAGGAGTCACCTAAGAGCAAACTAATGGTTCTATCCCCCAAGGTGCTAAGATAGGTTCAGCTAAAGAACATAACCGGTACATCTTAAGTCCCCAGAGAGTGGTTCAGTAAAAACAATACCTTCTTCTCCAAGCTATTATCAGATTGTCAAGAAAATTGAGTATCCTCCTGTAGATCTCAACCTCCCCAGCAGCAGCACATATTCAATACAAGCATCCCCGGCAGTCTTGGCCTAAAGATTGTTCCCCGGCGGTATCTCAGTCACTTCCCCTGCATAACAAAACTTCCCCAGGAGTCCAATCCAGTTTCCCCAGGAAAGTTGGAATTCATATCTCCCCAAGCAGCAAGCTTATCCCCAGTAGATTCTGGAAGCTTATCCCTCGCAGAGCACGAACGTATCGCCCGGCTTTATTTAAAGAGTTATTTCCTTAACAGGATATAACTGGGTTATCCTCAGCCAGAAGCCACGGGAAGAGCGTCGTCGACAAAGCCTTCCTACCCCAGCGAAGTCTATCAACGCTTCCTATACAACAAGGATTTCCTCAGCAAGTCGTTCTCAATAATTCAGCAAAGCATTTCTCTCCCCACAAAGTACCACTTCCTAGCATGGTCGTCAGAGTATCTTTTCTCCCCGCAGAATCTTCCATTTGCCAAGTTTATTCCTCAACGGAGTTATCTTCTCCTACCAGTATTCTTGCAACTACCATCCCCAGCGGAAGGGAAATCAATACCTCAACATCAGCCCAGGATACGACTTCCTAGCGCCTGTCAAGGATTTACTTTCCTAGACAAAAATATACATTCATAAAACATCACATACATCATTATAGCATGCATAGACACATCATATCATATAAGTCTCATTTACATCAAGAACGTCATTGCATATCATGCATTGCATATGACTGACTTTTACCTTTCAGGAAAGATGCAGTTTAAATTCTCAATCACATTTCAAGACCTAGACCGGTCCAGTCCAATCAACCCTAAGATCTCCCTGGTTCTTATCCCAGTAGAAGACACCCAAGATTTTTCTCAACGAGCGTTGTTGAAGATAAAGTCACCCAAGATTTCCTTAACGAGCGTTGTTGAGGTCACCAAGATTTTTCCTCAACAAGCGTTGTTGAAGTGATAGTCTTTTGTGGTCCCCTCTCCGACGGTGAGCGTGAGGTGGTAATTCCTTTTTCGAGATGTTTTCCTCTCCGACGGTGAGCGTGAGGTGATAGTCTTTTGTGGTCCCCTCTCCGACGGTGAGCGTGAGGTGGTAATTCCTTTTTCGAGATGTTTTCCTCTCCGACGGTGAGCGTGAGGTGATAGTCTTTTGTGGTCCCCTCTCCGACGGTGAGCGTGAGGTGGTAATTCCTTTTTCGAGATGTTTTCCTCTCCGACGGTGAGCGTGAGGTGATAGTCTTTTGTGGTCCCCTCTCCGACGGTGAGCGTGAGGTGGTAATTCTTTTTTCAGATGTTTCCCTCTCCGGCGTGAGCGTGAGGTGATATTCTCTTATGGTCCCCTCTCCAACGGCGTGTGAGGTGGTAATTCCTTCTTCAGATGTTCCCCTCTCCGGCATGAGCGTGAGGTGGCATTTCCTTCCAGATTATAATTTCCTATAGTTCCCTCTCCAACGGCGAGTGAGGTGACTCCCTTTGAGATTATAATGTCCTTTGGTTCCCTTCCTGACACTACGAAGATGGTAATTCTCACCAAGATTTTCTCAACGAGCGTTGTTGAAGTTGAAATCATTCAATCATTCAGGATTCTCTTACCATTCATGCTAAGGCAGTAACCATCCCGAGTTCATTCACCAGTGTTTGAAGCTCCAGACTCAGCTCCTGTAACTAGTCAGGACACATCTATACCAAGCATCTAAAAATCAGCTCCTGCGACGTGTCAGGTACTCATTTTTCTCTTTTGCAGGTATGCAGGTTCTAGCAAAGGAATCTCTTACGCAGTCAGCATCCAGATGGCATCTATAAGCCCATCACCCTATTCAGCAATCTCTAAATGGCATCTATAAGCCCATTCCCCATCACTGCTACTATGTGAGCGCAAATTTCTGGGCACTCTAGTGTCCAATCATCTTCTACCCTCGGATTACGAAAGGCACGCCAGCCAATCTGCATCCTCAGGTCTAAGAAGATTGAACAGGGGCAACTGTTGTACCCCAAAATTTGCCCTCCCATATTCATCAAGAATTGTCAAAGTCAAGGTCACAAAATTCCCCAAGGGTTGTGCAGCTCAACTGTCTCCTAGACAGTCAAAACTAGGGTTTGAGTTCTGGTCAAGCAAATGAACTTTCCAAAGGCCCAATCAAGTCTCATATGCCTACAAAGATGGTCAAGTGTCTTCATGTCAAGTTTCAAAGCATTCAGCTCAAAATTGCACAGTCAAAACCCCAGATTGCACTACAGTCAACTGTAGGGGCAAAATGGTCATTTGACAGTCAAAAGTTCAAATTTTTGGTCAACACATCATTTTGAAGCCACAAACATCATTTGATCAATGCTTGATCATGATTCTCAAAATTTGGCTCAGAAAATCATCAAGATGCAAAAGTTGCTATATTTGGACAGCTGAAAAAGTCAACTGAAATTGACCAGGGCATAACTTTCACATGGATTATCAGAAAAATTCCATCCAAAGCTCATTTTGAAGAGAAAGACATTTCCTACAATTCATCTTCATGTTCCAAGTCCAAGAAATGCTCTCACAAAAAGTTATCAATTTCAACATTATAGGTCATTTTCAAAAGTCAACAAAAAGTGACTTTAAGTCAAAGGCCATAACTTGAGATTGGTAAATCAAAATGACATGGGACCAAAGGCATTGGTTAAAGGACTCAAAGACCTTTCCAAAATGTCCAAGAACATGTGAAAAGCTTAAAGATTGACCAAGTTATGCCTTGTGGAAGTTGGGAAATTTCTGGAAATTTTTGAAAGTCAACATTGATGCAAAAGGCTTAAAAATGTAAATGGGCTCAATTATCTTCCAAATTTCTTCATGCCAAGCCTATGCACGACCACTAGGCCCAAAGGGAAGTATTCTCATATTTTTTAATTATTTATTTGAATTAATATTAATTTATATTCATTTAAATGATTTTAATTCATGAAAAATATAATCTTAAGCAAAACAAATCTTTTTATACATGTTTGGATCCAATATTTCGTGCATATCCCATTTAGGAAAGTTTTGGATTGATTTGAACCTAATTGACACAAAGAACATGAAAAAAGATGTGAAAAGATTCTTAACAAAATCAAGTATCAAAAACCATTAATTCATGAGATTTTGTACAACTTTTTCAACCTAAATCATTCCCTATATGATCAACATCACAAACCTAATGCAAAAAGACTGAAGCTGCGCCCCAAAACAACCCTTGCATATTGAAAAATTCTCATAAAAACTCAATACTGAAATCTAGCTTAGAGGACGATTCAAGCTTTGATTTTTGTTTCAATAGCATCCTGAGACCTTCCTGAACCTTTCTCAATCAAAAACAACAACTCAAAGGCCCTGAATTGGTACCCACGAGTTCAACTGTTCCAAGAAAATTTTGAATTCGCATAGCACGATTTAAACATTCTCATGCATTTTTCTTTATGGATTATTATTTGTCATGATGTTCTAAAGCTAACCAACGTGTTTGATTTTGTTTTTATGTCATATATGAGAAGTTACCATGAATGGTTGTTAGGGTTTCAGGAACTCAAAAAAGGGGTTTCCCAATACAAGAAAAATTAGGACTTCTGGATACCATGGTTGAATTCAGGGCTTAGAGATGAAGAAGAATATGTCATCGCGCCCAATTTATGTTTGAATATGGGCTGTTCGCTATTTTCTTGAATGCCTTCTAAAACCACGCTCCATAAACCGTTGCCATATGCTTTTAGTTTCAGGAAAGTGAAGAAGATGACCCCGTGTCACCATGTGATAGGTCCTTTTGAAATTGCGCGCGTTTTCATTACCACGCGTTGTTTTTGCTTCTTAGTATTTTGTTTATCATAATATAACAATTGATTCCCATAGCTCAGCTGGCAACGCACTACGCTCGTGACCTCACAGACCTGGGTTCAAGTCCCAGGTCTTGCATAAATTCCATATTATTTTTCTATAGCTGATTCCATGCAGGCCTAACATGAACGTTCACCATACACGCCATATCCAAGCCACCCACGTGTCTCAGGCAATCAAATCAGTGGCCAATATTCCAGATGCACCATGTACCAAGTCAAAGCGCTGACATGTGATCCAGGAAAGTCAATGTTGCAACTCTTATTGGGCCAGGCCTCTTGAATTTGAACCTCCAGTTTTGGGGACAACACCCCCACCCTGGTTTGATCTTCTTTTCTTTTTGTTGTTTTAATAATTATATTATTTATTTGTATTGCTTTGATTAATTAATTTATTTTTTCTATAGAATATAAAAACACTAAAAAATCAGAAAATACACAAAAACATAAATATTTATATACTAATTATTTTCATAAATAAATTAAAATGTAGATTACTTAGTTTAATTAGGTTTTAATATTAATTTCTTTTTTTAATAAAAATCCAAACATGTAGAATTAGGTTAATTGCTATTTTTATTCCTTTTAATATTTTTCCTTTTTTTAGAATAATAATTATATTTATTTATTTATTTATTTTCTTATTTAAATTATACATAAATAAATTAGGTTTAATTTAGATCTTATTTTAATTCTTTCTTAATAAATAAAAAATATTAGAATTAGGGTTTGCTTCTTAATTTAGTTTTAATTAATTTCCTTTTTTTATAAAATCTAAAAAATACAAAATACCAAAAACATTTAGTCATTTAATTTTAATTTTTAAATCCTTATTAATTCTTTTAATTATTTGCAAAAAAGGGTCCAACGCCCGTATTCATAATTTTGTTAAATTTCGCGCATTTATTTTATTGCTTATTCTAATTCTGTAATTGCCCCAAAGCCATGTAATTTATTTTATCGCACTTTTATCGCTTTATTTACTTTCAGTCAAATCGGGTCCGGTTTAAATTTTGGCGATGTGGACCCGCGCCTTTGTAATAGTCATAGATTTATTTTCCCGCAACTTATAAACTGTTAAATAAACATGAAAGAATGTATGGACCTAATTAAAATCAAGCGTAGCAAACGACGAACATGACAAGATAAATAAACTGAAACATGACACACAATTCGCACACACCACCCCTAGGGTACGCCTCACTGTTGCCTTGCCTCGAAAGGTGATCGTCGAGTAGAGGATGTCTTAGTAAGTCCTCATGATCCGGGAACCTGGCATGAGGGTAGCTTCTAAGGTGTCTTCCTATTGCTCTGGTGATCACCATGTCCCGAACCTCGAATTGACCCGAACACCTCCAACGGTGGTGCTACCTACCTCTCAATGGTGGGATGGCATTACCTTAAAGGACATTTACACAGGCGAATTCCTTAGGGTAGGTAGGTTCTCAAGGATACTTGCTCTAATTTCAAACAAATCAAAACATCTTTTCACCAACACATTTTCAAAAGCTTTCGAAACAAACTTTTCAAACACTCTGACGTACGAGTCGATCTGAAATTTTTCAAAAGAACTTTTTAAACCCACATTGAAAAGCAAACAAACCATTTTTGAAAACACAAGTGAGCAAGTATCTAAGAGCCCATGGATAACCATGGATAGAAAGGGTGCTAATACCTTCCCTTTCTATAACCTACCTCCCGAACCGAGAGCAATCTCTTAAGGAATTTTTCTGTGCTTTTGTCCTGTCCATGTTGGAGAAAATAAAAGACGGTGGCGACTCTTGCTTACCGCGACATTTCGCGAACCAGCGTTAAACAGTCAGTTCCAGATCCACCGATCACAGTGTGAACCAGAAACAGTGTTTTTGCTATTTTGAGCTTAGAAATTTGCAACTTGCAATCAGGGTACTGTTTTGAGTTGGTTCCTCATAAATTTGGACCATCTCGGTATTCTCTTCATTTCTCGTGTTCAGGATGGAAGAAAGTTCTTTAATGAAAGCCTCTGAATAATTTAATTTCCTGGAACAGAAGTTATTTTAGCTACGGTTTATTCACCTTTCGAATGTTCAGAAATTCATAAATCTTGCCTCGTTTGGCATTTTTGGCTGATTTTTAGCAATAAGTTCGTCCTGATTTTCTTATCACTTCTTGTATTCAGACCAAAGGCTAATTTCGTGAAGAGGACTTCCGAGAATTTTATTTCTACGAAGACAGTGTACTGAATTTGATTGATGTTCCGTTGTACGCAAGCGCTTGAAAATTCATAACTTCTGATTGGAATACTATTTTGGATTGAATTTCGAGGCGTCGAAACCATCTAGTTATCTCCGTCAACTTTCTTGTTTGGTTCAAAAGAAAATTCTTTGAGGAGGATCTCGGAGCGTGCAGATACGTTGAGAAGAAACAATAGAAAATCGGTAAAAATACTGGGTTGAACCGTTATTTTTCGAACGTTTGAAAATTTATAACTTTCACTTGGAGTGATGTTTCTGAGCCGTTATTTTGGGGGAAAATATGTCTTGATTTTATCTCTATTATGTATGTTCGAACCGAGAATTGATTCCTTGCCGAAGATCCTCGAAAGTGTGAATTACTAGAGATTTTGTGGTGCTGAACCATAATTTTATTTTACCATTTTCTGATATTGTAAAAATCGTAACTTCTATTTTTATCGTGTCTGAGACAATGTCAATTCATCTTCAAAAATTCATAGAATTCTCATTGTTTATCCGATTGAGCCCGTTCTTTCAGTACCGCGTCACAAATTTCGTAATCTTCAATTTTCGTGTTGAGCTCGAGCTGAGATATCCCACCTATGATGACGTGGCATTTTATGGTCGCGTTATGTTTATATTTTCAAATTGAGGCTCAATCCAATTATACATTCAAGGCCCAATTCACCCACACTATATATTTTCAAAATCATATTTTTTTTATCTAATAATTCACTCATCCACAAAAACACCAAAAAATTCTCTCTATATTCTCTAAGGATCTAAGATACTTTCTCTCTCAAATTGATCAAGAACAACAACAACTTCATCACATCTTCATCAAGCTTCAAGTGAAAAATCACAAAGCTTCAAGACTTTCTCCCTCTCATCTCCACTGCGCCTTACTCTATCTCCCTCCCGCACCGTTTCCAGCAACGCCAACCGCCTCTGTCTACCACCGTGCGTGCAAGCCCTTCCACCGTCGCAATGAACTTCCGGTGACTTACCTCCTCAGTCTTCACGTGAGTTTCTCCATTCCTTCTTCTCCTCTTCGATTATGGAAAGTTCACTTCTTCCAATTCTTAATTTAATTACTTTTTTACATAAGCACTTTTTGTGAATAAGCACTTTATTTAATTGAATTTTCTTAAAGTTGATAATTGAATTTTGTGAATTAAAGTGTTGGTGTTGTTATGGAATTAATTGTGTGCTTCTTGAATTATATTGAATTGAACATTGAAGTTGTGATTTGAGTTGTTGAATTGAATAAATTTATGTGTTGAGAATTGGTGTAGTGAAGGTGTTTGACAAAATGCATAAGAGGTGAACATGTGCTAAAGTGGACTATTTTGTTTACATAAGGATGCCTAAGTGTGGAATTATCTAGAATTTAATTGGAGATGTTGAATAATTGTTGTTTCATGAGCTTAAAGAATTGAATTGAGGTTGTGAAATTAGAATTGAAGAAAACTTGTCATGGTGAATTTTCGTGGTGATTTCCTAAATCCAATGCTTGTTGATTGTGATGAAAATTTGACACAAATTATGGCTTAATGCAATTTAGGACCAATTGTTGAATGATTTAGCATTTTCAACGCACAAAACCATACATTATGAGAAAATTGTATTAATACATATTTGGTGTTTTTCTTTGGATTTTTAAAAGTTTATATTGCATTTTCATTGTAATTAACTTGTGCATTATATTTATGTGATGATACTTGAGCCTTGGAATACATTTCCTTGCCTTTCCCCATGTTTGAATGAAATTTCGGTTAAATTGCACAAAAATACATGGTTCTGCCCTATGCATGAAAATAACACTTTCGCTTGGATTTAATTTGAGCCATATAGTTTTTTGAGTTTGTTGGCAAGTTTGGGAGCAACCACGCGATTTTCGTTAAATTCCGTGATAGTGTTTTGTGCGCCTAATTTTTGAAAATGATGCTTTTTAGCCCTTTTTAACATGAACATTGAGCTTTAACTTTCATATAATACATGTGTATGTCTTATTAGTCATTTGTAGACTATTGTGAGTGATTCTCCTTGATTCCGGTACCTTTTCTGATGCGTTTCATGCTATATATGTGTTGCTTCCCCGTTCATGAAAGTAGCCCTTCCACTTAGAATTATTTCATGGCGTATAGTTTTTTGAGTCTGTTGGCACATTTGTAACTACCCTGCAATTTTAAGCCGATTCCGTGTCGATGACTTTTGTGCGTTATTTTTGCTTACAAGGCGATTTGGCTCCGTTTGACACGTACTTTGAGCTTTGACATTTGTTTGATGCATACATGTGCTTTGTTGTATATTCATGCACCATTCTATGTGCATTTTCTTGATTCCGTTGCACTTTCTGGCTTAATTCACATTATTACTGTTGCGCTGCCCGATTTTGGTTTTCACATTCGGTTACTCATTCGATGTTTGTTGTTGCGTTGTTATTTGCTAACCAATTTTGTGACTCGTGCAAGGTACACTATGAGAGATTTTGATCATGTAACAATGTGTTGGTTATGTGATCGAAAAGGTATTTGATTTGTGGATTTGCTTCCGATGTTATTCATTTTGTTTCTCATTTCATGAGAAATGCATACTATTTGCAATTGTCTGGATATTGCTCTGCTTGTATAGTGTTATCTTGTGCAGGAACTCTGATGCAACGCGACACATTCATGGCTTGCAATTTATCTTCGCATGTGATATTCTTTGAATATTATTTCTGACTATCGCACTTTCTTGGTGAAGTTAAGTGTTTCGAGTTTCATGCTTTCGTTTGCTTTACTATGAACTACTGTTTGATTGGTATTCTCACTTGCTTCTTTTTTTATCTCATTCACATTTTACCTCATTTTATCGCTTTTATAGATTATCATGAGAAGTAGGAAATAAAGAGTGTGTGCTCGAAATTGCTGTTTAAAGACTGTTGTACACCAAAATTTGCCCTCCCATTTCCTCAACATTTTCTCACCACAAGACCCTTGGAGTTCAAGATCCAACTAGGGTTTCCTCTGCTCAAGACTTCTCCTTGCACTGTTGACTCAAATTAGGGTTTGTGTTTGCACAAAGATGTTTTGACCTAAAATGCCTAAGATGAATTTCATGCTTCATATTGGACTCCCAAGTTTATCCATACCAAGTTTCAAGCCTTGATTCCAATCTTTGCCCAGTCAATTGAACAGCTGACCTAGAAATTAGCTGTATTGGGGAAAAAGTCAAATGTGGCCAATTGACAGTCAAACCTCATGATTTTTGACCCACATCAACATTATGAACTCATATGAACCATTTGGTTAAGTTTGGATCACAATTCTACAAGAAATTTGATCAGATCACCAAAAGGGTAAAATGGTCATTTTAGGGTTTTGACTGCACAAAGGAAATTTTTGACTGTTTGACTTAGCCAATGGCAAACCAAGCTCACATATGGACTCAAGGACCCCATGTAATTGTCTTGACATGTTCAAAAAGTTCAAAAGATCCCAAATGCACAAGATTGACAGATGAATTTTCCAGCCAATTGATCAATTTTTAACTGTATACTGAAAAGTCAAACTTTGACTTTTTGGTCAAAATCAAGTGTCAAGATTCATTTTTCATTAAAACATGTCAAAACATGAAACTTGTTCATCAAGAAATCAAAAATTTCAAATTAGGGTTTAAAATGAAGAATTTTCATAACTTAGAATTTTTCTAAGTTATGAAAATCCCTAATTTTTTCCTAACTTTGTCCCATTTTTTCATCAAGATGCATTTGGATTCAAACAAAAGTCAAAACATGAAAGTTGTAGTACATTGAACAATCTACAACTTTGATTCACAAATTTTCCTCAAAAGAAGCTTGTAGCTCAAGTTATGATTTTTGGAACAAGGGTGCAAAACATTCTTAACTTAGAAATTTTTGACCTATTCTAGGCAGGATTTTTGCCTAACTTCATGGCAACTTTTCACATGCTTCCACTTGGAATTTCAACTTGCATTACAAAGATGAATTGTAGTACACATTCCAATATTTCCAAAATGTCCAAGAACTCATCAAACAACCTTGTGGTTAGGGAGAATTGAATTTGGAAATATAGGCAAAACTCACTTTGCTCATGGCCAATTTTCATGTTCATACACTTAGGCATTTTTGAACTCAGCTTGCACTCCTAGATTACAGGCCTCAAATATCATTTACACTCAAAAATTCAATGCTAATCCATTGTGCCAAGACATTATTTTTCTCATTTGGTCATTACATGGAAGTTTAAGCCATAAATGGAAAAAGCATTTTATCTATTCTTGAAAAGATTAACTTTATGTCAAATTTGCAATCCAAGTAGTACAAGGCAAATCTCTTTGGCACAAGTTTTTGAGCTGATCCCACTGATCAAGGGCAAGTTTAGCAGCACATTAGAGGGGCCTAGAGGAGCCTGTACCAGCACTTGGCATTTTGACTTACATTACAAGAAACTTGGCATTTTGTAACACCAACACACATTGCTGCAACCACAAGCTTAGACAAACTTCTTGAGCATCTTCCAAACATCCAACATGACCTGAAACACGAGCCTATCACCTTCAATATCTCCCCATTCACAGAAACACCATAAAACTGCAAAAACAGGGCATAAGCTGCAGTTTGAATCCCATAACTCAATCCACTCGTGCATTTTCATCTAAACCAGTTCAAACACATTCCCTACCATTCATACAAATTGTCCCAAGCATTGGAAGCAGACTGTAACACCTCTAACCAGTTTTGCCATTTTTCACTTTTCTCTCTTGCAGGTTGACTTCTGCAGCTTGATATAGCAAGATTCAAAGCACACCAAGCATTGGAATAGCATCCCTGGACATCAAGCAAGCTATACAAATCCTTACCTTTCCTTGAAAGTACCTCCATTGCCAAGCATGATCCAAGCTGAACAGGTAAGTTCATGGATCTCTATCTCTCAATCTAGGAAGAGTTAGGCTTAGATTTATGAATGAAAAATGTCATGCTCATGGCCCTGAAACTATACATATCTTCACTTTCCATTTATATTGCATATGTTGAGAGTATTTTGAATCTGAACATTGATAAAAACTTAGGTCAAGAATTAGGGATGGAGAAATTTTCTCTCATTTCTGAGAGTTAGGTTAAGTTTTTTATATGTCTGGATTCGTGGTTCAATGCTTGACATTTTTCATGTTATGAGTTTGTGCTGAAAATCAAAGAATCAAGAGATAGCAAGCAGGGAAGAAAAGGCGCGTTTTTTCAAATGTTGTTGTCTGAAGGTTGAAGACAACCTTTCATGGGCTGGGCCTGTGATTTTTCTTCTTTTTACACCACATTCTCACATATGCACCCCCTTGGCCCATTGCATTTTATTTTTATTATTTTTGACTTTTGATTTTTGTTTCTGATTCATTTATTTTATTTAAGCATGAAAAAATATTAAAATTATTTTTCTCACATTTTTACATTTTTATTTGATATTTATTTGATTTTATTTAGTTTTGTACATAAAATAAACATAATACTTTTATTTAAGATAACTAAAAATAATGCAAATATTTTTACTTTCTGATTTTTATTTTATTTTACCCTTTTGAAAACATTTTATAAAAAAATATACTCTTTTTTTGTAAATATTAAATACTTAGTTTTTGTATATATTTAATATATTTGATAAATAATGTAAATACTTATATATTTATTAGTATATTTAGGTTAAAAACATAGAAAATAATACATTTTTATTTTTATTAATATCTAATTTGAAAATCATTTTTTGACAATATTCTTTCTTTTTTTTTATTTATTTTTTACACATAATTAATAAATATTGTATATAATACTTAATAAATGATTAATGCCTTTTATTTAGCAAAATTAGGGTTTTTGCCCTAAACATGAAAATATTCAAAAAAAATTAACTTTCTTTTAATTATTTTTTATTTTATTTATGAATAAAAATATACACTTACACAAAAATACCTTCACCTATACATTGTTCTATTCTTATACATCTTTACATTTATATTTACGCAATTCAATTTGGTTGTAAATATTGGGTACTATCCTCCTATGAAGTCTCATCCCCATTTAAATATTTTGTACCCCCACTCCCATGATCATCGTGTAATAACTTAGGACCTTTTAAATTTCGCACTTTAAATGCTTTCTAATTATACCATGTTAGAATTAGGGTTTTGTATGCAAATAAAAAACAACAATCAGTTTGACCTAAATTCAAGATAAACAAGCATGAAAATGGACAACACTAATCACACTTGCACCCCTAGGGTACTCCACTTGTTGCCTTCAAAAATGGGCCATATTGCATGTTAAGTATCTTTGGCAAAAATAAAACAATCAAATGATCATAGTCCCTCGATGACGCTTTCGAAAGTTGCCTAAAAAATGATCAAGTCCCTTAAAGGAAAAATTGCCCAAAGATACTTGGCACCATTGCAATCATGGTCTAAATGATGACCCGCGCCTGTCCCGTTCACATCCTAACACAAGATTGTCCACCAAATACAATGGTGGAACAAAATTGTTAAAAGGTTTAAAACATAGCAATGATCTTTGAGAAATTTAGGGTAGATTAGCTCTTGGTTACTTGCCAACTTGCAAAACAAAAACACTTGCCTATTTTTCAAAAACACACATCACAACACACTTTCAAAACAATTTTCAAAAACATTGAAAACTTTTCAAAAGACATACATCTTTGTATACATCCCAACATGGATCATTACAAAGGTTGCCACCACATTGGCCTCTTTTCAAAATATTTTCAAACCCACACACAAAGCACCATTTCAAACAATTGAAAGTCAAGGCAAGTTGATCTAAGCAAGTAACTAAGAGCCCATGGATAACCATGGATAGAAAGGGTGCTAATACCTTCCCTTTCCAAAATCTACTCCCCGAACCCAAGAAAACATCTCAAAGGTTTTTGTTGTGCTTTTTAACCTTTCCTAAGGATAAAATAAAAAGTAGGTGGCGACTCTTGCTCAACCGAAACATTTGTGAAAACAAACGCAAAACCTCAAGTCAGTTCTCCCACCGTATCACAAAGACCTATAGCAGGCATTCCACACTTATTTTCTACTTGTGTTTGTGCTTGTTGCTTTTTTTGTTAACGATCGATGATGTAACTCAATTAGAATTGAGAAAACGACTTCGACCTTTGCATGTTACCCATAGGATTTATTGGCTTATTTCTTTTGACGATCGATGATGTCACTCAATTAGAATTGAGATAACGACTTCAATCTTTGCATGCTCCCCTTAGGATTTTATCGTTTTTCTTTGTTAACGATCAATGATCTTACTCAATTAGAATTGAGATAACGACTTCGATCTTTGCATGTTCCCTATAAGATAGTTATCCTCGCCCTTAGGTTTTTGGCATGCCAAAATAAGTACAAATTTCCCTTTCAAACTCGAACTTAGGACCATCATTGTATGATAACATTAGGGATAGATTCTAGAAAGTCTCCCTTATTTGTTTTCTTTTCCTTTTGCATCCTTAAGACTAAAACCTTTTCTTTTCCTTTCAAACTTCAAAAAGACTCTAATAATATAAAAACCCTTTTTCAAGGTAAAAAACATAAACCAATCCAAACTCTTTTTGCCTCTGAGCCTTTCATAAATACTCTCAAAATGATGTGTTATTTCTACTTTAGTCGGTATGATGCATAAATCCCCAAAGGTCGGGTTGCACCCATGTCTACTTGCCAAAAAGTTGTGTACGAAACATTATCTGCCTTCGGGAATTTTTCTTTTGAAGATACCTCGTCGGGTATGAGCATGCTAGTTCCTTTCTACTACAGACGAGTGATTCTCCAAGGGTCGAGCTACGGTAGAATGCTAAGCTTAGCATTATTCCAATAAAAAACACAAAATAAACCAAAACATGTGAGCCTAACTACGATGCTCTGACTTTCCCATTGCGTGAGGGAGTACGTAGGTACTAGGCCGCGAGGCCTAGGCGAGCGAAACTTTGTAAATATTCCTTATTTTCCCCATATTTTCTTTCACATGAATTTCTTTTTATTAGTGGGCCTTAGACATAGATTTTTACATACCCTTTGATTAGAGAAAACAAAAGTGGATCCTATGTAATACCACAGACGTATGGGATGCTAATACCTTCCCCGCACGTAACCGACTTTCTTACCATTTCTCTTGGTTGCAAGACCATATTATCCATTTCTTTGGGGTTCTCTAGTTATCTTCCCTTTCTTTGGTATAAATAGTGTTTGGTGGTGACTCTGTATTTTTTTCACGACGCGATAACTAGCAACTCTGTTGGGGACAAGTTGACCAATTTTTCGTCCATCCTATGCAAGTCAGTCCTAGATATTGTTTGTCTTCTTATCTTTCGGTCTTTTGTGTGTTATTGCTTTATTGTTGTTTTATTTACATGCTTTCGTGAATATGTTTGCATATCATTTTATCACTTTCCATATACTACTGTTGTGCTGGATTTGCTGGTTTTTCAGGTAGGTGGATGTTACTATTGAGGTAAAAGGCCCAATACGCATGCCAAGTGACAAACAATAGGAAGACTAGGAATAAAGTGGAACACAACGGATATGAGATGTAGATTACCTTAGACGGTTGTGTCGCCCATGCTCAGATGAGGTTTTAATGAGGTGCTATCATTATCACGTAGTTGTACAAGGATAGCATTCTCAAGCGAACCTGAGATTCTGAGTTACCATTGACCTTACCCTGACCTAGTTTTCACCTGTGAGCAGGGAGGGAGTAATCTTTACAGGTACAGATGGTGACTATTTATTCTGGTGTTCTGTTCTAGATTTCTATTGATGACTATGGTTATTTGGTTATGATTCGAACATTTGATCATATGACATTCAGCTTATCCATAGGATTGTACAATATTTATTCAGAAAATTGCTCTATATTTGTTTAGAGGATTGTACTATGGGTACCCAAATTCTATGGAACCTTGGTCCTGTTCCATGTCATACCATAACATCACATCATTATGTAAACACATCCAATTTCTAGGGAATTACAAAGACAGGTCTTTTGTTGAGCTTTAAAAAAATGATGAAAAAATAATGATGAATATTATTTCCAAAAGAATACTTATGAATAGACAAGTCTTTAGGTTTCCCTTGAAATGAAAGATGAAACATAAATTCATTATATCATGCATTTCATTGTTCATATCAGAAGCTTATTGCAGCCCTTCTCTTCATTCAAATCTCAGAATCAACGACATGACTTCTCTCCATCCTTATCGTACTCGAGCCAATCAGCGAAGATTAATGGATCTCTTTGAACAATATCATAATGCTCTCCATCAGGAAATGGATACTATGGGTTCCAAAATGAATCAACTACTCTAGACTCTCCATGTTGTTATTCAGGGTCAAGAAGAGCTTCGTCTTAACGTTAATAAGATTGCAGAAGTTGTTTCTTCCACTTCTAATGGGCTCCATAATCCTCCTAATGGAATTGCAAAGGCTTCTACTGTTGTGATTACTCCTGAAACTCAGAAAAATGTGGTTGACGACCATTAGAATGTCATTAATCTTGATGATTCCCAGGGTGATCTCCCTGCTAAGTTTTCTATAACTGCTAAGATGTATCGTGCTCTCAAGGAGCATCTCAAAGCTATGGAAATTTCTAAAACATCTGGATTCAATGTTGCATTAACGTGTCTTCTTCTTTGGATCGTTATTCATTTAAAGTTCAAGGTCCCCGACTTTTATAAATACACAGACACCACCTGCCCAAAGACTCTTCTTTGTTCCTACTGTTGCAAGATGGACGCCCATGTTGAGAATGAATTGTTACTCATGCATTTCTTTCAAGATAGCCTGACCGGGGCACCGTTAGAATAGTATATGCAGTTAGAGATAACTCGTGTCAGTACTTGGGGAGAGCTTGCTGATGCCTTCTTGAAACATTATCACTATAATACTGCCATGACCCCTAGCAATACCTAACTTCAGAACATGGCTCAAAAGCATGAAGAGTCCTTCAAAGAGTACGCCCAGAGGTGGTATGGATTAGCTGCAAGAGTTCAACCTTCTATCTTGGATCGTGAATTGGTTGACTTGTTCATGGGTACACTACGAGATCCGTATCTTCAACATATAATTAGAAATTCTTCTTCATCCTTCTCTGATATGGTTATTATTGGGGAATGCATTGAGACGTGTATCAAAGATGGTACAATTCCTAGTGCATATGGAACTAGTAACAACAACACTGGCAATGGCAAGAAGCCGTAGTCTGGGTTTGTTAAGAATAAAAAGGGTGAGACTAGTGTTGCCATTATTGATAAGGGTGAGGCTCCTACTTATCCATAAGTTCAACTTCCTTATCATCTAATTCCCATTATTGTTCCAAATCAGTTTGTTGCTGCTGCAGATTCTCAACCCTGGGTGGCTCAACAACAACCTTTCATTCGACAACCATAATATGGCCCTCAACAGCAGTATGTTCCTCCTCAAAACTATTAGCAGCAAAACTAACAACATGCACAACAAGGACAACATAGGAAGAGGGGTTCCAAAACAAGGATTGATCCAATTTCTATTCCATATGATCAACTTCTTCTTCAGTTGCTTGCTAGTGATTTGATTCATCTGCGTGAACTTGGCCCACCACCGGAGGAACTTCCGAGAGGATATGATGTTAATGCTCATTATGAATTTCATTCAGGGGCCCCATGCCACGCAATTGAGAACTATATATCATTGAGGTGAAATTTCCAAGACCTCATCGACTCTAAAGAAATCTTGTTCACTCCAGTTGGCCCGAATGTACTGAGAAATCTCTTGCTCAAGTGAGCACTAACACTGCAAGAGCATCTTCTGAAGCAATAAGTCCATACAGAGTCATGCCTTTTCAACATGGCAATTTCTAGTTTCATTTGCATTCTCATTTGTAATCTTTCTTGTTTAGTTCAAAACTTTCTTGTATGTAAAACCAGTTTGTAATACGGTTGGAGAACTGACTTAGGTGTTTTGTGCTTTATCGTAAATGTTGCAGATAGCAAGAGTCGCCACCGACTTTTCTTTTATCCAATAAAGGAAATTGTGAAAAGAATAGGAAAGACCTTTTGAGAATTTTTCTTGAGTTCGGGGGGTAGGTTATGAAAAGGGAAGGTGTTAGAACCCTTTTGATCTGTAGTTATCTATGGATCTTAGTTGCTAGCTCACTTTAAAATGCTTTGTAAAAATGTTTTTGTGTTTGGTGTAAGTTTGAAGATATTTTGAAAACACCTTTGTTTCGGAAAACTTTGTAATCATTCTCGTCTTTATAAGAATGTATACAAAGTGTTGGTTTTGAAAATAGTTCAAAGAGAAGTTTGTTTTTGAAAGATGTTTTGAAAGTGTGGGTGTGGAAATGGTTTTAGTTTGTGATCAAGCAACTACAAGCGTTCTACCTACTCAAAAATTCTTAATTCTTTTCCTCCTCTCTTAGATAGTGTTATCTTGCCATTAGTTAGTAAGAAACCATATCATTGGATGTGAAGGGACAAACGTGGATCATCGTACAGTCATAGAAGTAAACATTGTAGGATACCTTATTAATTTGTCGTAAGGGTCTAAGATCGTTTACCGAAGGCAACATCGAAGGGTCATCGAGGGACTGCGATCTTATAATCGAGGGTCTTTGCTAAAGTATCCCGCGTTCGAGGGATATGACTGTTTATTCTAAGGTAAAAAGTGTGGTTTAATCCTAGAGGTGCAAGTGTGCAAATTGTATTGTCTTCATACATTTGTCTTGAATTAGGATTGTCTACTTGTTTGGTTTGAAGTATTGTCATACAACCCTAATTACTAGAAATAATATTGAAAGCGATAAATTGCGGAAATTTAAAGTTCTACTCTATTACAATACTTTAGGGGATGGGGGTACAAATTACAAATGGGGATGACAAGTAAAACAAAGCCTAACTATTACAAGGCTTTGACAATTACATCATAATGTGCAAGAATAAAATATTCAAAAAATATAAAGATGAGAAAAGGAATTGAAAAGAGAAATGTTTTTATGGTTTTTATAAAAAAAAGGTTTTAATTAATCTAATTAGTTAATCTAATTGACTTGAAAAAAGTAATTAATTGAAACCATAAAATCTAAGTTAATTAATAAAAATCAAATTAAAACCTAAAATCTAGATTAATTTATGAAGGAAAGTATTTTTAGGGTTTTAATTAAAAAATAAATAAAGAAATAAAAGTCTTTTTATTTAATTATTTAAGAAAATAATATACTTTTGTATTTTTTTATTAAGAAGTAATAATAATAAAATAAAATAATAAAAGAAAATAAAATAAAATTAAAAAAATATAAATTAGAAGTCAGGGGGGTTTTAAAAGGAGATGGATGGTTTTAAAAGTAAAACAAATTACTAGGCCCAAAGCCCTTTTTGTAATCAGAAACAAAACAAAATAAAAAAAGAATAATGGGTTGCGTGTTGTTAAACATTCAAGGGATGATGATGAGAAAAAAAATTAGGCCAATTGTTGAAGAGCCCAAGCGCACTGCAATCAACAAAAATGAAACAAGAAAATTATGAAAAAAGCAAAAGGTCTCGCTGGGGCTCGAACCCAAGACCTTCTATAGATATACCTTACGCGCGCTCTCTCTACTATTGGGGTGACTATACATCCATTTATTTATGTAAAACCATCACATTATATTATAAAACAAGTTCTAGTGACAACTTCATCTTCTTCCTCGCACCATAACCATAGCTCTGTAACTTTCTCATCTCTCAACCATTCTCAAAAGTGTAAACATCAAACTTGTGAGAAATTTCACCATGATTTCAAATATGTAACTAAATTAAACAATAGATCAAAGATAAATACGAATTTTAATTAGTACCAAATCTGAACTAATTTTTTCAACAATTTCAAACTTAAAATTCACATCACTTAGGCAAATATAATTGAATTCTAAGGGCATGGTTAGTTTCAGGGCTATGATGTCTATATTTTATCTTTTAAAATGGAAGTCAAATGACGCATGTATGAAGAGTTAGAAAATTATAAAACCCACCTTGCAAGTAGATATCGTGTTTTGAATTTGAGCTCACTTCAAGGTGTTTTAATGATCTGGTTAGCTTACTTGAACTTCCAGGAGACGATTGAAATGCTTACTTTGGATTGAGAGTGGCTGAAATGTTCTAGAGAAGTCAATGTACAGGTTGCTGATTTTGAAAATAGAGGAAGGTGAAAATGGAGTTACAGTTTTGTAACAGGTATTGGGATGGCTTCTATATGTGTTATAGAAGCTTAGTGAATGATAAAAATGGAAAACATACGAGTGGTTTAAGAGATGACTGTCAAAAATGAGAAATGGCACAAAAGCCAGGCTTGAGAGAAATTCTGGGTTTGAGGGAATTTGAGGAAGTTTTCAGGCTTTCCAATTCGTGTCCTAGCTTGCAAATGATGTCTCATTTTATAGGCAAGAGGTTTGGAGGAAAGAGAACATCATATTTGCAAGTTGCAAAGTTATGGCTATGTTTCTTGATTTTGAAGAAAGCTTGAAGAACATGGTTTCAAGGTGAAGTACCATGCCCTCTAGGGTGACTATACACTTTAAACATGTTTCTTCTGCTTTTTTATGTTGAGTGTTATCAGAACAAACAAGTTAGATGCTCAAGAAATTGACTTTGTGTTAAAGTGAACTTTTCCAAAAGGGAATTGTGACCTTTCTTCCCTAAATGGCAAGTCAACTTGGACAAAGCTTGAAAAACTTGGAAAATTGATCAATCAACTGTGTAAACATTGAATTAAGGAGTGACTTGTAAGTTAGAAGCCTGCAAAGCAAGATTTGTGCAGCATGGTTAGAGATTTTGTCAAGTGTTCATCACAAAAATGCCTTGTAATTCAAGAATGAATGCCCAACTTCCTCTCTTAGATTCTCTTATCTCATAAATGATCTCTTCAAGTTATTGGACATTTTAGAAATCTTGAAATATCCTCTACAAATTTCATGTTTTCCACTTTTGCTAAATAAAACTGGAGCTATATGAAAATTGGCCAAGAAGTTAGGGCAAAATCCTGACCAAATTGATCAAAATTTTCACTGTGTTTTTTTTAGAAAAAGTGCGTGACTTCAAGAATTTATGACTCAAGATCCAAGCAATTCTAGAATTGATCAAAAAATCAAAGTTTTATATCTCATCATGATATACAACTTTCATGTAGAAAGTTTTCTTTGAATCATCTTGCATCTTGGTGAAAATTTGGCATGAAGTAGTGAAATTATCATGTACAAAAACACCTAGAAAAATTTCTTTGTCTTGAAAAGTTTGACTTTTCATATTGACTTTTGACTTTCTTGATTTCTTGGTGATCAAGCTTCATATTTTGAATTTCTTGATGAATTTTGATTTTGAAACTCAATTTTGACCAAAAAGTCAAAGTTTGATTTTTGGTGTATCAATTGACTTTTCCAGTAGTTGACCAAATTTCATATGTCAATTGTTTGATCTTGAGGGATGAATTGAATCATGCAATTACGTTAAAATGATGTACTTGAATCTTTGAGATCGTGTTTCAAACCAATAAGTCATGTACTAGGTTAAAAGTCAAAAATCAGTCATTCTAATAAAAAACCCTAATTTTAACCATTTTACTCTTTTGATGAATTGAACACCTTTCTTGAGGAATTGTGACCCACACTTGATCAATTGATGAATATGACTTTAAAATGTTGATATTGGTCAAGAATTTTAAAGTTTGACTGTGGGTTGACCATATTTTACTTTTTAACCAACACAAATGGTTTTTCAATCATTTGATCAATTGACTGAGCAAAATTGTGATTCAAGACTTGAAGATTGATATGAGTATTATTGGAGGTCTATAATGATCCATGAAAGTCACTTGAGGCATTAGAAGTCCAATTTTCCATGTGAAAATCAAAACCCTAATTTGGGGCATCAGGATTAGCAGGTGGTTTGACATAGTCAACACTTGTGCAAACTAGAGCCATTGAAGATCTTTGTGAGAAATGTCTTGAGAAAAGAGAGGGAAAATTTTAGAGTACAACACTGTTCATCTTTGAATGTTAATCATAATGCATCGAATATGTTTGTCTTGAATTAATCCATTCGTTATAACTCTTGTTTATTTTTACTATGTTTTTTGATTCTAAACTCTTGTGAATAAAGCAAATACCTCTGGAGGGAGGATGATACACATAATACCTAAAATCTCAAATGGTATGATTTTGAGTTAAACCCTGATGACGATGTATAGACATTGTTTCAAATCCCCAAATACCAGAGATATAAGGGAGATAACTCTTCAACCCCATTGAGCCTTGAAGTAGGATTTTCTTTTATGTTCAGAAAAAGAACCCTCGTTTTTATCCCAGGGCGGGTAATGTTCAATTAATTTGATTGAGTGTTCAAAAGTCATCAAGAGTGCGCATTTGAGGATCAACCACAATGGGTGTTATCCTTCAAAAGGTTGAGGAAATCCGAAACTGAAATGGTTAACCTTCACATATCAGGAGGTCAATAATGGTTATCACTCATCGATCATGGAGTGAGGAAGTCACAATTACTTTCAACAAATCGAAGACGACTCAGGATCACACGACCTGTTCAAAAGAGATAATAAAAAAAAGAAAAAGAAAAAAAGAAAAAAAAAAGAAGAAAAAGAAGGGAAAAAAAGAAGAAAACAAACGACTTAGGAAAAAGAAAAGAAAAGAAAAGAAAAGAGAGAATAGGATATTGAGAAATGAAGGACAAGGTTGTGTGATCAGATACCAAAGCCAAAAAGTGAGTGACTGCTAAGTCCGAAAAACTTCGTGTTAGCTTCCCAACAGTTTCAATTCCTTTTGAGAGATGAATGCTCATGTCAAGTTAGCTGAACTTAGGACTGAAGAACATCTTGAAGAGGGGGTGGGACCCAAATAACTTTGAGCCTTAAATCCTTTTTTATAACACCGTGAACTAGGCCACGTTATAACCCAAAAAATCCTAACTGAAGCATTGGTTAATTCGAAAGAAAAATTGTAATGAGAGTATGGTAACCTGACTCTTAGGAGGCTTGATAAAACTTTTGAGTTAGTTTCACTCCATCTTTTACTATCTTTTGTACACAAAAACTCGATGTTTTAACATCTTTTCAATAAAAGTTTTCTAACTTCAAGACAAGCATAAGATTGGCATTAGAATTATAGTTCTTAGAAAAGACATTCTTTGCATATGAAAAAGTGCTTAAACATCAAGTGAGCTTGAATAATGAGCATCAGATGAAGATTTTTATTATCCCGAGGCACAAAATTGCTTTAGAAATCTGTCGAAAAGCAAATCATATTAAAGAATGATCTTATTCTAGGGAAAACTTTCTAGTGACTCCATTGAGTAAATGAAGACCAGTTTGAGAAATAATCAGAAGCATATCACTTGAGATCTTGATGTTTGTGTGGAAGATTTGGTTTCCCACAAGACTTTGTTGAGCAGTGGGGCATCACTTTCAGCTAGTCCAAAGGGACAAATTGTATCACGTTTCTGTTTGAGCATGAAGTAGCTCAAGTTGAGAAGTATGTTGGGTATTAGCCTACTTTCAGGACATAAGTCATTTACCATAAGGGTATGTTGTCATCTAAAACTCCATTGAGAAAGGGTAGTTATGTTAAGATCCAAAGAATCTATCAAAGTTTAGTCGAGGAGAGGTAGTTATGTCAAGAAATACCTTCAAGTTGCCATCAACCTAGGGCAATTATGTCGTAAATTTATTCATAATTCATTTAATCCGGGGAAATCAAGTCGAGATTCAAAATATATCTCCAAGAAATATATTAACAATTTATTTCGTGACTCAAGACATTGGGGGCAGGCAACCTTATATCTTATTGTGGCATATATATTCCCGTTTTCTATTTGGAACAAATTCTTCCAGAGATCCTACAAATAGGGGAATTCCTCATCCATACTGGCGAAGCTACTCAAGAAAGTTAATATCTCCAAGGTAACTACCAAAGAAATCGAGCTAAAAGCATCATGAAGGCCACCTTGACCCAACCAACATCACAAGAGTCATCCTCATTCCTTGCAGACGTTCCAAGTATACTACCCGACAATAATGTAAATTGGGGCAAATAGAGGCTTTGTGCAGCTCAGCGCACATATTCAGCATGATTCCCCAGTAAGACTACAACTCTTCCCCAGAGAATCTCTCATTATCCCCAACGGAGTTACCAAGATTTTTGGTCTCCATTTCCCAACAACGCCAATTTGTATTGGTATCTCAAGACAACAAGCAACTGTTTCCAATGAGCCCGTGCTTATTTGCACGGAGTTTATTTCTCTTCACTTTGCATATAGTAATCATCACTACATTACATTGCATCCTCAAAAAGCGTAGCATATCCATTGAAATGGATCATTACGCCATACAAAATCCAAACTTGCATACGAAGCATAAGTCGAATTTGGTACCTTGCACGAAAGCCCAAATCATTCCTCCACTAAAACAATGGTAAACCTCCAGATGATATCCTTTAGTACATCATAATCCTCAGCCAACAGTGCCAGTACCTCATACTCATGAATCTCCAGCAAAATCAATACACTTTGTCAATCACCTATGTGTCCATCCATTACCCTGTAGTCGGCCTTCCCTGGTAAGATCTTGCATGCTATGTGTTAGCTTTGTCATGAATCTTACTTTTCATTCTATTCCTTTGTTTGTAGGTCCAGGATATGTATTTGCTATGTCCTTGAGTTTACCTTTTGGGTTAATATCTTGCGTGGTATGTGCTCACTCTGTCATTAATCTTACTGTTCATTCTCTCCCTTTGGTCGTAGGTCCAGGATATGTGTTTGCTCTGTCCTCGAACTTACCTTTTGGGTTAACATCTTGCATGATATGTGTTTGCTCCGACAACTTCCCCTATTTAATTTTCTTGATTTTATCTTCATTCTGTATGTTCGGACCGAGAATTGATTCCTTGCCGAAGATCCCTGAAAGTGTGAATCACCAAAGATTTTATGGTGCTAAACCATAATTCCATTTTACCATTTTTCGATATTGCAAAAATTGTAGCTTCTTTGATTTTTATCGTGTCTGAGACAGTGTCAGCATAGATTTAAAAATTCATAACTTTCTCGTCGTTTATCCGATTGAGCCCATTTTTTCAGCATCGCGTCACAAATTATGTAATCTTTGATTTTCGTGTTGAGCTTGAGCCTATATTTCTCACCTATGATGAAGTGACATTTTATGATTGCGTTATACTTACATTGTCAAATTGAGGCTCAATCCAATTATACATCCAAAGCCCAATTCACCCACACTATATATTTTCAAAATCATAATTTTTGCCTAATAATTCACTCATTCACAAAAACACGAAAAATTTCTCTCTCTATTCTCTCAATGATCTAAGATACTTTTTCTATCAAATTGATCAAGAACAACAAAAAATTCATCACATCTTCATCAAGCTTCAAGTGCAAAATCATAAAGTTTCAAGACTTCCTCCCTCTCATCTCCACCGTGCCTCACTTTATCTCTGTCTACACCATTTCCAGAAACACCACCCACCTCCGTCCGCCACCGTATGCGTAAGCCCTCCCTCCGTCTTTGTATACTTATGGCGACTTACCTCCTCCATCTTCGAGTTTCTCCATTTCGGCTTCTCCTCTCCAATTCTGGTAAGTTCACTTCTTCCGATTCTTGATTTAATTTCTTTTTTACATAAGCCCTATTTATGAATAAGAACTTTCTTGAATTGAATTTTCTTGAAGTTGATAATTGAATTTGGTGAATTAAAGTGTTAATATTGTTATGGAGTGTGCTTCTTGAATTATATTGAATTGAACATTAAAGTTGTGATTTAAGTTGTTGAATTGAACAAATTTATGTATTGAGAATTGGTGTAGTGAAGGTGTTTGACAAAATGCATAAGAGGTGAACATGTTCTAAAATTTATTATTTTGTTTACATAAGGATGCCTAAGTATGGAATTGGCTAGAATTTAATTGGAAATGTTGAATAATTGTTGTTTCATGAGCTTAATGAATTGAATTGAGGTTGTGATATGAGAATTGAAGAAAACTTGTTATGGTGAATTTTTGTGGTGATTTCCTAAATCTAATGAATGTTGATTGTGATGAGAATTTGACATAAATTATGTCTTAATGCAATTTAGGACCAATTGTTGAATGATTTAGCATTTTTAACACACAAAACCTCACATTGGGAGAAAATTGCATTAATACAGATTTGGTGTTTTTCTTTGGATTTAAAGTTTATATTGCATTTCCATTGTAACTAACTTGTTCATTAGATTTATGTGATGATACTTGAGCCTTGGTACACTTTGCGTTTCCTATTCCTGATGTTTGAATGAAATTTCGGCTAAATTGCCCAAAAATACATGTTGCTGCCCATGCATGAAAATAGCACTTCCGCTTGGATTTAATTTGAGACATATAGTTTTTTGAGTCCTTTGGCACGTTTGGGAGCAACCATGCGATTTTTGTTAAATTCTGTGGCGGTGTTTTGTGCGCCTAATTTTTGAAAATGATGCTTTTTATCCCTTTTTAACATGAACATTGAGCTTTAACTTTCATATAATACTTGTGCATGTCTTATTGATCATTTATGGACTATTGTGAGTGATTCTTCTTGATTTCGGTACCTTTTCCGATGTGTTTCATGCTATATAAGTGTTACTTCCCTGTGCATGAAAGTAGCCCTTCCACTTAGAATTTATTTGTGGCGTATAGTTTTTTGAGTTCATTGGAACATTTGTAGCTACCCGGGCAATTTTGAGCCGATTCTGTGTCGATGACTTTTGCGCATTATTTTTGCTTACAAGTCGATTTGGCTCCATTTGACATGTACTTTAGGCTTTGATATTTATTTGATGCATACATGTGCTTTATTCTATATTCGTGCACCATTGTATGTGTATTTTCTTGATTTTGTTGCACTTTCTGGCTTAATTCAGATTATTACTGTAGTGATGCCCAATTTTAGTTTTCACCTTCCGTTGCTCATTGGAATTTCACTCCTTTATAGTTCATCATGACTTTTCAGTTGTAATTCGATGTTTGTTGTTATGTTGTTATTTTCTAACCGATTTTTTGACTTGTGCAAGGTACACTATGAGAGCTTTCGATCATGTAACTAAGTGTTGGTTATGTGATTGAAAAGGCATTTGATTTTTGGATTTGGTTTCGATGTGATTCATTTTGTTTCTCATTTCATGAGAAATACATACTATTTGCAATTGTCTGGATATTCCTTTGCTTGTATATTATTATCTTGTGTAGGGACTCTTATGCAACGCGACACATTCATGGCTTACGATTTATTTTCACACGTGATATTCTTTGAATATTATTTCTAACTATTTAACTTCTTGGTGAAGCTTGCTTGACGTGATATGGGTTTCTTGCTTTTGTTTGCTTTACTATGAATTGTTGTTCGATTGGTATTCTCACTTGCTTCTTTTTTTATCTCATCCACCTTTTACCGTATTTTACCGCTTTTCTAGATATCATGAGAAGTAGGAAATAAAGAGCGTGTGCTCGAAGTCGTTGTTTAAATACCTATAGTAGGCATTCCACATCTATTTTATACTTGTGTTTGTTCTTATTGATTTCTTTGTTGACGATCGATGATGTCACTCAATTATAACTGAGAAAACGACTTCAATCTTTGCATGTTCTTCATATGATTTCTTGGCTTATTTCTTTTGACGATCAATGATGTCACTCAATTATAATTGAGATAACAACTTTTATCTTTGCATGCTCCCCTTAGGATTTTATTGTTTTTTTTTGTTAATGATCAATGATGTCACTCAATTAGGATTGAGATACGACTTCATTCTTTGCATGTTCCCTATAGGATAATTATCCTCTCCCTTAGGTTTTTGGAATGCTAACATAAGTAGAGATTTCCCTTTCAAACTCTACCTTAGGACCATCATTGTATGATAATATTAGGGATAGATTCTAGATAGTCTCGCTTAGTTGTTTTCTTTTCTTTTTACATCCTTAAGACTAAAACCTTTTCTTTTCCTTCCAAACTTCAAAAAGACTCTAATAATACAAAAACCATTTTTCAAGGTAAAAAAAATCAACCAATATAAACTATTTTCGCCTTTGGGCATTTCATTGAAACTCTCAAAAGGATGTGTTAGTTCTACCTTAGGTGGTACGACACATAAATCCCCAAAGGTCAGGTTACACCCATGTCTACTTGCCAAAAAGTTACGTACAAAATATTATCCGCCTTCAAGCATTTTTCTTTTGAAGATACCTTGTCAGGTATGAGCATGTGTTGTACCACAAAAGTTGCCCTCTCAGTTTATCAAGATTTCTCCTCACAAGACTCTTTGGACTCCAGACAGGATTAGGGTTTGCGCAGCTCAAGACATTTCCTTGCACTGTTGACCTGAAATTAGGGTTTGAGTTTTCATAGTTATTTTTGGACTTTAAATGCTTAATGTGACTTTCATACTTCATGTTGGACCTATAAGATTGCTCATACCAAGTTTCAAGTCTTGAATCAAATTTTTGCCCAGTCAATTGGACAGTTGACCTAAAAATCAACTGTATTGGGAAAAAGTCAACTGTGGCCAATTTACATTCAAACCTCATAATTTTTGATCCACATCAACATTATAGACTCATATGAACCATTTTATCAAGTTTGGACCACAACTCCTCAAGAAATTTGATCAGATCATCAAAAGGGCAAAATGGTCATTTTTAGGGTTTTGACTGAGGAAGGATAATTTTTTATTTTTAACCTAGCCAATGGAAAATTGGGTTCAAGAATGGTTTAAAGGACTCATTGGAACCATCTTTATCTAATCACAAGGTTCAAAAGATCTCAAATGCATTGGATTGACAAATGAATTTTCCAGTCAACTGATCAAAAATCAACTGTACACTGAAAAGTCAAACTTTGACTTTTTGGTCAAAATCAAGTGCCAAGGGTCATTTTTCATCAAGATGTGTCAAAACATGAAACTTGTTCACCAAGAAACCTAAAATTGGAAATTAGGGTTTAAGATTGAAAATTTTCATAACTTAGAAATTTTCTAAGTTATGAAAATTTCTTATTTTTCCCCAACCTTTTCACCATGATGCAATTGGATTCAAATAAAACTTCCAACATGAAAGTTGTAGTCCTCCACAAAATCTACAACTTTGATTCAAAATGTTTTCCCAAAAGATGCTTGGATCTCAAGTTATGATTTTGTGAATAAGGGTCCATGAAACTTTTAACTTAGTGACATTTTGCCCTAGTTTAGGCAGGATTTTGACCTATCTTCATGGCAATTTTTCACATAATTCCAAGTGGAATCTCAGAATTCATTTCAAATATGGATTGTGAATCATGTTACAAGCTTTCCAAAATGTCAAAGAACTCTCCAATATCATTTGTGGTTAGGGAGAATCGAAAGTTTGAAAATGGAAAATTCTCACTTTTGTCCATGGCATTTTGCACATTGCTACAACTTGCAAATCTGTCCAAAGCATGCTCGTACTTTATTTACAGGTCTTAAAAATTTCCACACTCCTTAATTAAATGTAAATACATTGGACATTGGTCTTATTCTGAGCTATGGAGCATTACACATTGAATTAATCCACTTTTGGCAAAAAGGCAACAATACCATTTCCATAAAGCACACCTTTTGCAATTTTGTTTATCTTGAGCCATGGACCTAGCCTTTTGCTGCAAAAAAAGTCCACTAATATTAGGAAAAGTTCACCAACTATATGCAGCTAGAACATAGGCCTGTACAGGCCTTGGCATTGTCAACTTCAACTTTTGCTTCAAAAACAAGAAACCTTGCAAAAGGTCCACAACTTTGGTATCTGATAAGAGCAAGCTTGGTGATCATTTCAAACAAGTTTTACATATTTTCTAAGGCTAGAAACACAATCTCATAGCCTCTCAAACACTCTTAAGCACAAAAATCCAACTTCTGCCCAAAGCAGGGCATTTTCTGCAAACACCAAGCCAAAACAAATTCCACTCGTGCATTTTGTACCAAACCACTTCAGACACATTGCATACATCCCATTCAAGCTACCCAAGTCCCTGTCCAGCCACTGTAACTCCATTTTCACACTTCACCATTTTCACTTTGAAGCTTTGCAGGTTGAGTTCTACAAATACATTCAGGCCATTTCAAAGCAAGCTAAGCATTGGGAAAGGTCAAGGGAACATCAAGCAAGCTCAAAAATCCTTCAGGCCTCATTTGAAGTTGCTGCATTGCCATATTCAAACTTGACTGAAACAGGTAATTTTCAAACTTCTATCTCCTTATTTAGGAATCATTAGGCTTAGGTTTGTGAAGCAAAAATGTAGCCCTTAATGTCCTTGAACTGTACATATGCATAGCTTGTATTTATATTAACTGAGCTAGGAGAATTTAGATGATGAACATGCTGAATTTTTTAGGTCAGAATTTGGGGGTAATGAAATTATCTCTGGTCTTTGAGAGTTAGATCAAGTTTTTTATATCATTAGAATCGTGTGATGATGAGCTATAACTTTCATGTTGCAATATTTTTTTTAAGCACGTATGCAGGAGTTACAAGTTTGAATAAGAAACGCGCGTTTTTTCTGTCTCAAGGACAGGGATGAAGGGACATTGGGCTGGGCCTGGCTTGCTTCTACTTTTGGCACCCCCATTCTGCTTGTTGCACCCCTTGGCCCATTTCTTTTATTTTATATATTTTCCATTTCTTTTTATATTTTATGACTTTTATTATTTTTTCTAAATATTAAAAATCACCAAAAATATTTTCTTAATTTTTCCATGTTTATTTTATTATTTTTAATATTTTTTGGGCATAAAAATAGTTTACTAATAATAATAAACTTATAAGTATAAGAGAGGATCTTTTATTGATTTGAGAAATCAGCCTGTGAAAAAGGCATTTACATTTTGGAGTAGCTAAATGCAAAATCAAAACAAACAAGTGTTTACAAATGGCAATGCAAAATACGAATATCCATCAAGTTCTGACTCTACTATAACTCTTATGACTTTAACACCTTCATCTTCCTACTTTTGACACAACCGTCTTGGATTGGATCTGAACCTCTGCCAGGTGACCGAAAGAGAGAAATAGGGAAATCATGTTGAGCGTAGTCATTTTCTTTAAGTCCCTAACTTTTTCCTGAATCTCCCTTTCGGGTTTTCGATTCACCAGGACACCCTCTTTTTGCCTAAGCTATCCTTTCAGGTTTTCAACTTAGCGGGTTTCTCTTATTTAATGCAAAGTATTTTTTAACTACGTTGGCATTTACATGAAGAGGGAAGTATTCTCCATCCATGGTTGCGAGCATCATCGCTCCACCAGAGAAAGCTTTTCTGACCACGAATTTTCCTTCATAAGTCGGAGCCCACTTGCCTTCGGGATCCCCTTGGGGAAGAATTATCCTCTTGAGCACAAGGTCACCTGGCTTGTAATACTGGGGCCGCGCCTTTTTGTCAAAAGCTTTCCCCATCCTTTACTGATATACTTGACTATGATACACAACTGTCAACCTCTTCTCATCGATAAGTTCTAACTGATCCAGCCAATTCTGCACCCATTCGCCTTCATCAATCTCAACATCCCTCGTGATTCTAAGAGAAGGAATTTCGACTTCTACAAGTAACACTGCATCCATGCCGTAGACCAAGGAAAATGGGGTTTCCCCAGTTGAAGTACGCACAATGATACGATAACCATATGGAGAAAAAGGCAGCATCTCATGCCAATCTTTATAGGTTACCACCATCTTCTGTACAATCTTCTTGATCTTCTTATTGGCTACTTTGATGTTGTCGTTTATCTTCGGCCGATACGAGGAAGAGTTATGATGCTTGATTTTGAAGGACTCACAAAGCTCCTTCATCATTTTGTTGTTCAAATTGGACCCATTATCGGTGATGATCTTCTCGGGAACTCCGTAACAACAGATAATACTATGCTTAATGAATTGAGTTACCACCTGCTTGGTGACATTAGCATAAGATGCGACTTCAACCCACTTATAGAAATAATCGATGGCAACCAGAATGAAACGGTGTCCGTTGGATGCAATCGGTTCAATCTTTCCAATCATATCAATTCCCCACATTGCGAACGGCCAAGGGGAAGTCAAGACATTCAGCAGTACAGGCGGCACATGTACCTTATCAGCATAGACTTGACATTCGTGGAAAATTCGCGCATGATTATAACAGTCAGCTTCCATGATGGACCAATAATAACCAGCTAGCAAAATCTTTTTAGCCATGGAATTCCTACTGGAGTGAGTCTCGAAATCACCCTCATGTATCTCTTCAATGATTATAGCTACTTCTCTCTTGTCAACGCATATGAGCAGTAAACCATCATGATACCTTTTACACAACACACCACCATTGAGAAAGAACTTGGCCCGAAATCTTCTCAAGAACTTCTTGTCTGTGATGGATGCCTCCACAGGGTACTCTTGTGTTTCAAGATATTTTTTGATATCATAAAACCAAGGTTTGTCATCTGATTCCAAATTGGCTTCAAAGCAAAAAGCTGGCTCATCCAACCTTCTGATTGTAATAGAAGGTGCTTCGTTAGCCCACTTAAATTTGAACATGGAAGAAAAAGTTGCCAATGCATCAGCTAAATTGTTCTCTTCTCTGGAGATGTGTTCAAATTTTATCTCTTCTAAATATGGGATCAACCTCATAACATTCTCATGATAGGGAATCATGTTCTTATGAAGAGTCTCCCAATCTCCATTAATCTTGCTGATAACAAGATTGGAATCCCCGTAAACTTTCAAATATTTGATCCGCAGGTCGATTACTGCTTCAATGCCTTAAATGCAAACTTCATATTCGGCTATATTGTTTGTACAATGAAAACAAATATGAGCCATGAAAGGAATGTGGAATCCTTTAGGGGAGGTGATAACAGCTCCGACGCTGTTGCCCATGGCATTGGAGGCACCGTCAAATACTAGCATCCAACGTCTTGGCTTGGTATATTACAATCCAGAATGTACACTATTTCCTCATCTGAAAAGTCAAACTTCATCAGTTTATAATCATCCATGGGCTGATGAGCAAGATGATCAACCAATATACTACCTTTGATCGTCTTTTACATAGTGTACTGGATACCATATTCAGTGAGTATCATCTGCCAACGGGCTACCCTTCCTGTAAGAGTCGGCTTCTCAAAAATGTACTTGATTGGATCCATTTTGGATATCAAGTAGGTGGTGTGAGTTAACATGTATTGCCTTAAGCGTCTGGCAGCCCAAGCAAGTGCACAACAAGTTTTTTCCATCAATGAGTACCTTGACTCGCACTCCGTAAACTTCTTGCTCATGTAATAAATGGCTTGCTCTTTCTTCCCTTTCTCGTCATGCTGACCAAGGACAAAACCCATAGAGTTTTCTAAACAGTTAAATACATGATTAATGGCTTTCCTTCCACCGACGGCATGAGTATCAGGGGTTCCTGCAGATACTCCTTTATTTTATCAAATGTCTTCTGATGATCTTCATTCCACCTTACCGTCTAACTTTTCTTTAACAACCTGAACAAAGGTTCAAATGTGGTTGTGAGATGAGAAATAAATCTAGAAATGTAGTTTAACCTCCCCAAGAAACCACTGACTTTTTTCTCTGTTTTTGGTTCGGGAATTTCTCGTATCGCCTTTACTTTGGAAGGGTCAACCTCGATGCCTTTTTCACTTACAATAAATCCCAATAACTTGCCGAATCTCACCGTGAATGTGCATTTAATTGGATTCAGCCTTAACAGAAATTGCCTTAGTATCTCGAACAATTTCTCTAGATGAACCAAATGCTCTTATTCCGTGTCAGACTTAGCAATCATATCATCCACATATACCTCAATATCCTCGTGAATCATATCATGAAAGAGGGTAACCATGGCATGCTGATACGTTTCCCCAGCATTTTTCAAACCAAACGGCATCACCTTATAGCAAAAGGGTCCCCAAGGCGAGATAAATATTGTCTTCTCCATATCCTCCAGAGCCATTTTAATTTAATTCTAACCCGAAAATCCATCCATGAAGGAAAACACTTTATAGTGAGCAGTATTATCGACCAATGCATCAATATGAGGAAGAGGAAAATCATCCTTAGGGCTAGCTCTGTTTAAATCCCTATAATCCATGCACATCTGGACCTTTCCGTCTTTCTTAGGCACATGCACAATATTTGCAATCCATGGCTGATAATTGATGACTTTTAAGAAATTCGCATCCAATTGTTTTTGAACTTCTTCTTTAATCTTCTTGGACATCTCAGGATAAGTTCTTCGAAGCTTTTGCTTGACAGGGGAGAAACCTTCTTTGAGCGGTAGTCGATGCACCACAATATTTGTATCCAAACCTAGCATGTCTTCATAAGACCAAGCAGAGATATCAGAATATTCTCGGAGTAGCTCAATTAATCTGACTTTCATACTTTCCTCGAGATCTGCCCCTATCTTGACCTCTCTTCTTACCTCTTTGTGCCAATATTCACCACCTCAATTAACTCTCAATTCAGATGGATAACTTTCTCTTGTTTTAACAATCTTGCTAATTCTTCGGGAAGATCACAATCCTCACATGACTCTTCTTCAGCTCGATATATCGGATTGTCAAAGTCATAGTGAGCGATAGCAGAGTCGTCATCAATATAATCTATGGTGGCAGTGCATCTGCATAAACGGTATTTTGGTGTTTTAGTGACGGTGTGTGAAAAGAGAAACATTTCCATTTAAAAGAAAATAATAAAATAAAAAGAAAAGAATGGAACAAGATTTTTGAATGCAAAAACATCCTTTATTCATGACAAACTTTTGAAAATAAACATGGTGGCCCTACACAAATGATCCACTACGCCTTGGGCAGAGCATAGGAATTATGATATGATAATAAAAGCAAACAAGAAAATTACTCCTCAACGCTTGAAACTTGGATAACATCCACAGAAGTCAAATTTTTAAGTGCTTGGCCTGGAATGCTTGGACGGATCAAATCTTCAATATTGTATCCATCAGCCATATCGTCACCAATTGCATTGGTGCACCCTTCTTGAGTAGCATTAGGACGGGGGAATCTCACATGAGTAGATAAACCAGAAGCTCTGGAAGTTGCATTTTACTGACCTGGGATGTAACCAAGACCGAATTTGTTGAATTTTAGGATAACATCCAACACTCTACCCAAACCTTCAGGGTTGCCATTCTCTACCACCACTCTAGCATCCCTGAGAGAAGACATAACAGTTTTTGGCTTCTTTTTCTATTCTGGGGGAGGAAAATTAACCGCATCAACTGTTTCAAATGCCTGCAAAGGAGTCTCATGTATTTCACCTTCAAATTCAACATAGCGGAATGATGTCAAATGACTCACAATATACTCTTCCTCGCCGCATACAGTTATCACTTTTCCCTTTGTAGGATACTTTAGCTTCTGGTGAAGAGTAGAGGTGACTGCCCCTGCCTTGTGAATCCACAGCCGCACCAACAAACAACAATACGCTGGTTGTATGTCCATCATAAAGAAAGTAGCATTAAAAGTGAGAGGACCCACCTTGATAGGTAATTCCACCTCCCCAAATACTGCTCTTCGAGACCCATCAAAGGCTTTTACCATCAAAACGCTAGGATGTAACTCCATGCCAGAATAATCAATTTTCATTAATGCTGACTTAGATAGTACATTCAAAGACGACCCTGTATCCACCAAAACTCGAGATAGAGTAGTGCCCCTTCACTCCATAGAAATATGTAACGCTTTGTTATGATCTCTCCCTTCTGGGGGAAGATCAAAATCTGTGAAGCCGAAATCGTTCCCAGCAGATATGTTAGAAAAAACATTCTTGAACTGGTTGATTGTTATCTCGTGTAGCACAAATGCATTCTTTAACAACTTCATCAAAGAATTTCTATTAGGTTCTGAATAAATCAACAAAGACAGGATAAACATCTTAGAAGGGGTGTGACTTAACTGGTCAATTATGCTATAATCACTCTTCCTGATAATTCGCATCAACTCCTCAACTTCATCAAGAAGTGAAGAAGCTTCTGGTACTAGAATTGGTTGAGTCAGATTGGCTGGTGTAACCCTTAGATTGCCAATCATCATCTGTTGTTTTCCTTTTTCTCTTGTAGAGGCACCCGCTGAATCTTGTACATTGGAAGGGCCAAACACTCACCCGCTTCTAGTCATTCGACCCACCTCAGAGAAATTATGAACATCCCCTTCATTGTCTTCAGTAAATTCTTCCTCAGAAGGACGAGGATTTATCTCTTGCTTCACCCCATGATAATAAACATCAGCACCATAATGCCATGGGATGGCCTTCTCACTAGTATACAACATGGGACCAGGTACCGTCATCATCAAAGGAGGCGCCCTATATAGGGTAGGAATGCGCACAGGGGTGTAAGGAATAGATACCACAATAACATCTTCTTCGGTAACCTTTCGGATTTTTGTTTTTCTATCAAACTGTAGGGAACCTTCATTCATCATGAACTATATGCCGGCCTTCAAATCGTCACAGCCTTCTGGATGTTCTTTACACTTGGCACAGTCTGAAGCACATCCCGGGAAAATAGAATTGTCAAGCAAATACCTTTTAACGCACAACAACAGAGTAGTCACCTGTTCTACATTCATAACTAAATTCAGCATTTTCCGTCATCATCAATCATATTAACAACACCTCCTCCATTCTAGGCATTGGGTTCTGGACTACATTCGATCCAGTCACCGGAGTAAACTCAATTTCCTTGGCATCCAATAAATCTTGTACTTTGCATTTTAATGCAAAACAATTGTCAATAGAATGACCAACTCCTCCATAATGGAATTCACATCTTGTATTAGCATCATAATTATGAGGTAGTCTTCCGGTGGATGGCGGTATATTTCTCAAACTGATCAATTTCAAATCGAGAAAATGGTGGATGCTTCGGTGAGAGATATTGGCAAGGGATCAAATTTTCTCGGCTGTCTCTGTTGTTGATTATTATACTTACGGGGAGCATCTTGCTATCTTTGTTGTTGAGGTGCCGAATTCTGTCTCTGCTGCGGATGAGCATTAACAGGAATAGAAACAACATTGATTTGTTGGTGTTAACGATCCTATCTTCTTCCTCCAAGAGAGTAAACCACACTTGTTGCCTTTCCTTTTCATAGGGTAAGTATGAATGGTCTCTTACCACTCCATGATTAGCCGCTAGAACCTCCAATTTGAATTTTCCATAATTTCAGACCCACCTCAATTCTTTCACCAGTCATAACCAAGTCCATAAATCCTGTTGAAGCACTTCCTATCTTGTGCTCATAAAACGACCCTTGCAAGCTACTCATGAACATATCAATGAGTTCGCTCTCCATGAGTGGAGGTTGAACCCTTGCATCCAGCTCACACCACTTTTGAGCATAGTCCTTGAAGGATTCTTTTAGTCCTTGTGACAAATTCTATAACTGAGTGCGATTAGGCACCATATCCATATTGTACTGATAATGTTTGACAAAAGCCCGAGCAAGATCGTTCCAGCAGCGAATATGGGTTTTCTCCAACTTCATGTACCACTCCAGGGATTCCCCAGATAGTCTATCCTGGAAGAAATGAATCAAGAGCCCCTGATCTTTGGTATGCACCGATATATTTCAGAAATAAGCAGTTCCAAGAGTAACGGGACATGACGAACCGTTGTACTTTTCAAACACAAGTGGTTTGAACTTTGGAGGAACTTTCACCCCAGATACTAACCCAAGATCATTAGCATCCATACCAAGGACTCCTTTCCCTTCCACAACTTTCAATCGTTCTTCCAACAGCCGGTACCTTCTATCCTCAACCTGAACCTCCGACTCAGAACGCCGAACATAAAGTTGATCTTCATCCTGATCATAGTCATAATCTTGCTCCTGATAGTTCCTTACACAACCCTAATTATCTATTATGTTCCCCACAAGACGAGGTCCTGGAGACGGGGAAAATTGCCCCATGTTGCGCCTAAAAGGATTGCCAAGTGACCCATGAAAATTCCCGATGGGGTGATCTTGTAAATCCCCCAGTCCTACAAAAATATCCTGATAGAGCCCTTGATTCCCACCATCCACTGGATAGCGGCGTTGATTGTTGACAATGGCAACCAATTCCTCCTGTCTACGATTCACATTGGTGATAACCTCCATGAACTGGGTCATTTTAGTAGCCATTTGGGCTCTCATTTCAGTGAGTTCATCTTGGACTTGTTCCATCTGCCTTGGCAAATTGTTTCTTGTGGAATACTAGTGAGTAGTCGTCTTGAATTCTGAATAAGAAAAGCAGAATAATAAGAAAACCGTCTTGAGATAACCTGTCATGTTATGAGATGCATGATATGTATCATATGCTTATCATTTCCAGGTATTCAAGAGTCCTTTTAACCATCAATCATGGCGTGCAACCAGATAAATGTTCAATCAATGAAAAAGGAATAACGACAAAACAATATTCCATTCATTCATAAGAAAAAGATGATGTTTAAGTGATTCCATATAGCTAAGAGTGTGACACAAAACAACAAAACACGTGCTTCAAAGTAGACATAACAACAACTGAGTATAAAAAATGGTCCCCTCCAACAATCCTGGGGGTGACCAATACATCAAAGGTAAATAGTAAGACTATATCTCCGGAATAAGGCATGCTTCAAGGTGTTGGCAATATTCTTCAAGTCTAGCTTTTTCCTTCAAAAGTTATGATGAAAGTACTTTACTTTCTTGGAACTGATCCTCCACAGCACGTCTTTGGGCTACCTCCTTCTCAATCTAAGCATCCTTATCTTTGAGTTGTTTCTCCAGATTTTGAATCTTCTTGTATCTACTCTCAGATGCATGAAGTTTTTGACACTCCCACTGCTTCTTACTCAACTCTTCTTCCATCTCAGCATGAGACCTCTTCCTAAACCTCGTTATGTCAGAAGTTTCTCCTTGATCTTCCTTGAGTTTGCGAGCTAATTCAGCCCTCTCTTGATCTACCCAATATAATTTCATCCCTGCCTCACGATCTTTGGCACGAAGTTGAATGTTCTCGACATGAAATTGGGTGAAAATCTCGGTAGGCACAGTGTCACTCAAAACAACAGGAGGTTGCTCACATAAAGGAGTCGATCTTGCAAATGGTAACCGTAGAGTCTTAACCCTGTCTTTAATCCATTCCAAGTAAGGAATCCTAGCAATAGGAACCTTCTTGCTCTAAGTAGTCCTATCCTTCTTGTGAATTCTCTTCCAAGCATTCATCATTCTTTTTAACATCCCAGGATTACTTCCTCTAACAAAATATATTGATTCGGTCACTTCTTCATCTTTTGGTGGTCCATCCATTGCATATCCCAACTGTCGATAGGCAAGCACATGGTTATAGTTGATACACCCCTTAGTTCCCATGAGGGGAATATTAGGGAAATCTCCGCAGCTAGTGATGATACTTTGTACCTCTCCCATGACATAATTCCACCAGATATCAAATGAAGTGAGGTTGACATGCCTTGGCGACCATTGAAGAGAATGCCTCGTGTCCATGAAAGGGCCACCTACTGGTAGATGCAACTTAAATCACTGATACAACATTGAGTGACACAAGCTAACGTTACCTCTGTTTCCATGTCTGAAGTGAATAGTGTAAAGGGTATCTGCCAAAAGTGACGGTACCGGGTTCTTATTTCTAAAAACATAAATTTCCACCAAATCCACAAAATTTCTTTTATGTGGAAAGAGAATGATACCATATATCATGAGAGCAAACAAAATGCTAAAGTCACTCCAATTCCCTTTCTTTGCCCTGTCTTTAGCTTTCTTTACTAAGAAATCCAAATAAAACCCCGTAGGATCTTTACTTGATTTCCAATTGTCTTTCACCTCTTTCCAACTCAAATGAAGGGTTTCAGTAATAACTTCAAACTTCAACTTTTTCGTCACTTGGGCAAAAGGTGCTTCATTGGACAACTTGATATTAAGAAGATATGAGTATTCTTCTAGCGTGGGAATCAATTGATATTCTTGAAAAGTAAAACACCGTAATTCCTTGTCATAGAACTGGAATAGAGTGATCAAAGCCATTGGGTCAATTGAAGTATTGAGGATCAATAAAAAATTTCCATAGTCCCTGTTAAAATTTTTCAGAATATCACCCTTCAGATAAGAACTCAACCTCTTCAGCTCAGACACATCAATAGTAGGAATCCGGTAAGCCAATGTATGCCTAGTGGGTTCTTTGATATCAACGGAATCAAACTCATATCTCGGGAGGTCGGCCATTTCTGATGGAAAGAAGACTTTTGAATATCCTTGGAAAATGACATGCACATGCTAGTTATTTTTTATACATCATTTTTTTAAATAAATATGCTATGATGTGACATGACAGGATCAAAGTTTCCACACTGGATATGGCTGGAGCATTATATAGAATCACACGACTCCAGATCACATAGCTTCATAACTACCAAGGGAACCCGAGTCACCATCAAAACACAAAGTCACCAACAGTACATGTACCTGTAAGAAAAGTTTTCCCGCCCCACTCACTGGTGGAAACTAGGTCGTGGTAAGGTCAAAGGCCAAATCAAAGTACAAGAGCTCATCTGTTGGTATTATCATACGATAACACCTATTCGAACTTCCTCTAAAATCATGGGTCTCATGGTCGGGTCTACAAGACATACGCCTCATAGCCGCCATGGCCACTCCATTCCTAGTTCCTATGGAATTCACTCATAGCCTCGTAGACTGGGTATGAGGCCTTTTACCTCATGGAACAACCCACCCACCAAGAAAACCAGAATCTAAACAGTCAAGACAAATCCAGTATGCAAAAAATAAAGCACACATAGGATGCAATGCAAACAGATAAAAATGCAAAGCGGTAAAATAAACACCCAAAAAGAAAACAAAAAAGAGCTAGGATAGACTCTGGGATAGACCAATAATTGGTCTGTTATATCCCCAGTGAAGTCGCCAGCTGAAACAACCGGCCGAACCGTCATCCGATATATGAAATATCAATGAAGTCGCCATGAAACATCTTTTATCCCGCCGAGAGGGGAAGGTAAACATCGATAAAACCTGAAGAGGTAGAAATCACAGTCTTGCGACTGAGAGATCGGGTAAGGGAGTCTGTTACGCGAGGGGAATGTATTAACACCCCACACGCCCGTAGTACTCTATGGTATCCACTCTTGTTGTCTAATCTAATGGGTGTGTAAAAATCTATATCTAAATTGTACAGGGAATGCATGCAAAAGAAAGGAGAAAAGAATGTAGGGAAAATAAAAGTTGTGCTCGCTCGGGCCCTACCCCAATGCCTATGTATCCCTTTTAAGGAATCAGAGCAGCCGTAGTTCGGCTCATATATTTTGGCTGGTTTATGTTTTTTAGTTAAGAAGATAAAAGAAACAATCAAGATGGCAAAACATCAGATAGAACAATAAAAATGTCAACAATGATGATAAAATAGCAAGAAGGGATGACAAGACATCACATGGTAACACAATAATCAGATAAGGCGATAAAATGCCAACATGATAGCAAAATATCAGACAAGATGATGAAACATTACACCTAACAATGATATTGAAAATCAAAGTTGGATAACAAACATGTGCGATGGAGAAACACCGGCTAAAAGAATGTGCGATGGTGAAACATCGTCTAAGAGGTAGGAAGATAACATGGAAAAGATGGCGAAACATCAATAAACCAGAGAACAAAATATCACACCTACCAATGATATTGAGAATCAAAGTAGGATAACAAACATGTGCGATGGCAAAACATCGGCTCCAAACAAATATGCGATGGAGAAGCATTGGCGAAAAGATAATAGGGTATCATGGCAAAGATGGAGAAACATCAATAAACCAAATGATAAAACATCACACCTATAATGATATTAAGAATCAAAGTAGGATAACAAACATGTGCAATGGTAAAACATCGACTTCAAACAAATATGCGATGGCGAAACATCGGCTAAAAGATGATAACATGTCATGGTAAGGATCGCAAAACATCAATCTGGAAAAGTTCAAAATAAAACAGGAAGGAGCACAAGCAATTAAAATTGGTTTGTATTTTTTACCTTGAAGAAGGATTTAATTTTATTAGATATGTTTTATGATTTTCCAAGAAAAGGTTTTAGTTTTAAGATGCAATATGCAAAGGAAAGGAAAAATAACTAAGGGAGAATAGCCTAGCGATATCCCTAATGTTATCATATATTGGTTGACCATAAGGTTAAGGATGAAAGAGGGAAGTTTCTACCTTAAGTTAACATGCATGGATACCTATCCTAATTTCTAGCTCGAGAACTAAACTTACACAAGCGATCCTAAGGGAGTATCCACTGAGAGCGAAGTCGTGATCACAATTTCTAAATTGAGTGACTCATCGATCAACAACTGAGGAAAGCAATAAAATCATATAGGGAACATGCACTGAGAGCGAAGTCGTGATCTCAATTTCTAAATTGAGTGACTCATCGATCAACAACTGAGGAAAGCAATAAAATCCTATAGGGAACATGTATTGAGAGCGAAGTCGTGATCTCAATTTCTAAATTAAGTGACTCATCGATCAACAACTGAGGAAATAAACACAAACACAACACATAAAGAAAACAAAGTACAAAATTCCTGCTACAGGCTTTAAATAAAAACAGAGGGCCTTCTGACATATATCAGCAACTGAGGTCTTATCCTGCAATAGAAAGCAACAAAAAGCATAAACAGTAAAAAGACAATAGTGCAATACCAAACGGATAACTATCCGTAGAAACTGAGCAAGAGGAAAATAAACCCATAGAACTTCAAGTAAGCTGGCATCAGTAAATAAATCGAGTAAGAAATCACGCCATCAAATATAAGCACCAAGGCTTTCAAATATGAACATATCCCACATGTGATGCATGGCAATCACAATCACACACACACACACACACACACACACACACACACACACACACACACACACACACACACACACACATATATATATATATATATATATATATATATATATATATATATATATATATATATATATATATATATATATATATATATATATATATATATATATATATATATCCTGCAAGGACCATTAAATATACAAAGCACAAGGATGGTGCAAGCACAGTCAATTATGTCCCACAAATAAAGTGGAACACCACAACATCAAGTCAAAAGTGGAAAGCTTTTTCAGAGTACCTCGCACATTTAACAGACAAATTAGTGATCTCAAAGAGAAGTAATGAATCAAATAAGGGATGGATGATGATATAACAAGGCAATGGAAAAGCATGATAATAGATATTAAATCATTAGGTATGAGAAACATCAAATAGTCATAGGCAACAATTAGGTCAAAGCTAAAAGATTGTTGCTCCTTTTTATCACCATGTTGAATTGACAAGTAAATATCAATCAAGGATCAAAGGAGCTAGAGAAGAATACAATCAAAAGACTTTAGAAGTCAGTAGAAAATATTTCACATCCAAATTCATTCACTTCATCATGGTTCACAAGCATAACAAAAGAGGGGCACCATAAAAATGTATCACAAAGCTTGGATCACAAGTTAGCAAGGAAAAGAATTCAAGCAAAGACAAAGTTAGAAGACTCAAACCTAACCAAAAGAAAAATGAAATCAAGATCCTAACATGCCATGAGAATGTGATCAAGAGTTTAAAATGTGGATTCTAATATATGTTGCACATGTGCATTTAATATACCTCAAAGATTCAAAAGGAAAGAAGAAGAGAACATCAAATTCATATATGGATGAAAATGGTTCAAGCATTAAAGGTTAAATGATCTCAAGTCTTCATGATACTATCCTTGATGTATAATTCCTCAACATGTCATCATTGGTCATTTTATGACCTCAAGGAAACAATTCAAAACTCAAAGTAAAAACAAGAAGTGAATCATTATTTAGGAGTCATGTGTAAAAAAAAAGGGGATCATCAACCAATTATGGGAAATCAAGAAGATTGACTTGAATTAGTGTGAGGAAACAGGAGCAACATGACCACTAAATGCCAAATTATAGGCCTCACACAAGTTCATTGGTCATCAAACAAATTGCAACAAGATATGCAACATTAATTGGGTACTTTCAATTTGAGAATTCATCAAAAATAGAAAGGGACTTCAATAATTCAAACCAAAATTTCCATGACATCCTTGAAATATGTAGAAGTCATAAAGAAAGTCTCAAGTTCATGTATAGATGAGGAGGGGGTCAAACAAGCTTCAAACATCAAAACTAGTTGACCAACATGTCAAACTAGACAAGTTTTCAAAATGATTTGAGGAAGAATATCAAACCAAGTCAATTAATTCAAGAAAAATCATTTTGAAATTCTCAATCCATCTATGAACTTCAGACAAGAGCTAAATTCAATTTAATACTCAAGGTAAGTTGATTTTGAAATGGAAGCTTGCTAAATAAGCAACAAAACCCTAAACATTTGGAAATTAATCTTAACAAGTGATTAATTAAGATCAAAGATCAAACAATTCAAACCAAAGATACATCAAACATGAGGAAACTCAAAAGGTTAGGGGAACCATTTTTTTACATTTTAAAACCAAGAGGAAATTCAAAATTTAGCAATTTTTGAATTGATTAAATGATTAAGCAACTATTTAATCAACAAAATGGAATCATGATCAAAACACAAAGCACATGCCAAACAAAATTGTTTTATGATTCCCCTGATCCAAACAAGCTTTCATGAATTTTCCCATAATTTTTTCATCAAAAATGTCAAAAATAAAAATCAAATATCAACAAACAATTAATTAGTCTTACAAATTTTGAAAATCAATCAAAATATTTTTAAAATTTCCAAGAAAATTACACAAATTCAGAAATATTATTTTTAAGTTTTATGAATTTTTTTAGAATTTTTAGATTAAGGAAAATATGAAAAGAAAAATTTTGAAACAAAAATAAACCAAATAAAATTCTCAAATTAATTTTCTGATAAAAAATGAGAAAAATACGAAAAAATATCAGAATCAATTTTCAAGTAAGTTTAGGAGTCTAAAACATTTTTTGTGGAATTTTCCTATATTAAGAGCAATGTTAAAATAATTGACAAAAACATAAGAATCAATTTAATCCTATTAATTAATTAATCAACTAAAAGAAAGAAAATTCTAAAATAAAATTCATAATCCTAAAATGGACTAATCAAAGTGTCCAAAATATTTTTTATATAATATTTGTACAAAGGAAAGGTATGAAACAAACATTAACAAAAAAAGTTATGCAAAAATCAATTAAACAAAATTAATTAATGCACGAATTTTTTCACCAATCAAACGATTTTTAAAAATTCCAGAAAAAATACGAAAAATACTAGAAATTAATATTAGCCTATGGTAAATTTTTTGAATTTTTAAAGGTGTTTTGATCAGAAAATAAAATCAGAAGAAATCAATTAAAATCAAATAATATGAAATGCATTAAGAATTCAAATAAACCAATCAGAGCGCGCCACCTCACTTCGTCTTCAACCTCCAGCATATCAAAATGTGTTCAACAAAACAAGCCACGAGCCTATATTCAGATCCATCATATGCGCTCATTTCTCAACCAAAATCCATGAATCAAAATGCAATTTAAAGCTGGAATTATCATCTATCTCATGATGTTCATAGAGTTCTCAATGATTCAGAGATCTAAAAGAATCACGCAAGTAAAGTTTCTGAAAACATGGAATATACAAGTTGCAGAAAAATCACATAGCACGTATTAAGCTCCAATCAAGAAAACCAAATACCTCAGACCTATAGTTTGGCCAGCTAGAACATCATAAACATGAATTGATTCATCAAATCAAGTTAAAAGAGACAAATCGAAGTTTGACAAAATCACCTCAATATGGAAACTGATATCACTATTCCCTGGTTACAGATATGAATAAACCCTACAACCTTGATCTACACCCTTCCTTAAAGTTTTCTCCACCAAGAATTTGAAGAATGCACGGTTGAATCTCCAGAATTTGCAGAAACTTCAGAGAAGAGCAGAAAACTTCAGATCTGAATTTCATTTAGTGATTAGCGCGTCCCTTGAAAATGAGACTTAGAGGGCATTATATAGAGCAATTATAGAAGGTTAGAAGAGGAAATTGTTCCTCAAAGTTGTTAGAGGGCCTGATTGGAAAATTTAACCAAAAAATGAGTGCATATGGGCCTCATCAATTTGCCTGTGTGTTCTATCCTTTTCTTTGCATTTCATGAGCCAAATGACCTCGGAAACAAAACCTCAAAGTTCCAGGTCATGATTATTTAAAATATGAGAGTATGGATGAATTTGCCAAATCGAGCATGTTTGTCATTTTTCAATCAAACAAGTATAATACCATATGAGGAACAAAATGGTGAGTGTAATGGGCCTCAGCATGTCACAAATTGGTCATGGGCTTGATTAGAAACAAAAGGAATGGCTAAAACTCGAGTTCTCAATAAATTGCATTTTGCTTGCTTGGTCAAAATTCAATAAAATGCCTCAAAATTTCAAAGCTCATAACTTGCTCATATTTTTTAATTTTGACACAAATGAGCACTCTTTGGAAAGGTCTTGTAATGCTCTTCAACCCTGTGGAAATTGGCCTCACATTTGATTCCATTGAATCCTTCAAAATATGGTATGAAAATAAAATTTTTTGAGAAATGACCCATAATTTTGTGACTTCCAAGCTTCATAACTTACCACCATTTCATGCATTGTTCTCAAACATGGAATCATGTGAAAGAGATATCTCTTATCTTTCCAAGCATACTTCATTTGCATTTTTTTTATCAAAGATGAATTAAATATGAATTTTCAAAGTTTGATACTCATTTTCCAAATTTATAAACTTTTAGGATTTCTTCATGAACAAGTTTCAATCCAAACTTCAATCTTCTTGATCCAATGATCAAAATGGACTTCAAAAATGAAAATTACACCCTTGAATTGATGGTTGACCAAAAGTTCACTTGGTTAACTTTGACTGATTCTGGCCAAAATGACCATTTTTCCCCTTTGAATCAATTGATCCACTTCTCTTTAAAATTGATGATCAAAAGTTCAAACATATGATCTTCCAAATATATAGAGGCCATGTACAAGGTTTTATCTAAAAATTCTCAAAAAACCTGATGAAATCCCAAACCCTAATTTTGGTCAACACCTTAGGAGAATGATGAATCATCTTCAAAACTTCAAATCCTCTGGATATCTTGGCCAATTTATTGTACAAAGATATTTCAAATGTCAATGAGGTGTTGTAGCTTCAAAATCAATACTTGCACATTCATCAATAGCCTTGATCAACCAAAACCCTAATTTTGAATGATGAATCAAAAGGATGTGATCCTCCTTATAATCAACACAATCTTCAATCTTCTGATGATCTAATGAGATGGATAAGATATCTTGATATATGTGATACCTTTGAACTGGAAAGATCCAGAGGTTTAGATGATAAGGATCTACTTGAGCAACTTGTCAACACAATCAATCTTTAAAAGCTTGAGGAAGACTTGATAACCAAAATACTTGGATCTCGTCATAATGTATGAATGCAACGCAATATGATGTTTATGATGAAACATAAGCCAAAATCAAGAGGGTAAATTTTGGGGTGCAACAGGTGCATCAGAAGAGTTGTTTGAGTGAAGGGACTAAGGTTTTCAGTGAAGGATGCTAAGACGCTTATTTATTAAAGGGGTTTATTTTCTTGGAAGAAACAACACTCTGGAGAAATCACGTGGTTATCCATAGGAGGAACATAAGGAACATTTCACCCTCTTTTTGGATGAAGATATGAGGAGCTTTTCTTCATGGTGATTGGAAGGAATTCGATGGTGAATTCTATTTAAGTGGGGGGGGGAGAATGTAACACCCCGTGTTTCCTAAACATGAGAATAAAGGGGAAAGGAAATAAAATGATATCTAATGAGAAGATAATAAAGATCATAAGAACTGGTTAGAAATTGAATAAATAGAAAATTAGTAGATAATTCATAGTTAAAGGGAAGTTTGGTAATTCCACTTTAATGAAAATGGACTTTAGGACTTTTTTGGTAGAGAAACATTTTATGTCATTTACAAAAAAAAAAACAGAACTTAAAGAGAGGAGCAGAGAACACAATTTCTTGAAGAAAGAAAGAAGGAAAAACTCAAATCAACCTTCCTCCTCCAACCACCATGGATGCATGTTAAAGTTTTGTTGGAACCTTGAAGCAGCAAGATAGTCTTAATTCATCACCACCACCATCATCATCATCATCATCATCATCATCATCATCTTCAATTCATCTCCATCACCCACTCAAGAGAAGTTAGGGTTTGAAGATCAAGAATTGTGGCTGAGTGTTCAAAGAGATTTTGGAAGTGTGCAAATTTGGATTCCTTGACCAACCTCCACTAAACAGGTGATAAATTTCTCTCTAAAACTTGTATAGACGCGATTCTTTATTTTATGGAATTTACACAAAATTACCTTCAGTTTGGACATTAATTTTATCTTCGCGGAATCTTTCATGAGGTTTGAATGTGTGTTTAAAGATGGAGTTCGGATGCATAATTATGTAGAAAATCTAGATATGGGATTTGGATATTTCTCCGGCATACGAGCTCGGGAAGCGGATTCAGAACGTCATACCAAGTGAGTTCTATAGATAGGAATTTGGGTAGGAAATTGGGAACTTGCATGATCATGAGTTAGATTGAGATAACTATGTTGCATGCTTGGTTAAATGCTGAAAATGTGATTTCCATAGTTAAAACTTAGGTTTTGAGGTTTTTCCATTTTGGGGATAAGGGTTTTGAGAAATATGTCATTATTTCGTCTCTAATTCATAAATGTTGCCCTCAATCAGTAATAGATTATGCCTGCAATATTGATAATGATCTATAGCCTGAGTATTATTGATTGCATGTGGAAAATGAGGTGCTTGGTGGAAAAATTTGTTTCTGGTATTTTTCTGTGTTCAAGGAAAGTTATAAAGTTTTTAGGGAAAGTTACAAAGTTTTCAGGGTAAGTTACAAAGTTTTCAGGGAAAGTTACAAAGTTTTCAGGGAAAGTTACAAAGATTTCAGGGTAAGTTACATAGTTTTCAAGGAGAGTTACAAAGTTATCTAATAAGTTACATGGTTGGAGATTTAGTTCCGTGAATCTGTCTTAGACACGGTCGGAAGCATTAGAAACCTAATGGAGTGAATTGTAACATAGAGATATATCTCTATGAGTTATTATACTATTGATTTCCATTGAGTCCGATTAACCCCACCCTAGGATAATTGGGCTAATAGTTACTATATGATGTGATAGTTTCCATGTTGTGTTTCTGTTCATTCTGGTTGAACGTTTGAATGTGATTATGATGTATGCTTGAATCGGAGTAGGCCTGAGCTACTAGGTGGTAAATCATGTTATAATTATGGACTGGGTCCAATGACTACCATTGCGATGTGCTTGTGGGGGTCTTAAAGGGCGTTTCCCACTTGACATTAACACATCGATGTTATCGGTAGGTTGTACACACATGAGTTACCATTGTGATATGCTTATGAGGGTCTAAAAGGGCGTTTCCCACTTGACATTAACATACCGTCATGATTAGTATGGTGGAGTTGTGATACCATATAGGCAATATCACTACGGACTCACCTCTAGGGATGCCATGTAGGAAAATATCACTAGGATTTCGTCCGGTGGGCTTGTGCAGTCATGTAGGCGTCTTTGCACTTGAGTTCCAAATTATGTTCTATTGTGTTCACACATGCATAAAGATGATTGACGAGGTCATGATGCCACTTAGGAAATATCACTTTGTTAACTCATCACATATAGGATTGTGTAGTTAAGTAGGCGTCAATCACTTTTGACTCATGATTCATCGTGCAATGTGTTTGTGCATGTCTCTTGATGCTAGGCACTCGCGACTCATCGAAGGTGTGATTGTGTGGCCTATGTAGACAGGAAAATACTACTTCTAGATTACTCGTACACATGTACGGTCTGCATACTTGGTTTTTTTTTTCTTCTGTTTTATGTGCTTGGTGATTTCTCATTGGATAGTCAAGGGACTCCCAATGGTGATGTATGTGTTGTTGTGTATTCTTGTACCTGACAGTAAGGAAAAGCCAGTTGAATGGTGGATCTGTTTTGTTGCATGAACCATGTAGAACCGAGTGGACCCTTAAAATAGGGGGATTCACTGAGATTTAGTAATCTCGCCCTAATCCAATCTTATTCTTTTCACGTAGTTCGAGGCAGGACAAAGGCAAAGGTAGGATGACCTAGCTTGTTTGAAGACGTTTTCTGGCTATATTTTATTGTCTTTTGGAGCCTTCAGCTTATGTACTCATTGGATTATGTATTAATATATTCGGACATGTATCTTTTGGCCATGATACATTCGGCTTTTGTATTTTATACTGATAATGATCCTATTTTGCTGCTTATGTATGACGTTCATATACCATTATATAATACCATATGCATATTATTCTCGACATTTATGTATGGGATATTACAATTTAATGTATTGTTGATAAAATAATTATTTATTTTGATTCATTTGTTAATATTTAAACTTAAAACTATAAATTCATAAATTTTCACCCTAAATTTTACATATATGATAAGAGTGTGTTTGTAGAAAATATGGCAAAGAATGTTAGGGAAGGTGAAGATAATGGAAAGGATTGTTTGTTGGAAAAAGGAGTTTGTGCTAGACTTTATTTCATTGTTGAATAGAGATACTGTGTATAAATGTTTGGCTCACAAGTGAGCTTATAATGTTTGGCTCACAAGTGAGCTTATAGATTTGTACAAAGAGAATAATATCATGCTATGATGTATATTTTGATGATAAAAGATTTGGATTAAGAGGTGTTTTTTATTTTCCAACTTCATTTGTGTTATTGAAGATGTTTTTTGTTAAATTATGTTTGTGTTTTTGTTGAGGTATGTTGTTGTTTTATTTAGATAAGTTATTGTATTTTATTGAAAAATGTTGTTGTTGTTTTATTTAAGATGTTTTGTTGACTTATTTTGATATTTTTGTTGAGGTGTGTTGTTGATTTGTTAAGGTTAGTCGATTTTTTTTATTGATAAATTTTGTTGTTTGTGTTATTGTAAGATGTGTTTGCATAATAATACCAGCACACAATAACACAAACAAAAGGAGGCATAATTAGTGTGATATACTTACATTAAGCTCCAAAATATGGCACTTTCGAGGCATGGAATTTTTAAACTGAATATCATTTGTGGTCTTATTATTTTCGTCATCCTCAAGATACAAACCACTGCCCTTCAAATTTATATCCATTTTCTTGTTCATCCATTCACTTTTTTTTGAAGTTCCAAATATTGATCTTGAACTAATTATACAAAGTCCCCAAAATGCATTTCATTTTCTACACTCTGCAGTGTAAATTTTACACTAGTTCCATTCGGCAACAAAATTTTGAACCTGAACTCTCTTTGTATTCCAATATCATCATCATCGTCATCCCTTATCACCAGTTTCCTTTTTAGGGTTGGTAACAACCAATTCCCTTTCCATGCCTCTACACTATAAAACTGAAACAACAACAACATAATTTTAATATTATTTCTGTTTCAAACAAATCAAATAAACAAATAAATATTAAAATAAAATGTACATATATGAACATAGTAATTAAAAGGGATTTCAAAATAGGGATTTTTTTTCAAAATCAAACACCTATAAGTATAAACTTAGTTAACAAATTCTGAAAGGCACGTGGATTTAAGCATATGATATGAATGTAACGGTGATTAATTTGAAGAAGAAGACAACAAACAAGTATGATTTGAGTAAACTCTTGATGTTCAGAATAGGACAAGGAAAGAAAATGAAATAAGAAATGAAAGTTTTTACTTATATTAATACACTTGATAAAGTGATTCTGAAACGTTGTGTTTCTGCGATTAGGAGCTATGGAAGAAGGTTTTAGGCATGGAAGAGAAACATTTTTCAAGCTGATATTCTTGTGAGTAAATAGTAAAAATAGTGTGATCCAATATGGCAAATGAAAAAGGTGTATAATATTAAAAATAGAGCTGGAGTAAAAAAGTAACATGTGACTAAGTTGTTTTATATAAATGAAAGTTTTGTAGTTTACTTGATACTATGCACTCGGTAGAACTGGTTATGCTTGAGAAGATAGATAGATGCCCAAAAAAATTCACCATTTGGCTCAAACGAAATGAATGAAGAAGCTTTCTGATAGTTTGAAAAGTAAGTTGTGTTTTTTTTATTAACAAGAAAATTAAAAAAAAAATATATTTAAAAAAATATTTTAAAAAATATTTTAAAAAAACACAATGTTGTTTTATTATGTATGCGCATTTTTTGAGACCGTGTTCAACCTAACCCAAACCTAATCCTAATCTAACAAATTGGAATTGCCTCACATGTCCTTTTTTATTTTCTCATTATAAATACTGCGTAATTTATTTTTATTTTTAAAAACACTTAATTATGGTTTGTTGGCAATTTAGTTGCATTTTCATATGTTTTTGGTCTCTGTTTTTATATTCTAAAACAAAATAGATTTTTTTTAGTTTTGAAAAAGATATTTAAAATTTTTTTATGTAATTTTAAAACACTTGTTGCAAAAACAAATTATTTAAGAGAAAAATATTATTAAAAAATAAATTTTGTAATGTTTAACAAATAAAATAAATTTGTGTAAAAATTAATTGAAATACTTAAAATGATTTTATAAATGGATTCATCCATTAAAAATATATTAATATTAAAAAGGTTTTATTTTATTGTTGATAAATTAATTAGTTATTTTGATATATATATATATATATATATATATATATATATATATATATATATATATATATATATATATATATATATATATATATATATATATATATATATATATATATATATATATATATATATATATATATATATATATATATATATATATATATATATATATATATATATATATATATATATATATATATATATATATATATATTCAAAACTATACATTTATACATTTTGACACCCTTAATTTTAAATATATGATAAGAATGTGTTTGTAGAAAATATGGCAAAGAATGTTAGGGAAGGAGAAGATAAGGGAATGGATTATTTGTTGGAAAAAGGAGTTAGTGATAAACTTTATTTCTTTGTTGAATAGAGATATTGTGTATAAATGGTTGGCTCACAAGTGAGCTTATAGATTTGTATAAAGAGAAGAATATTACGTTATTATGTATCTTTTAATGGTAAATGATTTGGGTTAAGAGGTCCTTTTTATTTTCCAATTTCATTTGTGTTATTTTAGATGTTTTTTTTAATTATGTTTTTGTTTTTGTTGAGGTATGTTGTTTTTTTGTTTAGGTAAGTTGTTGTATCTTATTGATAAATGTCGTTGCTTGTTTTATTTAAGATGTTTTTGTTGAAGTATGTTAATATTTTTGTTGAGGTATGTTGTTTTAATATCCTACCAATATGCGTCTAGAATCATATTAGTAACATATTAATTAACTCGTACTGAGTACATATAAAAGTTGGAAAATAATTGAAATACATTATATACATTTTAATAATTACATTGAAAATGAATACAAGAGGTATCTCTATACAATAATTATACACAACAAAAGAAAATATCAGGTTCGATTTTTCACATCATCCAACTGAAAAGCTTATGATCCAATATTCTAGTTAAACCTCAACAAACGTAGTTCTGATACGGTGGCAGAACCGACTTTTATACTGGTTTGCATTTTGGTATTCGCAAATGTTGCGGTAAGCAAGAGTCACCACTGACTTTTATTTCATCCAACTAAGGGAAAAGAAAAATAACATAAAAAACCTTTTTCGAGAATGTTTCTGAGTACGGGGGGTAGATTATAGAAAGGGAAGGTGTTAGCATCCTTTCTATCCATGGTTTTCCATGGGCTCTTAGGTACTTTGCTCATTTTTTAAAATTTCTTGTGTGTGCTTGTTTTGAAAATTTTTTACTTCGTGATAACCCTTGTATCAGTCCTTATAAGTGTGACGAAGTTGTTTTGAAAAGTGTTTGTGTGAAAAGTTTTGTTTGAGCAACTACCTAGGAGCTAATCTACCTACTCGAAAAAAGTCCGTTCGTTTTCCTTTAAACAACGCTATCTTATTATTAAGGAATAGGTAGCACCATCATTGGAGTTTTAAGGGACGTATGAAGGGAAAAATACGATCACAAAAACAATGTTAGGAAATTTTAGTAATCATCCTAAAGCCTTAAACATCTTTTTCCAAGGAAACATCCGATTGGGTCATTTTATATCTTTTGGGACTAGAGGAAAACCACTAACATTCCCTATACTTCATGACCGTTTATCGAAGGCAACCGGAGTGGAGTAAACCCTAGGAGTGAGCATGTGCAAGTGTACTTTTTCAGTTAATTGTATTTGCACAATTAGGGTTTTCTACTGTTTTAATTTCAATTTGTCTTTCCATACAATCCTATACATACATCTAAGCAGTTTATAGTTTGCGGAAATAAAAATGAGAGAAGTTAGAGTCCTAATTATTATAAGGCTTTGGGTCGATACATAATTATTTTTGACTGAAAATAAAATGCGGAATTAAAACCCTACTTAAATCTATTACAAACTCGGAGCAGTTACAATTATAATAAAAAGGAAAATTAAAAGCGCGCACGGCGAATTAAATGCGAGAAATAATTGGAAAACCTAAAAAATCTGATTTGAGAAAAATATTTATGTTATTTTTGAGGAAAAAACTAGGTTACGTACAAAATTAAACCCTAATTCTAATTATTTTAAATTATGATAAAAAAAGCATTAAATTACCCTAATTTAATTAACTAATTAATTAATAAAATATTTTTTATAAAAAAATGATTTTTGATGTTTTTATGATTAAATAAAAAAAACATGATTTTTTTGGTGTTATGTGAAAAAAGAAACAATTAATAATAATGAATAAAGGAATTAAAAAAGATAATAGAACTGGGCCTGCATAAGCAATCCAGGGGGGTGCTTCTGACTTTGTCCAGACCCAATATGGCTGAGCCCATTCCCTCACGCTTGATTCAGTGTTGTTGCGCCTAGAGAGTGCACCATGGTCCTTCCTTGGTTTGAACGTTGGATATGTGCTGGCAACGATCCAGTGGCTGGATCAGTGGGGCGCATGATGGACATCTGGCCTTGGATTGCATGGAATCTGCAATCATATGTTAACATAATAAAGAAAATATGTTGGGACCTGGGATCGAACCCATGTCCTCCCACTCATACAACACTTTCCTTGGCCATCTGTGCTACATTGTTTAGTAGTTATAATAATAAGATTAAATTACAATATGCAAAACAAGGCGAGTAACTGAAAAAAACACGCGTAATTCAAATGGTCCAGTGGGATGGTGACAAGTCATCGTCTTCTTCCTTGTCCGTCGTCTTAGGTATCAAACTTATACCTACAGACAAAACTCCATAATTATAAACCTGCAAGCTTCAAAAATTCATATGACGCGTGATAAATTAATTCTAACTATACCAATTAACTCGTCTTAATCTCACGAGTATCTTGGAAATATTTTCTTGGTCCAATTTCACCTGTACAGAGAAGCCCCAAAACGGATTCTTAAACCATAACCATGGCAATCATCAATATATGCATCAAAACGTGAATTAAATCATTTAAACATGTTGCAAATATGTTAACAATCACAAATACATCATTTGAACATACTTAGGATGCAAGAATTATCGTAATCGATTTTGAAAAAAGAGGCAAACCGTGTGAAGACTATGGGGAGATTATGGGCTTAGGAATGCTTGCAATGGATCGTGTCAGCTTCAGGAGATGTCTAGGAAGCGATTGGAAGCTTTGGAATGTCTTGAATCACCCTCTATGTGAGAAAATGATCCACCACTTTTTGTCCAATTTTTAAGTTTTCTTTCTCATCTCTCACGACTGTAACCCTCGTTCTTTTGCATTGTTTTTGTTCATTATATGTAGTGTGATGAATTAGGGCAACAAAAACGACCTGAATCTTTTGGAATTATGGAGATTGAATGTGATTGGTTTGCCATATGATATCTTTCCAAAACCATCCAAATCATGCCATTTTTGCCTCAATTTTCCTTGATTCGATTTGATCTGATTAGGCCAGCTCAATTAGATTTGATTCTCACAAAAGTCATATCAAAAAACTAATATTTGATATTTTTTGTCATTTATTTGATTTAATGTGACTTTTAATAAATAAAATCAATAAATAGAGAAAATAATATATGGCTGCTGATTTGGGTCATGGACCATGTCCCTAACAAGATATAATCCTGAAATGCTAGGCCCTTTTGACAAAAAATGCATTTTTTAGCACATTTGACTTTTGGCCATTTTCCAAAAATGGCCAACTTTGACAATGCATACCTATTCGAATTTTGACCCTAGGAAGGTGTTCTTGGACTTTTTAGAAATCTTAGGATGTCCACTAAACACCCCTTTTGGTTTCATATCAATTGGGTCTTCCATGTTCATGTAAGAAGCTTTGACCCAAAAGGTGTTTTTGTTGACTTTTCAAAAGGACCTATAATGTAGAAATTCATATCTTTTTATGAGTGCATTTTTTAAACTTGAGGGATGGAGATGAGTTGTAGGAAATTGAATTCCCTTCAAAATGAGCGTTGGATGAGAAATTTCTGATAAAGTATGAGAAAGTTATGCTTGGTCAAATTTTGGTTGACTTTTCCTAAGAAACCCTAATTTAGCAACTTTTGAGTTTTGATGAATTAGGAGCATTATTTGAGGAATTATGATCAACCCTTGATCAAATGATGAGTATTACTTCAAAATGTTGATTTTGACAAAAAAATCTTGAAGTTTGACTGTATGTGGGTCACATTTGACTTTTAACCTAGTACAATCGATTCTCAAGCATCTAAGAGTTGACTGAGTAAACTTCTTGTGCAGGGCATGAGACTTGACATGGATGTTCTTGAGAATATATTAGGACCATGGAAAATATTTGAGGCCTTTGGAGTTCACCCATCTTGATGAAAAGGGAAACCCTAGTTTGAGGTTCCTTGTTTTATGAGAGAGTTTGTCTGGTCAACTCTTGGGCATCCTTGAGTAAGTTTAGGGTCTTAATGAGCATATGTTGAGTAAAATGGGAGGGAAAATTTTGGGGTACAACAGCTGCTCCTATTTAATCTTCTTAAACCTGAGGATTTAGATTGGTTGGTCAGCCTTTCGGGATCTGAAGGTGGAAGATGATTGAACAATAGAGTACCCAAAAATTTCCACTCGCATGAAGTGCATGGTGATCGATCGATAATATCAGGAATGGGCTTACAGATGCCATTTGGAAGGTGACGGAGAATCGTTGGAGATGGGCTTAAAGATGCCATATAGAGAAGATATCGGTTTCATAAGAGATTCCTTTGCGAGAAATCTTGTACCTGCCGCTGAGGAGGACTTCACTAAGGAAAGTTGATTTATATCTTGGGAAATAGAATATAGGAGCTTCGGTTGTCCATTACTCTACTGGGAAGTTAACTCTTGATTGGGAAGGTGGAAGTGAACTGCATATCTGGTCAGGGTCCGGGCTGTACAATGACTTACTGGGGAAAGGTGAACTTGATCGTAACTAGTCGGGTCCAGGTCTTACAGTGCTATAAATTGTTATCTGGAGATAAGGGAGAAGGAACCTAGAAAGTAGGGTTGCTTCGAGGTGACAGCCTGCATAGTAGTGCTATGAGAAGGAACCTGAATAATAGGGTTACTTCGGGATGAGAGCCTGGATAGTAGGGCTATGAGAAGGAACCTGGATAGTAGGGTTACTTCGGGATGAGAGCCTGGATAGTAGGGCTATGAGAAGGAACCTGGATCGTAGGGTTACTTTGAGATGAAAGCTTGGATAGTAGGGCTATGAGAAGGAACCTGGATAGTAGGGTTACTTTGAAATGAAATCCTGGATAGTAGGGCTATGAGAAGGAACCTGGATAGTAGGGTTACTTCGAAATGAAAGCCTGGATAGTAGGGCTTATGAGAAGGATCCTGGGTCGCAGGGTTACTTCGAAATAAAAGCCTGGATAGTAGGGCTTATGAGAAGGAACCTGGGTCGTAGAGTTACTTCGGGATGAGAGCCTGGATAGTAGGGCTATGAGAAGGAACCTGGATCATAGGGTTACTTCGAAATGAGAGCCTAGATAGTAGGGCTATGAGAAGGAACCTGGGTCGTAGGGTTACTTCGAAGTGAGATCCTAGATAGTAGGGCTATGAGAAGGAACTTGGGTCGTAGGGTTACTTCGAAGTGATAGTGTAGATTAGTTGACCCGTTTGGTTTCGGGAACTGATTTACCATTAGTTGTCTGCAGACGTGACCTGTATAACTGATGGGATTGTTGAAGATAATCGTCTTTCCTGAAAAGATAAAAGGGTTAATTATATGCGGTGCATGAAATGCATGGTGGGATGATGTTCTCAAAATAAATTAGATTATGTTGTATGTGATATGTATGCACATGTCATGATGTATGTACATGAAATGCTATTGGGGTATGTATGAGTCTGGGAAAATAAATCCATGACTACTGCTGGAGAATATAGCATTCCTGACTATTGTAGAGAATTGTGGTTATTCTACTTCCGCCGGGGATTGTGAACGGAAATGATTATGCTAGAGATTTACTCTTTGTTATTTATGAATTTTCTGTCAGGAAGAGGTTCTGTTTGAGAATAATTCTGCGGGGAACAACTTGGAAAGCGAATTTCCATAGCTGAAGTGATGAGCTCTGTCGGGGATTGAGCTTCTGTGTCCAAAGAAATAAACTCTACTTGGGAGATAATATTTACTGACCCTCTCGCGATTATGAAATTCGGCTAGGGAATATAGCTGTCAGGTTTTTGAATGACCCTGACTGGGGAGATTACTTCCTGTTTCGGGAAAGTCGACATTAATGCTTTAGAATATTTTTACTCTGTGGGGGAGTGTATGTACTTATGATTGTGCTCCAAATTTATCTATGTCCCGGCACCTGCTGGGCAGAGTAACTCTCAGGTTTGACACTTCTTGTTTTTTCCCCTGTTTATGGAATTACGAGTAATTGTCTTTTTGTTTCCTATGTAAATATTTATGAGCAGCAATCATATTCAAATGCATATGTCAAGAATAAATCATTGGACATTCTCGCAAAACAAAACAGAAAAAGGAAAAAAAACTCAAAGTTTCTCGTGAAAATGATTTTGTATTGATTTTTAAAGTTGGCCTGTAATAGGCGTTTTCGTACAAGGACGCTGACGCTCTAGTAAGAGAACGCTTCCGTAAAAATAAAAACTATACAATTTTGTGTAAAAGAAAATAGCTATGTGAAACAATCCCATTGAGTTCCAACTCTGCTATTTCCCTCATGTCTTCGAGCGTCTCATCACTTTGCTACTTGGCCAAAGGTTGATTAGATTGATTAGTGTCGTCCGTGCTTGATAGTCGATATTGAAGGATGGTCGCAAGATGATCCAATGGGACATAGTGATATGCTTTACATCCCTAACTTTTGCCTAGACTGCCCTTTCGGGTTTTCAGTCCACCGGGATACCCTTTTTTGCCAAAGCCGCCCTTTTGGATTTTCGGCTTGCCGGGTGTACAGATTTTTTCATTTTCATCCCTTATTTTTTCCCGAACCCTTTTGGTTCGTCGGGAAGCCCTTATTTTTGCCTAGGCCAGTCAACCTAGCGGGTCTTTTAATTAGGCGTAGTATCTTTTCACTATGTCTGCATTGATAGGGTGAGGAAAATCGTCACCGTCCATGGTGGTTAGAATCATAGCTCCACCCGAGAAAATATTCTTAACCACAAATAGACCTTCATATGTAGGGGTCCATTTTCCCTTGGGATCACCTTGCGGCAGTATGATGCGCTTGATCACTAGATCCCCGACTTGATATTCTTAACGTATGACTTTCTTATTAAAAGCCTTTATCATTCGCTTTTGATACGTCTGACAATGACAGATAGCGTTAAGTCTCTTCTTGTCGATTAGATTTAGCTGATCAAGTCAAGTTTGGATCCAGTCGTCTTCGTTCAAACCCGAATCCTTCATAATCCTGAGAGAAGGTAATTGGACTTCGATGGGTAGGACTTCCTCCATGCCATATAACAGATAGTAGGGTGTTGCCCTTGTCGACGTCCGTACTGAGGTACGGTATCCATGAAGAACAAATGGTAACATCTCATGCCAGTCTTTATATGTCACCGCCATCTTCTGTACAATTTTCTTGATGTTCTTGTTAGCCGCTTCAACGGCGCCATTCATCTTCGGCCAGTAGGGAGAAGAGTTATGATGTTGTATCTTGAACTTTTTACAGAGATCAGTGATCATTGTGTTGTTGAGATTCGTACCATTGTCATTAATAATTCTCTCTGGCACACCATACCGACAAATTAGATTATGTCGGATAAACCGCACCACAACGTTCTTGGTCACAGTAGCAAAAGAGGTCGCCTCAACCCACTTCGTGAAGTAATTAATGGCTACTAGAATGAAGCGATGTCCATTGGAAGAAGTGGGCCTGATTTGTCCGATCATGTCGATGCCCCACATTACAAATGGCCACGGAGCTGTCAAGACGTTTAAGGGAACCAGAGGCACAAACACCTTATCAGCGTAGATTTGGCACTTATGACAAGTTCGAGAGTGCTGATAACAATCAGCTTCCATAGTGGACCAGTAATATCCTGTCCGTAGGATCTTCTTAGCCATGGTATGTCTACTGGAATGGGTTCCAAAGGTACCTCCATGTAGATCTTTCATGATCCTCTCTGCTTCTCTCTTGTCTACACATCGTAGTAATGTAGAGTCATGATTGCGCTTCTAGAGGATTCCATTACTGAGGAAGAATTTCACAGCGAACCTTCTCAGAAACTTCTTATCATTGACAGATGCCCCTTCGGGATACTCTTGAGTATCGAGATACCTCTTGACTTCGTGAAACCAGGGTTTGTCTGCCACCTCTTCGGTATCAATCTCATAATTGTGTGCTGGTTCATCCAACCTCAAAATGGTGATTTGGGGAGCTTTGTTGTCCTACCTGAGTTTGAACATAGAAGAAATGGTAGCTAGCGCGTCTGCTAGCTGATTCTCCTCTCACGAGAAATGTTCAAAAGTTACCTCCTCAAAGTGTGGGAGCAATGTCAACACGTGCTCTTTGTTTGGGATGAGATTCAGATGCTTCGTATCCCATTCACCTTTGATCTGACTTATTACCAAGGCTGAATCCCCGAAAAAGTCCAAGAATTTGATCCCGAGGTCAATAGTGGCCTTGAGACCTATGATAAAAGCTTCATACTCCGCCATGTTGTTAGTGCAGTTGAAACATAGTCGGGCGGTGAAGGGAGTATGACAGCCCTCAGGAGATATGATTAAAGCGTCGATGCCATTACCAAGTGCGTTTGAAGCTCCATCAAAAACCATAGTCCATCGGGATCCCTCTTCGGGTCCTTTATCCGGTCCAGGTTCTTTGTAGTCAATCACCAGCATAATATTCTCATCGGGAAACTCAAAATTCATGGATTGGTAGTCATCCACGGCCTGATGAGCCAAATGATCAGCGAATACACTCCCCTTGATTGCTTTCTGGGTTGTATATTTTATGTCGTACTCAGTTAAGATCATCTGCCATCTTGCTATTCTTTCGGAGAGAGCGGGTATCTCGAAGATGTATTTGATTGGATCCATCTTAGATATCAACAAAGTAGTGTGGGTCAGCATATACTATCTTAGTCGGCGAGCAACCCATGCCAAAGCGTAGCAAGTTTTCTAGAGCAGTGAGTATTGTGTCTCATAGTCGATAAACTTTTTGCTAAGGTAGTATATTGCGTGCTATTTTCGACCAGACTCGTCATGCTGCCCCAGCACACACCCCATTGAATTGTCTAGCATTGTTAAGTACAATATCAAAGATCTTCCTTCAACCGGAGGCATAAGAATTGGCGGTTCTTAAAGGTATTCCTTGATTCTTTCGAAAGCCATCTGGCATTCGTCATTCCACTTTACCACTTGATCTTTCTTCGGAAGCTTGAAGATGGGCTCACAAGTAGCAGTTAGATGTGAAATGAACCTGGCGATATAATTCAAGCATCCCAAAAAACCTCTAACTTCCTTCTCTGTGCGGGGAGATGACTTTTCTTGTATGGCATTTACCTTCGCAGGGTCTACTTGGATGCCTTTGTCGCTGACAATGAAACCCAGAAGTTTACCAGACCTTACCCCGAAGGTGCACTTGTTCGGATTCAACCTCAGCTTGTATATCTTCAACCTGTCAAACAACTTTTGTAGATAATCAAGGTGCTCTTCCTGAGTTTGAGACCTGGCTATCATGTCATCAACATAAACTTCAATCTCATGGTGAATCATATCGTGGAACAAAGCGACCATGGCACGCTGATAAGTTTCCCCAGCATTCTTCGACCCAAAAGGCATCACCTTTTAACAGAAGGTGCCCCACTGTGTGACGAAGGTTGTCTTCTCCATGTCTTCAGGAGCCATCTTGATCTGGTTGTAGCCAGAGAAACCATCCATGAAGGAGAAGATTTTGTGCTGCACACTATTGTCAACCAGAACATCAATGTGAGAAAGTGGGAAGTCATCCTTGGGGCTTGCCCTGTTCAGATCTCTGTAATCCACACTCACCCATGCCTTACCGTCCTTCTTAGGTACAGGATCAACGTTAGCAACCCACTGTGGATAGGAGGTGACAGCTAAGAACCCTGCGTCGAACTGCTTCATGACCTCTGCCTTGATCTTCTTTGACATTTCAGGGCACATACGACGAACCTTCTGTTTAACCGAAGGACAGTCTTCTTTGTTCAGCAGACGATGAACCACAATATCAGTGTCTAAACCTGGCATGTCTTCATATGACCAAGCAAAGATCTCAACATAGTCGTGCAACATTTGTATCAACCTTTGTTTGACCTTAACTTCCAAATTTGCACCGACCTTGACCTCTTTTCTGTCTATCTCTGTGCCCAGGTTTATCGTCTCAACTGGCTCTTCATGAGGCTGTATAGCCCTTTCTTCCTGCTATAATAGTCTAGCAAGTTCTCCAGGCACCTCACAATCATCCTCAACTTCGTCTTCGGCTTGGTTGATCGTATTTTCAAAGTCATAACGGACAGTAGCAGAGCTGTTATCAATGGGATCCCGAGTGGATATGGATCTGCAGTATGATACGTGAGTGTGTGTAAGAGTATAGTTGTTTTGATAAAGTGAAAATAGAAAAGAAAAACAGAGAGCGCAAAATTTGTATGCAGGGAACGTCCAATGTTTTATTGATGATATATGAAATGACAAATAATAGCCCTCACAAACAAAGTCAATGAGACTCGGGCAAGGCACAAGGCTGTAGAGTTTAAAATTGTTTATTACAAATCTCAAAACAAGTAAGATAATTACTGCGAAATAAAAGAAACTAGTATAAAGTCCCTAGCCGTCCAGTTACTCGGTCCATCATTGGTAGTTGGGTAGATCCAGCTGTCAATTTCAGAGTCTTCCTCACTGTCTTCAATGGCATTAATTCCCTGATTGCTGATGCGTAGGGGAGGTCCTCCAGCTCGAGCGCGTCGAACATACCTTTGAACTCCTGAAGTAAAGCCCTAATCAAACTTGTCAATTTTGTGAGTAAAATCAGGGAGTTGTCCCCAATTGGTATACCCATCTTCTTCAATCACTGCTCTGGCGTCTTTGAGGGAAGCCATCTTTAGAGGAGGTTTGTTGGTAGTAGTTTCAGCTTATGCCGAGATCTGGGGAACCTCTTCAAAATTATGGCAAGGAGTCTCTATCCGTCCATTTCTACGTACCTGAAGGAATTGAGGTGGCTCACCATATACTCCTCCTCACTACGCACAATGACAATCTTCCCTTTTACTGGATACTTCAGCATTTGAGGCAGTGTAGAAGTAACTGCCCCAGCTTCATGGATCCAAGGACGATCCAACAAACAAGAGTATGACGGCCGAATGTCCATTACATAGAAAGTGGACTCAAAAGTCTGGGAACCTACTTTGATGGGGATATCCACTTCCCCATGCACCATTCTCTTCGACCCATCAAAAGCCCATACCACAATGTTACTAGGCTTTAAAGTCAATCCCCCATAATCCAACCAACCCAACGCCTTCTTAGGCAGAACATTCAATGAAGACCCAATATCTACCAGCACATGAACCATAGTGGTGCCCCTGCATTCGATCGAGACATGCAGAGCATCATTATGCTTCCTCCCTTTCCGTGTCAAGTCTGCATCTGAAAAACCCAGCCCATTGTCAGTAGTCTGGCTGGCCACACAGTCTTGAATTGATCGGCGAAGGTTTCTTGTGGCACATGCGCAGTCTTGAGGAATGCAATCAAAGCCTTAGCATGTGCCTCTGAGCACAACAGCAGGGACAACATGGATATCTTTGAGGGGGTCTTCCCCAACTGCTCGACCATATTGTAGTCGCTCTTTTTGACTATTTTCAGTATTTCCTCTATCTCTTGCTTAGAGGCCTCCACGACAATTTTTCTAGGTGCCTCCGTCCGGGAGGCTCACCTATAACTTCTTTGCTTCGGGTCCCAAATGACTCAACCGCGGGAGTGATAATTGGAGTAAGCACAGGAGTAGTAGTTGATGTACTAGCAGGAGTAGCAGACGGAATAACAATAGGCCTATTGACAATCTTTGGGTAAATCTCGGGAGAGAAAACCCTTCCACTTCTGGTAACCTTGTTGGTCTCGACAATGTTACTGATATCAGTATCAGCCTCTTCATTCTTCAGATCTTGTTTGATGCCATGATAGTACACATTGACACCATAATGCCAGGGACAACTTTATTTGAGGCATACGGGACAGGACCAAGAAAGGTGATTATTAATGGAGCGACTCTTGGAGCAGATGTAATCCTAACAGGTCTTCTCAAGGAAACCTTGGAAGGATTATCGGAAATGGTTATAATAGCAACATCTTCAAATGGAACAACGGGAATCAATGTTTTCTCGAACAAGATTTCTTTGTTGTCCATCAGGCGCTGAACACCTGACTTCAGCAAATGACAACCAAAAGGCAGAGATGAACATATGTGGCAACCTTCACCACAGCCTGGAAATAACCCGTCCAACAACAAGTTCTTCTTAACCGTCATAAGAGGAGTAGAAACTTCATCAGCTAAGGTCACAAACAGATCGATATCAATAGCATTAACTCCACGATTGTGCTTAGGCATGGGAGTAGTTATGACATTGGGCTTTTCCGGAGCATCGAACTCAATCTCCTTAGCCTCGATCAAATCCTATACTTTATTTCTCAGAGCCCAGCAGTCATTGGTATCGTGGCCAGGACTCTCAGAATGATAGGCACACCGAGCATTTGGATTATACCAAGGAGATGTGGTATTCAGATTCTTAGGAGTCTCTTTCAAGGTTGCCAAGTTGGATCTCAGCAGATAGGGTAGAACTTTAGCCAACGTCATGTTGATCCGGGTAAACTGCCGTTGTAGTCTTTTTTCCCTTTGTTGATTGTTGCGTTGTGGAGCAACTGCAGGCCTAGGTATCATTACAACACTTACTGTCTGACGGTGTTCAGCTCTGCTTTGGCCTCTCGGGCTATAGATGGTATTGGCTTCATTCTTACCAGTAAAAGGATTCTTTACCAAACTCGAAGAGGAATCCTTTTGTATCTTACCGCTCCGAATCCCAGCTTCTACTCTCTCTCCATTTAGAATCAGCTCAGTGAAACCAGCTGATGAACTGTCGATCAAATGATTAAAGAATAGACCAGATAGCGTCCCCAGAAACATATCGACCAACTCCCTATCAGACAACGGGGGTTGGACTCTTCCAACCAAGTCTCTCCACTTCTGTGCATAGTCCTTAAAGCCTTAACTTGCACCCATGGACATACTCTAGAGTTGAGTACGAGTAGGAGCAAGGTCGGTGTTGTATTGATACTGCTTATAAAAAGCAGCAGCCAGATCTTCCCAATTTCGGACATTGGCTCTCTATAGTTGGTAGAACCATTCAAGCTGAGTCCTTGATAGATTGTCTTGAAAGAAGTGAACCCACAAATTTCTATTAGCAGTGTGGAGCTGGATCTTTCTGACATAGGAATGGAGATGGAGTTTTGGGCAAGACACCCCATCGTACTTTGAAAAAATTGGAGCCTTGAACTTCTGCGGGATGACCACTCCCGACACCAATCCCAATTCTTCGAAATCTAACCCAGGTATCCTATGGACTTCCGTAACACTCGACGATCTTCCAACTGCTTGTATCTATCCTCAGTAGGAGGATAATGCTCATCATTTTAATCTGTATCATTTTCAGAAACTTTAGGACTGGGGTCCTTTTCCCTTGTTTCGCCCTCTTGTTTCTCCCCTTCTTTGGATGAAGAGGTCAGATCGACTTGTTGCTTTAACAGACCCCTGAACCTTTTTCCCATATTCAGAATACCAGCGACCTTCTTCTTTTTCTTTTTCTCCTTCAGGATGAGGGCCTTCAGATCCTCCTGCCCTTTCGCCAGATATATGAACATCTGTTGGAATTGGGCGTTTTGTACCTGAAGATCCTTGATACTTTGTTCGGAATACATTTTTGCTGAAATAAACAGGGAAGAAGATGAGAAACCTGTAATGGTACCTGTTTATGCGATGTTATGAATGGGATGCGTATGCAATAATTTCAAGGATTCTTAAAGGCTCGGATTTGTTTAACCAAAAGAAACACACGTTAATTGCATTAATAAGTTCGAATTGTTACAAAGAATGCCTTTTAGGCTTATAATAAACAAAACAAAACTTAAAGCAAAAAAGAAACTAGGTCTCCTAGGAGCGCATCGTTTTTGGTGCAATGTAGGAGTTTATGTTCCTTTCTTCATGAAGTAGCCTAGTGAGCTCCAGGACCTTCTTCTCGCTGGCATAGAACTCAGCTTCAAACGTGTCCCGCTCCTCTTTGAGTTGAACCCAGGATTTCTGTAATTCTTCATGATCAGTTGGCATGTCAGGATGATGACCAAGGGAAGTAGTATCTCCTTCAATAGTTGGCTCCACAGTTATTGGTAGGACAGCTGGGTAAGGCATCTTGAGGCTTTGGGAGCTAGCTCGTACCCACCGGAGATAAGGCTCAAGAGGAATGGAATTCTTGTGCCCTAGCGTCTTGCTATCAGTTTTATGCACCATGCCCCAAGCTTTTATGAACCTTCTACGGTATACCCGAGTATCATTCTCATAGTTGAAGGTGATTCCTTGGATAAGCGTATCATGAGGACCATATCTTCTCGCATAACCAAACTGACGCAAGGCCAAACAAGGGTTTTAAGTGATTCTTCCCCTAATGCCTAAGAGAGGGACATTAGGGAATTCACCACAGCGATCGATGATAGTAACATCTTCTGAGAACCGTGAACACCAATGAATGTCTGAATGCTTAAGGGACATCAGCCTACGAGATCATTTCAAACCCTGTTCATTCTTTAAAAACAGACCTGGGTAGGTGCGAAATAAACCACCTAGCCAATAGAGGAGTGCAACACAAGAGGGTCCCCCTTCTCTTTAGAGTGCGAGCATGCAGAGAGTGTAGAATATCCCCGAGTAATGTAGGCACCGGATTATGAGACAGAAAAACCTTAATAGTGTTCACATCTACAAGTTGATCCACATTAGGGAAAAGTACTGTCTCGTAAATGAGAAGTGCCAGCACCTCTTCGAAAGCTTGTAAATCTAGGGTGTCCCAAAAATGGTAAGTCTTCTCGAATAGAAACTTAACCGGAATTCCTTGGACACTCCCTCTAGTCTCCCAATTTGTCACTATGTCAGACCGTTGTAAGGACAGAGCTCTAGTAATCTCTTCAGGCTTTGGATGTTCTTATGTACCGTTGAAAGGTAACTGATCAAGAATAGGTACGCCTAACAACTGAGAAAATTCCTCCATAGTAGATACTAGCTGGTAATCCGGGAAGGTGAAACAATGGTGCATAGGATCAAATAACTGGAACAACACTTTTAATAATTCTTCATCAGATTTTGCAGTGACCAAATTGAGCAACTGACCATGCTTTTTAGAGAAATGAGAACTTTCAAGAACCCTTAATGCCAGGTCCATTAGTTGGAGAGACACTTTCACAAGGTTAATATGTATAGTGTTCCTACGGGCAGATGCCATGTCCTACAAAACAAAGCAAAAATGAGCCCTAGGAAATACTTGAAATGGTTAGTTATGATATGCCATGCTTATGATGTCATGATTATGCCATAAAATCACAGGTATAGCAAACAACAAGGAAGTTACACCAAGTCCTTAAGTTTAAGGCCTGCATGAGTTTTAAGTTGATACCCTCTTGAAGTTGGATTGGTTCAACCTGTCCTTTAATAGTAACCGGGTTCTAAGGGATCTCAATATCACCGATCCTTCCACCAGCTTTGTTCAATAGGCGATTGACTCGCAACCAAACAAAACTCATGGGTCAAACCTCAATGAGTGTAGCATCGAGTATCTGTCGACCTTGGGAATACACCAAATTCGGCCATCTCGCTACGTCCTACTAGCAAAGTTGTGCAATTAAAGGTTCTAAGGTCAGTTGATGCTTCACGACACCACGCGGCGGCCCCGTACTCTCCCTGATTGACTCAAGGGTTACCGGTACCAACCAAAGTGCCACATCAACGTAGCTACTGCTTCAACCGTGTCGTTATACCCCACATAGTTCCCTCACAGTTTATTGCTACTTACCTATTAGGTGTCCCCAGATCTGGGTGTAGGATCTATATAACCCCAACAAAACCCTTGAATATAAAGAAGACAAAGAAAAAAGACAACAAGCAAGTAAAAAATGACCTAGATCCTAAGGTATACCCCACTTATTTTTTTATTCCCCAGCAGAGTCGCCACTTCTGTGATACGGTGGTAGAACTGACTGTTATACTGGTTTGCGTTTTGGTATTCGCAAATGTCGCGGTAAGCAAGAGTCGCCACCGACTTTTATTTCATCCAACTAAGGGAAAGGAAAAATAACAGAAAAAACCTTTTTCGAGAATGTTTCTGAGTACGGGGGGTAGATTATAGAAAGGGAAGGTGTTAGCACCCTTTCTATCCATGGTTTTCCATGGGCTCTTAGGTACTTTGCTCATTTTTTTAAATTTCGTGTGTGCTTGTTTTGAAAATTTTTTACTTCATGATAACCCTTGTATCAGTCCTCAAGAGTGTGACGAAGTTGTTTTGAAAAGTGTTTGTGTGAAAAGTTTTGTTTGAGCAAGTACCTAGGAGCTAATCTACCTACTCGAAAAAAGTCTATTCATTTTCCTTTAGACAACTCTATCCTATTATTAAGGAATAGGTAGCACCATCGTTGGAGTTTTAAGGGACGTTTGAAGGGACAAATACGATCACAAAAGCAATGTTAGGAAATTTTAGTAATCATCCTAAAGCCTTAAAGATCTTTTCCCGAGGCAACATCTGATTGGGTCATTTTAGATCTTTTGGGACTAGAGGACAACAACTAACATTCCCTATACTTCATAACCGTTTACCGAAGGCAACTGGAGTGGAGTAAACCCTAGGAGTGAGCATGTGCAAGTGTACTTTTTCAGTTAATTATCTTTGCATAATTAGGGTTTTCTAATGTTTTAATTTCAATTTGTCTTTCCATACAATCCTATACATACATCTAAGCAGTTTATAGTTTACGGAAATAAAAATGCAAGAAGTTAGAGTCCTAATTATTACAAGGCTTTGGGCAGATACGTAATTATTTTTGACTGAAAATAAAATGCGGAAGACTTAGATTGGCGGATCCGCCATTCGGTACTTGAAGGTGAAAGATGATTGAACACTAGAGTGCCCAGAAATTTGCACTCGAAGATGGATGGTGAATGGGCTTATAGATGCCATTTGGAGGAATGTTGGTAAACGCTGGAAGAAGTATTAGCATAAATCTCTTGTTGATTCATACTAAACTTGTTGTTTTACTTGTGAGAAAATGGGTTAGTAAAATGCAGATGCTTGCATGATGTTTACCAGATATGGTATCATGCTAAATGCATATGGTATGTACATGCTATGATGTATGAATGTGAGATGTATTTTTCTATCTGGGAAAATAAATCCCTGACTGCTGCTGAGGAAATCCAGGGAGATTGAATCCCTGATTGCCTGTTGGAAATGAAGAACATGCATATCTTCAAATTTGTTGAAAGGGTTCTTTTTCTGGGGAATATCGCTCAGATGTCAGCTGTTATCTGGTCGTATCCAGGCTTCACAGTTACTAAGGATGAAGTAGTCAGTTGCTTATCTGGTCGGATCCAGGCTTCACGGCAACTTACTGAGAGAAGAGATGAATTAACTGTTATCTGGTCGGATCCAGGCTTTGCAGGAAATTCCTTGAAATTGAATAGTCATCTGGTCGAGTCTAGGTTTCACAACAACTTGCTAGGGATGCAGAGGTTAACTGTTATCTGGTCGGATCCAGGCTTCACAGTAACTTACCGGAGGAAAGGATGAATTAACTGCTATCTGGTCGGGTCCAGGCTTTGCAGAAAATTTCTTGAAATTGAATAGTCATCTGGTCAGGTCCAGGCTTTACAATATACTGTTCGAAAACTCTTATCTGGTCGAGTCCAGGCTTCGCAGATTTCTAAGGTGAAGTTAATTGTTATCTGGTCGGGTCCAGGCTTTACAATATATTATTTGAAAATTGTTATCTGGTCGGGTCCAGGATTCGCAGATTTCTGAGGTTGATAAGGTCAATTGCTATCAGGTCGGGTCCAGGCTTCACAATAAACTGCTTGAAAACTATTATCTGGTCAGGTCTAGGCTTTACAGATTTCTTTGATGAAGTTAATTGTTATTTGGTCGGGTCCAGGCTTCACAATAAACTGGTTGAAAAATGTTATCTGGTCGAGTCCAGGCTTTGCAGATTTCTTTGATGAAGTTAATTGTTATCTGGTCGGGTCCAGGCTTCACAATAAACTGGTTGAAAAACTATTATCTGGTCGGGTCCAGGCTTTGCGGATTTCTTTGGTGAAGTTAATTGTTATTTGGTCGGAACTAGGCTTCACAATAATCTGCTTGGGGATTTAGTTGTTATCTGGTTGGTTTCCAGGTTTCACAACGAATCTCTGAGGATGATTGCTATCTGGTCAGATCCAGGCTTCGCAACGGCTTTCTTGAAAGGATGGAAATGAGGACTGATCTCTGGTCGGGTTCAGGTTTCTCAGCCATTTGTTGGGAATAGAGAGGCAAGTCTACTGGGGAAAAGAAGTTCAACCTTGGTCGGATTGAGTTCAGGTTCTTCTATATCTTTGAAGAGCTAGGCTATTATCTAGCCGGGTCGAGGTTTCATAGCGTTTTAAAAAATGAGATCAACTGTTATCTGGTCTGGTCCAGGTTTCAGTAATTCCAGAAGTCAAACTATTATCTGGTTGGGTCCGGGCTTCAGTAATTTGAAGAAGTCAAACTGTTATCTGGTCGGGTCCAGGCTTCAGTAATAACTTGAAAATTGTGCTAATATCTGGTGGGATCCAGGCTTTATAGCATTTCTTGGTAATAATAAAGTCTTTGTTGAAGGCTTTACTAGGATTAGGGGTTATGGCCATGTGATTTGCAATCATTTGAAAGGGAAATTCAAACTAGAGAGTATAGACTCAGTCGAGTAAGGCAGACTCAGATTGGGGAGTATACGCCCAACTGGGAATGACGGGCTCAGCCGGGGATGATGGGCTCATCTGCAAAGGATAGATTCAGTTTTGGAGAAAATAGCCTCGGTTGGAGAAGATGTACTCAGCCGGGAAATTTGGACTCAACTTGGGAATTTGGGTTCAGCTGGAGAAGATATACTCAGCTGGGGAAGATGGACTCAGCTGGGCAATTTGGACTCGCTGGGGAGTATATACTCAGCTGAGGAAGATGTACTCAGCTTGGGGATAAAAACCTCGGTTGGGGAAGATATACTCAGCTGGGAAATTCGTGGTGTCTTGATTGTTGTACGTTGAGAAATTTGCACTTGGCTGGAGAAATAACTCTGTTGGGGAAATAAACCATGTTGAGGAAGTGAATTCCCTTTGGGAAGAGATCTCCTAGGTTTTAGCTGCGGATAAAGTTGTCAAGAGGTTGAGACTCTGGCTGGGAATTATCCCATGTGAGGAGACTTTGTGGGCAACTCTGTTGAGGAAAGGTTTATTGTCACCGCCCTGGTGGGGATAATGATGATGAGATAACTCTGTGGGGCTATTTCACATAAATTTAAAAGAGATGCTTACTGCTTAGTAGGACCCATGTGCCAAATAGTTTTAATTATGTATATATGCATATGTTCATTCAATTTTAGTCATTGGACAAATTTTCATTAAAAAATAAAGACAAAAAATTTTGCACTTCAAAGTGTATTTGTATTGATATTTTGCCCATGAATAGGCGTTTTTTGTACATAGAGGCGGAGATCCTAGTAAGAGGAAATCGCCAAAAAGGAAAACAAAATTGGGAATGAAAACAAATAGCCATGTGAAATGATCTCATTGCCTTCCAGCTCTACTATTTCCCCAATGTCTTTGAACATCCTTTGTCGTTGATCGAGATTAATTGGATTGATCCTGGACCATTTGAACTTGAACCTTGGTGATAGAATTGACTGTGTTGATTTCACGGGACATAATCGTACGCTTTTAATCCTTAATTTTTGCCTGATCCGCCCTTTCGGGTTTTTGGTCCACCAGGATACCCATTTTTGCCCAAGTCGCCTTTTCGGGTTTTCAACTTGCCGGGTGTACAATCCTTTGCATATATCCCTATTTTTTCCCAAACCTTTTGGTTTGCCGGGATGCCCTTATTTTGCTTAGGCGTGTCAACCTAATGGGTCTCTTATGCGTAGTATTTTTTAGCTATGTCCACGTTTATAGGATGTGGGAAATCTTCTCCGTCCATGGTGGTCAACATCATGGCACCGCCAGAAAAGACTCTTTTGACAACAAACGGCCCTTCATAGGTGGGAGTCTATTTTCCTCTGGGGTCACCTTGTGGTAAAATGATGCGTTTTATCACCAAGTCACCAACTTGATATACTCGAGGCTTGACCCTTTTGTCGAAAGCCTTGATCATCCATTTTTGATACATTTGACCATGGCAAATAGCAGCTAATCGTTTTTCATTGATCAAGTTCAGCTGATCCAATCTCGTTTGAATCCACTCGTCTTTGCCTAGGTCTGCATCGATCATAATTCTCAGCGAGGGAATTTGAACTTCCACAGGAAAAACAGCTTCCATGACATAGACTAGAGAGAAGGGAGTTACCCCGATTGATGTTCTAGCTGAAGTGTGGTAGCCATGTAGAGAAAATGGTAACATCACATGCCAATCCTTATAGGTTACTACCATTTTCTGCATAATCTTCTTGATATTTTTGTTAGCCGCCTCGACTGCGCCATTCATTTTTGGTCTATACAGAGAAGAATTGTGATGCTTGATCCTAAATTGAGTGCACAACTCCCTGATCATGGCATTGTTGAGGTTAGTCCCATTATCTGTAATGATCCTTTCAGGAATACCGTAACGGCAGATGAGGTTATGTTTGATAAACCTGGCTACCACATTCTTGGTTACTGAGGCATAGGAGGCAGCTTCGACCCATTTGGTAAAATAATCGATGGCGACAAGGATGAAACGATGTCTGTTGGAAGCGGTTGGTTTGATTTTCCCTATCATATCAATGCCCCACATTACAAATGGCCCTAGAGCGGTCATGACATTCAGAGGGATTGGAGGTAAATGGACCTTGTCAGCATAGATTTGGCATTTGCGACAAGTTTTTTAATGTTGATGAAAATCGGTCTCCATCGTTTCCAATAGTAACCTGCTCTTAAGATTTTCTCGGTCGTCGTATGTCCACTGGAATGAGTACCGAAAAGACCGTCGTGCATGTCTTCCGTGATTTTCTCTGCCTCCTTCTTGTCCATACATCGGAGTAGAGTCGAGTCATGGTTGTGTTTGTACAATATCCCGTTACTTAGGAAGAATTTGGCTGCAAATATTTGTAAGAACTTTTTGTCATTGATAGATGCTCCCTCTGGATACTCTTGTGCTTCAAGGTATCTCATTACCTCATGGTACCATGGCGTTTCCGCATTGGTGTCGAGCTCATAGCAATGTGCAGGTTCATCGAATCTTTCAATTGTAATCATAGGGGCTTCGTTATCCCATCTGACTTTGAACATTGAGGACATGGTTGCCAATGTGTTAGCCAACTGGTTTTCTTCCCTAGGGAAGTGTTCAAAAGTGATCTCTTCGAAGTGAGGAATCAGGGATAGCACACGTTCCTTGTAAGGGATAAGATTAGGGTATTTAGTGTCCCATTCTCCTTTTACTTGGATGATCACCAAGGCGGAATCTCCAAACACATCCAATTGCTTGATCCTTAAGTCAATGGCAGCTTTCAGACCTAAGATGCATGCTTCATACTCAGCCATATTATTTGTGCAATCGAAGCATAGTCTGACAGTGAAAGGAGTGTGGCAACCTTCAGGAGAGATGATCACATCACCAATTCTATTACCTAAGGCGTTGGAAGCCCCATCGAATACCATAGTCCATTAGGATCCTTGTTCAGGTCCGTCATATGGTCTAGGTTTCGCACAATCGGTTACCAGTATAATATTCTCGTCAGGGAAGTCGAAGTATATTGACTGATAATCATCCATAGCTTGATGGGCCAAATGATCTGCTAGTACACTTCCTTTGATGGCTTTTTGATTTGTGTATTGAATGTCGTACTTAATCAAGATCATTTACCATCTGGCTATTCGTCCGGAAAGGGCAGGTTTCTTGAAGATGTACTTAATCGGATCCATCTTAGAAATCAACAAAGTGGTGTGAGTCAACATGTATTGCCTTAGCCAGCGAGCAGCCCACGCTAAAGCACAACAAGTTTTCTCAAGCAGTGAGTATCTGGTTTCACAGTCGGTAAACTTTTTGCTTAGGTAGTAAATTGCATGCTCTTTTCGGCCAGACTCGTCATGTTGGCCCAAAACACACCCCATAGAATTTTCTAGTACTGTCAAGTACATGATCAAAGGTCTTCCTTTAACTGGAGGCATGAAAATATGAGGTTCTTGTAGGTATTCTTTGATCTTGTCAAAAGCAATCTGGCATTCATCGTTCCACCTGACTACCTGATCTTTCTTCAGGAGTTTGAAGAGTGGCTCACAAGTAGCAGTTAAGTTTGATATGAAACGGGCAATGTAATTGAGACAACAAAAGAATCCTCTGACTTCTTTCTCAAAATGGGGGACTGGAATTTCTTCGATGGCCTTTATCTTGGCGGGATCAACTTCAATACCTTTATTGCTGACAACAAAACCTAGAAGCTTTCCAGAGCATACTCCAAACGTGCACTTGTTAGGGTTTAACCTTAGCTTATACTTCTTTAGTCTTTCGAATAGTTTGTGCAGGTGACCGAGATGTTCTTCTTCGGTTTGTGATCTAGCAATCATATCATCCAGATATACCTCTATCTCATGATGAATCATGTCATGAAATAAAGCAACCATAGCCCTTTGATATGTTGCCCCTGCATTCTTTAACCCGAACGGCATGACCTTGTAGCAGAAGGTGCCCCATTGTGTAACGAAAGTAGTTTTTTCCATATCTTCAGGAGCCATCTTTATTTGATTATAGCCTGAGAAGCCATCCATGAATTAGAAGACTTTATGCTGAGCAGTATGATCGACTAAGATGTCAATGTGTGGTAGAGGGAAATCATCCCTGGGGCTTGCCCTATTCAGATCCCTATAGTCTACGCACATGCGAACTTTCCCGTCTTTCTTTGGCACTGGAACTATATTAGCCACCCATTGAGGATAGGATGTTACAGCTAGGAACCCTGCATCAAACTGTTTCATTACTTTGGCTTTGATCTTTTCAGACATACCAAGCCTCATGCGACGAACTTTTTGTTTAACATGAGGGTAGTCTTCTTTAGTTGGCAGACAATGAACCATGATGTCGGCATCTAACCCAGACATATCTTCATACGACCAAGCAAATACTTACATATAATTGTGCAACATCTGAACCAAGCGGCTCTTGACACTACTTTCCAAATTAGCGTCAATCCTGATTTCCTTCTTATCCGACTCAGTACCCAAGTTGATAACTTCTACTGACTCTTCATGTGGTTAAATAACTTTTTCCTCTTGTAATAGGAGTCTGGCTAGTTCTCCTGGTATATATCACAATCTTCCTCACTTTCGTCTTCGGCTTGATTTACAGGACATTCAAAGTCATAGTTGGCGATAGTAGAGTTATTGGTAATAGGATCCAGAGTGGAGGTAGACCTGCAAGAGTGTGTGTGTGTGTGTGTGTGTGCATGTAATATACATGGCTATCTTTTGGAAATGAATTTGGAAGAAAAGAAAGACAATGAACACAAATATTTGAATGTAAAGGATTCCAATGTGCTGAATGATCATATGATTTGATGAACATAAATAAAACCCTCTACAAAAGGACCAAAGGGCCCCGGGTAAGGCACATGGCTTAAAAGTCATTGTTTGGAGATAATATTACAGACATAGAGTTCCTGAATTGACAGAAAAAGTAAACATTAATTACTCCTCAATGAAAGAAACAGGAGTGAAATCCTTTGCATGCCAATTGTTGAGCTTCCCTTCGGTTGTTGGGTAGATCCAGTCTTCAAAAGCACACTCATCATCAGAGTCCTCTACAACATTCACTTAATGACTTTTGAGGCGGAGAGGCGGCTTTCCAGTACGAGCACCTCTAGTTTCTTTCTGAGCTTTGGAGGTGAAACATAACCCAAACTTGTCTGCCTTGAACGGGATATCGAGGAGTTGACCCCACATCTCATTGTTTCCTTCTTCTACTACAACATGGGAATCCTTAAGAGAAACCATCTTGGGGATAACTTTATCGGCTCTTGGAGTGTCGGAAGAGATTTTAGTGGTGGCTACAACTTTAAACGTCTGGCAAGGAGTTTCTATGAATTCGCCATCCATTTTTATGTACTTGAAAGAATTGAGATGGCTTACCATAAATTCTTCTTCACCGCAAATAGTGACAACCTTCCCTTAAACCGGATATTTTAATTTCTGGTGGAGAGTAGAAGTGACCGTACCCGCCCCATGGATCCATGGGCGACCAAGCAAGCAATAACATGCAGGCCGTATGTCCATTATGTAGAATGTGGAGTTGAAAATATGTGAATCAGCCTTAATTGGGAGATCCACCTCTCCATGAACCATCCTTTTCGACCCATCGAATTCCCTCACAATAATATCACTTGGCTTCAAAACCAAACCTTCACAGTCTAGCCGATCCAAAGCGCCTTTAGGTAACACATTTAAAGATGAGCCCGTGTCCACCAAAACATGTGCCATAGTGGTCCCTTTACATTCAACAGAAACATGCAAGGGTTTATTATGATTCTTTCCCATGGGAGTTAAATCTACATCGGAGAACCCCATACCATTGTCAGCTGTCAGACTTGCTACGCAGTTCTCGAATTGGTCGGCTATGGTTTCTTGAGGCACATGGGCCTTTTTCAAGAACTTAATCAAAGCTTGTGCATGGGAATTGGAACATAGCAATAAGGACAACATTGATATTTTAGAAGGGGTTTGCCCCAACTGCTCTACTATTTTGAAGTCGCTTTTCTTGATGATCTTTAGAATCTCCTCCATCTCTTGAGTGGACGGTTCTTCCATAACAGACTTTTTAGCAGGCGCCTATTCCCTAGCAGGCTCACTTTCTTTCTCTTTCCCTTTGGCACCAGCATTGCCATTGGTTATGTGGATTAGAACTGTGGTAGTGGTTGGTGGTTAGATAACAGGTGAAAAAACCCTTCATGTTCTTGTGACTTTAATAGAACCAGTAATATTAGTAACAACAACTTCATTATCATCAATCCAAGAATCTTGTTTTACCCCATGGTAATAAACCTCGACACTATAATTCTATGGTACCGCTTTATCAGAGGTGTATGGAACCGGTCCGGCAGCAGTGATTATGAGAGGAGCAATGATTGGTTCGTTCGAAATCCTGATAGGACCTTTGGATGAGATCCTAAGAGGTTTGTCTGAAATTTTTATGATGGTCAAATCTTCATATTTGTCGATTGAATCTTCGATGGTGGGAATTTTTTCGAATAGGATCTCGCGGCCATCCATTAGGCGTTGTATACCTTTCTTCAATTCCTCGCACCCATTGGGTTGTCTCATACAACACACACAGTCTTTTCATAGCCAGGGAAAATCCCAGCTTTCAATAGATTGTTCTTGATTACATTCCACGGAGTAGTTAATTCTTCAACAGAGGTAATGAAAATTGTGTCTTCGACCGCATTAACGCCTTTGTCATGCCTCGGCATTGGAGCGGTAATTATATTTGGCGTTGGAGGAGGATCGAATTCAATAGTCTTGTTGTCAATTAAATCCTGGATTTTGTTTTTCAAGGCCTAACATTGATCAATCTCATGCCCGGGGCTGTTTGAATGGTAAGCACATTTAGCATTCAGATTATATCTCGGTGACGAGGTGTCAGAGATGGCGGGAGGATCCCGCAATGTCACTAAATTAGCCCTGAGAAGATGTTGAAGGGCTTGAGATAATGACATGCCTAACCTTGTAAACTGTCTTCTTGTAGCTTCAACATGTTGATGATTTGCGGGTGGTCTTTGAGGAGCAGTCGGATTAGAGATTCGGACAACATTGATATACAGATGATTTTTCTTTTTGGTATGGGTCTTTGCTCCTACACAGCATTAACTTCTTTCTTCGTGGAAAAAGGTTTCTTGACAGGATTGGGAGTGGAAGTAGATGCCACATATATGTTTCCACTTTTAATGCCACTTTCGACTCTTTCACCGGTTAGGATTAATTCGGTGAAACCAGAAGAAGAGCAGCCAACCAATAGATTAAATAAAGGACCAGATAATGTGTTCATGAACATGTCAATGTGTTCCCTATCAATCAAGGGAGGTTGGACCCTACTGGAAAGGTCTCTCCACTTCTGCGCATATTCCTTAAATCCCTCATTCTTCCCCATGGTCATACATTGCAATTGAACCCTTGTCGGTGCCAAGTCGGCGTTGTACTGATATTGATGGTAAAAGGCAGTAGCTAGACCCTCCAAAGTATTGATGCGAGAGCCATCCAACTGATAAAACCATTCAAGTTTTGTTCCAGCCAGACTCTCTTGGAAATAGTGAATCCAGAGTTTTTTATCTACAATGTGTGGTTGTATCTTGCGCACATAGGACTTCAAATGGAGCTTCGGGCAAGAAACCCCATCGTATTTTGTAAAGTTTGGTATTTTGAACTTGTGGGGAATGACTACCTAAGAGATTAGGCCCAAATCGTCAAAATTCAAACCGGGAATAGCTTGGATTTCAACCGCTTTCAACCTGTCTTCTAGCTGCTTGTATTTGATGTCTGCGGGTGGATATTGTTTATTGAAATAATCATCATCAGATTCTTGGTCATTGATACAATCGTCCTGAGTACTCTTGACCTCACCAATTTTGTTCTCGTCCTCTTCGGATGAATCTTCCTCTATTGGAATTTGACGGATTGTCTCCTTGAACCTTTTACCCATGTTGAGTAGAGCTTTCTTTTTTGGATTTTTCTTAGCGGCCAACAAGGCCATTATATCTTGTTGTCCCTTGGCCAGGGCGAGTAAAGCTTCCTGAAATTGAGAGTTTTGGGCTTGAAGTTCCGTCACAGTTTTCTCTAGATCCATCTTGCTGAAATAAACAGCGGAGAGATAAGGAAACCTGTTATGCGGAAGCCTGTCATGTCATGATGCATGAATATGCAATATGCAAATCATTTCAAGGATTTAAGGAATTTAAATTTGTATAAACAAAGAGTTAAAAAACGTTAACTTTCATTAAAGAGTTCTGATTTGAATACAAGCATGCCTCTTGGGCTTACAACAACATAAATAACCATAAAGTAAACTCCTAAGAAAGAAAAGTCGTGCGCATCTTCTTTGGTGCAAATGTAGGTGTTTAAGCTCCTTTCTTCATGAAGCTCCCTTGTAAGCTCTAATAACTTCCTCTCGCTCTCATATAACTTAGCTTCAAAGGTGTCTCGCTCTCCTTTTAACTGAATCCAAGCGTTTTGCAAATCTTCAAGAGTAGTAGGCATGTCAGGATAAAGGATAGTATATCAAACATCTCCCTCAACTGCTGGCTCCATGATAACAGGTAAGACGGCTTCATAAGGCATCTTAAAACTTTGAGCGTGAGCCCTCGCCCATTTAAGATAAGGTTCCAAAGGAATGGAATTCTTACACCCCAATGTCTTGCTATCAACTTTGTTAACCATACCCCAAGCTCGTATAAATCTTTGACGGTAACCTTGGGTATCGCTTTCATAATCGAATGCGATTCCTTGGATGAGTACCTCATGAGGGCCATCTCTCCTAGAGTATACAAATCTTCGCAAAGCTAAACAAGGGTTGTAAGTAATTCCTTCCCTAATGCCAAGTAGAGGGACATTGGGGAATTCCCCACAACGATCAATGATGGTAGTGTCTTCTAAAGAGCGATAATACCAACGAATATCAGCATGTGAAAGTGACATCAATACTTTAGACCACCTCATACCTTGTTCATTCTTCACCACGGATCGAGGTAGGTGCGAAATCAACCACCTATCCAAAAGAGGAGTGTAACACATCAAAGCCCCTCTTTTCTTCAAAGTGCGAGAGTGAAGAGAATGCAAGATGTCTCCAAGAAATGTAGGCACCGGATTACGAGATATGAAAACCTTGATAGCATTTACATCTATAAATTGGTTAGGATTTGGAAATAGTACCAACCCATAGATGAGAAGAGCCAAAATTTCCTCAAAGGTTTGTAGATCCAAAGTATTCCAACACTCTTGAGCTCTTTCCAACAAAAACTTTGCTAGGAACCCATTGACACCACTCCTTGTTACCCAATTTGCTATTATGTCAGATGGTTGCAAATGTAGAGCTCAAGCAATTTCCTCAATTTTAGGGTCTCTTTCAATACCGTTGAAAGGTAACTGATCAAGAATAGGGGTCCCCATGAGTTGAGAAAATTCTTCTAAAGTGGGCACAAGTTTGTAATCGGGAAAAGTGAAGTAATGATGCAAAAGGTCGAAGAATTGGACAAGCACCTTCACCATATCTTCTTCAATACTTGAGGTAACCAGACTAAGGAGTCGACCGTGTTTTTTGGTGAACGGAGAATCTTCAGGGACCCATGATACTAACTCCTTGAGTTGTGGAGGTATCCTCACGAGGCTGACTTAGATAGTGCTCCTACGAGTGGATGCCATGTCCTACAAAACAGAACAAAGATAAATCCAAAAATCCTTGAAATGGTTAGTGATGTTTATGATGCTCATGATGTTTATGATGTTATGTACAAGTGTATATATACAAAGCAAACAAGTCCTTGGGTTTAGGCTTGCATGGGGTTTCAGGTAAGTACCCTCTTGAAGTTTAGTTCGCTCAACCTGTCCTAGTTAATAGTAACCGGGTTCTAAAGGATCTCAATATCACTGATCTTTCCCCCAAGTTTTGTTCAATAAGCGATTGACTCACAACTAAACAAAACTCAAGAGTCAAACCTCAATGAGTGTAGCATCGAGTATCAACCAACTTCGGACTGCACCAAAGCCGGTTATCTCGCTACTTTCTAATGGCCAAGTTGGTTAAGTAAGGTTCTAAGGTAATTTGATGCTTTACGACACCACGTGGCGGGCCCGTACTCTCCTTGACTGACTCAAGGGTTACCGGTACCAACCAAAGTGCCACATCAACGTAGCTACTGATTCAACCATTTCGGTATATCCCGCACAGTTCCCTCACAGTTTATTTCTACTTACCTAAAGGGTATCCCCAAATCCGGGTGTAGGATTTAAAACTAACCCAAACAAGGAAACAAAATGTAAAGCAAACAAATCAAGCCATGTAAGCAAATGTGATCTAACCCTAAGGTAACCCCACTTTTAAGAGTACATCAAATTCCCCAGTAGAGTCTCCAGTTCTGTGATACAGTGGGAGAACTGACTTGAGGTTTTGCATTTGTGTTCGCAAATGTTGCGGTTTAGCAAGAGTCGCCACCGACTTTTCTTTTATCCAATAAGGAAAGGTGAAAAAGCACAGGACAGACCTTTCGAGATGTTTTCTTGAGTTCGGGGGGTAGATTATGAAAAGGGAAGGTATTAGCACCATTTTCATCCATGGTTTTCCATGGGCTCTTAGTTACTTTCTAGATCACTTGCTTTTGTTTGAATTTGTGCTTTGTGTGGTTTTGAAAGTATTTTGAAAAGGTGTCATCGTTTAGGCAAACTTTGTAATAGTTCTCGTTCATAAGAACGTATACAAAGTGTTGAGCTTTTGAAAATATTTCAAGTCTTGGAAAGTGTTTTGAAGATGTTTCGAAAGTCTATGTGATTGTTTTGAAAATAGCGAGGATATTTGTTTCGAAATCGAGCAAGTAACTAAAAGTAATCTACCTACTCAAAAGGTTTTAGATGTGCTTTTCCTCCTCCTTTAGATGTTGCTATCTTACCATTGATGTGGTAAGAAGCCCCATCGTCGGATGTGAAGGGACGAGCGTTGGGTCATTGTATGACCATGATAGCAATGTTGTGAGATGACTTAGCACTTTTTCTTTAGGGACTAAGATCATTTTGAAAGGCAACTTTGATAGCATCATCGAGGGACTATGATCTTGTATTTTTCGATTTGTTTGTGCTAAGACATCCCTCATGCATAACATGGCCATTTATAAGGCAACAAGTGGAATTACCCTAAGAGTGTAAGTGTGCGAGTGTATTTGATTGCATGCATAATTTGTCTTGATTAGGGTGATCTATTTGTCAATTTTCATATCTTTGTCATACACGCCCTAATTACTAGCATATATTGAAAGCAATAACAGTGCGGAAATGTAAAGTCCTACGCAATTACAATATTTTGGGGGACGGGGGTACATTTTTGTGAATGGGGGTTGCAAGTTAAAATTCTAGGTTACTATTACAACCATATTGAAATAGATAAGAATGTACAAGAAATGTAAAATGCTTATTTATTTTTAAAAAGATGTAAGTTTTGTTTAAGAAAATATTTTTGTCTTTTTATGTTAAAAGAAAATATAATATGCAAAATATAAAATATTTTTGGTGTTTTTTGATTAACAATAAAAAATAATATGATGGAAAAATAATAAAAGAGAAAGAAAACATGATCAGCGCCAAGTGCTGAAAATAAAAGAGGTCATAAGTTCTGACTCTGCCTTGCTTGCAGTTGGAAAGGATTCTGTGAACTAGAGGTTGGTCTTAAATTCTGGTGATGTTCTGAGCAATTTCTTCACGTACTCAGCGGGATGGAAGTTTACAACTTCTGAAACAGCCACGAAGTGATATCCTAACTCCTTTGAGGTGGAAATGAATGGAGAGTGTATGGCAATAGGAATACAGAAGTTAAGGTAGCTTCTAATGTGTGAATCAGCAACCGCGTGGATGGCTTTAGTCAAGAACACTTGAGGAAAACAATGGAATGTGAATGTAAGGAATCAATGCTAATATTTTGGTATTTTGTGTTTATAGTTTCCTGGGTTCTTGGAATTTTTGCAGTGGTTCAAAGCTTTCTTTCTCAATTTTCTCGCTTCTTTCAAAAGTTTTTCTAGACTTTTCTTAGTGGCCAATGGTGTTCTATTTATAGGTAAATTTTTTGAAGTTGGGGCGGTCAAGTGGCACAAACATCATGTACTAGATGTTGACTTACTCTTAAAGTAAGCTTAAACAAATGGGGTTCAATGCATCAAGTTGGATGGCTAACAACGCCTAAGCTGGATTTGGCAGCGTGAATTAAGGAAAAGTAGAAACAGTGTGTGGGTCTAGCATACTTTTGCACAGAAGTTTCTCTTCCCAAGACAGTAGGGGTACACGTGGAGAGAATCTCTTGGATAAAGGCTTCACAAGTGGTTGTGAGCATTAAATGGGTTCCCATGTGAAACTCTGCATCCTTGCTTGACTCTGGATTAGAAGTTCTGCTTCAGCGTAGCATCTCATCTTATGATCCTCTTATCTTCTGGCTTCAGCATGTTCTGAAGGACCTTTCAGACTTACCAGTAAGCTTGCAGCATGCTTTTTAACCTTCTTTGATTTACCCTGGCAAACTCTGACCGAACCTTTCTAAAAACTGGCTCAGAAGTTCTGACCAAACTCTGTCTTGAGGATATCAAGAATTTGTTGAGTATGAACACTGGCCCAGAAGTTCTGAAATTGTCATATTTCCTGAATACTTAGAAAATTTTCTAAGTTTTTAGAATTTGATTTTTCCAAAGTAAAATTTGACTTTTGAAACTCTTGATGAAGCAAACTTCATATTCCTAACATGTCTTGGTGAAATATGATTTATGAGATTTGATTTTGATCCAAAAGTCAAAGTTAGACTTCTCAGTGTGCAAATGACCAATTTGCCCTTGTGAATGTTTTACTTGGAAAAATTGATAATTCAAGGCTTGGAATTGGATGAAAGAAAATTTTAGGATCCAGGGTGATTCGTTGAGAAATGAGAGGGCAAATTTTGGGGTCCAACAAACTGCTTTCACAATAAACTTGGACTTAGGTCCATGCATTTTCAAAAAAATATTTTTTTAATCAAACTTTAACCAACTTAATCATACTTTGACATTTTTGTGAGAAGACTAAAAGTCAATCAACCTCATTCAAACCATTTTTACCACTTTGGCTATTTACTTTAAAAAAATTCTCAAAAGATTAGACTCTTGTCAATCCTTGTAGTGATACGATCTACTATACTTCTACGGTATGTAGTGAAGTGACTGAGCAAACTTGTGATGCAAGGCTTGTACACCAACCACCCCTGAAAACCATAAAATCCATTATGAACAATTGACTGTGCAAACTTGTGATGCACGACTTGAAAATTTACATGAGTATTTTGTAAGCATATGAGGAACCATGAAACTCACTTGAGGCATTAGAAGCTCAACTTTCTTTGAAAACCAAAACCCTAATTGTAGGCCACTACTTAGGAGGAGGGTTCATCTGATCAATTCTTGAATAGTCTTGAGTTTTCGAGACCCTTAGGAGCATGAGGAGATATCTTGAATCAATTTGTCTTGAACATGGGAGGTAAAATTTTGGGGTACAACAACTGCCCCTGTTCAATCTTCTTAAACCTAAAGAGTTAGATTGGCATGCTTGCCATTCAGGGTCTGAAGGTGGAAGAGGATTGAACACTTAAGTTCCCAGAAATTTTCACTCACATGTGCAAAAAGTGATATTATTGGTTGATTATACTGCTTGAATAGGATTAAAGATGCCATTCGAAGAGGTCATAGAGTGTCGCCATAGATGGGCTTACAGATGCCATCTAAAGTAACTAGCAGATGCGCTGAGAAGTATCAGAATGAAATCTATGTCTCGATTTTATTTGAGGGAAATGCTTTTCAGAATGAATCTCTGAAGAAAATGCTCATCAGAATTCAGTCTCTGAAGGAAATCATTTGGTCATGCAGATAGTCACCCCGTCCTGTTTCGGGAATAGATCTACAATATGTTTTTCATTGGTAAACTCATCCTATTTCGGGAATTCATACCGCCTGGTCATATAGATAGTTGGCCAGTCCTATTTCGGGAATTAATCTGCGACCATTTTTTTGTTGGTAAGCCCGTCTTATTTTGGGAATTCATACCGCCTATTCATATAGATAGTTGCCCTGTCCTATTTCGGGAATTAATCTACGACCTGTTTTTTGTTGGTAAACCTGTCCTGTTTCAGAAATTCATACCGACTGGTCATATAGATAGTTGCCCCTTCTTGTTTCGAGAATTAATCTGCAACTTGTTTTTCGTTGGTAAACCCGTCATGTTTCAGGAATTCATACCGCCTAGTCATATAGATAGTTGCCCCTTCATGTCTCGGGAATTAATATGCGCCCTGTTTTTTGGTTGTAAACCCGTCGTGTTTCGGGAATTCAAACGGCATGGTCATATAGATAGTTGCCCCGTCCTATTTCAGGAATTAATCTGCGACCTGTTTTAAAATTGTTGATGATATTCGTCTGTTTACGAACTTTACCTGAAAATACAAAATTAGCTTTATGCAACGTCATGATGTATGTAATGCATTTCGTACTGATGCTCTTAAAATAGATGAGAATGTTATATGCATTTTGGTATACATATGCTCTGTTGTATTGTGAAATGATGTATGGATGCAATATGTCATTGAAGCGTATCGGTAGCTCCTCGTAACAATGTCTAGTTGGGGAAAATAAATCCCGGACTGTTGCTGAGGATGAAGAAAGTGATTCTTCAATTTATGCTAGGAATGATTTTGTTGGGGGATTCCCGCTTTCTTTTTGAGGATACTCCGCTGGGAATCTTCGACTTCTGCTTGAGGATAGAGGCATTCAAGGAGAGTCGGTCGTTCGCCGTTCTTTTTGTTGAAGGATTTGATTCTTACGTACCTTGACTGGGGATAAAAGAGATGGATATTCCTCTGGTGTGTTTTCTATCCTGGTTTCAGATACCGTAGCAACTCATCTGGGGATAGAAACTTTGATTAAATCCTGCTGGAGAAGATAATTTTATTAGGGATTTACGGTGTTGGAGTAATAAACTCTGTTGGAGAATTAAATTCATGTAAACTGTATCGAAGAAATAAACTCTGATGCATCCTTTGTGGTTGGAGAAGAAAGGTTGATTAGATTTTTTCCCCTCTTTCTTTCTTCATGAAATCGTGTTCTCTCTTCCTCTCTTTAAGTTATGTTTTTTTAAATGACATAAAATGTTTTTATACCAAATAATGAAGTGGAATTACCAAACTGTCCTCTAACTAAGTAATATCTACTAATTTGCCATTTAGTGCATTTCTAACCAATTCTTATGATCTCTACAATCTTCTAATTAGATATCATTTTATTTCCTTGGTCTTTCTTCTCATGTTTAGGAAATATGGGGTGTTACAAAATTTTATTTTAGAAAATTCAATTTAATCATTATGATAAAAATAAAATATTTTTAATGTTAATATATTTTCAATGGGTGAATCCATCTATAAAATTATTTTTAGTATTTTAATTAATTTTTTACACAAATTTATTTTATTTGTTAAACTTTACAAAATTTATTTTTTTTAAATATTTGTCCCTTAAATAATTAATTCTTGCAACAATTGTTTTAGAATTACATAAAATTTTAATCTTTTCTTTCAAAACTAAAAAAAAATCTATTTAGTTTTAGAATATAAAAAATGAGACCAAAAACATATAGAAATGCTACTAAATTGCCAACAAATCATAATCAGGTGTCTTTGCAAAATAAAAACTATGCAGTATTCATAATGAGACAAGAGAAAAGGACATATGAGACAGTTTCAATTTGTTATATTAAGATTATGTTTGTGTTAGCTAGAACACGATCTCGAAAAGTGCGCATACATAATAAGACAACATTGTGTTTTTAAATTTATTTATTTATTTTCTTGTTAATAAAAAGCTGTTGAACCCCAATTTTCCCCCCTAAGATTCCTCTATTATTTGATACCATCACAATGCAACCAGATCACACACTAGGGTTTGGTTCCTCTCCTTATCTTTGGCTTTGCTCATGGGGAATCACCAAGCACCTTTACTTATATTTTTGTGATCATCTATGTTTAGTTTTGATTAACTTTTAGCTAATAAATACAATGAATGTTTTCCCTAATTGATGATGTTATAGGTGAGAGCACAATACTTTCCATCAAGTTGATCTACAAGTTCATGAGTCTATTTCAATGCCTTCTTGAACAAAAACTTCAATGAGATTCAAGCCTCGTCATTAAATATATTTTGAAGTAATATCATGACAAAGTCAATTATGATCCATCAAGCCTCAAGTTGTCAAAGATAGTCAAAAGATACAAGGTTTGATTGAAAAAGTTTGACCTAATTGGACAAGTTTTAAATTTCTTGATCACAAGTGCATATCTCCCTCAATTCTCAATATTTGGAAGTGGTTATGGTTACCATGGTTTATCATTATCATCTTCAACAACTTCTATTTACATGACAAAAATATTTGTGCAAGAAGGCTGGTTAAAATTGAAAAGGGTTCTCAAGGCATTTTGTTGCTCTAGGAACTAGGGTTTTGAACTTCAAAGGGGAATATCTTGCTCATCTTTTGGTATTTTTGGGTGATCCCAAAGACATGCTTCTCTTTAAAGGGTTATCAACAAATAATTTCAAAATTTTCAAGGAAATTTTGTGTGAAAGGTACTTGATGATAAAGAAAGATTACAAGTCCTCTAGATGAACCATCAATTTCCCTTATGTGACTTCAAAGGACCATAACTTGGTCAATTTTATCTCCTTTAGCCCATTCTTTTTTCATATTTATTTTAAGAATGTTAACTTTATCCCTTCTTTTACGTGCAAAATGTGAAAATGGATAGAAGATTCCCTAAGGATGCAAAAGATTATAGGTCATCTTATGAATTTTTGCCAACTTCAACAAGTCATAACTTTCTCAATTTTTGAAGATTTTGAATGGTTCAATCACAAAATACCATTAAAAAGATCTACTTTGTGCCATATTTTTTGGTTAAGAGAAAATTTCAAATGGAAGACCATGTTTTAATGCAAGACATTATAAGTCATTTTTGAAGAAAAACTTAGAAATTTTCTAAGTATAGAAAGTCAACCTCTTTTTCTCAACTTTGACTCATTGCAACTTTCAGCTCAGACATCCATTTTATTCCATTCTTTGCATATTATAAAGCTTGTGATCTTATCTTTCTAAGGCTTCAAGAATCATATCTTAAGACTCCTTGAGCTGAGAATGCCATTGGATCAAAAGTGGTACCTTGAAACTGAAGTTTCAACTCAAGTCAGAATTTGAAATCCTTGATTTGGCCTCTACACACAAGTTTTCTACGTGCTTTTGCTTCTAATCATGTTTAATGAACTCCCAGAAGTGATTAGCATATTGAAACGCAAGGTTTGGATGAATTTTGATCAAAATAGAAGTCACATTTTTCTTGTTTGCAAATTCACACGATTTCTCTCCAAATCCCATCATTCCACACGCTTGAGCATTCAATCAGCTTCCCCATAAATAGAGGAACATACATCATTCATTTTCTGAAGAAGCTAACAGAAGAAGAATTAAGTTCTAAGCCTCCCTAAATCATGCTAGCCAAGTCATGTTTCAAAGCTCTGCAACTTAACTTCAATAGGTAGATTCCTCCATCAATTCTCTCAAACTTTGATACTGTTATGAAGCTCTCATCATCCTGATTCTAGTCGCAACACTTGTTTTTAACTAGAAGTACATTTTGGCCATGAAATTTCAAATCCCTTTTCAAAACTTCTCTTCCAAAACGATTGAGTTGCAGCTTATATAAATTTTTCGCGAGGGTACCATTGGAATCGTCTTGAAGAGACGAAGCAAATGGTACCAGTATCATGTTCAAATTTTACAGTTTCAAGGACCTACAAATTTTACACTTTTTTTCAAAATCTGATTTAATTAATGATTTCATGCTTTATTCACTAAAGACCATGATATGCACAGCGCGTCTGATCCATTGGATTAGCTTACTAATGCGTTTTAACTCTCATCCATTGGTCCACATTTTTTTGACTTTATTTTTTATTTCTGATTTTTATATTTTAATTGTTTTAAACTTCCAAAATTCATAGAAAATTCATTTCTGATTCAAAAATTATGAAAAGTTTCACAAAAATATTTTCAAATATTATCTTTCTGAATTTTATTTTTTTCATAATTTTAATTTTAGATTTGGAATTTTTTATAATTTTTCTTTGTTTTGGTTTGTTTTTAATTATTTAAAAAATACTTTTGAGCATTTTTAAATTCTGAAAAAATTCATCAACATCATTACCATTATTTATGACCTTCTGAAATTATTTTTGAATTTTATTTTAAATTCTACTATTTTTTTAATCTTTTTTTCACTTATTTGAGCAATTTTAATTAGTTTAAAAATAGTTTCTAACTTTAAAAAATCACCAAAAATTTTATATAAATATTTGAACTCATTTATGATTTTTCTATGGTCTTATTTGATTTTTCTTGGATATTTTGAATATAGTTGCTATTTTCTCCATTTATTTTTATTTTAAAACCATTTTAAAAATCTTTTTTCTTTATTATTAAATACGATTTTATTGTGCATATATTCTGGCTGATCTTGGACTATGAAATTTTGATCATGAGCTTTATTAACATCATTTGATCCATGGTGTTGAGTTTACTCCACAAAAAATGGATGAATGATTTTAATAATAGTTTGAATAAATTTTTGGTTCAAATGTGGTTTAATTGTTACCCCATCCTTCTTCATCTTATCCCCTTCTTTATTGTACCAAGTATTATTGGAGAATGATTTACATATCATTTCTCAAGACATAGGGTACATAGATTGCTATTGACCGGCCTCAAAATAGGTGTGACTTCTATATAAGTCCACCTACGATTGCTTAACATAGCGCTAAATTTTGTCCCGATTCGTGAAATGATCATTTGTGGCCCAAACCCATGTTTGTAAGCCCAAGTATATTAATTTGAATTCTTTGATCCAATAACTTTGAGATTTGTTGTTAGGAGGCTTTGGTCTTAACAATCCTCTAATGAATCTTCATAAACTTTGATTAAAGTAAATCACTTAAACATCATTGATCATTTAATGTTGCCTTGAGAATTTTAAATGAATGATATACTTGACAAAAAGTAAATGAAACTTGTTGTTGAGAGGCTTTGGTTTTATCAATCGTCTAATGAGTTTCAAATGCAAGTTTTAAGATGGTCATTCAACTAACCTCTAATTTCTAACAATTGACTTTATTTTGTGCCTTTACTTCATGCTTTTACTTTGTGCACCATTTACTTTAGCATTTTACATTTTATGCTATTTTCATCTTTGCTCATTTGAGCATTTAGTTTTATGTCATTTTCCTTTTTTCTCACTTGAGCTTTTCATTTCTTTTTGAATATACCTAATAATCAACTTGAACAATAAAAAAGACTTTAATGTTACTTGGACTACTTGGTTACTATCCTTGGCATTTATGGAGATTCTGGACTTCTTGGACTTAGGATTAGAAACCTTGACCTATCTTTGAGACCTTGTGACCTCAACTATTATTTAGTCTAGAGTTCTTGGGGTTTACCCTAAGACATTAGGTTGTTTGTTTGTTTTGTGTGCGGTTTATTGTGATTACATGCTTTGTCTGTGATCTGGAATTCATTTGTATACAATCGTTACTCTGCCTAATTTTTGTGAAGACTTAATGCAATTGAAGCTTGATTTTCTTAAGAGGTTCATTACTTTTGTTTGTTTGGTTTCATTCTAAAGGATGAGAATTCTACATTGACTCATTGTGTCAAGTGTTGACTTCTTGTTGGTTAGATGGTTCTTTTCCCTAGCTTTTACCTAATGCTATAGGATAATCCCTTCATCTTCCCCCATCTTCTTTAATTTCAAAAATTTTCTCCCTCCTTTTGAAAACTCTTCTTGTTTCTAAACTTGAACTACATTCATAATAAACTTGGACTTAGGTCCATGCATTTTCAAAACATTTTCTTAATCAAACTTTAATCATACTTTGACATTTTTGTGAGAAGATTAAAAGTCAATCAATCTCATTCAAACCATTTTTGCCATTTTGGCTTTTAACTTAAAATTTTCTCAAAATATTAGACTCTTGTCAATCCTTATAATGACGCGAGCTACTATACTTCTACGGTATATAGTGAAGTGAGATATTTTTCACTTAGGTGTTGAGCGAGGCTTTTGTTGATTTTAAAATACAAGCCATACCTTCCACTTGGAAATGACCCGAATTCTCCTTTCTCATAATTGTGGATAGTAAGTATGTTCTTCCACTTGAATAAGATGGTGATGTCTCGTCTCTTAAAATTAACCAACACACTTGTGTTTTAAAATTTTTAAAGATGAAATACGAGTTCCCTGATCCCCTATTGCACGAAGGGTGGTACGTAGGCACTAAAGGTTCGTAACCGCGGCGGGTGAAAAAATTGTAAAAAATATTTCTTTTCTCATCCCCACAATCTATTTTTGTATACAACAGTTCTAGCCAAAATACCCAGATTTAGAAAGAGATTCCTGCGGAGTATCGTAGATGTTTAGGGTTCTAATACCTTCCATTTATATGACAAACCCCGGAACTTATATTCTCTCCCCCTCTTTTTGGGTTATTCTCTCTTTCCCATTCCTATGGAAATAATAAAGCACGATGGTGATTATTAATTTGGTATGTGCAAGTCAATTCAATCCAATTGCTTAGTCTCAACATTTCTACCGCTACAAAAGCACAACTTACTTTGAAAGCTATTAAGCCGTCTCGTTCATTTCGTTTGAGCAAAACATTGAATCATAAAAAACAAAACTACCTAGTGTACAATATCAAGTGAATCATAAAACATTCATTTATATGAAATAACTTAGCCATATCTTACTTTTTTACTCCAGCTCTATTTTTAATATTAAACACCTTTTTCATTTGTCTCATTGAATCACACTATTTTTACGTCTCACTTATAAGAATATTAGCTTGAAAAGTATTTCTCTTCCATGCCTAAAACCTTATTCCATAGCTCCTAACAGCTAAAATGCAATGTTTCACAATCAACTTATCATGTGTATTAAAATTAGTAAGAACTTACATTACCTATTTCATTTTTCTTTTCTTTTCGATATTGAACACCAAGTGTTTTCCCAAATCATAATCATTCGTTATCTTCTTCTTCTTCTTCTTCTTCTTCTTCTTCTTCTTCTTCTTCTTATTCTTCTTCTTCTAATTAATCACCATTACATTCATATTAAGCTTAAATCCATGTGTATTTCAGACTGTATCCTCATTTTGATTGCTTACATTTCTTATGAACTTTTAAGAGTGTTAACTAAGTTTCTACTTATAGGTATCTGATTTTGAAATCACTTTTAATTACTATGTTCATATATGTACATTTTATTTTGTTTTTTGTTTGTTTTATTGTTTTGTTTGAAATATAATTAATATTAAAATTGTTGTTGTTGTTTTTGTTTTACATAATGGATGCATGTGAATGGCATTGATTGTTACCAACCCTAAAAAGAGGAAACTGGTGATAAGGGATGACGATGATGATGTTATTGGAATACAAAGAGAGTACAAGTTCAAAGTTTTGTTGTCGAATGGAACATGTGTGTAGTTTACACTGTAGAGTGCAAAAAATACAATGTATTTTGGGGATTTTGTAGGATTAGTTCAAGAACAATATTTAGAACTTCAAAAACATTTGAATGGATGAAAAAGAAAAGGGATATAAATTGGAAGGTTAGTGGTTTGTATCTTGAGGATGACAAAAATAATAACATCATTGATGATATTCAGTTTAAAATTTCCATGCCTCACAAGTGCCATATTTGGGGCCTTAATGTAAGTATATAACACTGATTATGCCTCCTTCTATTTGTGTTACTGTGTGTTGGTATTATTATACAAACACATCATACAATAATAAAAAAAATTATCAACAAAAAACAAAAACTAACCTTAAGAAAACAACAACATCCCTCAACAAAAACATCAACATCCTTCGACAAAAACATCTTAAATAAAACTAACAACAACATTTATCAACAAAATACAACAACTTACCTTAACAAAACTACAACACGCCTCAACCAAAACACCAGCATACTTCAACAAAAACATCTAAAATAACACAAATGAAGTTGAAAAATGAAAACCACCTCATAATCCAAATCATTTACCATCAAAATATACATAATAACATGATATTATTCTCTTCATACAAATCTATAAGCTCACTTGTGAGCCAAACATTTATACACAATATCTCAATTCCCTAACATTCTTTTCCCTTTTTTCTACAAACACATTCATATCATATATGTAAAATTAATAGTGACAAAATGTATAAATTTATATATTTGAATTTAAATATTAATGAATGAATAAAAATAATTAATTAATTTATCAACAATCTCCTAAAATTTATTTTAGAAAATTCAATATAATCCATATGTTAAAAAATAAAATCTTTTTAATATTAACATATATTTTCAATGGATGAATCCATCTATAAAATTATTTTAAGTATTTTAATTAATTTTTTACATATTTTATTTTATTTTTTAAACATTAAAAATTTATTTTTAAAAATATTTCTCTCTTAAATAATTTGTTTTTTCAACAAGTTTTTTTAAAATTACATAAAATAATTTTTTAATCTCTTTTTCAAAACAAAAATAAAAAATTTAGAATATAAAAACTGAGACCAAAAACCTATAAAAATGCTAATGAATATCCAACAAATCATAATTAGGTGTCTTTTCAAAATAAAAAATTATGCTGATGTCATAGTGAGACAAAAACAAAGGACAATTGAGACAATTCCAATTTGTTAGATTAGGATTATGTCTGTGTTAGGTAGAACACGATCTCCAAAAGTGCACACACATAATAAGACAAAGTTGTGTTTTTGAATACTATTTTTTTTATTTTCTTGTTAATAAAAACACAACTTACTTTTCAAGCTATCAGAGAGCTTTTTCGTTCATATTTCGTTTGAGCCAAATGGTGTATTTTTTGGGCATCTATCTCTATTCTCAGGTATAACCGATTCTACCGAGTGTACAGTACCAAGTAAATCATGAAACTTTCATTTATATGAAACAACTTAGCCACATGTTACTTTTTTTACTGCAAATCTATTTTTAGTATTAAACACCTTTTTCATTTGTGTTATTGGATCACACTATTCTTACTTCTCACTCACAAGAAAATCAACGTCAAAACTGTTTCTCTTCCATGCCTAAAACCTTCTTCCACAACTCCTCACAGCAGAAACACAATGTTTCACAATCACTTCATCAAGGGTATTAAAATTAGTAAGAACTTCCATTTCCTATTTAGTTTTCTTTCCTTGTTCTATACTGAACAACAAAAGTTTACCCAAATCATACTAGTTCCCTATCTTCTTTTTTCTTTCGATTAATCACCACTACATTCATATCATAAGCTTAAATCAATGTGCATTTCAGACTTTGTTCTCATTTTGATTGCTTACTTTTTTTTGGAACTTAAGAGAGTGTTAACTAAGTTTCTACTTATAGGTATCTGATTTTGAAATCAAAATCCGGATTTTGAAATCACTTTTAATTACTTTGTTCATATGTGTACATTTTATTTTATTTTTTGTTTGTTTATTTGTTTTGTTTGATATAGAAATAGTATTGAAATCGTGTTGTTATTATTGTTGTATCTGTTTTACATAGAAGAGAGGCATGGAAAGGGCATTAGTTGTTACGAACCCTAAAAAGAGAAAACTTTTGATAAGGGATGACGACAATGATGATATTGGAATACAAAAAGAGTCCAGGTTCAAAGTTTTGTTACAAAATGAAAACAAAGTGGAATTTTCAATGCATAATGCAGAAAATGAAATGCATTATGGGGATTGTAATACCCCCATATCATTATTTAGGATAATATACGCATGATATTATAAAATGGTATATAAAATATTCATACATAAGCAGCAAACATAAATAAGTAGTATTACAAGATACAAGAGCCGAACATGTCATGGTCAAAAGATATAATCCTATAAGTACTAATACAAACCTGAAATACATAGCAGAAAGATCCAAAAAAAGACACGAAGCATCGCCTTGAAACATCGTCAACAAGCTAAGTCATCTTACCCTTGCCCCGATCCTTCCTGGAACAACTTGAAAAAAATAATAATTAGAATGGGGTGAGATTACTAAGTCTCACTGAGTCTCCATATCTTAAGGATTAACTCGGTTCTAAAAGGTGCATGCAAACAAAATGGATTCACCATGAATTCGGGGTTGCCTCACGGCTAGGTGCAAGTACACAACAAGGTAACACCACCATTAGAAGTCCCATAATAGCTAATGAGGTAGCAGCACAACAAATCTGACACAAGGCCACAAACAATATGAAAACCCGTACCCATGTACGAAGAATCCAGAAGTACGTTACTTGCCATATTTAGGTTACACTACCACACCCTCAGTGAGTCCCATGTGCATATACGTCAAGAGACTTGCACATGCAGACTGCATGATGAATTCAGTTGAGTTTCCAGGTGCTTTGACGCCTACTTGGCTACACCATCTCATATGTGACGAGTTACCGTAGTGACAATTTCCTACGTGGTCTCACTACCTCATCAATTATCCAAACGCAGGTGAGTAAAACCAAGTGCAACACGCCTTCTTGAACGCACAAATCCACCAAGCGAAAACCTAGTGATGTAGCCTTCTTGGCATAACTAGAGGTGACTTAACCGAGAAGTGTATCCTATATGGTATCATTACCTCACCATGCCAAGCACACCGATGAGTAATCCAAGTGGGAACGCCTTAAAGTCCCTCACTTGCATCATCATAATGGTAGCTCAAGTGTGTACGACATACAGAGAACGCCGATGCTATTAACAGCTGGTGGAAACTCCTTTTTTACATTTGGCCCATACAAGCACATTGCAACAGTATATTTCCATCATAAGTGGTTTACCTCATAATAGTAGGTCTACTTTGATTCAAGCATATATCACACACATCGAGATCACATAGCACGACGTACATAATCACACAATCACACATATCCGAACATTCAACCTGAAATGAACGGAAACAAAGATGATCATATCATGGCATTTCAAGCATAACGTATTTCAAACATAACCATGCATATTCATATTACAATTACTTAATTGTTAAGTCATAGTATTCATAGTCCATAACACCTTAGAAAATCAAGGATTTAATTAGGGAGGCATTCAGTTCCAGTTTCCGGAATAACATTGCACTCGTGAAATTAATTTAAAAATTTTGTGTCCCAGGTTGCACTGAGCAAAGTCATAGCGTGGTTACTTCCAGATCATGCTAACTGCGGTACCACGTGCTGAGCACGGTCTACGAAGCATAAAATTTTGCGTTAAGCTCTATGATTTGCAGAAAAATTAGAACGAAGACAGTTCTATCTTGGGGTTCCAAATCCCTATTTTCACACCTCAAATCAAGTACCCATAGCATAAACAGCCCGAAAACATACAATATACATCTTATTCATCATTATTATCCAACATGCATAAATAATTTCTCACTTAAACCCTTAATCCCAATTCATACAATTTTCCCCTAAACCCCAAAGTATCTATCTATGAGACTTACCTTGTTAGAAGGATGAAGAAGAGCTGCAAAAATCAGAAAGGATGGTGGAGGAGATGAGTTTTATTGATTTGCATGCAAGGAATGATGGGCTTGAACTAAATTGGGAATTCTTCTTCTTCTCTTCCTCTCTTTCCACGATTTCCTTCTCTTCTTTCTCTACTCCAAATCTTATTTTTGTTCCAATCACATATTGAGACACATACCAAATAACCCCTTACTACTCATTTATTTTGTGAAAATACCAAATTATCCCCCAACTAGGAAATAATGTCCAAACTTCCCCGTTGTTCAAATTCAATTAAACAAGAATTTTTCATAATTCTTATGGTTAGAGAAAATAGGATATTACATTCTCTCCCCCTCCCCCTTGAATTAAAACTCATCATCGAATTTGAAAACTTACCAGAAAAGATGAGGGTAAAGCTCTCGCATCTCTAACTCAAGCTCCCACGTAGCTTCCTCTAGAAGGAACTCTTCCCATAATACCTTCACAAGAGGGATCTCCTTAATCATCAAGGATTTACTAGCATGCTCAAAAATGCACATGGGTTGCAGATGAAAAGAAAGATCTAGTTTTATCTCAACGGTATCGGGAATAATAGGATGAAACGATTATGGCACGAACTTCCAAAGTTGAGACACATGAAGTACATCATGCAGCCCAGATAGTGAAGGAGGAAACGCTAACTAGTATGTGAGTTCACCTACCCGTTCCAAGATCTAATAGGGCCCCACATATCTTAGAATAAGTTTCCTCGTCTTAAACAGTCCTTTTAACCGAAGCCTTAAAGTAAATTTCAAAACACGTGATCGTCTTCAGCAAATTCCAAAGGTTTTCTCCTTTTATCCGTATAGCTCTTCTGACAATCCTGCGCTTTCTTCATATTTTCTTGTATCGTCTTAATCTTCTCTGTTGTTTCTTAAATTATTTATGGTCCAATGATTGCTCTTTCATCAACTTCAAACCAACAAAACGATGATCGACATTTTCTTCCATAAAACGCTTCATATGGTGCCATGCCGATACTTGAGTGATAGTTATTGTTATACGCAAATTCCACCAAGGGTAAATGATCCTTCCAACTCACACAACTTTTAAGAATACAGGATCTCAACATATCCTCTAATGTTTGAATTGTTCTTTCTGTTTTCCCACCGGCCTGCGGATGATTAGAAGTACTCATTTCAAATCCATTATCATTTCACGATGAAACGCCTTCCAAAACCATGAAGTAAATTCCCATCTCTATTTGATACAATACTAGACAGCACCCCATGCAACCTTACAATCTCTACTACAAAGATTCTTGCTAGATGAACCACCTTGTGAGTCGTCTTAACTGATAAGAAATGTGAGGATTTTGTTAATTGATCTATGATCACCCATATAGATTCATGACCACCTAAGGTACACGGTAATCCTACAATGAAGTCCATGGATATACTATCCCACTTCCATATAGGAATATCTAATAGTTATAATTTACCACCGGGCCTCTGGTGCTCTGTTTTCACCTTTTGACAAGTCACACACTGCTCCACATAGCTAGCAACATCTTGTTTAATACCAGGTGTAATACGGTGGGAGAACTGACTTGGTTGTTTTGTGTTTTATCGCAAATGTTTCGGTTAGCAAGACTCGCCACCGACTTTTCTTTTATCCAAAAGGAAAGGCTGAACAGAACAGGAAAGACCTTTGAGATTGTTTCTTGAGTTCGAGGGGTAGATTATGAAAAGGGAAGGTATTAGCACCCTTTTCATCCGTAGTTATCTACTGGCTCTTAGTTTCTTGATAGATCACTTGCTTTTGTTTGAAAATATGTTTTGTGTGGTTTCTGAAAGTATTTTGAAAAGGCGCCATCATTTAGACAAACTTTGTAATAGTTCTCGTTCGTAAGAACGTATACAAAGTGTTGAGCTTTTGAAAATGTTTCAAGTTTGGAAGATGTTTTGAAGGTGTTTTAGAAAGTGTTGGTGTTTGTTTTAAAAATAGCAAGGATGTTTTGATTTGAAAATGAGCAAGCAACTAGGAACATTCTACCTACTCAAAAGTCTTTCTAGTTTATTTCATCTTTCCTTTGACATTGTTATTTCACCATGGATTGGTAAGTAACCTTGTCTTTGGATGTAAAAGGGACAGGCAAGGGTCATCGTATAGTACTGAATAACAATGTTGTAAGATATCTTAGCATTTTCTTTAAGGGACTAAGATCATTTTGAAAGGCAACTTTGATAGCGTCATCGAGGGACTATGATCTTGTATTTTTGTTTGTTTTTTCTAAGACGTCTTACATGCGTATTATGACAATTTATTTCTCAAGGCAACAAGTGGAGTTAACCCTAGAGGTGCAAAGTGTGCAAATGTATCTTTTTCATGCTTGATTTTCTTGAATTAGGGTTTGCTAACTTGTTGATTTTAGTCTTTCCATACAAACCGTAATTTACTAGCATTTATATATAAAGCATTAAATTGCGGAAAATAAAAATACTAAGCTATTACATCAATGGGGAAGGGGGTGTACAAATTTACAAATGGGGATTTTGCAAGAAAATTAAATCTAATTAAGTATTACAACCATATTGAATATTGTACAAAATTGAAAATAAAAGGCATGAATGTAAAAATGGAAAAAAAGAAATGATTTTTGTTTGGATTTTTATGAAAGGATTTTAATCTTGACCTAATTAATAAAATAATTAATGAAAATCAAATAAAATTAACTTAAGCAAATTAAGAAAAGAAATTAACTAAAAAAGATTTTTTAGGGTCTTTTATGAAAAAGTTTTAGGATTAATATAAAAATTATTTGATTAAAATAAACCTAAATTCTAAATTAATTTTAAATTACAAGAAAATAATATAATATAATAATTAAACCTAATTATCTAAATATTAATTAAAAAAAGGAAATTAATTTGTTAAGAAAATTATTTTTATTCTTTTTAATTTTTATAAAGAAAAACAAAATTTGAGGTTAAAAATAATAAAATAAATAATTTTTTGATTTTTCTATTAATAATAAAAACATAATATTTGTAACGAAAATAATAAAATGAAAATATGAAAGTGAAATAAACTAAAAAATTAAAAAAAAATGAAATAAAGAAATAAATGACCAAGGGGTGCTGAAGCATGGTGGCAAGGGGTTAGAAGCCAGCAAAAGACCAAGGCCCACTGCATTGAGGCCCAGGCGTGTGTGTTTGTGACTAAAAAAGAGTGAAAATGTGAAAAATGAACAAAATATAGCGCGCTGTGTGATGAACCCACGCCCTCTTGGTTACCAGCGCGCTGCCTTACCACTGGGATGGCTATACATCCGTTTATTAAAATGAAATGATAAATACATAACATATAATACTTCCAAGGCTTGTACTTCATCTTTAACCTTCAGACATCCAGAGCACCTACATCTTGTTCATTTCTCATCCATTTGCAAAAGTGTAAACATGAATTTTGTGGCAAATTTTCTCATGATTTCAGAAATGTAAAACATTAAAACTATAGATCAAAGACAAGCATGAATTTTGTTGGCCCTAATCTGAAACCTAAAAGTTTCAGAAACTTCAACTCTAAAATTCTCTAAGCTCAAGCCATATAAATGCAAACTATGGATATGTACAAATTCGTGGCAATGGTATCTACATTTTATCTTTGAAAATGGAAGCCTAACAATGCCTATATGAATAGTTCAAAAGTCAGAAAACTCACCTTGCAAGAGGGTATCGTGTTTTGAGTTTGAGCAGCTTTCAATGAGTTCTAGTGAATGGGTTAGCTTCCTCAAGTTCCCAGGAAGCTAATGTGATGTTTGGTTTGAGCTGAAAGTGGCTGAGGAGTTATGGAGAAGTCAAGGTGCAAGGTGATGTTTTTGAAAATGGTTGATGATGATGGAGGTGTTACAGTTATGTTGCAGGTGTTGGAATTGTTTATATATGTTATTTAGAAGCTTTTGAAAGTAAAAGGCCAAGAAATGCACGAGAAAATTTAGAGATTGGGTTCAAAACTCAGAAATGGAAAGTTTTTAGTTGTTTTTGGTCGTTATGTGCTTTAGGGGATTACAGGGCTTGAGCATGTGTGTGTTAGCTTGCCCATGACTTGTGCATATATATGGAAAAAGATTGTAGCTCTTGAGAGAGTCAGAAGCACAAGATGTAGAGTTATGGCTATGTTACTTGATTTTGAAGAAAAGTGAAAACATGGTTTCAAGGTATAGTACAAGCATTGCTTGAGTTTATGGGAGGCTCTAGACATGTTGCTTTTGCATTTGACATTGCTTGTGATCAGAAGGAACAAGTGAAAAGCTCTATGCATTGACTTTGTGATTAAAGCTTCTTTACAAGAATGAAATGGTTACTTTGTGCCATAAATGGAAATGTAACTTGGATAAAGGCTCAAGTGCTTGGATTAAAGCTCTAACAGATGTGTAAACATTTAATTATGGAGTGACAAACAAGTTTGAGGCCTGCAAAGCAAAGATTATGCAGCCTAGGCTTGGATTTGAATTCTTGTTCATCATGAAATGGCTTGTAATTCAAGTTTGAAAACCCTAACTTCATCTCTTTGATTCTCCCTACTCAAACATGATCTCAATAAGTTCTTTGACATTTTAGAAAGCTTGTAACATGCTCTACAACCCCTCTTTGAATCACTTTTTCAAATTCCAAATGAAGCTATGTGAAAAGTTGCTATGAAGTTGGTACCAAAAATTTGCTTAACTAGGGGGAGTTGTGTTCAACAATGTTTTAGATCTCATTGAGATCTACAACTTTCATGTTGAAAGTTTCCTTTGAATCATCTTGCATCATGGTAAAAAATTGGCTCAAAGTTATGGAAAAATATGCAGTTTTCAACACTTAGAAAAATTTCTAAGTTTGGAAACTTTGACTTTTCAAAATGAAATCTTGACTTATTGATTTCTTGGTGAAAAAGTTTCATATTTTGACATGTTTTGATGAATTTTGATCTATGACACTTGATTTTGACTAAAAAGTCAAAGTTTGACTTTTTAGTGTGCAGTTGACTTTTGATCAGTTGACTGAAAATCAACTATCAACTAATTGACCTTGAGAAATGTTTTGAGTCATGCCATTAGGTCAAAATTATGAAATTTAATCCTTGAGATCATGTTTCCAACCAATCAACCATTTGCTAGGTCAAAAGTCATAAATTTCCTTTTCTCAATCATAACCCTAATTTTGACCATTTTGCCCTTTTGATGATCTGATCAAATTTCTTGAGGAATTATGGTCCAAACTTGATCAAATGACATATATAAGTTCATAATTTTGATATGGATCAAAAATTATGAAGTTTGACGGTAAATTGGCCATTGTTGACTTTTTCCCCAATATAGTTGATTTTTAAGTCAACTGATCAATTGATTGAGAAAAAATGTGATCCAAGACTTGAAACTTGTTATGAGCAATCTTGAGAGTCCAAAATGATCCATGAAAGTCATATGAGACATTAAAAGTTCATTTGTCCTTGTGCAATCTCAAACCCTAATTTTCAGTCATCAGTGCTTAAGGAGGTGTCTTGAGTTGATCAACCCTAGTGCAGTCTTGAACCAAAGGAGATCTTGTGAGAAATACTTGACAAATGAGAGGGAAAATTTTGGGGTACAACAACTTCCCCTGTTCAATCTTCTTAAACCTAAAGAGTTAGATTGGCGGATCTGCCATTCGTAACTTGAAGGTGGAAGATGATTGAACACTAGAGTGCCCAGAAATTTGCACTCGAAGATGAATTGTGAATGGGCTTATAGATGCCATTTGGAGGAATGACGGAGATTTAATGGAGATGGGCTTGTAGATGCCATCCAAAGGTGATTGTTGACATAAAATGGACTAAGTCAGAACTTGATTTCAACTCGAAAAGAATCAAAATAAATTTTTGGAGCGATTTATCTGACACTAGTAGAAGTCTTGTATGTTGTTTGACTAGGAAGAATCAGAATAAAATCTTGGAGAAATTTATCTGAACCAGAAATGTTCATTTGGAAAGTATCAGGATAAACCGTTGAGAGGTTTAAACTTAACCAAAAGAGGTCTTAAACATTCTTTAACTGGAGATAATCAGAGTAGATCTTTGTGTGATTTATCTTAACCAGAGAAAGTGCCTACTAGGAAAGAATCAGGATAAATCTTTGAGAGATTCATCTGAACCAGCAGGGATTTGGAGAAGAATCAGAATAAATCGTTGAGAGATTTATCTGAACCAGGGAAAATGTCCACGAGAAAGAATCAGATTAAACCATTGAGAGATTTAAACTGAACCAACAGGGGTCTGGAGAAGAATCATAATAAATCTTGAAGCAATTTATCTGAACCAGAGAAGACATCTACGGGAAAGAATCAGAATATTGTTGAGAGATTTAAACTGAACCAACAGGGGTCTAGAGAAGAATCAGAATAAATCTTAGAGTTGGTTTAACTGAAACAGTAAAGGTCTTGAATTATCTTCAACTGGAATAGAAATCAGAGAGATCTTAGTGTCAATCTGACTGAACCGGAGGAAAATCTTGAACTAACTTTGACTGGAATGGAATCAGAAAAAATCTTAGTGTTGATTTGATTGAACCAGAGGAGGTCTTTAATTAACTTTAACTGGAATGGAAATCAGAAGAATCTTAGGATTGATTCAACTGAACCAGACAAAAGAGAAAATGTCCACCGGAAAGAATAAGGATAAACCGTTGAGAGATTTAAATTGAACCAGCAGAGGTCTTGGATGAGCATCAAAATAATATTCATAAATGAATTGTATCTGGCTCGTATCTGAGAGATGTACTAAATGAGCATCATAATGACATCCGTATCTGGATTGTATCTGGACTGTATTGGAAAGGTGTGTTGAAGTAAGTATCAGAATGATATCCATATCTAGATCGTATCTGGACTGCATTGGAAAGGTATGCTGAAGGAAGTATCAGAATGATATCCGTATTTCGATCGTATCTGGACTGTATTTGAATGAGTGACAGAATGACATTCGAATCTGGATCGTATATGGGCTGTATTTAGAAAAGAAACTGGAGTAAGTAACAAAATGTCAGCCATATCTGGATCGGGTCTGAACTGTTTCTAGAAGGAAATCTGGAATAAGTATCAGAATGTCAGCCATATCTGGATCGCATCTGAACTGTTTCTAGAAGAGTGTATGGGAAGGGGCCCGTGTAGGATTGCTTCAGCTGGTCGCGTAGATAATTGCCCTGGATTTTTACAGGTATTAATTTCTGACCTTTTGAAGATTATTGACAATAGCCATATATTGATTAACCTTATCCTGAAAAAGGTAAAATGTTAGTTGTATGCAATGTCATGATGTATGAAATGCATGGTGCAATGATGTTCTCAAAATAAATGAGATTGTGTCCTATGCACTTGTCAAGTACGTAATATGATGCATGAAGGGTGAAATGTTATTTGAATGTATCTTTTTCCGGGAAAATAAATCCTTGACAAATTTTGGGGAGTCATTAAATCCCGGACTACTGTTAAAGAGTAGGTGAGTCTCCAAACTTTGCTTAGAATATTTCCACCAAGGATTCTTGTTTTATTGTTTAAGGAGAGCTCCGCTGAGGAATGTTGAAAAATCCGTAGAGAATGTTGATTATTATTGGGTAAAAGGAGTTCAGGAGTCTCAGTTGTTCGTTGCTCTACTAGGGAGTCGAAGCTGAAATGATATCTGGTCGGGTTCAGGCTTCACAGTAACTTGCTGGGGATTTTAGAGTAGTCTATTGGGGAAGAGGAGTTGTGGTCCTTTTATTTGTAGTAGTCGGAGAGGAAAACTCAAACTGGGGAATCTATAGTTTGTTGGGGAAATAAACCCTTTTGTTGTTCTGTTGGAGAGGTGTCTTCTTCACTGGGGAAAATCCTCGAGGGTTCTTGAGGTCGACTCAACTGGTGAGAAATTTTCAGAGATTGAAACTCTAGCTGGGAGTCCTCCTATAACAAGGATCTTGGGGAGATTTGTCACTGCCCCTAGTAGTAAGTGTTGTAGTAATGCCAACAAATGTTTGCTTGGTCACACATGACCCTTTATGTGGGAACCTATTTGCCCCCAGAGTTAATCTGGTGCACCTTGATGCTTGAGATTTTGATCACATTTCTGGTAGCCCTGAGCTTCCTAGAGATATTTTCTAAGACTGCTGTGGAAGAAACCAAAGACCTGATACTGACACCATCTGATACTACTGGCACAGGCGAACAAATTGGTGGTACCCAAGATCTTTGGTCAAGTCTCGTAATTTTCTAAGAACTGTCATGGGAGGATCCGAAGACATGATACTGACACCATCTGATACTGACACCATCTGATACTATTGGTACAGACAAGAAATTTGATGGTACCGGAAGTCTTCATAGTGGATTTTGTTCAAACCCATGATCAACGTAACATTTCCCCTTGAGTGATACATATGGAGATTTCCCTTGGTTATTCAACAATTCTTTGAGAGATTATTTGAATCTTGACTTGGCTTCCCCAGATGTGTTGGACAATGGTCATTCTGTGCCCCTTGATTATGCGAAATTTTTCATTAGAAACGTCTTTCCATTTGAAGTGATTCTATTTGAGAGAGCTTTCATTTGTTGGATATTCGTTGTGTGAATTTCGCTGCTGTCAAACAAATAGCCATATGCAAACATAGATATTCAAGTAATGCAAAGTTTATGCTTGTCTTAAAATTTTTAAAATGCGTTTTAGTAAGTAATGAAGTTTTGTAAGAAAATTAGAACTCAGGATTTAGGGTAAAGCCTTACAGGAGTCAGGATACCTTTTGTAACAGTATGCTTTCGAACTAACCCATGCTTCCATTAGGACTTTTGAAGGGTTGTAGTGTGGCTTGGTTCACGGTTTAAGACACAAAGGATAAAGGCTCAAAGTGTATTTGTACCCACCCGCTCTTTGTGATGTTCTTCAGTCCTAAACTCATTTGATTGTGCGTTTGAACTCCAATTGAGTCTGGAATAACTTTTTGGTGATTGTTCAGACAAGTTAAGTTTGTCGGAAGGCAGTCATTTTTGCAACATTTTTCATGTTGTTGAGGATTTGTAGTGATCTCTTTTTTTATTTATCATCCCTGATTTTTCCTGACTGTTCTTGTTTTTGAGATTACAGTCAGCGGGACGCCCCAGTTTTCTTTAAGTCTCCTTCGTAGGTTTTGACTTAGTGGGCTTTTCTTTTGAGAGATAATGATTGTCTATTTGATAGGGAACCATCACCATCTTTTGGTTCAAAAGAAATGTTTTTTTGATGTCATTCGTTGTATTACGGGATGAGAGTTTGCATCTAAACACGCGTTTGAATTAACTGAGAGACTATCCTGCCCCAGGTTTTGATTAAAGGTTTCAATTTGTGTAAGAAAGAAAACTTCTACTTCTTTGGCTTAAAGGGGTTGACTAGGGATTATTCTCCTTATAACTCTAGTGTTTAGGAATTGAAAGAACGTCTGTACATCGTCAGCAAGGTCTGTCCGAAAGCATACTGCATGAGATTATGGCATTGTTTTTGTCATCCTCCTTCTAAAGGCTTGCAACTTTTGAAACAAGAGTTGAATTATCACGAAGGGAGTAAAAAAAACATAGTTTAAATATAATGAAAACGAGTGGATTAAATCAAGACAAACATATGCAATGCATTAATGAAACAAAGTTTAACATTAATATATAAGTGTTTGAACAATGAAAGAGATTATAACTTGAAAATTCAAATGAACAAAAGCTTTCAATGATTCGTCATAGGAGCAATGATCAAGTTTGGAGTCTCCGGAGGGTCAAACTCGATCTCCTTGGCATCAATCATGTCTTGGACCTTGTTCTTCAGAGCCCAACAATTGTTTGTGTCGTGTCCCGGACTATCAGAGTGGTATACACACCTTTCATTGGGATGATAGGTAGGAGAGGAAGTGTTTGGGTTCCAGAGAGGAGCCTTTAACGTAATTAGCTCTGCCTTCAACATGTGTTGTAGCGCTTGAGCCAGCGACATGTTGATCTTAGTGAATTTTATTTTAGGCGCAACCTCCTTACGCTGATGCCCCTGTCTTTGTAAAGCAGGCGTAGGATTAGAGATCAAGATTTCTCCTACGTGTTGGTCATGACGACTCTTTGGACCATACACGACATTGGACTCTTTCTTCCCATTATATGGTTTTTTCTGAGCGTCAGAGGGTGTAGCTCCTTGGATCTTTCCACCTTTGATGCCATCTTCGACTCTTTAGCCAGTTAGTATTAGCTCGGTGAACCCGACCTAGGAGCTTCCGATTAGGTGTTTGAAGAAAGGTCCTGTCAAATTTCCCATGAAGATGTCAATCAACTCCGTATTAGTTAAAGAGGGTTGCACCCTACCATCCAGATCTCTCCATCTTTGGGCGTATCCTTTGAAAATCTCGTTGGAACCCATGGTCATGTCCTACAATTGCACACGAGTTGGTGCAATATCAACATTGTACTGGTACTATTTGTAGAAAGCAACAGCTAAATCCTCCCAGGTGCGGATGCAAGAACTCTCCAATTGATAGAACCATTTAAGTTGAGTCCCTACTAGGCTCTCTTAGAAGAAATGGATCCAAAGCTTCGGATCAGTTGTGTATGGTTGAATCTTGTGGACATAAGACTTTAAGTGCATCTTAGGACAAGAGACTCCATCGTACAGGGAAAAGGAATGGATTTTGAACTTTGGCGGGATGACCACCCCAGAAACCAAACCCATGTCTCCTAAATCCAAGCCAGGTATCTGTTGAATGTCCATAGCATTGAGGCGATCCTCTAACTGTTTGTACTTGTCATCAGCGGGAGGATATTGTTCCTCAGAGTAGTTAGCTTCGACTTCATCAATCTCCAGACTATTGTCTTCTTCATGACTATCCCCCATGTTGGATGGAGTTGGAAGATCTAGAGCTCCCTTGCATGGTCCTTTAAGTCTTCTTCCCAAGTTCAGGACGCCTACTGACTTCTTGGACTTTTTCTTCTTGTCTTTGAGAAGAAGATTCTTCAGGTCCTCTTGCCCCTTAGCCAAATCCAGGAACATTTGTTGGAATTGAGCGTTTTGAGCTTGGAGTTCTTTCACCGTTTGTTCCATATCCATCTTACTGAAATAAATAACAGGAAGATAAGGAGACCTGTATGGGAGAAACCTGTCATGACATGATGCATGATATGTGGATGCATGTTTTCAAGGATCTCGCAGGGTGAGTAGTCACTTACACTTTTAATTGGAGAACTTTGTATTGGTGGATTCCCTTCCATGAGAATTAAGCTCACCATGTCGAGTGGGTTGTAGCCCTTGACTCAAGTTTGTTGTACTTGATCCTTGACGGCGTTTGGTTAAAGGAAAATAAATCCTCTTTCCCCTTGATAGACGTCTGATTTAATGTAACCCTGCATCAAAGGCCCTCGAGATCCTTGAAATGGTTATTGAAAATGTTATGGTATGATGTTATGATTTTATGTACAAGTATGCAAAGTAAGCAAGTTTATATATAGGTAATCATATTCACATAAAGCAGACAAGTCCTTAGGTTTAGGCTTGCATGGAGTTTGTAGGTAAGTACCCTCTTGAAGTTGGATTGGTTCAACCTGTCCTATAAATAGTAACCTGGTTATAAGGGATATCAATATCATTGACCTTTCCCACAAGCTTCATTCGATAGGCGATTGACTCGCAATCAAACAAAACTCAGGAGTCAAGTCTCAATGAGTGTAGCATCGAGTATCAACCAATTTTCAGCTTTACACCGAAACCGGCTATCTCACTACTTCCTAATGGCCAAGTTGGTCAAGTAAGGTTCTAAGGTCAGTTAGTGCTTCATGACGCCACTCAGGGGCCCCATATTCTCCTCGTTCCAACAAAAGGGATACTGGTACCAACAAATGCATCACACTAACGTAGCTATTTCTCAGACCATGTCGGTATACCCTGCACAGTTTCCACAATCTATTGCTACTTACCTAAAAGTTGCCCCAGATCCGGGTAGAGGATCAAAATAAACCCAAATAAGGAACCAATAATGTAAAGAGAGCAAGTCAAACAATGAAAGCAGGTAAATGTGATCTAACCCTAAGGTAACCCCACTTTTAAATAAGTCCCCAGCAGAGTTGCAAGTTCTGTAACACATTGGGAGAACTGAATTGGTTGTTTTGCGTTTCATTGCAAATGTTGCAGTTATCAAGAGTCGCCACCGGCTTTTCTTTTATCCAAAAGGAAAGGCTGAAAAGAACAGGAAAGACCTTTGAGATTGTTTCTTGAGTTCGGGGGGTAGATTATGAAAAGGGAATGTATTAGCAACCTTTTCATCCGTAGTTATCTATGGGCTCTTAGTTGCTTGCTAGATCACTTGCTTTTGTTTGAAAATGTGCTTTGTGAGGTTTTTGAAAGTATTTTGAAAAGGCTCTATCGTTTAGGAAAACATTGTAATAGTTCTCGTTCGTAAGAACGTATACAAAGTGTTGAGCTTTTGAAAATGTTTCAAGTTTGGAAGATGTTTTGAAGGTGTTTTAGAAAGTGTTGGTGTTTGTTTTAAAAATAGCAAGGATGTTTTGATTTGAAAATGAGCAAGTAACTAGGAACATTCTACCTACTCAAAAGTATTTCTAGTTTATTTCCTCTTTCCTTTGACATTGTTATTTTACCATGGATTGGTAAGTAACCTTGTCTTTGGATGTAAAAGGGATGGGAAAGGGTCATCGTATAGTCATGAATATCAATGTTGTAAGATATATTAGCATTTTCTTTAAGGGACTAAGATCATTTTGAAAGGCAACTTTGATAGCGTCATCGAGGGACTATGATCTTGTATTTTTGTTTGTTTTTGCTAAGACGTCTTACATGCGTATTATGAAAATTTATTTCTCAAGGCAACAAGTGGAGTTAACCCTAGAGGTGCAAAGTGTGCAAGTGTATCTTTTTCATGCTTGATTTTCTTGAATTAGGGTTTACTAACTTGTTGATCTTAGTCTTTCCATACAAACCCTAATTTACTAGCATTTATATATAAAGCATTAAATTGCGGAAAATAAAATACTAAGCTATTACATCAATGAGGAAGGGGGTGTACAAATTAACAAATGGGGATTTTGCAAGAAAATTAAATCTAATTAAGTATTACAACCATATTGAATATTGTATAAAATTGAAAATAAAAGGCATGAATGTAAAAATGGAAAAAAAGAAATAATTTTTGTTTGGATTTTTATGAAATGATTTTAATCTTGACCTAATTTAAAAAATAATTAATAAAATCAAATAAAATTAACTTAAACTAATTAAGAAAAGAAATTAACTAAAAAAGATTTTTTAGGGTCTTTTATGAAAAAGTTTTAGGATTAATATAAAAATTATTGGATTAAAATAAACCTAAATTCTAAATTAATTTTAAATTACAAGAAAACAATATAATATAATAATTAAACCTAATCATCTAAATATTAATTTAAAAAAGGAAATTAATTTGTTTAGAAAATTATTTTTATTCTTTTTAATTTTTATAAAGAAAAATAAAATATGAGTATAAAATTAATAAAATAAATATATTTTTGGGTTTCTCTATTAATAATAAAAAACATAATATTAGTAATAAAAATAATAAAATGAAAATATGATAGTGAAATAAACTAAAAAATAAAAAAAAATGAAATAAAGAAATAAATGACCAGGGGGTTCTGAAGCAGGGCAAGGGGTTAGAAGTCAGCAAAAGACCAAGGCCCACTGCATTGAGGCCCGTGCGTGTGTGTTTGTGACAAAAAAAAAGAGTGAAAAATGTGAAAAACGAACAAAAGGTAGTGCGTTCGGTGTTGAACCCACGCCCTCTTGGTTACCAGCGTGCTGTCTTACCACTGGGGTGGCTATACATCTGTTTATTAAAATAACATGATAAATACATAACATATAATGCTTCCAAGGCTTGTACTTTGTCTTCAACCTTCATCCAACTAGAGCACATGCATCTTATTCATTTATCATCCATTTGCAAAAGTGTAAACATGAATTTTGTGGCAAATTTCCTCACGATTTCAGAAATGTAAAGCATTAAAATTATAGATTAAAGACAAGCATGAATTTTGTTGACCCTAATTTGAAACCTAAAACTTTCAGAAACTTCAACTCTAAAATTCTCTAAGCTCAAGCCATATAAATGAAAACTATGGATATGTACAGATTCGTGGCAATGGTATCTACATTTTATCTTTGAAAATGGAAGCCTAACAATGCCTATATGAATAGTTCAAAAGTCAGAAAACTCACCTTGCAAGAGGGTATCGTGTTTTGAGTTTGAGCAGCTTTCAATGAGTTCCAGTGATTGGGTTAGCTTCCTCAAGTTCTCAGGGAGCTAATGTGACGTTTGGTTTGAGTTGAAAGTGGCTGAGGAGTTCTGGAGAAGTCAAGGTGCAAGTTGTTGTTTTTGAAAATGGTGGATGATGATGGAGGTGTTAAAGATGTGTTGCAGGTGTTGGAATTGTTTGTATATGTTAATTAGAAGCTTTTGAAAGTAAAAGGCCAAGAAACGCAAGAGAAAATTTAGAGATTGGGTTCAAGACTCAGAAATGGCAAGTTTTTAGATGTTTTTGGTGGTTCTGTGCTTTAGGGGATTACATGGATTGAGCATGCGTGTGTTAGCTTGCTAATGACTTGTGCATATGTATGGAAAATATTGTATCACTTGAGAGAGTCAGAAGCACAAGATATAGAGTTATGGCTATGTTACTTGATTTTGAAGAAAAGTGAAAACATGGTTTCAAGGCATAGTACAAGCATGGCCTGAGTTTCTGGGAGGCTCTAGATATGTTGCTTTTACCTTTGACATTGCTTGTGATCATAAGGAACAAGTGCAAAGCTCTATGCATTGACTTTGTGATTAAAGCTTCTTTACAAGAATGGAATGGTTACTTTGTGCAATAAATGGAAATGTAACTTGGATAAAGGCTCAAGTGCTTGGATTAAAGTTCTAACAGATGTGTAAACATTTAATTATGGATTGACAAAAAAGTTTGAGGCCTACAAAGCAAAGATTATGCAGCCTAGGCTTGGATTTGAATTCTGTTCATCATGAAATGGCTTGTAATTCAAGTTTGAAAACCCTAACTTCATCTCTTTGATTCTCCCTACTCAAACATGATCACAATGAGTTCTTTGATATTTTGGAAATCTTGTAACATGCTCTACAACCCCTCTTTGAATCACGTTTTCAAATTCCAAATGGAGCTATGTGAAAAGTTGTTATGAAGTTGGTACCAAAAATCTGCTTAACTAGGGCAAAATTTTCACTAAGTGTTTAGTTTCATGACCATGTCTTCATAAAATCATAACTTGAAATCCATACATTTCTATGAGGAGTTGTGTTAAGAAATTTTTTAAATCTAATTGAGATCTACAACTTTGATTTTGAAAGTTTCCTTTTAATCATCTTGTATCATGGTGAAAAATTGGCTCAAAGTTGTGAAAAAATATGAAGTTTTCAACACTTAGAAAAATTTCTAAGTTTGGAAACTTTGACTTTTCAAAACTGAAATCTTGACTTTTTGATTTCTTGAGGAACAAGTTTCATATTTTAACATGTTTTGATGAATTGTGATCTTTGGCACTTGATTTTGACTAAAAAGTCAAAGTTTGATTTTTCAGTATGCAGTTGACTTTTGATCAGTTGACTGAAAATTAACTATAAACTAATTGACCTTGAGAAATGATTGAGTCATGCCATTAGGTTAAAATTATGCAATTGAATCCTTGAGATCATGTTTCCAACCAATCAACCATTTGCTAGGTAGAAAAACCGTAAATTGCCTTTTCTCAGTCAAAACCCTAATTTTGACCATTTTGCCCTTTTGATGATCTGATCAAATTTCTTGAGGAATTATGGTCCAAACTTGATCAAATGACATATATAAGTTCATAATGTTGATATGGATAAAAAAATTATGAAGTTTCACTGTAAATTGGCCACAGTTGACTTTTTCCCCAATACAGTTGATTTTTAGGTCAACTGATCAATTGACTGAGCAAAAATGTGATCCAAGACTTGAAACTTGTCATGAGCAATCTTAAGAGTCCAAAATGATCCATGAAAGGCATATGAGACATTAAAATTTAATTTTACCTTGTGCAATCTCAAACCCTAATTTTCAGTCATCAGTGCTTAAGGAGGTGTCTTGAGTTGATCAACCCTAGTGCAGTCTTGAACCAAAGGAGATCTTGGGAGAAATACTTGATAAATGAGAGGGAAAATTTTGAGGTACAACACCAGGCCACCAAAATCTCTTCTTTAAGTCTTGATACATTTTGGTCAATCCGAGATGAATGGTAAATTTACTCTTGTGGGCCTCGTCCATAATCAATCTCTTCAACTCTACATCATTGGGTACACACACTCTGTGTCGAAACAGAACAACTCCATCACTTGCTCGGGAGAAATCTGGAAGGCTTTCCTTAGCTTGTAAATCTGCATCATTCCACTCTACCTAGAAGATTCTTTCTGGAAACTCATTGTTGACATTTAGGTTACTGATCAATACGCCTGTTGGTGCCCATTCAAACTATAGATCATGGTTTCTGAATTTGTCTAAAAGATCAAACTCTAACATCATCAGTTCTGCAACGTGAATCTCCTATCTACTCAAGGCATCCGCTACTTTGTTAGCCTTCCCAGGATGGTATTTCAATTCAAAATCATATTCTTTAAGATATTCCATCCATCTCTTTTGATGCATATTGAGTTCCTTCTGATCAAAGAGATTTTTAGGCTCTTATGATTGCTAAACATCTCAAAGTGAACTCCATACAAGTAGTGTCGCCACACTTTAAGAGAGAAAACAATAGCAGTAAGTTTCAAGTCATGGGTATAATATTTCTTTTCATGCCGTCTCAACTGTCAAGACGCATATGCCACAACTTGACCATCTTGCATCAGTGCACCACCCAAACCTTTCTTGGAGCCGTAAAAAAAACTTTGTAGGATCGCTTCGGATCTGGAATCACTAATACCGAAGTGGTAGTTAGTTATTCCTTCAACTTCTGGAAGCTTCTCTCATATTCAGAATTCCAATCGTAAGAAACTTCCTTCCTTGTAAGCCTTGTAAAAGGTAGTACAAATTTGGAAAATCCCATAATGAAGCTCCGATAGTAACCTTCCAAGCCTAGGAAACTTCGTACTTCAGTTTCATTCTTGGTTCGTTCCTAATTTTTCATAACCTCTACTTTAGATGGGTCTACGGCTACACCACCACCAGAAGTAACATGTTCGAGAAACTGAACTTCCGACATTAAAAACTCGTACTTGCTAAACTTTATGAACAATTTATTCTCAAGAAGAACAGACAACATGATCCACAAGTGTTCCATATGATCTTCCATAGTCCGAGAATAAATTAGAATGTCATCTATAAATATTACCATAAACTGGTCCATAGATAGTTGGAACACACAGTTCATGTAATCCATAAAGACGGCAGGAGCATTGGTCACTCCAAACGGCATAACCAAGAATTCATAATGGCCATATTGCATCCTAAATGAGGTCTTCGATACATCTGAGTTCTTAACACTAATTTGATGATATCTTGACCCGAGATCAATCTTCGAGAACACACAGGCTCCTTTCAACTGATCCAGGAGGTCATCAATTTGTGGTAAAGGATATTTGTTCTTGATGGTCACCTTATTCAACTGGCGATAGTCAATACATAAACTCATACTACCACCCTTCTTCTTAACCAATAAGAATGGAGCTCCCCATGGAGAAACACTAGGCCGAACAAAGTGTTTCGCCAACAACTCCTTTAATTAGCTCTTTAATTTCCTTAACTATGCATGAGACATTCCTTACAGAGCGATAGAAATGGGAGTGGTTCTTGGAACAAGGTCAATCAAGAATTCAACTTCCCTTTCTGGTGGGAGAGAAGTGACTTCCTCTGAAAACACATCAGGAAATTCACACACGACAGGGATCTCTCCTACACTTTTCTTATCTCCTGAACCTGTAGTGAGAATCAAAAGAAAATACTTCTCTTGAGAAAAAACATAATTGACCATGTTAATTGTACCTTCAATCAGATTTCCAATATCATCAACACGATTAGTCTCCTCAGTCAGAATCAAAATAGCCTTCTCCTTACAACTGATGTACACTGATTTAGTTGACAACCAGTCCATACCCAATACCACATCGATCTTCTTCAGCCGCAGACAGATAAGATCAATCAAGAAACTACAGCCATTGAAAGTAACAAAGCAATACTTGCAAACTTTCTGAGCTTCTACTATATCATCCGTAGTATACGAGATAATCATAGGAATCGAAAGAAGACTTGCTTCGAAACCAAGTTGTCTCACACATGAACTAGAGATGAAAGAATCTATTGCTCCACAATCCACTAAAACAAACAATGGTTGATTATTAACATAGCACATACCAGTAATAAGGTTTGTTTTTCCTTGGGCCTTCCTCGCATCCAAGGTGTAAACACGACCTGCAGTCCTTTCTAAAACATCTTGCACGGGACAATCCTTCCTGAAGTGACCTAACAATCCATATTTGTTGCACTTTTTCAGCTCTGGCCTACACTTTCCATGATGTTTCCTGTTGCACTTATAACACAAAGGAGGTTGATTTGACTGATCACCATAAGTTGGCTTCCTCACTGGAGGAGAGTTTTGAGGTTTCAGATATTGGCCCGCCTTTCCTTGGTCCTTATGCACCGACCTGTTATGTTCTCTTTCTTCCCGAACTCTCTTCAAAATGTTCTCAGTAACATAGCATTGTGTCAAACACTCAACATAAGTGGAGAATTTCCTTTGAGACACACTATGGGCAACATCAGAATTCAGCCCAAAAAGGAATTGATCAATCTTCCATAACTCATTAGGTGCATACATAGCTTGTTTGTAGTAGGCCGACATGTCTTTGAACTTTTCAGCATATTCTGACACATACATGTTTCCTTGCTTAAATGCTCAAACTCATGTTCCTTCTGAGCATATAAGTTGTTCAGATAATACTTCTCCAAGAAAGTGGTCTTGAAGTGTTGCCAGTCTTTCTGAATCATCTGAGAAGTGAAGTAGTATGCGTATGGTATCATAAAATGGTACATAAAATATTTATACATAAGCAACGGACCATAGATAAGTAGTAGTACAAGATACAAGATCCGAACATGTCATGGAAAAAACATATTATCCCATAAGTACTAATACAAATCCAGAATACACAGCAGAAAGATCCAAAAAAAGACATGAAACATCTTCATGAAACACCGCCGACAAGCTAAGTAATCTTACCCTTGCCACGATCCTCCCTCGAACAACCTAAAAATAATAATAATTAGAATGGGGTGAAATTATTAAATCTCAGTGAGTCTCCCTATCTTAAGGGTTCAATCGGTTCTATAAGGTGCATGCAAACTGTAAGTTCTCTAGTTTTAGGATTGGCATTAATTTTTGTAAAACAAATCAAGAAAAAAATATGTTATATATGATATATTAATTTTCTAACACTTGTGTTGTGCAAGAACTCATATCTTATGTTTGGAACATGTTGAGCTGAAGTGTTTCAACATCTGGAACAACATGTCGAATAAGATGTCCTATGAAGGAGCATACGACATCGGGCCTAAGATGAAGTGATTCTGCTAAATCTTTTATGATTTAACAAATGCATAATATTCAGGGAATACTACGCAATCCTATGTGTCACTGAATTAAAGGTCAAGAGAATCAAGTCAGAATATCGAACATTATAAGTTTCTAAATATGGAGATTATTTAGGAAACTAATGATTGAACTTATTTGTAGCAGAAGTTACTGGTGGTTTGCTGTTATTAGAAAGCCCAAGTCCAGTTGGGAAGATGTTAAGGGTTTGTAACCTAGTTTGGCACTGGTTGAAGATGTAGAAGTCTAGGGCTTTGTTAAGGTGAACCACTCGGGTTCTGGGATGGTCACCATGTTCTCACTAAGAAATCTGTAGGTAATGATTTGAATATTATTCTTGGAGGAATCTTTGAAGTAAATCCAATTTGTTGTTCTTGGTTACGTTCATTTTCAAAATTTCAATGGAAATAAAAATAGTTCCTTCTATTCAATATCTTTATGGGGCAAAGAAGAAAAAAAAATTAAAAAAGAAAATTCATTTATTAGGTTTCTTAACAATGAATAATAATGAAAGGACTTCTTTTTTTCGGGAGAGGACATATTCACATCGAATAAATCGAAATGTCAAAAGCATAAGACGACTTTTTCTTGATAGTAGTTTAACCTTGAGTCTTAGCTTGGTATGGTCATGGAAGTGTGTCTTCCGATTTGTTCAGAATTATGCTGAACCAATCGTTGTCTATGATTGATGAGGGATTGAAGAGGGCCTCATATATAGGTGAGTCTTAGATAGAAATCTAGCGAGGGTAGTGATTAAGTGATAAGTTGTAAGCGGGGAGTTTAGCTTTGAATTGATACTACTATTAGTGGATTTATCTCTGGCTTGGTATGCTCCCAGAGTATGAAGGTTGTTCCGAACTAGGTTAACAATTCTGATGTGTTATTATTGCTTTTCAGTACTATTTTTAATGTTTATACCTTGCATGTGTTATTTGTGTCAGATCGGATGTTTCGACATCCTCTTAGAACATCTGAGTTCTGTCATACCTGAATTTCAATTGGTATCAAAGCATGCATCTTATTCTGTTTTGGGTAAGATCCTGGGATGATACTTTATGATCATGGGGAAGGAAGGTATTACTGAAAAGTTATTTGAACTTGGAGAGTTCATATTTTTGTTTGAACAGTCCCTAGAAGTGGAGGATGGATTGTTCATGTTAGGAGGTGTATTGGACCTGTCTGTGTTATTTTAAGGCCAGTAGCTTTAGAGGAGAGTTATTGTATTAAGGGTTTGATTTATTTTCAAACCTAGGTTAACTTGTTTCACCTGGTGGGTTTGTGAAAAGGTTTGTGTGTTGCCTGAATGTTGGTGAGGAGTGTTCTGGTTTGTGTTCCGCTGTGTGATCGGTGGATCTGGAACTGACTGTTTAACGCTGGTTCGCGAAATGTCGCGGTAAGCAAGAGTCGCCACCGTCTTTTATTTTCTCCAACATGGACAGGACAAAAGCACAGCAAAATTCCTTATGAGATAGTTTCTCGGTTCGGGAGGTAGATTTATAGAAAGGGAAGGTGTTAGCACCCTTTCTATCCATGGTTATCCATGGGCTCTTAGATACTTGCTCATTTGTGTTTTCAAAATGTTTGTTTGCTTTTCAATCGTGAGTGAGTTTGAAAAAGTTTCGTTTAAAGTTTCAGATCGACTCTTGTATCAGTCCTCAAGAGTGTTTGAAAAGTTGTTTTTGAAAGCTTTTTGAAAAGTGTCGGTGTGAAAAGAAGTTTTTGATTTGTTTTGAATTAGAGCAAGTATCTACGAGTCATCCACCTACCCTAAGGAATTAGGCTGTGTAAATGTCCTTAAGGTAATGCCATTCCACCATTGAGAGGTAGGTATCACCACCGTTGGAGGTGTTTGAAGTAGTGAAAAACACAAGAAGGGGGGGTTGAATTATAAAACTGAAAATCAATGCAATGAACAAGATATTTTTATCCTGGTTCGTTTGATCTCAAACTACTCCAGTCCACCCGTCAAGGTGATTTCGCCTCTCTCCAACGAGGTCTTAATCCACTATATTCAACTGAATATTACAAACTGCTTTAACAACTGCTAAAGCCTTCTTGATGCAAACCACAACCCGGTTTGTCAAGGAAACACTTTCTTACAAAGAAGATAAATCTAAGTGTGAATGTTTTCTACAAAACTGTATCACAACTGTGATGTATACACAACTTAAGCATATGAAACTAGATTGCTAAACAATGATTGAATAAAGGAATGTGTAGTGTTTAGAAAACTGAGAGAAGGAAGATTATGATCAGCTTTTAGGCGTGTAAAGATTTGGAGAGCATTAGCCAATTCAATCTTCAAAGTCTTGTTTATATAGCACTGAAATGTTGAACGTTGGAGCAATATTCTTGATTCAATGCTAATAACAAACTTTCCTTATCGAGCAGATCTTGTCTGGAATGAGGCCGTTGGTATTAATTTTCTTTCAATGCACAGTACCGTTGCTTACTTAATGCAAGTTCTGGCTTGGCTCATTCTGATTCTGCTTAGCTGCTGATGAACTGTTGTGTTTCTTTATCAGAGTGTTGAGCGCAGTTCTGTTCATCAAGCTTCAGCATATACGAGAGTTAATCTTCTAATTCCGATATCCTGATATGGCAACTTCTGATGCTGATGTCAGGAACCAAATTTCTGATGCTGATTAGGTGTGATCTTGCTTATACCAATCAGAGTATCTGCAAATCAGAACGTAATAATTTAGGCAGCAGATAGTTCATACATGAATCATATAGATAATATATCTTTTCACTTTGTTATCATCAAAACTTAAACATAGGGTAGTAGATTCAAACTTTGTTCTAACAATCTCCCCCTTTTTGATGATGACAAAAACTAGATATTTTTAATTGAAAATAACGTGAAAAGGTATCAGAGAGATGTATCAGAGTAAAGGATTATCAAAGATAAGGGATAAAGAGATATCAGAGTTAAGAGATACTCCCCCTGAGTTTATTGCTTCCCTTTTTGATTACAAGTTTTCTTCAGGATTAGATCTTTTTTCCTTTCTTTGAACATCAGAGTATCAGAGTCTTTGACTATCAGAAGCTTTAGATCAGCATATCAGAGCAGAGCTTCAGATCAGCGTATCAGAGCTTTTCTTGTCAGAGCTTTGCTTTGGATCAGAGTATCAGAGCGGATCAGAGCTTCAGAGCTTTTAGTCTTCAGAGTGTCCAGAAGCTTCCTTGTACCTGTAGACTTAAGCAAAACAGAAAACATTTTCAAGTATAATAGAGTTAGAATGTTCGAGAATTTCTGTCTTAGTAAACCGTTATTGTTTAAAATATCATTCTTGTTCTCCCCCTTTTTGTCAGCAATCAAAAAGTGTAGGTGATGTGCTAAAACAATTAAGATCAGAAAAACTTGTCATATTAAAAGGTTCGGAATCAAACAAAACATATTCAAACAGTACATCAGATAATCAAGGAAAACATGAAAATGACATGAATGAAAAAACTAAGGTTGGGGAGGAAAGCGTGTGAACAGGTTCTCCAGCATGGCTTTGATCTGATCAGCAGTCTCATTCTGCTTGTGCACCATGCTGACAACAGTGTCAATCTTGCTATCCTGCACATCCATTCTTTCTTTCATCTTCTGTTCATTTTCATCCATCCTCTGCTGCAGTCGCATGTCATTCAGCTTCAGCTCTTCCAGAGTCTGCCTGTCCAAGGCAGCTTGAGAAACATCAGAAGCAGGAAGCTTCTGAGAGCTTTCTGCAACATCTTCTGCTTGACTTGCTTCAGCTTGAATGGTCTTGTCTTCTTCTGGTTGCACCTTTGAAGCTAGCTGTTTCTCAGACCAAGGTTCACTATCCAGAGGGAGCACAGCTTCCTGAGGCAGCTGACTTTCAACTTCCTTCAGCAGCTTGCTGAAGTTCTGTTGTGCCTGCTCATAGTTGATATCCTGCAACTTGAGGGCTTCAGCACGTACCCAAAGTCTGAATTGTGACCAGAGCTGGTCAGAGGCAGCTGGGTCAATCATTCCAGGACAGACTTGCTTCAGAGAAGCAATCCATTGCTGCAAACCTGTTTCAAAATTCATAATACCAGAGCCAACATCTGGTTGTTTTGGTTTTGGGATGGCTATTTTATGTTTCAGATCAGCAAGACGGTCAAGGCTAGTTAAGTCTATGAAGGTCCTGCTGGGGTTTTCGGTGGTTTGCTTGGCAGCTGTTTGTTTTGGAGATGGAGTGGGAGAATAAAAAATTATGATTGGACTGTTTGGTGTTTTGGGAGTATTTGGTGGTGTAGATTCTGGCGAGGATGGCAGCTGGGCCATGGTGACTGTTGTTCCACATGGCAGCTGGATTGCCAGAGGTTGTGGTTCAGATGATTGAGGTGAATGAGGTTCAGAAGATGGAGGAGTTTGAGTTTCAGAGTGATGAAACTCAGGTTGAGGTGATGGTGGATGCATTTCTGGTTGAGGAGAGGGAGACGGAATTGCTGGTTGAGGAGAAGTTGTTGGAATTTCTGGTTGTTCAAGGATAAGGGGTTCTTCTGGAATGGATGAGAGAGGTTGTTGTTGTTCTGGTTCTTCAGCAGATTGCTGTTGTTCTGGTTGTGGAGGAGGGACAATTTGTGGTTCAGAGTTTGGATTGGCGGAGTGATCAGAAGTGTGTTGATCAATGTCAGACAGCACTTTGTCAATTGCTGATGTTGTTGAGATTGTTGGTTTGGGATGTTTGGTTCTGGGTCTTCTGAGTTTTAATGCCTCAGAAGGGTCATCTTCTGGTTCAGTTTCATCTATTGTTGAGATGGGGATTGAGATTCTATGAGAGGTTGGAGGTGGAATAGATGCTGGAATAGTAGAAGAATTTAAAACAGAAGCAGCAGATAAATTACCTTTTTTCTTCGGTGTCTGCTGGGATGATCCTTCTGAAGGTTTCTTCCTCTTCTTCATCTTCTTCAGAGTCACTTCTGGTTGAGGTTGATGCAGATCTTTGATCTTCAGAGTTGGATCTGTGCCATCAGCTTTGCACGCGTCCATATATCTGAGAACTACCACTGGCTTGGATTCTATCTGAGAGAATAAAGGAAAGTCACTCAGTGGAACTCTTCTGCTGGTGATATCAGCAATAGGAGTAGCGTTGGGTTCCTTTTTGATATTCTCTATCAACTTCATTTTCTTCAAGTTCTTCGCGTTCAGAGGCTTCCCAACTGTTGGTTCAATAGTGCTTAATTCTTGAGCTTCTATCAGATGCTCTATCAGCCTATTCTCTGTCAGAATATCTGATATCAACCTTCCAAAGGGAATCCAATCCCTCTTCGTTCTTTCTTCTTCCCTGGTTTCCTTCATGCTTGTTCTGAGGTGGTTGAACAGAAGATGAGCCAAGTTGATTTTTACCTTCTGATTGATAAAGTAGATCAGAAACTGCTGATCCACATTTATGTAATCAGGGGAACTTATTGGCTTCCTATGGTTGAAGCACCCCAGAATTATCTTTTCCCAAACTCTGTGATGATCCTTCAGATCTTTGATCTTGCTTCTGGGCACCCCATGGGTGAAAATCCTTTCAGCTATCACGCCCACGTCAGCACATCTCTCAGCCATATCAATACAGCGGACGCCACCGCCACTGTAGCCTATTAACCTTGCTATGTGATCCTCAGTGATCACAATCTTCTTCCCCATGATGTAGGAGGTGACTTGATGCGTTGAAGCTGTTGCATGAATCCAGAACCCCTTCACTAACATAGGGAATGTTGGTCCAACCAACCTGTCAAAATACCTTTCCCATTTCTGTGCCCTAACTTCTTATGTTAGGTCAAAACCGTTTTCCTTCAAGCTTCCAAAATCAATGATCAATTCAGATAATACTTCAAGATTCTTCACAGGAGTGAGGAGTCTTCTGAATGGCACTTGATACTGTTCAGATGATGCTTTCTTCTGAGGACCTGCAGAAGCACTGCTGGAGGTTGCCATGTTCACACTAAAAGATTTTGAGAAGAAACTGAGAAAAAGGGTTTGCAAGAGATGAACACAGAAAAATGCAGAGAATGCTTGAGAATTAGTGAGAAACTGTAAAGAATTAGAATGAGAGGTTAATGTGTTTAAATAGAGTTCAGAAATTTTTTGAAAAAGTAAATGTTTTTAAGAAAGAGAAAAATCATGATTGCGTTTTAAAAGCATGATTACTTTTATTAAATGCTTGCTGATTTTGGGGGATTTGAGAAAGATACTTAAAAACAGTTACCAGACATGTGTCTCAATGCACCCAATCAGCGCTTTGCCTTCTCAGAAGCGTGCACGTGTTCTGCTTCAGAGATTTGCTGATGATTGGATGACACTTGTTTGATGTAGTGATCAGCATGTCTGTCTTTGAGCTTAGACTCTCAGATCTTTAGACTTGCATCTGATACAACCTGCATGTTCTATCTTTCTGAAAGAAGATTGATCAGAAATTCACAGTAAAACAATTACATTCTGAAGATAAATATATGGAATTAAAACATTTTCACTCTGGGCAAACTTTCATGCTAAGATGTTTCAGAATGAAATTAAACCTATCTTCTGAAAGGGGTTTAGTAAAGATATCAGCCCATTGATGGTCTGTATCTATAAATTTTAAATTCAAAATTCCTTTCTGAATATAGTCCCTAATGAAGTGATGTTTTATTTCTATATGCTTAGCTCTAGAATGTAGAATGGGATTCTTACTTAAGCAAATAGCAGAGGTATTATCACAAAGTATAGGAATGTTACTCTCAAAAATCTGGAAGTCTTCAAGCTGACTTTTCATCCAGAGCATTTGTGTGCTACATCCTGCTGCTACTATGTACTCAGCTTCTGCTGTTGATAGCGCAATTGTTGATTGCCTTTTGCTGGACCAAGAGATCAGATTTTCTCCCAGAAACTGGCAGCTTCCAGAAGTACTTTTTCGCTCCACTCTGTCTCCAGAAAAATCAGCATCGCAGTAGCCTACTAAACTGTAATCACTAGATTTTCTATAAAACAAACCCAGATTTGTAGTACCTTTCAGATACTTGAAAATTCGCTTAACAGCTGTTAAGTGAGATTCTCTAGGATCTGATTAGAATCTAGCACAAATACAAACGCTGAATAATATATCAGGTCTTGAAGCAGTCAGATAAAGTAGAGAACCAATCATACCTCTGTAGACTTTCTGTTCTACATTTTTGCTTACCTCTTCTCTTTCCAGAATGCACGTGGGATGCATTGGAATCTTTGATGGCTTACATTCTGAGAGGTCAAATTTCTTCAGAAGATCTCTGATGTATTTGCTCTGATGAATGTAAGTTCCCTCTGGAGTTTGATTGATCTGAATTCCTAGAAAGAACTTCAGTTCCCCCATGAGGCTCATCTCAAATTCTGCCTGCATACACTTAGCAAATTTTCTTCCAAGAGAAGGATTAGTAGAACCAAAAATAATATCATCAATGTAAATTTGACAGACTAAGATGTCATTCTTAACTGATTTACAGAATAAGGTAGTGTCCACCTTCCCTCTGGTGAATTCATTTTCTAACAGAAAGTTACTTAGCCTTTCATACCAAGCTCTGGGAGCTTGTTTCAGACCATATAGTGACTTCTTTAGTTTGAAAACATGTTCTGGATGTTTTGTATTTTCAAAACCAGGGGGTTGGTGCACATAAACCTCTTCTTCTATATAACCATTTCAGAATGCACTTTGGACATCCATCTGATACAGAGTGATGCCTCTATTAACAGCAAATGAAATTAAAAGTCTGATAGATTCTAACCTGGCGACTGGGGCAAAGGTTTCTGTATAGTCTATCCCCTCTTGCTGACTATAACCTTGTGCAACCAGTCGTGCCTTGTTTCTGATGACTTCACCTTGTTCATTTAGCTTGTTTCTGAACACCCATCTTGTTCCAATGACGTTGAATCCTTTTGGTCTGGGAACGAGATCCCATACGTCATTTCTGGTGAATTGATTCAGCTCTTCTTGCATTGCCAAAATCCAGTCATTATCCAGAAGTGCTTCATCAATAGAAGAAGGTTCAATCAGAGACACAAGTCCCATGAGAGTTTCTCCAGAGTTTCTGAAGCTTGCTCTTGTTCTGATTGGATCTTCCTTTCTTCCTAAGATAGTCTCTTCTGGGTGATCCAAGCTGCTTCTGGGTAATCTCTTCGGAGGTTTATCAGCAGCTGTTGTAGGATTGCTAGCAGTGCTCCTTTCAGACGTTGAAGGAGTGTCTGTGTTGAGAGCTTCTGATGACTTGTCTTCAGAACCTGTAAATTCAATTTCCATACCTGCAAAAACTTCATTCTGCTTTGACTTTTCAGAGTCAAGCTTATCATCAAAACGAACACTGATTGATTCTTCCACAATCTGTGTTTCTGTATTGTATACTCTGTACCCTCTTGAGCGTTCATAGTATCCTAACATAATACACTTCTGTGCTTTAGAGTCAAACTTGTTCAAATAATTCTTTGTATTTAACATAAAGCAAGTACATCCAAATGGATGAAAATATGAAATGTTGGGCTTTCTGTTCTTCCACAATTCATATGGAGTCTTTTCCAGAATATGTCTTATTGAGATTCTATTCTGAATGTAGCACGTTGTGTTTATTGCCTCTTCCCAGAAGATCTTAGCAACGTTTGTCTCATTGATCATGGTTCTGGCCATTTCTTGCAATGTTCTGTTCTTTCGTTCTACAACTCCATTTTGTTGGGGAGTTCTAGGACAAGAGAAATCATGCAGAATGCCTCTGTCATTAAAGAATGACTCAAAATCTTTGTTTTCAAATTCTCTACCATGATCACTTCTGACTTTAACGATTCTAAGATCCTTTTCATTCTGAACTTGGTTACAGAAGGTAACAAACACAGAGTGTGACTCGTCCTTGTGTCTTAAGAACTTTACCCATGTCCATCTGCTATAGTCATCTACGATTACTAACCCATACTTCTTGCCACTGACTCAAGCAGTTTTAACTGGTCCAAATAAGTCAATGTGCAGAAGTTCTAATGGCTTAGAGGTAGAAACAACATTTTTAGATTTAAAAGAGGGTTTTGCAAACTTGCCTTTCTGACATGCTTCACACAGAGCATCTGAATTGAACTTCAAATTAGGAAGTCCTCTGACCAGATTGAGTTTGTTAATCTGAGATATTCTTCTCATACTAACATGCCCCAATCTTCTGTGCCAGATCCACTGATCGTTGTTAACAGACAGAAGGAATTTTACATTCTGACTCTTTAGTTCAGAAAGTTTGATTTTGTAAATGTTGTTTTTCCTCTTACGATTAAACAGGATAGTCCCATCTTTCTGACTAACAGCTTTACATGATTTTTGATTAAAGATTATATCATAACCGTTATCACTTAATTGACTTATGGATAACAGATTATGCATCAATCCATCTACTAGCAGAACATTATTAATAGAGGGAAGATTTCCATTACCTACAGTTCCAGAGCCAATTATCTTTCCCCTCTGATTGCCTCCAAAACCAACGTGTCCTCCAGGCTTAAGTTCCAGGCTTTGGAACATATGCCTTCTTCCCGTCATGTGTCGCGAGCAGCCAGAGTCCAGGTACCATGACTGGTGTTTCTGACTTGCTGCTAAAGATATCTGCAACATGTATTATTTTATCCTTAGGTACCCAGATTTTCTTGGGTCCTGATTTGTTAGTTTTACCAAAACTCTGGTTGAATTTTGGTTTCAGAGTGCTTACTGCTAGTGTATTTAATATCATGTGTGTGACCATACACAAAATGTGAATTCAGAGGAGTGTGTTTAATGGTTAAGTCCATGACATTCTTTGGTGTATGAACCTTACCTTGGTATCCTATTCCTTTCCTGCCGTTTCTGCTAACTCCATAGATCATTGAAGCCATTTTGCTTCTATCTATGCTTTTAGCAAGGAACTTCTGGAAACTGTGATCATACTCCTTGATGATCTCATCAGCGTTGCTGGGAGTTTCAAAAATTGGTTCCTTCTGAGAGTTTTGTAAAGTATTTTCTAATTTTGAAATCTTATTTCTCAGCTCAGAATTCTCCAATTTGAGACTCTCAGTCTTATTAGAGTCAGATTCAAGATTCCTTTTCAGGTCTCTGAATTTAACTCTAATTTGCTGATACCGTTCCAGAATCTCATTAAGGCTTTCAGCAAGTTCAGCCTTGGTAAAATTAACAGCAAAGTTAGGAAATACCTCTTCAGTATCTGATTCTGAGTCTGATTCAGAAGCTTCACTATCTTCTGAGATGTTAGCCATGAGAGCTATGTTTTCCCTCTCATCATCTGATTCTGAGTCAGCTTCAGACGAGTCAGAGTCATCCCATGTAGCCATGAGACTTTTCTTCTTCTCTCTTCCAAACTTCTTTTTGGGCTTTTCCCTTTGAAGCTTTGGGCAGTCACTCTTGTAGTGTCCTTGCTCATTGCACTCATAGCAGATGATGTCCTTGGTGTTTGGCTTTTTGCTACTAGAGGAGCCTTCAGATCTTCTGTATCCAGAGGACGAATCTGTCCTTCTGTATCTGGAAGAAGACTCGTTCTGATCAGATCTTCTAGGATTCCTGAACTTCCTTTGTCTTTGCTTCCACAGTTTATTTACTCTTCTGGAGAGGAGGGAGAGTTCGTCTTCTTCTGATGAGGATCCATCAGATGTTTCTTCAACTGCCTGCAAAACTTTAGACTCATATTTTTTGTTAGATTTTAATGCTAAAGGCTTACCTTGCTTCTGAGGCTCGTCAGCTTCTAGCTCTATCTCATGACTTCTGAGGGAGCTGATAAGTTCCTCCAGAGTGATTTTGTTGAGATCTTTAGCTAGCTTCAGAGCTGTAACCATTGGTCTCCACTGCTTGGGTAAACATCTGATGATTTTCTTGACATGGTCAGCAGTAGAGTATCCTTTGTCCAGAACCTTGAGACCAGCTACTAGAACCTGGAATCTTGAGAACATTGTTTCAATGGATTCAGATTCTTCCATTTTGAACGCCTCATACTTCTGAATGAGCGCCAGAGCTTTAGTTTCTTTGACCTGAACGTTGCCCTCATGCGTCATTCTGAGTGAGTCAAAAATGTTCTTTGATGTGTCTCTGTTGGAGATCTTTTCATATTCAGTATAGGTGATGGCGCTGAGGAGGATGGTTCTGGCCTTGTGGTGATTCTTGAAGTCACGCTTTTGTTGGTCAGACATTATTTTTCTATCAATCTTCTGACCGCTTGCATTCACAGGGTGCGTGTATCCATCTGTCACCATATCCCACAGATCAGCATCATGTGCCAGAAAGAAGCTTTCAATTCTGTCTTTCCAGTAATCAAAATTTTCTCCATCAAAGACTGGAGGTTTGCCGCTGAATCTGTCTCTGTCCTCATGGTTGTCATTGCTGGTGTTAGAAAAGTTTCCTGCCATTGTGTTTTTCTGACGCTGGATCTTGTACTGACACAGTTAAGTGTTTTAGCTCAGAACCAGGCGCTCTGATGCCAATTGAAGTAGTGAAAAACACAAGAAGGGGGGGTTGAATTGTAAAACTGAAAATCAATGCAATGAACAAGATATTTTTATCCTGGTTCGTTTGATCTCAAACTACTCCAGTCCACCCGTCAAGGTGATTTCGCCTCTCTCCAACGAGGTCTTAATCCACTATATTCAACTGAATATTACAAACTTCTTTAACAACTTCTAAAGCCTTCTTGATGCAAACCACAACCCGGTTTGTCAAGGAAACACTTTCTTACAAAGAAGATAAATCTAAGTGTGAATGTTTTCTACAAAATTGTATCACAACTGTGATGTATACACAACTTAAGCTTATGAAACTAGATTGCTAAACAATGATTGAATAAAGGAATGTGTAGTGTTTAGCAAACTGAGAGAAGGAAGATTATGATCAGCTTTTAGGCGTGTAAAGATTTGGAGAGCATTAGCCAATCAATCTTCAAAGTCTTGTTTATATAGCACTAAAATGTTGAACGTTGGAGCAATATTCTTGATTCAATGCTAATAACAAACTTTCCTTATCGAGCAGATCTTGTCTGGAATGAGGCTGTTGGTATTAATTTGCTTTCAATGCACAGTATCGTTGCTTACTTAATGCAAGTTCTGGCTTGGCTCATTCTGATTCTGCTTAGCTGCTGATGAACTATTGTGTTTCTTTATCAGAGTGTTGAGCGCAGTTTTGTTCATTAAGCTTCAACATATACGAGAGTTAATCTTCTGATTCTGATATCCTGATATGGCAACTTCTGATGCTGATGTCAGGAACCAAATTGCTGATGCTGATTAGGTTTGATCTTGCTTATACCAATCAGAGTATCTGCAAATCAGAACGTAATAATTTAGGCAGCAGATAGTTCATACATGAATCATATAGATAATATATCTTTTCACTTTGTTATCATCAAAACTTAAATATAGGGTAGTAGATTCAAACTTTGTTCTAACAGTGTTCGGGTCAATTCGAGGGTTAGGGACAGTGTGGTCCCCAGAGCAATAGTAGGACACCTTAGAAGCTACCCTTATGCCATGTTCATGGACATAAGGACTTACTAAAACGTCCTATACTCGACGACCACGTTTCGAGGGGCAAGGCAACAGTGAGGCGTACCTTAAGAGTGGTGTGTGAATTTGTGTATTGTTTTCAGTTATGTTTTATCTTGTCATGCATTTTGGTGATCTACACTTTGATTTTTACTTTAGGCCATTCATTCTTTCATGCAAAATTTAACAGTTAAGGGGTGCGGAAATTAAAGTACAGAAAATAAAGTCCTACGCTATTACAAGGCGCGGGTCTATACATCGCCAAATTAATAAAGACCCGTTTTTTAATAAAATGCGGAAAATAAATAAATTTCCTAATTACTATTACAAGGCTTGGGCAATTACATAATATTAAAAAGAAACATAAGAATAAACGTGCGAGAAGAAATTGGAATCGAATGTGCGAGGGCGTTGGACCCTTTAAAGAAATTAAATTGAATTGAAAGTTAATTAATGATTAAATAAAGAAAAGAAGTTATTTTTTATGGTTTTTGGTATTTATGAAATAAAGAAAACTAAAATTAAAAGAAACCCTAATTCTAAATATTTTTAATTATTAAAGAAAAAAAGATTAAAGTTTTAACCTAATTTATACTAATTATTTAATTACATGGGTATTTACAAAATAATTAATAATTAATAATAATAATAATAAGAGGAAATTATTTTATTAAGAAAAAGATAAAAGATAAAAATGCTAAACCTAATTTCTACATATTTTAGTTATTTAGAAAAAATTAAAATTAAAACCCTAAATTAAACTAAATTGATGATTTAAAGATTTATTTACAAGAATATTAATACATTAAATATTAAATAAACATATTTTATTTTTTTGATTCCTGATTTTTTTGTGTTAAGAAAATTATATTTTGTGAATTAAAAGAAACAATTAAAATAATTAAAAGAAAAGAAAAGGAGAGAAAAAAAATACAAACAATGGGGGGTCTGACCCAATTTAGGAGGTGTTATTTGAGGAATTTGGCCCAGGAATGCAAGGCCCTTTTTGACTTTCTGGAATTGTGTGTGGGATGTTTGACCAGCGTGCATGGTGGACCTCCACATTCTGACCTTTGGATGAGACTTCCTGGGCGTGCGGCAAGCAAGCAGGTGGGGTTGTATGGTGGTCTTTTGATGGCATGCTGCATAGAAACACATTGAAAAAAATATTATGGAAGAAGTGGGGGACCTGGGAATCGAACCCAGGTCCCAATACCTGCAAGCCAGCGCAACAACCATCTAAACCAACGCGTTTCTTTGTATGTATAATGGAACGTGAATAATATACATGAAAACAAGCGCTAGTGGCCTGAAGCAAGAAATCACGCGCGAACATTTGAATTATCCAGTCATGCTTGGACACATAGGCTTCATCTTCTCCATTTGCCTGTAAACAAAAACGAATAGCGGGGGTTTTAAACCCCCACTAATTGCAAAACCTGATAATAGCGATTAGCACATAGAGCAATAGAAATTGGGCGCAATGTGTGAGTTCAATTCGTTTGGATGTCATGAATCCATTGGTACCAGTCTAAAGGGCTAATTTTTCCAGATGAAGAAACCCCTCTTTTGGAGCTTCTGAAACCCTAGCAAGCGTTAATGGCAACTTTCTATGCAGGCATTATTAATTCAATTCAAGGACACGAATAGCTTCAGGACGTTCATGTTAGTGTAAATCAACAATAAAAATGCATGAACAATGCCTTGAAATCAAAACACGATTATTGAAAATTTTATGAAAAGTGCAATCCGGTTTTACCAATTCCTTGAGTATGGAGGGCTGGTTTTGATTGGAATCCCTTCCTGGATGTCTTGGCAAGCTTTTGGAATGTTTTTCAAGCTTTGAATTGCACTCTAGGTCTGAAAACAGTTTCAAGTTTTTTGTGAAAAAAATGCACTTTGGTTCTTTGTCTTGGGCGCAGCTTCTGTGTCTAATCCTTTTGGTTTCACTTGTGCACATGTATATGAATAGAATTAGGTAAAAAAGCCAGCCCAAAATCCATCCATTGATGATCCAAATATTTGATTTTATTACATCCTTTTTCAAATCTTTTTGCCATGGAAACTTGCCTATTTTGGAAGATTTTGTCTCCTGAGATTGGTACACGAGATATTGAGCATATAATGAGTGAAATCTCTGCATAAAAAGATTTGAAAGGTGTTATTTGCTATTTTTTTCATATTTAATTTTAATTAAGTGAATTAATAATAATAATAATTCAAATAATTAATCAAAAATGAGAAAATAACTCCCTTGGAGGTCAATGGGTCGTGCATGGCCTTTGGGTAATGATTCATGGAAGAAATTGAGGCCCATTAGCAATTTTGAGGCATTTGAAGCAAAGTTGACTTTTCAAAATTCCCAAAAATTTCCCAACTTCCACAAGGCATATCTTGCTCAATTTTTAAGCTTTGATCATGTTCTTGGATATTTTGGAAAGGTCTTGAAGTACTCTAACCAATGTATTTGGTCCCATGTCATTTTGATTTACCAATCTCAAGTTATGGTCTTTGACTTAAAGTGCCTTTTTGTTGACTTTTGAAAATGACCTATAATGTTGAAATTGATAACTTTTTGTGAGAGCATTTCTTGGACTTGAAGTGTGAATATGAGTTGTAGGAAATGTCATTCTCTTCAAAATGAGCTTTGGATGGAATTTTTATGATAAACCATGTGGAAGTTATGCCTTGGTCAATTTGCAGTTGAGTTTTTCAACTGTCCAAAAATAGAAACTTTTGCATCTTGAGATTTTTTGAGCCATGCTTTGAGAATCATGATCAAGAATTGATCAAATGATGTTTGTGGCTTCAAAATAAGATGTTGACCAAAAATTTGGACTTTTGACTGTCAAATGACCATTTTGCCCCTGCAGTTGACTGTGGAGCATTTAGGGTTTTTGACTGTGCAATCTGGTGTTGTGAGTCTTGAAACTTGACATAAGGATGCTTGACAATGTATGTAGGCATGTGGGACTTGTTTGGACCCTTGGAAGCTTCAATTTCTTTGCCATAACCAAAACCCTAATTTTTTACTGTTAGGAGGCCATTGGACTGTGCAACCCTTGGGAGATTTTGAAGCATGATCTTAGCAAACTTTGAAGAATATGGGAGGGAAAATTTTGGGGTACAACAGTTGCCCATGTTCAATCTTCTTAGACCTGAGGATGTAGATTGGCTAACGTGCCTTTCGTAATCCGAGGGTGGAAGATGATTGAACACTAGAGTGCCCAGAAATTTGCGCTCACATGGTAGAATATCAGCAGTGTGATGGTGGGAATGGGCTTACAGATGCCATTTGGAGACTGATGGATAGGAAGATGGGCTTATAGATGCCATGTTGAGAGGTGATGGATAGGTGGATGGGCTTATAGATGCCATCTGGGTGTCGATCGCGTAAGAGTTTCCTTAGCGAGAACTTGCGTACCTGAAAAAGAAAGATAATTACCTGGCCTGTTTACATGAGTTGATCTTCAAACTTTTTATATAGGTGTGCCCTGGCTGGTTACAGGAATCGAATCTTTAAACTCTTCAGACGTGCCCTGGCGAGATACAGGAATCGAGTCTGGAGAATATAGTCGTCAACAGATACACCTTGGCAAGATACAGGAATCGGATCTTCGAACTCTTCAGACGCACCCTGGCAAGATACAGGAATCGGGTCTGGTAATGTTGGTCGTCAACAGATACACCCTGGCAAGATACAGGAATCGGATCTTCGAACTCTTCAGACGTGCCCTGGCAAGATACAGGAATCGGGTCTGGTAATGCTAGTCGTCAACAGATACACCCTGGCAAGATACAGGAATCGGATCCTCAAACTCTTCAGACGCACCCTGGCAAGATACAGGAATCGGGTCTGGTAATGTTAGTCGTCAACAGATACACCCTGGCAAGATACAGGAATCGGATCCTCAAACTCTTCAGATGCACCCTGGCAAGATACAGGAATCGGGTCTGGTAATGTTAGTCGTCAACAGATACACCCTGGCAAGATATAGGAATCGGATCCTCAAACTCTTCAGACGCACCCTGGCAAGATACAGGAATCAGGTCTGGTAATGCTAGTCGTCAACAGATACACCCTGGCAAGATACAGGAATCGGATCCTCAAACTCTTCAGACGCACCCTAGCAAGATACAGGAATCGGTTCTGGTAATGCTAGTCGTCAACAGATACACCCTGGCAAGATATAGGAATCGGATCCTCAAACTCTTCAGACGCACCCTGGAAAGATACAGGAATCGGGCCTGGTAATGTTAGTCGTCAACAAATACACCCTGGCAAGATACAGGAATCGGATCCTCAAACTCTTCAGATGCACCCTGGCAAGATACAGGAATCGGGTCTGGTAATGTTAGTCATCAACAGATACACCCTGGCAAGATATAGGAATCGGATCCTTAAACTCTTCAGACGCACCCTGGCAAGATACAGGAATCAGGTCTGGTAATGCTAGTCGTCAACAGATACACCCTGGCAAGATACAGGAATCAGATCCTCAAACTCTTCAGACGCACCCTGGCAAGATACAGGAATCGGGTCTGGTGATGTTAGTCGTCAACAGATACACCCTGGCAAGATACAGGAATCGGATCCTCAAACTCTTCAGACGCACCCTGGCAAGATACAGGAATCGGGTCTGGTAATGTTAGTCGTCAACAGATACACCCTGGCAAGATACAGGAATCGGATCCTCAAACTCTTCAGACGCACCCTGGCAAGATACAGGAATCGGGTCTGGTAATGTTAGTCGTCAACAGATACACCCTGGCAAGATACAGGAATCGGATCTTTAGTGGCGACCGTTGATGGTAATCATCTTGGTATTAACTTTTGTCCTGAAAAGACAAAACGTTAGTCGTATGCGATGTCATGATGTATGACATGCGTGATGAGATTATATGTTCATGATGCGTATATGCATGCTATAATGTATGGAAATGCAATGTTTATGAATGTATGTTTTTTTTTGTTTAGAAAAATGAATCCTTGATGGGTGCCGGGAAATTAAATCCCGGGCTTGATGTGGAGCTTTTGTTTCCACTGGGGAGTGATGGTTGCAAGAATACCGGTAGGAGAAGATGACTCCGTTGGGGAATAAACTTGGCGAATAGAATACTCTGCGGGGGAAAATTATTCTAGCGATCTTGCTGGGGAACAATACTCTGTGGGAAGAGAGGTACTCTGCTGGGATGTTGATGATAACTTCGCTGGGGATACCGTTGTTATGTTGGAAGTTTTAATAGACTCCGCTGGGGATGAGAAGACTTCGCCGAGGACGATCTTTCCGTGGCTTTCGGCTGAGGATAACCCAGTTATATCCTGGTAGGGAAATAACCTTTGAATAAAGCCGGGGGACGCGTTCGTGCTCTGCAGGGGATAAGCTTCCAGAATCTACTGGGGATAGGCTTGCTGCTGGGGAGATGGATTCCACTTTCCTGGGGGAACTTCAGACTGGACTCTCCTGGGGAAATTTTTGAACTGTACGGGGGAAGTGGCTCCGCTGAATGTCTGGTATACCGCCGGGGAACAATCTTAGATCAATACTGCCGGGGATGCTTGTTAGGAATGTTCGTATATTGCGCTGAGGAATGTTGATATCTGCTGGAGGATACCCAACTTCCTTAAGGCTGACAGGATAACTCTGCTTGGGGAGAGTGCATTGACTTGCTGGCTCACTCTCTGGGGACTTAAGATATCTTGGTTATGTTCTTCAGCTGAACCTACCTTGGCACCTCAATGGACAGAGCAATTAGATCGCTTAGACAACTCATTATTGCCCCTGTTTTTGATGTGGGAGAAGATATCTGTGGGGTCTTGATAACTGCCGTTTGACAAACTTTGTTCTGATAGGTAAGTGACGAGATGCCGGGACGTAGTCGTATGCTTTGATCCCTAACTTTTGCCTGGACTGCCCTTTCGGGTTTTCAGTCCATCGGGATACCCATTTTTGCCCAAGCTGCCTTTTCAGGTTTTCGACTTGTCGGGTGTACAGATTTTTCATTTCATCCCTTATTTTTGCCCGAACCCTTTTGGTTCGCCGGGAAGCCCTTATTTTTGCCTAGGTGTGTCAACCTAGCGGGTCTTTGATTTTGCGTAGTATTTTTTCGACTATGTCCACGTTCTCAGAATGTAGGGAGGTTCCCCTGTTGTTGTGTTGCCATGCCACCAGAAGATCTTCGTTTGATCGTCCAATGCCCCAAGTGACTTAGACGGAGATTTGCCCCAGGCTATTTGGAATTTGAGAGATTCTCTGAATCTTGACTTAACTTCCCCAGATGACGGACAATGATCATGTCATGCCCCTTGTTTGGGAGTGCTTTTGTTCATCCAATAGTCGTCGTGCGAGCTTCTATGCTGTTCAAACAAATAGTCGTATGCAAACAAAGTTATGTTAAAAATGCAAAGCTTATGTCTGTTTCGAAGTTTTTGGAAATGCAGTTTTTTAATAAAACAAGTGAGTTCTTTTGTAAACTATGATGTCAAACTCGTTATTTTACTGCGAGCCTTAAGGAGTCAGGATACCTTTGTAACAGTATGCTTTCGAACTAACCCATGCTTCAGCTAGGACTTTTTAGGGTTGTAACGTGGCCTTGTTCACGGTTTAAGAAACAAAGGATAAAGGTTCAAATTTTATTTGTACCCACCCGCTCTTCGTGATGTTCTTCAATCCTAAACTTAGCTGATCGTGCGTTAGACCTTATTTGAGTTTTTGTCCTAATATTCCCGTGATGGTTCGGATGTTGACAGTTTATTTTGAATGGGCAGTCATTTCCTTTTTTTGTTGAGGGTTTGTGAGACCTCTTTCTTTTTTTGATTTTTATTATCCCTATTTTTTGCCTGAACTGTTTCTTTTGTGATTACAGTCAGCGGGATGCCCCAGTTTTGTAAGTCTCCTTCATAGGTTTTGACTTAATGGGCTTTTTGATTTTGGTAATGACTGCCCGTCTGTATGATTGTTCAGAACCATAATTGTCTTTTGTTTTGTAAGGACCTCTTTGGTGCCATTCGTGATGCACTTGGATCAACTGAGAGAACTACCCTGCCCAAGGTTATGATTAATGGTTTTAAATTTCGAAAAGAAAAACTCCTACTTCTTTGGCTCAGAGGGGTTGACAAGGGATTATCTTCCTTATAACTCCAGTGTTTAGGAATTGAAACAATGCCTGTACCTCATCAACGGGGTCTGTTCAAAAGCATACTGTAATGATCGTGGTATCATTTTTGTCATCCTCCCTCAAGAGGCTTAGAATTTCTTAATCAAGAGTTGATCATCAAAAAATATGAAATCAGTTTGAATATAGCGAATGCAAATATATTGCTTCAAAACAGACATATGCGACGCATTAATGAAATAACAACGTTTAACATGAATAAATGTTTGAACAGTCAAAAGAAAGTTACAACTTGAAAATTCTAATAAACAAAAGTCTTCTCATCTCAGGGCTTGTTACTTCAAATGGTGAATCTGGTAGGGATGGTAGAAGCACTCAGCCTGGCCATCTTGGGTGAATTCCACAGCTCCTTCCTCAATCAGGTCCTGGATCTTGTTCTTCAAGGTCCAACAATCATCTGTAGCATGCCTCGGGCTGTCAGAATGATAAGCGCAGCGGGCGTTGGGGTTATACCTTGAAGGTGTCCTGTTGGGATTCTTAGGAGGATCCCTTAGAGTTACCAAATTCAACCTCAACAGTTGTTGTAAAGCTTGAGACAGCGACACGTTGAGCTTGGTGAATCGCCTTTTGGGCTTGTCTGCCTGAAGCTGGTGAGGTTGATGCTGAATTTGTGACACTGAAACCATTTGAGGCGCTCTTCCCTCATCTCCTTGTCTCAAAGGTGGTTGAATGATGACTGGCTCTTCACCCTTAGATGTTTGCCCCAGTTGGTTACCCCGAAGCAGTTGGTTGACGAGAACCCCGAGCTCTTCTTGTCTTTGAGCTAAGCCTTGAATGATAGTCACCTGCCCCAGCATCTGGGCTCTCATTGCATCCACCTCATCTTGCAGATGTTTCAGCCGTTCGTCCTTATGATCCTCAGCACTGTTCCTGACCAAAGTCCCCATGAGAAGTGTTCTCAGCTCTTCCTGTCCCTTAGATAGATTCAGGAGGATTTCCCCGAACCGAGTCTCTTGAGCATGAAGGTCCTGGTTGTATTGTTGGGAAGCCATTGCTGAAATAAACAGTGCAGATGGTAAGTGACCTGTCAAAAGGGTACCTGTAATGCAATGATATGCATGCAATGTTTTCAAGGATCTCGTGGGGTAAACAAGAAAATTGTTAGAGTTGGGATCCGGTAACTTGATTGAAAGAACTTCATGTTGTTGAGAGTCCTTTTTCAAGGGTCAAAGGCTCACCATATCGAGTGGGTCATAGCCCCTGACAACCTTGGCTAGAGGAAAATAAATCCCCTTTGCCCCTTGCTAGACAGTTTGATTCAACATGACCTGCATCACAGACCCTTGAGATCCTTGAAATGGATTAGTCCTTATACAGGATGTATGCAATGGTATGATGGTATGGTGTCATGCTATGCATGGGGTGATATAAGTACCCCTGTTATGAGTCCAGATTAAGGACTGTAAACAAAGCCTGCAAGAAACTCAAGCGTCAGATAATAAGTATGTAAGTAGTCAAGTTGGAAGGCACACAAGTCACACAAGAGAAACCCTTAGAGTTTAGGCCAGCATGGGGTCTAGGTATTACCCTCTTTCAATTTGTTGGTTAAGACCTGTCCTATCAGAAGTAACCGGGTTCTAGAGGATCCCAATATCACTGACTACCCTCAGTCGGTCATAACTCCAGCATCGCAATCTTTTCTTGCGGCCAGAACCATCACGAGAGTTTAGCCTCAATGGGCGTAGCATACTGCTACTGTTCTATTGGCCAAGTTTGGTCATTTAAGGTTCTAAGGTCGGTTGGTGCTTAATGACTCCTCAGAAGACCCATATTCTCCTCGTTGCGATGCAAGGGATATCGGTACAGACCAAGGTGCCACACCAACGTAGCCACTGCTTCACCCGTGTCGGTCTATGCCGGACAGGTCCCTCACAGCTGATGCTACCTAACAGGGTATCCCCAGATCCGGGTTAGGATCTATGTAACTCCGATGCAACCCAGAATAATAAAGCAAACAAAACATTCAATTGAAAACACAAGTATGATCTAATCCTAAGGTACACCTCACTTTAAAATATCCCCAGCAGAGTCGCCAGTTCTGTGATCGGTGGATCTGGAACTGACTGTTTAATGCTGGTTTGCAAAATGTCGCGGTAAGCAAGAGTCGCCACCGTCTTTTATTTTCTCCAACATGGACAGGACAAAAGCACATCATAATTCCTTATGAGATAGTTTCTCGGTTCGGGAGGTAGATTTATAGAAAGGAAAGGTGTTAGCACCCTTTCTATCCATGGTTATCCATGGGCTCTTAGATACTTGCTCATTTGTGTTTTCAAAATGTTTGTTTGCTTTTCAATCGTGAGTGAGTTTGAAAAAGTTTCGTTTAAAGTTTCAGATCGACTCTTGTATCAGTCCTCAAGAGTGTTTGAAAAGTTGTTTTTGAAAGCTTTTTGAAAAGTGTCGGTGTGAAAAGAAGTTTTTGATTTGTTTTGAATTATAGCAAGTATCTATGAGTCATCCACCTACCCTAAGGAATTAGGCTGTGTAAATGTCCTTAAGGTAATGTCATTCCACCATTGAGAGGTAGGTAGCACCACCGTTGGAGGTGTTCGGGTCAATTCGAGGGTTAGGGACAGTGTGGTCACCAGAGCAATAGTAGGACACCTTAGAAGCTACCCTTATGCCATGTTCATGGACATAAGGACTTACTAAAACGTCCTATACTCGACGACCACGTTTCGAGGGGCAAGGCAACAGTGAGGCATACCTTAAGAGTGGTGTGTGAATTTGTGTATTGTTTTCAGTTATGTTTTATCTTGTCATGCATTTTGGTGATCTACGCTTTGATTTTTACTTTAGGCCATTCATTCTTTCATGCAAAATTTAACAGTTAAGGGGTGCGGAAATTAAAGTACAGAAAATAAAGTCCTACGCTATTACAAGGCGCGGGTCTATACATCGCCAAATTAACAAAGACCCGTTTTTTAATAAAATGCGGAAAATAAATAAATTTCCTAATTACTATTACAAGGCTTGGGCAATTACATAATATTAAAAAGAAACATAAGAATAAATGTGCGAGAAGAAATTGGAATCGAATGTGCGAGGGCGTTGGACCCTTTAAAGAAATTAAATTGAATTGAAAGTTAATTAATGATTAAATAAAGAAAAGAAGTTATTTTTTATGGTTTTTGGTATTTATGAAATAAAGAAAACTAAAATTAAAAGAAACCCTAATTCTAAATATTTTTAATTATTAAAGAAAAAAAGATTAAAGTTTTAACCTAATTTATACTAATTATTTAATTACATGGGTATTTACAAAATAATTAATAATTAATAATAATAATAATAAGAGGAAATTATTTTATTAAGAAAAAGATAAAAGATAAAAATGCTAAACCTAATTTCTACATATTTTAGTTATTTAGAAAAAATTAAAATTAAAACCCTAAATTAAACTAAATTGATGATTTAAAGATTTATTTACAAGAATATTAATACATTAAATATTAAATAAACATATTTTATTTTTTTGATTCCTGATTTTTTTGTGTTATGAAAATTATATTTTGTGAATTAAAAGAAACAATTAAAATAATTAAAAGAAAAGAAAAGGAGAGAAAAAAAATACAAACAATGGGGGGTCTGACCCAATTTAGGAGGTGTTATTTGAGGAATTTGGCCCAAGAATGCAAGGCCCTTTTTGACTTTCTGGAATTGTGTATGGGATGTTTGAACAGCGTGCATGGTGGACCTCCACATTCTGACCTTTGGATGAGACTTCCAGGGCGCACGACAAGCAAGCAGGTGGGGTTGTATGGTGGTCTTTTGATGGCATGCTGCATAGAAACACATTGAAAAAAATATTATGGAAGAAGTGGGGGACCTGGGAATCGAACCCAGGTCCCAATACCTGCAAGCCAGCGCAACAACCATCTAAACCAACGCGTTTCTTTGTATGTATAATGGAACGTGAATAATATACATGAAAACAAGCGCTAGTGGCCTGAAGCAAGAAATCACACGTGAACATTTGAATTATCCAGTCATGCTTGGACACATAAGCTTCATCTTCTCCATTTTCCTGTAAACAAAATCGAATAGCGGGGGTTTTAAACCCCCACTAATTGCAAAACCTGAAAATAGTGATTAGCACATAGAGCAACAGAAATTGGGCGCGATGTGTGAGTTCAATTCGTTTGGATGTCACGAATCCATTGGTACCAGTCTAAAGGGCTAATTTTTCCAGATGAAGAAACCCCTCTTTTGGAGCTTCTGAAACCCTAGCAAGCGTTAATGGCAACTTTCTATGCATGCATTATTAATTCAATTCAAGGACACCAATAGCTTCAGGACGTTCATGTTAGTGTAAATCAACAATAAAAATGCATGAACAATGCCTGGAAATCAAAACACGATTATTGAAAATTTTATGAAAAGTGCAATCCGGTTTTACCAATTCCTTGAGTATGGAGGGCTGGTTTTGATTGGAATCCCTTCCTGGATGTCTTGGCAAGCTTTTGGAATGTTTTTCAAGCTTTGAATTGCACTCTAGGTCTGAAAACAGTTTCAAGTTTTTTGTGAAAAAAATGCACTTTGGTTCTTTGTCTTGGGCGCAGCTTCTGTGTCTAATCCTTTTGGTTTCACTTGTGCACATGTATATGAATAGAATTAGGTCAAAAAGCCAGCCCAAAATCCATCCATTGATGATCCAAATATTTGATTTTATTACATCCTTTTTCAAATCTTTTTGCCATGGAAACTTGCCTATTTTGGAAGATTTTGTCTCTTGAGATTGGTACACGAGATATTGAGCATATAATGAGTGAAATCTCTGCATAAAAAGATTTGAAAGGTGTTATTTACTATTTTTTTCATATTTAATTTTAATTAAGTGAATTAATAATAATAATTCAAATAATTAATCAAAAATGAGAAAATAACTCCCTTGGAGGTCAATGGGTCGTGCATGGCCTTTGGGTAATGATTCATGGAAGAAATTGAGGCCCATTAGTAATTTTGAGGCATTTGAAGCAAAGTTGACTTTTCAAAATTCCCAAAAATTTCCCAACTTCCACAAGGCATATCTTGCTCAATGTTTAAGCTTTGATCATGTTCATGGACATTTTGGAAAGGTCTTGAAGTCCTCTAATCAATGTCTTTGGTCCCATGTCATTTTGATTTACCAATCTCAAGTTATGGTCTTTGACTTAAAGTGCCTTTTTGTTGACTTTTGAAAATGACCTATAATGTTGAAATTGATAACTTTTTGTGAGAGTATTTCTTGGACTTGAAGTGTGAATATGAGTTGTAGGAAATTTCATTCTCTTCAAAATGAGCTTTGGATGGAATTTTTCTGATAAACCATGTGGAAGTTATGCCTTGGTCAATTTGCAGTTGACTTTTTCAACTATCCAAAAATAGAAACTTTTGCATCTTGAGATTTTTTGAGCCATGCTTTGAGAATCATGATCAAGAATTGATCAAATGATGTTTGTGGCTTCAAAATAAGATGTTGACCAAAAATTTGGACTTTTGACTGTCAAATGACCATTTTGCCCCTGCAGTTGACTGTGGAGCATTTAGGGTTTTTGACTGTGCAATCTGGTGCTGTGAGTCTTGAAATTTGACATAAGGATGCTTGACAATGTATGTAGGCATGTGGGACTTGTTTGGACCCTTGGAAGCTTCAATTTCTTTGCCAAAACCAAAACCCTAATTTTTGACTGTTAGGAGGCCATTGGACTGTGCAACCCTTGGGAGATTTTGAAGCATGATCTTAGCAAACTTTGAAGAATATGGGAGGGCAAATTTTGGGGTACAACATGCTGCATATATATATTTGATGGAATACTTCTGATGGTTTTGTGTGTTGAGTCTGAAACACTCTATTCTCCTCTGAAGGTGGATCTCATGGTATGGTAATACTTGAGGAGAGGTTTGACTAACTTGTTAGAGTTGCCAAAGATACTTCAGGTTTATCCCAAGTCCACTCATAAAGGAACTTATGTATGAGTTTGTTGAAAAGAGATCAGGTGGAAGCAATTTATTTTTGCTTGTAACCCTAAAAGGCCAATCTTCAGGCTTTGATGGAGGATCTCTTGTTGTGTTCCTTGTGAAGGGAACTAATGTCCTAACATATATTGGAACATCGTTCCAGCAGATTGTGTTGAATCTTGTTGGATAAAGGTAGAACATAACAGATGCTTGGAGGCTAAACAAATGTAGTTTGGTCATGTGTGTTTGGAACCTACTCCTGGTCTGGAAGAGGAGGCATTTGTGTCTTGTGTCTAATAAGTTTCTATCTTAGACATGTATGTTGATCGGGACATGATCAACAGATTGGACATTCATTGGATCAATTTATTTCTGGTCTACGTGAGTTAAAGTGCAGTGGTTGTGCTTTGTTCTGCCTGTGGAAGCTTGATAAAGGTATCTTATTCAAATCATTTATATGTGGAGGTGAAGATCAAATGTCGAGGATATTCTCTCTGAAATCTGGAAGGTCCTTCTAATCAAAGGAGCCAGATTTATGAATCCTGTTGATGGCCATGGAACATAATCTATTTGGAAGGGAATAACTTGTGCATACCAACCACGGGTTGTGCAGCTACTGTATGATTCTCAAGGAATTTTTAGAAGTTAATAAGGGGGATTTCTTAATCTTAAGCTAGAAGAACTTGAAGGAGTGTCAGACATAATGTCTTGACATTTTGATATTGAGGATTTATTTTTCTCAATATGGTTGGTGGTACTTTTCATAGATATGATTAAGGTTGTTTACTCTATCTTGGTACTCTTATCAAGTCTATGAGAGAAAGGAACTCTTGTTTTGTTCGAAAAGTCATCCAAGGGATGATGAGCATTGAAGATATATCAACTAAATTATGTGGTTGATGGTTGTCTGCATTATGGAGAGTCATCTGAATCACCTAGGATGAGCATCACAATTGTCTGAAGCAAAGAGGAGTTATTATTTCTGGAGCCAAAGGATTATGGTTCCATGATGCCTACTTGATAAGTTACTCTCTTTGCTTGGGTTCAATTATGTGGTGTCCTCATATAATATAACATTGGTGTTTGCAAGGATTAAAGGGGTTTATTGTGTATTGGAAGAAGTAGACTCAGTCTGAACAGTTTGCTTCTGTTGTTTGAATCATTCAAGGCCATGGTTATTGATGTCTACTTTAGATACCTGTTAGAGGGAGTCTCCTCTGTAGGTGCAGATAGGTGGCATCTATCACCTCAAAGTCAGACAAGAGGTCTGAATTTTGTGCTCAAAAGAAGAAGATTCTTAAGGTGTGCATGCTCATCATGTATGGATGATCTAGGTTGAAGGTTGATCAGCTACTGATGGTTAATCCTCTTATGCCCCTTGCAAGAGTTATACATTACTATGGTCTCTCCAAACCATAGTTAAGGATCCATGTGTTTGATATTGATGTCGGATCCAATGTTGGAACATCATCTCAAGATGTGAAAACATCCTCAGCCATAGATGTTTGTCCATAGAGAAGCATAAGGTCAAGCCACTGACCTATTCTAGATTGTTTTATGAATCAGCTGGTACTAGACATATGCAGAAGAAGATTGTCAGACCAACTGCTCTACCTTGTGTGAGAAGGTAATCCTTATCTTACAAATGGTGAATACTTTGACAAGAGCTGAGTATTTATCTATCCTTTGTAGATATTATGCATAAGACTGATGGTGAGTACTTTGATGGGAGACTGAGTATTTGTCTGAAGAAGTGATGCAATTCTGCATTCTGAACCTTGTGGTTCATATGGTATGTGAGAGTTTATTTATCTTAATAGTATTCAGGTGTTTGGAAAAACCTGGATGAGGTACATTATATGTGTTCTTTTGGGAGCTTCTTGAAGGATATCTTGCATTGCAAGAGTTACAAATTACTTTGGTGTCTCCAAACCATATTTCAGGATCCATGTGTTTGAGATTGATTACGGATCCAATGTTGGAACATTATCTCAATGTGTGAAAACTTCCTCAGCCATAGAAGTTTGTCCACAGAGGCATAAGGTCAAGCCACTGACATATTCAGGATTGTTTTGTGAATCAGTTGGTACTAGACATATGCAGAAGAAGATTGTCAGACCAACTGCTCTACCTTGTGTGAGAAGGTAATCTTTATCTGACAAATGGTGAATACTTTGACGGGAGCTGAGTATTAATCTATCCTTTATAGAGATTATGCATAAGACTAATGTTGAGTTTTTTGATGGGATACTGATTTTTTGTCTGAAGAAGTGATGCAATTCTGCATTCTGAACCTTGTGGTTCATAGGGTATGTGAGAATTTATTTATCTTAATAGCATTCATGTGTTTGGAAAAACCTGGATGAGGTACATTATATGTGTTCTTTTGGGAGCTTCTTGAAGGATTTCTTTCACAATAAGTCATTTGGATTATATTTTAAGAACCTTACATCTTGGGTTCTATATTTTGAAGTCGGTGTCCCACATGATGTCTTAACATCATGATTATTGATGTCTGTTTTTTTCTTGGGATTGTGCAGTTAGATGCTCAAGCATTATTTTCAGAAGTGGTATTTCTAACCTTATGTATTAGAATGCAGAGATTATGGTCTTGTCTACAGTAGCATGCTTGATGAATGCATGACTACTTTGTTGAAGACCCTAATAGTATCAGCAACTTCTAGTGGATGAAAGAACAAAAGAAGCTGTCAGGTACTAAGGTCTGTTCAGTTGTTTTGTGATCTCCTTATACAAGAACTCAAGGGGAGAGTTTTTAGGAGATGTTTTATTTCTACTACAAGTCACTCCAGAAAAAGTAATGAGTTGGATCTTAGTAAAGCTTCTAAACAAACTAATAATTTTTGGAGTTTTTGAGTGACTTTACAGTTAGTATGCATGACATCCTGCCAATTCAAAAGGTCATGATAATGTGTGTTGAACTACAAGGAGTCAGAAGGCTTGGATGTATTCTCAAGGAGTGAGAACATCTAATTCAGAATCAACTCTACTGAGGGAGTTGGTGTTCAGCATGTAGAAGTGTTGGTCTTCGTCATGAAAGCATGAAGTCTTTCATGAGTATTTACATGATGCTTAAGTTTTATCTTCAACTGGAGCATTGTTTATCCATGACAGAGGGATTCATGAATTTATCTGTGGATTGTTGCTCCAATGGTATATATATTGCAATGTTGTCTAAGCTTGTGGAGATCTTATGCCTCTTATGAGGTTATGATGTCAACCAACATGTTGTGACATTATGATATTATTGGTGATCTTGACAAGGCATGGTTGATCTTAGCCATGTGAAGTTGGACGAGTCAGAAGGTTACATATATCTCTGGTGATTAATGATTATGTCTGGGAGAATTTATTTTTCTTTATAGATGTTAAAAGACTCTCTGAGGGTCTATATTATCGAGAGATGTCACAAATGTGGTATTCTGATATATTGGTGTATATCACTAAGACTAACTGAAAGGAGAACAATTAGAATCTAGTGGAAGACAGGGTGCATGAAGGTGTGTTGGTCAAGTTCTTAAAAGATGACAATGTCTGACTGGACATCAGGACATTACTCAGGACATGTTTCCTGCGAAACCAACAAGAGAGGTTGATCAATCACGTGTCCGGAAGTGTGTATGACTATGCACGTGCAAGTATTGGGACTTGTTCTTTTCAACAGAAACAATCCAAAGTAATTAAAGGTGTTCTAAGCTGTTTTGGACGATACACATTAATTTAGGTGGCAATTTTCCCTCAATTAACGTTCTCTTTGACCAAAGGAGTATATTTTCAAAATCATTAATTTCTAAGAAACTATTATGCTATTTATAGAGGTTTCTCCTATCCTCTATCACCATGTGAGTGTTTGATATCTGTGATACGGTGGGAGAACTGACTAGTGTTTTGCGTTTGTTTTCGCAAATGTTTCGGTTGAGCAAGAGTCGCCACCGACTTTTTATTTTATCCTAAGGAAAGGTTTAAAAAGCACAGCAAAAACCTTTGAGTTGTTTTCTTGGGTTCGGGGAGTAGATTATAGAAAGGGAAGGTGTTAGCACCCTTTCTATCCATGGTTATCCATGGGCTCTTAGTTACTTGCTTAGATCACTTGCCTTTTGTTTTTAATTGTTTTAAATGGTGCTTGTGTGTGTGGGTTTGAAAAATGTTTTGAAAAGAGGCCAATGTGGTGGCAACCTTTGTAATGATCCATGTTGGGATGTATACAAAGGTGTATGTCTTTTGAAAAGGTTTTCATTTGTTTTTGCAAGTTGTTTTTGAAAGTGTTGTGAGGTGTGTTTTAGAAAATAGGCAAGTGTTTTGTTTTTGCAAGTTTGATTTCAAGTAACTAAGAGTTTATTTACTCCTAAATTTCTCAAAGACTATTGCTATGTTTTAACCCTTTTAATAAGTTTGTTCCATCATTGTATTTGGTGGACAATCTCATGTTAGGATGTGAAAGGGACAGGCGCGGGTCATCGTTTTAGACCATAATTGTAATGGTGCCAAGTATCTTTGGGCATTTTCTTTAAGGGACTTGATCATTTGTTTTGGCAATATTTGAAAGTGTTATCGAGGGACTATGATCATTTGATTTGTTTGTTTTGCCCAAAGAGACCTAACATACAATATGGCCCAACTTTGAAAGGCAACAAGTGGAATACCCTAGGGGTGCAAGTGTGATTTGTGTATCCATTTTCATGCTCATTTGTCTTGAGATTAGGTCATAACTATTTTTTTTGTCGTTTTTCGCATACAAACCCTAATTCTAACATGTCATCATTAGAAAGCAATAAAGTGCGAAAATAAATTTACTAAGCTATTACAAAACCAAATATGGGAAGGGGGGTACAAATGTTCAAATGGGGATATTGACAAGTAATGTAAATCTAAATTATTACATCATTTTTGAATATTTGCAAAGTAAATAAATTGCATAATTAAATGGAAATTAAATAAATATGCAAAATGCAAAGAGAAAGTTTTTATATGTATGAGAAAAGTATGGTTTATGTAGAATAAAACAAGAAAATAAAAAGGTATTATTTTGAGTATTTTCAACTTTTAGGGCAAAAACCCTAATTTTAAAGAAAATGCATTATTATTTAATTTAATTCAAGTATTTATTTATTATGTACAAAAATAAAAATAAAATGAAGTATATTATGAAAAAGTATTTTTTGTATCAAATATTAATAAAAATGAAAAATTCAAGTATTTTTATATTTTAACTTAAATATATTAATAAACATATATATATATATATATATATATATATATATATATATATATATATATATATATATATATATATATATATATATATATATATATATATATATATATATATATATATATATATATATATATATATATATATATATATATATATATATATATATATATATATATATATATATATATATATATATATTAAGTTCTTAAATATGCATTATATACAAAATAATATATATTTAATATTTTAATGAAATAAATAAAAGAAGTATTTTTATGTGAAATATTTTCAGAAGATAAATAAAAATAAAAAGATGTATTTACACTATTTTTTATATTTATTCTAAATAATAGTATATATAATATTTTTGTTTAATCAAAAGAAATAATCAAATAAATATACAATAAATTCAAAAAATGATGAAAAAAAATATTTTTATTTTTTAATGTCATGAGAAAAAATAAACAAAGTCAAATAAAAAAGAAAAAGTCAAAAAAGTCAAAAGAAATCAGCAAATGGGCCTTGGGGGTGTAAAAGCAAAATAGTGGTGCAAATAAGAAAAAAAACACACAAGCCCAGCCCAAAGACCACTGTCTTCAACCTCCAGCAACAATATTTGAAAAAAACGCGCGCCATGTTCATCATCTTCCAACTCTTGATTCCTGGCTTTTTAGCAAAAACTCATAACACAACAAATGTTCAGCATGAAGAGACGATTCTAACCATGTATGGAACTTGACTTAACTCTCTAAGATGAGGGAGAATTTCTCCTCCCCCAAATCCTAACCTAGTTTTTCTGCCATTTTCAAGCTCCAAATTCTCACTACTCAGGCAAAAGAAATGAAATGTAAAGATATGTACATGTTCAGGGCTATGAGTAGAACCTTGTTTCTTCACAAACTTAAGACTAAGGATACATAATAAGAGAGATACGAGTTCAAAGTTTTACCTGTGCAGTTGAACTTCTATCTGGAGAATGAGGAACTTCCAGTGCAAGGTGATGATTGGAAAAGCTTCCTTGAGGCCCAGGGATGCTGTTTCAATGCTTACTTTGTCTTGAGAGCTTCTGAATCAAGCTATAGAACTTCACCTGCAAGTCAAAAATGTGAAAATGGTGGAAGCTGTTAGAGAGATTACAGGTCAGGTTTTAGGTCATGGTTAGCTTGCACATATGCTAGGGAATGTGTATGAACTAATTTTAGCAAGAATGCTCGAGAGAAAATGAAGTTGGCACTCAAACTGCAGAGGAAACCCTGTTTTTGCAGTTTGAGGATGATTCTGAGATGGAGGGTGTTTTGGAGGTGCAAGGGTCATGTCTTGGCTTGGTTATGTTCTTCTGAAGGTATTGGATAACTTTGTTCTTGTGTTAGTGAGCTGAGATGAGAGTTGTTAAAAGTTATGGACTTTTCTTCTATGTGAAGCAACAAAATGCAACTTGGCTTTCTAGGTCAATAGAGGACCCCCTAATGTGCTGCATAAGCTTCTCTTGATCAGTGTGTTATGCACATAATCTTGTGCCAAGCAGATTTTCCATGTACTTGTTGGATTTCTAATTTGACATAAAGCTACTTTATACAAAAATGGCCAATTTGCTTTATCCATTTTGGGATTAAACCCTCATACAATGCTTGCACTCAAAGAACAACACTTTAACACATTGAATATGCATTAAATTATGGAGTGTAACTTGGTTTAAGGACCTGTAATCTTGCCTAAAGCATGCTGAGTTCAAATGGTAAGGTTATGGACATGTTTTGATGAAGAACAAAAGTGAATTTTTGCCAATTTGTGAAATTCGAATCTCTCAAGTTATGAGGTTGTTTGATGAGTTCTTGGACATTTTGGAAAGCTTGGAATGTGTACTACAATCCATATTTGAAATGCAAACTGAAATTCCAAGTGGAAGGGTATGAAAAATGGCCTTGAAGTGGGGTAGAAAACCTTGTCAAAATAGGTTAAAATTTCACTAAGTTAAAAATGGTTTAGTGCCCTTATTCAAAAAATTGTAACTTGAGATACAAGCTTCAAATGAGAAAACTTTGTGCATCAAAGTTGTAGATTATGCAACAAGCTACAACTTTCATGTTTTGACTTTTGTTTGAATCCAAATGGATCTTTGTGAAAAGATGGGGCAAAGTTGGGAAAAAATTAGGGTTTTTCATAACTTAGAAAAATTCTAAGTTATGAAAAATTCCATTTTCTAACCCTAATTTGCATTTTGTGATTTCTTGGTGAACAAGTTTCATGATTTGGCATGTTTTGATGAAAAATGAATCTTGACTCTTGATTTTGACCAAAAAGTCAAAGTTTGACTTTTCAGTATACAGTCAAAATTGATCAATTGATTGGGAAATTCAACTGTCAACCTTGTGTACTTGGGATCTTTTGAGCTTGATGAATGTGTAAAGACCATTTCATTGAGTCCTTGAGTCCATATGTGAGCTTGATTTGCCATTGGCTAGGTCAAATAGTCAAAAATTGCCTTTGTGCAGTCAAAACCCTAAAAATGACCATTTTGCCCTTTTGGTGATCTGATCAAACTTCTTATGGAATTGTGATCCAAACTTGATCAAATGGTCCATATGAGTTCATAATGTTGATGTGGGTCAGAAATCATGAGTTTTGACTGTCAATTGACCACAGTTGACTTTTTCCCCAATACAACTGATTTCTAGGTCAACTGTCCAATTGACTGGGCAAGACTTGGAATCAAGATTTGAAACTTGGTGAGGATAAACTTGGGAGTCCAATATGAAACATGAAAGTCATCTTAGGCATTTTAGGTCAAAACATCCTTGGGCAAACACAAACCCTAATTTGAGTCCACAGTGCAAAGAGAAGTCTTGAGCAGAGGAAACCCTAACTGGATCTTGATCTTAAAGGGTCTTGTGATGAGAAAATGTTGAGGAAATGGGAGGGCAAATTTTGGGGTACAACAGTTGCCCCTGTTCAATCTTCTTGGACCTGGAGAGTTAGATTGGCGAGTTTGCCTTTCGTGACTCGAGGGTAAAAGGAGATTGGACACTAGAGTGCCCGGAAATTTGCACTCGCATGTAGAAGTATCAGCAATGTGATGTCAGGGATGGGCTTACAGATGCCATCTGGAAGTGTCGATCGCATAAGAGATTCCTTAGCGAGAACTTGTATATTTGAGAAAGACGGATGTTTTCCTGGCTTGTTATAGGTGTTTGATCTTCAGTCTCCTTATGCAGATATGCCCTGGCTAGATACAGGTATCGAATCTACAATTGGTTGCTCACAAATGTGCCCTGGCTGGATACAGGAGTCGAATCTGGAAATAGTCGTTAATAGATGTGCCCTGGCTGGATACAGGAATCGAATCCTCGAACTCTTCAGACGTGCCCTGGCTAGATATAGGAGTCGAGTCTGGAAACGTGGTCAACAGATGTGCCCTGGCTGGATACAGGAATCGAATCTGGAAATAATCGTTAACAGATGTGCCCTGGCTAGATACAGGAATCGAATCCTTGAACTCTTCAGACGTGCCCTGGCTAGATACAGGAATCTAGTCTGGAAACTGACCACTCTCAGATGTGCCCTGGCTAGATACAGGTATCGAATCTGGAATTGTGACAGTTGAAGGTAGTTGTTTTTGGGATTGTCTTTTTCCTGAAAAGGCAAAAACGTAAGTTGTATGCAATGTCATGATGTATGATATGCATGATGTCATGATGTTCAACATGAGATGGTGTTGTATGCGCTTTATAATATATGTAAACAAGATGTATGAAAACGTGAAATGTTTATGAATGTAACTTTGGCTTAGGAAAATAAATCCTTGACGAACGGCCGGGGAGTTGCTCTGTGGTGAGAAAATTGGCCGAAGTTTTGATGAGAGGCCTGTTGAGGACTTTAATGATGGATTCCGCTGAGGATAATGATGATAAACTCCGCTGGGGATTGAAGGAACTTTGCCGAGGGCGGTCTTCCGTGGTTTTTAGCGGAGGATAACCCAGTTATAAGTCCTTGTGAGGAAATAACTCTAAACAAAACTCGGGAGAGACGTCCGTGTACTATAGGGAACAAGCTTCCAGAATCTACTGGGGATGAGCTTTAAGACCTGCCGGGGAATGTTGTGCCTTTTCAGGATTGTCGGGGGACCAACTCTGCTTGGGGAAAGTACTACTGAACCTTGTTTTACTCCGCGGGGATTTGAGATGATTTGGTCACATTCTTCAGTCGAATCTACCTTGGTACCTTGGCGGACAAAACAACCAGACTTCATCAGACAACTCCATATTGCCCCTGTTTCTGATGTCACCTGTAATCAATCTCTTGTTTCATATGTAAACATTTATGAATCAGCAATTTAATGTCAAATGCATATATCAAAAATGAACATTGGACGTTCTTCGCAAGACAAAACAGAAAAAGGAAAACAATGGTAATTTGTATGGACAAGTGAATTTGTATTGATTTAAACTTTGCCTGTGAATAGGCATTTTTGTACAAGAGGCTGACATCCTAGTAAGAGGACGCCGCCAAATAACATAGAGTTTAAAATTTGAAAAAGGAAACAAAACAGCTATGTGAACAATCCCACTGGGTTCCAACTCTGCTATCGCCTTTATGTATTCGAACGTCTCATCGCTTTGCTGCCTAATTTGAAGATGAAGCTGATTGGTCAATGCCAAAACCTGGAGCCAGATAGTTTATGCCGAATTCCGGATGCGAAGCGATCCAATGAGACATAGTGTTACGCTTTTATCCCCAACTTTTGCCTGGACCGCCCTTTCGGGTTTTCAGTCCACCGGGATACCCATTTTTGCCCAAGCCGCCCTTTCAGGTTTTCGACTTGCCGGGTGCACATATTTTTATTCATTTCATCCCTTATTTTTGCCCGAACCCTTTTGGTTCGCCGGGAAGCCCTTATTTTTGCCTAGGTATGTCAACCTAGCGGGTCTTTTATTCATGCGTAGTATTTTTTCACTATGTCTGCATTGGCGGGGTAAGGAAGGTCGTCACCATCCATGGTGGTTAGGATCATGGCTCCTCCTGAGAACACACGTTTAACCACAAATGGCCCTTCGTATGTAGGGGCCCATTTGCCACGGGGATCACTTTGAGGGAGGATGATGCGTTTAATTACCAGGTCCCCAATTCGATACTCTTGCGGTCTGACTTTCTTGTTAAATGCCCTGATCATCCGTTTTTGATACGTTTGACCATGACAGATAGCAGTGAGCCTCTTTTCGTCAATCAGATTTAATTGATCAAGTCGTGTCTGGATCCAGTCATCTTCACTCAAGTCTGTATCCTTCATTATCCGGAGAGAGGGTATCTGGACTTCAATTGGCAAGACTGCCTCCATGCCATAGACCAAGGAGAAGGGAGTTGCCCCGGTTGACGTCCTTGCTGAGGTACGGTACCCATGAAGGGCGAACGACAACATCTCGTGCCAATCTTTATAGGTCACTGTCATCTTCTGCACAATTTTCTTAATATTCTTATTGGCTGCCTCTACAGCCCCATTCATCTTCGGCCGATAGGGAGAAGAATTGTGGTGCTGTATCTTAAATTGTTCACATAGTTCAATGATCATCGAATTATTGAGATTGGTACCATTGTCCGTAATGATTCTTTCCGGGACGCCGTAACGACAGATCATATTATGCCGGACGAAACGTGCCACGACGCTTTTGGTTACTGTGGCGTAGGAAGCTGCCTCAACCCACTTCGTGAAGTAATCGATCGCCACCAAGATGAAGCGATGCCCATTGGATGCCGTCGGTCGGATCTCACCGATCATATCGATGCCCCATATTGCAAAAGGCCAAGGTGCCGTCAGGACATTCAAAGGTACCGGAGGGATATGCACCTTGTCAGCATAGATCTGGCATTTATGACAAGTTCGGGAGTGTCGGTAACAATCGGCTTCCATCGTGGACCAGAAATATCCTGCCCGAAGGATTTTATTAGCCATGGTGTGTCCACTGGAATGTGTTCCAAATGTACCTTCATGCAGTTCTATCATGATTTTCTCTGCTTCTGCCTTATCCACACAACGTAGCAGAGTTGAATCATGATTTCGTTTGTAGAGAATGCCGTTGCTGAGGAAGAATTTTGCAGCAAACCTCCTCATGAACTTCTTATCATTGACAGATGCACCTTCAGGGTATTCCTGAGCTTCCAAGTACCTCTTCACCTCATGATACTAGGGTTTTTCAATCACCTTCTCAGCCTCGAGCTCGCAGCAGTATGCCGGTTCATCCAACTTCCAGATAATGATTTGGGGAGCCTCATTGTCCCATTTAACTTTGAACATTGAAGACATCGTAGCTAGGGCGTCCGCTAGCTGATTCTCCTCTCTAGGGAAGTGTTCGAAAGTTATCTCTTCAAAGTGGGGAAGCAAGGTCGACACATACTCCTTGTAAGGAATAAGATTCGGGTGTTTCGTATCCCACTCGCCTTTGATCTGATTGATCACGAGAGCAGAATCTCCGAAGACACTTAGAAATTTGATCCTTAAGTCGATTGCAGCTTGTAGACCCATGATACATGCCTCATATTCCGCCATATTGTTGGTGCAGCTGAAACATAACCGGGCAGTGAGGGGAGTATGAGTTCCTTTGGGAGATATGATTACAGCGCCGACGCCGTTACCCAAAGCATTGGAGGCTCCATCAAAATGAATAGACCATCGGGATCCTTCCTCAGGTCCTTCATCCGGTCCAGGTACTTCACAGTCCGTTACCACCATGATGTCTTCGTCTGGAAAATCAAAGTTCAATGATTGGTAATCGTCCACAGGTTGGTGCGCCAAATGATCTGCCAGTACACTTCCCTTAATTGCTTTCTGAGTTGTATACTGGATATCATATTCTGTTAAGATCATTTGCCATCTCGCTATTCTTCCAGACAGAGCGGGCTTTTCAAATATGTACTTGATGGGATCCATTTTTGAAATCAATAAAGTAGTGTGAGTCAGCATATACTGTCTCAGCCGGTGAGCAGCCCATACAAGAGCGCAGCAAGTTTTCTCAAGCAGTGAGTAACGAGACTCACAGTCGATAAACTTTTTGCTCAAGTAATAAATAGCGTGCTCTTTTTGGCCAGACTCGTCATGCTGCCCCAGCACACACCCCATTGAATTGTCAAGTACCGTCAAGTATAGTATTAGAGGCCTTCCTTCCACTGGTGGCATAAGAATGGGTGGCTCTTGGAGATATTCCTTTATCTTTTCAAAGGCGGCCTGACATTCATCATTCCAGCGTACTACTTGATCTTTCTTCAGCAATTTGAAGATTGGCTCACAAGTAGCAGTCAGATGTGAGATGAATCGGGCAATGTAATTCAGTCGTCCCAGGAAGCCTCTGACTTCTTTCTCTGTTTTTGGAGTCGGCATCTCTTGTATGGCTTTTACCTTGGCAGGGTCCACCTGAATACCTTTATCACTTACAATGAAACCTAGCAATTTTCCGGATCTTACCCCAAAGGTGCATTTGTTGGGATTCAACCTCAGCTTGTATAACTTGAGTCGGTCAAACAACTTCCTCAGATGGTCAAGGTGCTCCTCCTCAGTTTGAGACCTTGCAATCATGTCATCAACGTATACCTCAATCTCATGATGGATCATATCATGAAATAAAGCAACCATGGCACGTTGATAGGTTGCCCCAGCATTTTTCAATCCGAATGGCATGACCTTATAATAGAAGGTGCCCCACTGAGTTACAAAGGTAGTCTTCTCCATATCTTCCGGAGCCATCTTGATCTGATTATACCCTGAAAAACCATCCATGAAGGAGAACACCTTGTGTTGAGCTGTATTGTCAACAAGGACATCAATGTGAGGTAGGGGGAAGTCATCCTTGGGGCTGGCCCTGTTCAAATCCCTGTAGTCAACACACATTCTGACTTTACCGTCCTTCTTCGGTACTGGCACCACATTGGCAACCCACTGAGGGTAAGAAGTCACTGCAAGGAACCCGGCATCAAACTGCTTCATAACCTCGGCCTTGATCTTTTCAGACATCTCTGGACGCATCCGTCGGACTTTTTGCTTTACCGGAGGGCAATCTTCCTTGGTTGGCAGGTGGTGAACTACAATGTCGGCATCCAAACCAGGCATATCTTCATAGGACCAAGCAAAAATCTCCATGTAATCCTGTAGCATCTGGATCAATCGTTGCTTCACGCTGAGCCCAAGATTGGCACCAATCTTGACCTCTTTCCTATCTGTCTCGGTACCCAGGTTAATTGTCTCCACCGGCTCTTCATGTGGCTGGATAGCTCTCTCTTCTTGGAGTAGCAGTCTTGCGAGTTCACCAGGCACTTCGCAATCATCTTCACCTTCGTCTTCGGCCAAGTTGATCAGATTTTCGAAGTCATAATTGGCGGTAGCATAGCTGTTACCAGTGAGATCCAGAGTGGATTGAAACCTGTATAAGTGAGTGTGTGTAAATATAGCTGTTTTGCAATATATGTAACACGGAAAGGAAAAGAGTACAAGATTTGAAATGCAACAAACGTCCAATGTTTTGATTGATGATATATGAAAATGTCATACAAAAAGCCCTCACAAATGGAGCTACGATGCCCCGGGTAGGACACCGAGCCAACAAAGTTTTAACATATTGTTTGTTACAAATTTGGAAATCAAAAGAAATCAATTACTGCGTGACAAATGTGATAGGTGTAAAATCCTTTGCCTTCCAGTTGCTTGGTCCGTCGCTGGTAGTCGGGTAGATCCAACTGTCGAACTCTGCTTCCTCTACATCTTCCTCGATAGCATTCACCCTTGAGCTGGAGATAAACACCGGAGCCTTTCTGACCTTATCTTTGCGCACAGCCCTCTGAGCCTCTGCAGTAAAGCCCAGCCCAAACTTGTCGTTCTTCTGAGTGAAGTCAGGAAGCTGACCCCAGTTTGCACAATTGCCTTTCTGAACCACAGCCCGGGCATCCCTTAGGGAAGCCATCTTCAAGGAAACATTCTCTTCGACTGTTGTTTCTGCTGCTGCTGAAATTGGATGCACCTCCTCGAAATGCTGAAAGGGGGTTTCAATAAACTCCCCCTCCATCTCAATGTATCTGAAGGAATTCAAATGGCTCACCATATACTCCTATTCTCCTTGCACATTGACGATCTTCCCTTTGACAGGGTACTTCAGCTTCTGGTGCAAGGTAGAGGTCACTGCCCCAGCTTTATGGATCCAAGGTCGACCCAGTAGACAAGAGTACGATGGACGTATATCCATCACATAAAAAGTAGAGTCAAACACTTGAGAGCCCACACGAATAGGGATGTCAACCTCTCCATGAACCATCCTTTTTGAACCGTCAAAGGCCCTGACGATGATATTGCTGGGCTTCAGTTCTAGGCCTTCATAATCCAAACGGTCTAAAGCCTTTTTCGGTAGAACATTCAAAGAAGAACCAGTATCCACCAATACATGCGCCAGAGTAGTGCCCCTGCATTCGATAGAGACATGCAGGGCATCATTGTGGTCTTTTCCCTTCGCAGTCAGGTCAGCATCTGAAAAACCCAAGCCATTGTCTGCTGTCAGATTTGCTACGCAATCAGTGAACTGGACTGCAGACGTTTCCTGCGGCACATGGGCCGTTTTGAGAAATGAGATCAAGGCCTTAGCATGGGCCTCGGAGCACAGCAATAAAGAGAGCATGGAGATTTTGGAGGGCGTGTGCCCCAGCTGTTCCACAACATTGAAGTCGCTCTTCTTTATTATTTTCAAGATCTCCTCCATTTCTTGTTGGGAGGCCTCAGCATTTATGGGTATTGGTGCCTCCATCCGGGCAGGCTCTTCTTCAATCCCTTTGCCCCGAGCATTAGATGACTCGGCAGCAGGGGAAACAACTTGATCAGCAACAGTAACAGGTACACTTGTAGGTGTTATAAGGAGGGGTCTTCGAATAGCGGGCGGTGAAATGTCAGGCGAGAAGAGCCTGCCACTGCGGGTGACCTTGGCTGGACCGGTGATATCGCAGATACTGGCGCCAGTGTCGAATTCTTGTTTGATTCCATTTACATATACGTCTGCCCCATAATGCCAGGGGACAGCCTTATCAGATACGTAGGGGAGAGGCCCCGGAACAGTAATAATCACAGGTGCAACAGTCGCGATTTGAACAGGCTTCTTCGGGAGAGCCTTGTTTGGATTTTTGAAGATGGTAACCATAGAAACTTCTTTTACCGGAACCAACTGAACAGCAGACTTCTTAATCAGAATCTCCTTGCTATCCATTAGGCTTTGGATGCCTATCCTCAGCAAGGGACAACCAGATAGGGAAACAGCACAGAACAGGCAACCTTCACTGCAACCCGGAAATAAACCGGCCCGCAGTAGGTTCTTCTTGACGGTCCTCAGAGGGGTGACAACTTCATTTACCAAAACAGCATACAGTTCTTCCTCAATGGCATTTACTCTATGCTGGGGCATAGGAGCAGTTACAACATTTGGTCTCTCCGGTGCTTCAAACTGAATTTCCTTTGCGTCGATCAGATCTTGTACTTTGTTTCTCAAGGCCCAGCAGTCATCAGTAGTGTGCCCGGGACTATCAGAATGATAAGCACACCGGGAATTTGGGTTATACTTAGGAGACGCAGTGTTGACGACCTTAGGAGCTTCTTTGAGGGTTACCAGGTTGGTGGATAACAGTTGGGGTAAAATTTGAGATAAGGTCATACTCAGTCGGGTATACTGCCTCTTGGGCCTTTCGCTTCTTTGTTGATTGTACTGCTGAGGAGCAGCAACAGGTTTCGAGATGACCAAAGCATTGACGGCTTGGCGACTTTCGGGCTTGATTTGTCTTCTAGGACCGTAGACGGCGCTTGCTTCTTTCTTAAACGGCCTCTTCTCAGCACTTGTGGAGGCAACCTTTTGTATCTTGCCTGACCTGATGCCAGCTTCAATTCTTTCTCCCGTCAATATCAAGTCTGTAAACCCAGCGGAGGAGTTACCAACCAAATGATTGAAAAAGGGACCAGACAACGTCCCTAGGAACATATCAACCAGCTCTCGATCAGTCAATGGAGGCTGCACCCTGCCAGCCAAATCTCTCCATTTTTGAGCGTACTCTTTGAACCCTTCACCCGTTCCTAGAGACATACCCTGAAGTTGGGTACGCGTAGGAGCGAGATCAGAATTGTATTGGTATTTTCTGTAGAATGCGCTTGCCAAATCTTCCCAGTGTCGGATGCTAGTTCCATCTAATTGGTAGAACCATTCAAGCTGCGACCACGAGAGGCTATCTTGGAAGAAGTGAATCCAAAGGTTCTTATCCGCCGTATAAGGTTGGATTTTCCTCACGTACGACCTTAGATGTAGCTTTGGGCAGGAGACCCCATCATACTTGGTGAAGGCAGGCACCTTAAACTTGTGTGGAATTACCACCCCAGAAGATAACCCCAGATCTCCGAAATCCAGTCCCGACACATTCTGAATTTCCATGGCGCTCAAGCGGTCCTCCAATTGCTTGTACCTGTCAGCAGCAGGTGGGTATTGTTCGTCGTTATAGTCCGTCTCGTTGTCGGAGACTGCGGGACTAGGAGCTCCTCCCCCTTGGGGACTGTTTTTCTCAGCAGAAGAAGTAGTTGGATCAGCTTCATTATGGAGTGTGTTCCCAAATCTGCGTCCGGTGTTGAACAGCGCAGTCCTCTTTTTCTTCTTCTTCTTCAGGAGTAGAGTCTTCAACTCTTGCTGACCTTGGGCTAGGCTTAGGACCATCTCTTGAAACTGTGCACTTTGGGCCTGAAGGGCCTTGATTGCTTGCTCACTGGATGAGTCTGGATTCATGATGACTGTGCAAAATAAACAGCGAAGGAGATTAAGCAACCCGTGAAATAGGGTACCTACTATGCATATGGTGCAATGGAATGCGTATGTTTTATGTTTTCAAAGACAAACAAGATTCAACTTTGTAGACAAAAAGGGAAACACACTTCATTAGATTAAAATTTTCAATTGTTCAACAATTTTCCCTTAGGCATTACAGGAATGAAAAATACTGGAAAGGAAATAAAACTATAAAAGGAAACATCCAAAGCTCATCAATGCTCCCACGGCCTCCTCTTTTCAGTGCTGATGTAGTTGTTCAGGACCCGTTCTTCCTCCAACTGCTTAGTCAGCCTCTGGATCTTCCGTTCCTGCTCGTTGAACTTCTCCCGATAGAAATCCCGTTCTTCCTTTAGCTGCGCCCAAGATCTCTTCATGGTGTCAAAATCAGTAGGTATCTGAGGAGGGAGGACAGTTGGAGGAACCCCATCTTCAACAGGAGGCTCAAGGATGAGAGGTCTAACAGCTTCGTAGGGCATACCTAACCTTTGAGCACGGATGCGGACCCATTTGCAATAGGGCTTCAATGGCAGAGAAGTCTTTGGTCCCAACTCATGTGGGTCGGCTTTGTGGATTCTGTCCCAAGCTCTAATGAATCCCTGGCGTAGTTTGTCACTGTCTGCCTGAAACTCAAAATGGAAGTGAGGAACCAGCATTTCATGAGGCCCATCTCCTCTGGCTCTTCCAAACTGACGGAGAGCTAAGCATGGATTGTAAGAGATACCTCCTTGGATACCAATCAACGGAACATTAGGGTATTCTCCGCAACGGTCAATAACAGCTACCTCATCCAAACCTCTGAGAGTCCAGGTGATGTCATTATCAGTGAGAGACATTAACCTCCTAGCCCAACCTTTTCCTTCTTCATTCTTCAGCGCGAACTTAGGAAGGTACGAAATAAACCACCTTATTAGCAAAGGAGCACAACACCACGGAGTTCCCCGTTTTCGAGTAGTACGAGCATAGAGTTGTTGTAGAATATCCCCCAAAAGAGTGGGTACCGGATTTCGAGACATGAAGATCCTTATGACATGGGTACTGATAAAGGTGTCGGGGTTGGGAAACAATACCAGACCATAGATCAAAAGAGCCAGAATATCCTCGTATGCCTTGAAGTCCAAGTCATTCCAGAAATCATTAGCCTTGCCAACCAGAAATTTGACCAAAAAGCCCTTGATCCCATTTCTAGTTTCCCAGTTGGACAATACCTCTTCTTTGGTCAAGGGGAGAATTGCAGCAATCTCTTCAGGCCTAGGAGTCTTTTCCAAACCAGTGAATGGAGTTTATTCCAAGACAGGGATCCCAAGCAAATAAGAAAATTCTTCCAGGGTAGGAACCAGCTGGAAGTCTTGAAAGGTGAAACAGTGATACAGAGGGTCATAAAACTGGGTCAGAACACTTATCAGTTGTTGGTCCCATTTTGCAGTGATCAAGCCAAGGAGAGACCCATGTCTGTTGATGAAGGAAGAAGTGTTTGGAATTCTGCCAACCAAATCCTTGAGTAAAACTGGTGGTTGAACAAAGTTGAACTGGACAGTATTCCTACGCACGGGAATCATGATGTCCTACAAAACAGAGCAAAGATGAAACCTTTTTTGTCTTTGAAATGGGTTAGCCCTTTATACAGGATGCATGCAATGGTATGATGGCATGATGCTATGATGAAGCACACCGCAAGTATTCACATAGGTAAATAAGGCACACAAGTCACACAAGACACCCTTAGGGTTCAGGCCAGCATGAGTTTCAGGTATTACCCTCTTTTGGTTTTGTTGGTTAAAACCTGTCCTATCAAAAGTAACCGGGTTCTAGAGGATCTCAAATTATTGGCTACCCTCAATCGGTCATAACTCCAGCATCGCAATCTTTTCTCGCGGCCAGAACCATCTCGAGAGTTTAGCCTCAATGAGTGTAGCATACTGCTACTGTCCTAATAGCCAAGTTGGTCAATTTAGGGTTCTAAGGTTGGTTGGTGTTTAATGACCCCTTAAAAGACCTATATTCTCCCCGTTGCAACACAAGGGATATAGGTACAGACTAAGATGCCACACCAACGTAGCCACTGCTTCACCCATGTCGGTCTACGCTGGACAGGTCCCTCACAGATTATGCTACCTAAAAAAGGGTATTTCCTAGATCCGGGTTAGGATCTATGAAACTCCGATGCAAAGCCCACAAATATAAAAGCAAACAAAGCAAACAATTGAAAACAAAGGTGATCTAAGCCCTAAGGTTACTCCACTTTTAAAGAACTCCCCAGCAGAGTCGCCAGTTCTGTGATACGGTGGGAGAACTGACTAGTGTTTTGCGTTTGTTTTCGCAAATTTTTCGGTTGAGCAAGAGTCGCCACCGACTTTTTATTTTATCCTAAGGAAAGGTTTAAAAAGCACAGCAAAAACCTTTGAGATGTTTTCTTGGGTTCGGGGAGTAGATTATAGAAAGGGAAGGTGTTAGCACCCTTTCTATCCATGGTTATCCATGGGCTCTTAGTTACTTGCTTAGATCACTTGCCTTTTGTTTTCAATTGTTTTAAATGGTGCTTGTGTGTGTGGGTTTGAAAAATGTTTTGAAAAGAGGCCAATGTGGTGGCAACCTTTGTAATGATCCATGTTGGGATGTATACAAAGGTGTATGTCTTTTGAAAAGGTTTTCATTTGTTTTTGCAAGTTGTTTTTGAAAGTGTTGTGAGGTGTGTTTTAGAAAATAGGCAAGTGTTTTGTTTTTGCAAGTTTGATTTCAAGTAACTAAGAGTTTATCTACTCCTAAATTTCTCAAAGACTATTGCTATGTTTTAACCCTTTTAATAAGTTTGTTCCACCATTGTATTTGGTGGACAATCTCATGTTAGGATGTGAAAGGGACAGGCGCGGGTCATCGTTTTAGACCATAATTGCAATGGTGCCAAGTATCTTTGGGCATTTTCTTTAAGGGACTTGATCATTTGTTTTGGCAATATTTGAAAGTGTTATCGAGGGACTATGATCATTTGATTTGTTTGTTTTGCCCAAAGAGACCTAACATACAATATGGCCCAATTTTGAAAGGCAACAAGTGGAATACCCTAGGGGTGCAAGTGTGATTTGTGTATCCATTTTCATGCTCATTTGTCTTGAGATTAGGTCATAACTATTTTTTTTGTCGTTTTTCGCATACAAACCCTAATTCTAACATGTCATCATTAGAAAGCAATAAAGTGCGAAAATAAATTTACTAAGCTATTACAAAACCAAATATGGGAAGGGGGGTACAAATGTTCAAATGGGGATATTGACAAGTAATGTAAATCTAAATTATTACATCATTTTTGAATATTTGCAAAGTAAATAAATTGCATAATTAAATGGAAATTAAATAAATATGCAAAATGCAAAGAGAAAGTTTTTATATGTATGAGAAAAGTATGGTTTATGTAGAATAAAACAAGAAAATAAAAAGGTATTATTTTGAGTATTTTCAACTTTTAGGGCAAAAACCCTAATTTTAAAGAAAATGCATTATTATTTAATTTAATTCAAGTATTTATTTATTATGTACAAAAATAAAAATAAAATGAAGTATATTATGAAAAAGTATTTTTTGTATCAAATATTAATAAAAATGAAAAATTCAAGTATTTTTATATTTTAACTTAAATATATTAATAAACATATATATATATATATATATATATATATATATATATATATATATATATATATATATATATATATATATATATATATATATATATATATATTAAGTTCTTAAATATGCATTATATACAAAATAATATATATTTAATATTTTAATGAAATAAATAAAAGAAGTATTTTTATGTGAAATATTTTCAGAAGGTAAATAAAAATAAAAAGATGTATTTACACTATTTTTTATATTTATTCTAAATAATAGTATATATAATATTTTTGTTTAATCAAAAGAAATAATCAAATAAATATACAATAAATTCAAAAAATGATGAAAAAAAATATTTTTATTTTTTAATGTCATGAGAAAAAATAAACAAAGTCAAATAAAAAAGAAAAAGTTAAAAAAGTCAAAAGAAATCAGTAAATGGGCCTTGGGGGTGTAAAAGCAAAATAGTGGTGCAAATAAGAAAAAAACACACAAGCCCAGCCCAAAGACCACTGTCTTCAACCTCCAGCAACAATATTTGAAAAAAACGCGCGCCATGTTCATCATCTTCCAACTCTTGATTCCTGGCTTTTTAGCAAAAACTCATAACACAACAAATGTTCAGCATGAAGAGACGATTCTAACCATGTATGGAACTTGACTTAACTCTCTAAGATGAGGGAGAATTTCTCCTCCCCCAAATCCTAACCTAGATTTTCTGCCATTTTCAAGCTCCAAATTCTCACTACTCAGGCAAAAGAAATGAAATGTAAAGATATGTACATGTTCAGGGCTATGAGTAGAACCTTGTTTCTTCACAAACTTAAGACTAAGGATACATAATAAGAGAGATACGAGTTCAAAGTTTTACCTGTGCAGTTGAACTTCTATCTGGAGAATGAGGAACTTCCAGTGCAAGGTGATGATTGGAAAAGCTTCCTTGAGGCCCAGGGATGCTGTTTCAATGCTTACTTTGTCTTGAGAGCTTCTGAATCAAGCTATAGAACTTCACCTGCAAGTCAAAAATGTGAAAATGGTGGAAGCTTTTAGAGAGATTACAGGTCAGGTTTTAGGTCATGGTTAGCTTGCACATATGCTAGGGAATGCGTATGAACTGATTTTAGCAAGAATGCTCGAGAGAAAATGAAGTTGGCACTCAAACTGCAGAGGCAACCCTGTTTTTGCAGTTTGAGGATGATTCTGAGATGGAGGGTGTTTTGGAGGTGCAAGGGTCGTGTCTTGGCTTGGTTATGTTCTTCTGAAGGTGTTGGATAACTTTGTTCTTGTGTTAGTGAGCTGAGATGAGAGTTGTTACAAGTTATGGACTTTTCTTCTATGTGAAGCAACAAAATGCAACTTGGCTTTCTAGGTCAATAGAGGACCCCCTAATGTGCTGCATAAGCTTCTCTTGATCAGTGTGTTATGCACATAATCTTGTGCCAAGCAGATTTTCCATGTACTTGTTGGATTTCTAATTTGACATAAAGCTACTTTATACAAAAATGGCCAATTTGCTTTATCCATTTTGGGATTAAACCCTCATACAATGCTTGCACTCAAAGAACAACACTTTAACACATTGAATATGCATTAAATTATGGAGTGTAACTTGGTTTAAGGACCTGTAATCTTGCCTAAAGCATGCTGAGTTCAAATGGTAAGGTTATGGACATGTTTTGATGAAGAACAAAAGTGAATTTTTGCCAATTTGTGAAATTCGAATCTCTCAAGTTATGAGGTTGTTTGATGAGTTCTTGGACATTTTGGAAAGCTTGGAATGTGTACTACAATCCATCTTTGAAATGCAAACTGAAATTCCAAGTGGAAGGGTATGAAAAATGGCCTTGAAGTGGGGTAGAAAACCTTGTCAAAATAGGTTAAAATTTCACTAAGTTAAAAATGGTTTAGTGCCCTTATTCAAAAAATTGTAACTTGAGATACAAGCTTCAAATGAGAAAACTTTGTGCATAAAAGTTGTAGATTATGCAACAAGCTACAACTTTCATGTTTTGACTTTTGTTTGAATCCAAATGGATCTTGGTGAAAAGATGGGGCAAAGTTGGGAAAAAATTAGGGTTTTTCATAACTTAGAAAAATTCTAAGTTATGAAAAATTCCATTTTCTAACCCTAATTTGCATTTTGTGATTTCTTGGTGAACAAGTTTCATGATTTGGCATGTTTTGATGAAAAATGAATCTTGACTCTTGATTTTGACCAAAAAGTCAAAGTTTGACTTTTCAGTATACAGTCAAAATTGATCAATTGATTGGGAAATTCAACTGTCAACCTTGTGTACTTGGGATCTTTTGAGCTTGATGAATGTGTCAAGACCATTTCATTGAGTCCTTGAGTCCATATGTGAGCTTGATTTGCCATTGGCTAGGTCAAATAGTCAAAAATTGCCTTTGTGCAGTCAAAACCCTAAAAATGACCATTTTGCCCTTTTGGTGATCTGATCAAACTTCTTGTGGAATTGTGATCCAAACTTGATCAAATGGTCCATATGAGTTCATAATGTTGATGTGGGTCAGAAATCATGAGTTTTGACTGTCAATTGACCACAGTTGACTTTTTCCCCAACACAGCTGATTTCTAGGTCAACTGTCCAATTGACTGGGCAAGACTTGGAATCAAGATTTGAAACTTGGTGAGGATAAACTTGGGAGTCCAATATGAAACATGAAAGTCATCTTAGGCATTTTAGGTCAAAACATCCTTGGGCAAACACAAACCCTAATTTGAGTCCACAGTGCAAGGAGAAGTCTTGAGCAGAGGAAACCCTAACTGGATCTTGATCTTCAAGGGTCTTGTGATGAGAAAATGTTGAGGAAATGGGAGGGAAAATTTTGGGGTACAACAATATCTTTCATCATCACTATTGGTTTTGTTCGTGTTTGGGTAAGTTACGCATGGGTCTGGTTCTATGAAGGCCCCCTTTGTGAATTTTTAGCGAAAAAGGGGGAGAAAGAATGTACTCAGATGGATTGTCTAGAATCTCCATTTCCAGATGTTGCATTCAAATTTTATACAAGATGTCCTATCTTATGAACGTGACTGGTTTTGGTTTTGTGACCTGTGATTGGAGTTATGAGCATAGTTGTAACCTGTACTCTGAGTTACCATGGGTGGTGGTTGATTTGTCTAGGTCGACTAGAGGCTGCTGATCATAAAATGGTTAAGAAATCTCTTATGCCACCATTAGTCTCCTATGACTAGAAGTGATTCCTTGTTCGAGGGGGAGTGTCTGATATTTTCTTCCACATGTGCACCAAATGACTTCATGACTTTCTCTACTCCTTTTCTTGAAGGTTCTGCACTTTGGTGATGGGTTTGGTACTGCAATGGAGCTCATTTAAAATTCTGGAAAAATAAGTCGAACAAAGATGTCCTAACATCTTATCTAAAGACTGAATCCATGTAGTTGTGCCACTGAGTTCAACAATTGCTGTAGACTACTGTTGAAGGACTATTTTTCAATTGCTGTAATATTGGGTTGTATTTTTATTTATTTGTTTTATCCAAAATTTGCCAAAGGGGGAGATTGTAAGTTCTCTAGTTTTAGGACAGACATTAATTTTTGTAAAACAAATAAAAAAACAATATGATAGATAGGATATATTAATTTTCTAACACTCGGGTTGAGCAAGAAGTCCTATCTTATGTTTGGGACATGTTGAATTGAAGTGTTTCAACATCTAGAACAACATGTATAATAATATGTCTTATGAAGGAGCATACGAAATCTCACCTGAGATGAAGTGATTTTCTTAAATCTGTTATGATTTAACAAGTGTAGAATATTCAATGAATATTATGAAATCCTATATGGCACTCAATTAAATCTCAAGAGAATCAAGTTAGAATATCGAAGGTTATACGGTTTCTAAATATGAAGATCATTTAGGAAACTAATGATTGAAGACCTTGTTTGTAGCAGAAGTTATTGCTGGTTTGTTACAGTTGATTTGTTGTTATTAGAAAGCCCAAGCTCAGTTGGAAATAGGTTATAAATAGAATGGTTTATAACCTAGTTTGGCACGGGTTCAATATATAGAAGTCTAGAGCTTTGTCAAGGTGAACAACTCGGGTTGTGGGATGGTCACCATGTTCTCACTGAGAAATATATAGGTAATGATTTGAGTAATTTTCTTGGAGGAACCTTTGAAGTAACTCCAAGTTGTTGTTCTTGGTTAGAAGAAAGGTTGTAAATGTGGGAGTTTAACCTTGAGTCTTATCTTGGTATGGTCATGGAAGTGTATCTTCCGGTTTATTCAGAATTGTGTTGAACCAATCGTTGTCTTGATTGATGAGGGATTGATGAGGGCCTCATATCTAGGTAAGTCTTAGATAGAAATCTAGCGAGGTTAGTGATTAAGTGATAAGTTGTAAACCAGGGAGTTTAGATTTGAATTGATACTACTATTAGTGGATTTATCTCTGGCTTGGTATGCCCCCAGAGTAGAAAGGTTGTTCCAAACTGGGTTAACAATTCAAGTGTGTTATTATTGCTTTTCAGTACTGTTTTTATTGTTTATACCTTGAATGTGTTATTAATGTCATATCAAATGTATCAACATCCTCTTAGGACCTCTGAGTTCTGTCATACCAGTATTTCACAAACAAAACAGATTCACCTTGAATCCAGGGTTGCCTCATGGCTAGGTGCAAGTACATAACAAGGTAACACCACCATTAGAAGTCTCATAACAAATAATGAGGTAGCAACACAAAAAATCCGACACAAGGCCACAAACAATATCCAAATTGTTCCCATGTACGAGGAATCCATAAGGACGTTACTTTCCCTACTTAGGTTACACTACCACGCCCTCGGTGAGTCCCAAGTGTCAATTCGTCAAGAGACTTGCACATACACACTGCATGATGAATTCACACTACTACAAAACGCGTAAACAACAATGCCATGATCACCACAGTTCTTCCCTACAATGTGGTGATATATTTAAACTAAGGCGCTACCATATTATTTTTGTTTTTTGATTAAAAATTAATTTTATATAACAATGGTTTTGGATCCAACTGTGGTGATACCATCAAGTTTTCATTTATTCGAACCCCAACTACCTCATATATATTATTCCTTTAAAGTTAAGGTGCGCCTTTTCATTTTATTTATTTTTAAATAATAAAGTTAAAGGGTTATGGCTACGGTTGGTTTGTTCCACCGTTGTGATATATTTATAATAAATAAATACTTATCAATATGGTTGGTAGATAACCATTGTGAAAAAATTAACCCATATATAAGTGAGTTAACTCTCACTTATTAACAATAGCGCCGTTTCTTTCACATTGAAACCCTAGCAGTCATCTTTTTCCCTTCTTCTTCGCCATTAGTCGTGAATCTTGTGCTTCATACATTAAGGTATTCTTCTTCTTCCATCGTTGCCATTATCTCGTTTTTTGCATGATATTTTTGTTGATTGCTCTCATTTTTTCAGATTCGTCTTCACTACTTTATCTATGAGACACATTGTTTGTGCAGCTGTGGAAAAAAGTACAAGAAGCCTGGAGCTATGATGGAAACTTCATTTACCTTGTACTTCTTCTTCATAGCTTCACAAACAAGATGATTTTCATACTCTTTTCACATGTTGATAACATCATATTGATTCATATTCCGCGATTATTTTAAATAAAAGGTGCATCCATGGAAACTTATAATATATCTTTTTCATTGCTCACAAATTCATAATATCTGGTTCTGTTGTATGATGTTGTTTGAGTTTATTATATTCTATGTAGACTGTTTGTTTCACTAACCCTCGCTTAAAATACATTCATTTAAATTGACATAGATACTATAATCTGATAATTAAATTGTATTTGAAAACCAACTTATATAATCATTGTTTCCAAATTGAATGCGTCTCACCGTTCATTTCATGTTCTCTTGCCTATAGCTTATGATATAATGACCTGACTCATTAGGTGCATCGTTGTCTTTGATTATAGTTAAATTTCATTAACTATAATTTATTAGATAGTCTACCTCTTTATTAACAGTAATGATCGTAAAACTTACGATTATAAAAATTACTATGATAAGTGATGATGATGAGGCAGATTATCCAATGTCTTGTTGTTATGGAAATTTAACTATAATCGAAGATAACGATGTATCGAAGGATTTAGGTCAATAAACCATAATATATATATATATATATATATATATATATATATATATATATATATATATATATATATATATATATATATATATATATATATGTGTGTGTGTGTGTGTGTGTGTGTGTGTGTGTGTGTGTGTGTGTGTGTGTGTGTGTGTGTGTGTGTGTGTGTGTGTGTGTGTGTGTGTGTGTGTGTGTGTGTGTGTGTGTGTGTGTGTGTGTGTGTGTGTGTGTGTGTGTGTGTGTGTGTGTGTGTGTGTGTGTGTGTGTGTGTGTGTGTGTGTGTGTGTGTGTGTGTGTGTGTGTGTGTGCGTGTGTGTGTAAAAGAGCATGAAATGCAAGATGAGTTGCATGCATTCAGAAAAACAATGGTTTGTTTAAGTTGGTTTTCAAGAATAGCTTAATTTCCAGATTATAGATTTGAAATCTTGTATTTCTTTAGTGATGTGTATGAGAAAACAAGTAATCTTTATATTATATAATAAACTCTGGCTACTTTTTACAATGGCTATATATTTTAACTGTGATCAAAGGTTATTTATGATTTATATAATTTGTGTTGACAGGTTTCGAACCCAGTACCTATTTTTAAGTATTACAACGATGGATACGTATAATTGTTGTGGTAAGTGGCACGCGTCCTGCCTTTTAATAGAGGTTTCCAGACCGTGATAGAAACATCAAACTTATAACCACACCCTACTTAATAAAGGTTCGAACCACATAAACGTACCCTTTTCCCTACTTACAACCATTGTTAAATGGGTTTTCCGTAGTAGTGTCAGTTCAGTTTCCAGGGCTTTGACGCCTACTTGGCTACACCATCTCATCTGTGATGAGTTACCACAGTTACAGTTTCCTATATGGTCTCACTACCCCATCAATCATCCAAATGCGGGTGAGTACAACCAAGTGCAACACACCTTCTTGAACATACAAGCCCATCGAGCAAAAGCCTAGTGATGTAGCCTACTTAGCGTCACTAGAGGTGAGTTGACCGAGAAGTGTATCCTATATGGCATCACGCTGATGAGTAATCCAAGTGGGAACGCCTTAAATACCCTAACTTGAAACATCACAATGGTAGCTCAGGTGTGTATAATATACCGAGAATGCCGATGCTATTAACGGCTGGTGGAAACGCCCTTTTTACATTTGGCCCACACAATCACATCGCAACGGTATATTTCCATCGTAAGTGGTTTACCGCCTAATAGTAGGTCTACTTCGATTCAAGCATATATCACACACATCGAGATCAAACATCAAAATGTACATAATCACACATAACCGAATGTTCAACCCGAAACGAACGAAAACCACAAGTGGTCTTATCATGGCATTTAAAGCATAATGTATTTCGAACATAACCATTCATATTCATATTACAATCACTTAATTGTTAAATCATAGTATTCATAGTTCACAATGCCTTAGAAAATCAAGGATTTAATCAGGGAGGCATCCGGTTCCAGTTTCTGGAACAACACTGCACTCGGGAAATTAATTTACAAAATTTTGTGTCACAGGTCGCGTTGAGCGCTGTCACTTCCAGGTCATGCTAAGCGCGGTACCACGCGCTGAGTGCGGTTTGCGAAACCACAATTTCCCAGGTACAAAGGTGCGCACTAAGAGCAGCATTTCGCGCTGAACGCGGTCTGCGATTTGCAGAAAAATCAGAACAAGGACAGTTTTGTCATGGGGTTCCGAATCTCCATTTTCACACATCAAATCAAGTACCCATAGCATAAATAGCTCGAAAACATACAATATACACGCTATTTATCATTATTATCCAACATGCATAACCAATTTCTAACCTAAACCCTTAATCCCAATTCCTACAATTTTCCCCTAAACCCCAAAGTCTCTATATATGAGACTCACCTTGTTAGAACGATGAAGAAGAGTTGCGAAAATCGGAAAGGATGGTGAAGGAGATGAGTTTGATTGATTTGCATGCAAGGAATAATGGGCTTGAACTAAATTGGGACTTCTTCTCTTCCTCTCTTTCCACGGTTTCCTTCTCTTCTTTCTCTACTCCAAATTTTATTTTTGTTCCAATCACATATTGAGACACATACCAAACAACCCCTTACTACTCATTTATTTTGTGAAAAGACCAAATTCTCCTCCAACTAGGAAATAATGCCCAAACTTCCCCTTAGTTCAAATTCAATTAAACAAGAATTTCTCATCATTCTTATGGTTAGAGAAAATAGGATATCACGGGGATTTTGTTGGATTAGTTAAAGAAAAATATATGGAACTTCATAAAAATGTGAACGGATGAATAAGAAAAGGGATATAAATTGAAAGGGCAATGATTTGTATCTTGAGGATGATGGAAATAATAAGATCACAAATGATATTTAGTTTAAAAATTACATATATAAAAAATTAATTAAAATACTTAAAACAATTTTATAAATGGATTCATCCATTGAAAATATATTAATATTAAAAAGATTTTATTTTTAACATATGGATTAAATTGAATTTTCTTAAATAAGTTAGTTCAAAAAATTAATTAAACTACTTAAAAATAATTTTTTAATTAATTTTTTGAACAAATTTATTTAAGAAAATTCAATCTAATCCATATGTTAAAAATAAAATTATTTTAATATTAATATATTTTCAATGGATGAATCCATTTATAAAATTGTTTTAAGTATTTTAATTAATTTTTTGTACAAATTTATTTAATTTTAAAACATTACAAAAATTGTTTTTTAAAAATATTTCTCCCTTAAATAATTTGTTTTTGCAACAATTTTTAAAATTACATAATACAATTTTTAATCTCTTTTTCAAAACTATAAAAAATCTTTTTAATTATAGTATTGAAAAATTGAGTCGAAAAACATATAAAAATCCTACTAAATTGCCAACAAATCATAATTAGGTGTCTTTGCAAAATAAATAAAAAATATAAAGTATTCATAATCACTACTATAAAACACGTAAACAACAATACCCAATTCACCATGGTTCTTCCCAACACTGTGGTGACATCTCTAAACTCAGAAGTTAACATTTTTTTAATTAAAAATTGTTAGGATATAATAACGGTTGTTGAGATAATTGTGGTTATATAATCACTACTACGAAAAACTCGTTTAACAACGGTTCGTAAATATATATAATCACGCAGGACTAGGCGTTGTTGTGTAGAGTGTTATTGTAAATTCGCTACTAACAATCAAGATCCTGGGACCGTTGTAGTATACTGATAAGCTCGCATGATATCACAACGGTTATGTTTATTAACCATCATGATATATAAGGTACTGGGTTTGAAATCCATCAATAAATAAATTACATTAGATCATGTTTAATATAAAAAACTGTTGTGGAACGTACCCATTCTTTATTAAATACAAATGTATATTGCTTGTTTTACCATACACCTCTTTAAAGAAATACAACTATTAAAATTGGTAAAGAATTATATAATATGAAAATTAAACTATTTTTGAAAACCAACTTAACACACACCATTGTATTCAGAATTGCATGCGTCTTATTCATCACATTTTATGTTCTTTAACACATATATGGTTTAAACGACAAATTCATTCAATGCATCAATATCCTTTTTTATTGTTTACCTCATCATCGTCGCTTATCATCGTGATTGTTATGATGACTTATCATCATAGCAATCATGATCTTAACAGTCACGATGATAAGTGACGACGACGAGGTAAAGTAGAATAATAGATATCGATGTATTGTAGGAATCAGACCATTGAAATATATATTATTTGTTAAAGAACATAAAATATGCTGAATGAGACACATGCAATTTGGAATACAATGATTAATTTATGTTGGTTTTCAAATACATCTTAATATTCAGATTATAGTTTCTATGTAAATTTAAATGGTTGTGTTGTATCCCAAAATGTTCTCTCCCATTTTCAAGACAGATTATTTCAATAGGTCTTCTCATGCTCCTAGGGTTCTCAGTGGCTCAAGATTACTCAAGGGATGACCAGACAAACTCTCCTCCTAAGAAGTTGACCTACAACAAGGGTTTTGCTTTTCTCAAAGGAAATTGGACTTCTAATGCCTCAATTGGACTTCATGGTTTCTCATGTGTCTCAAGGCACCCTCATGCCAAGTTTCAAGCCTTGCTTCACAAATTTGCTCATTCAACTATCCAGATGATTGAAAATCAACTATATTGGACAAAAAGTCAACTTTGACTAAACTACAGTCAAACTTCAATATTTTTGGTCAAAATCAAGATTTTAAAGTCACATTCATCATTTTATCAAGGGTTGATCATGATTCATCAAGAAAACTCAAGATTCATCAAAAGTTAAAAGTTACTAAATTAGGGTTTTCTTAAGGAGAAGTCACCTGAACTTTGACCAAGCATAACTTTCACATACTTCATCAGAAATTCCTTAACCAAAGCTAATTTTGAAGGAAATTCAATTCTCTACAATTTTACTGCCTAAGATCAAGGCAAAAAATGCTTCATTTGAGAGATATGGTGCAAAACTTTACAGGTCATTTTAAAAGTAAACAAAAAGGAAGTTGAGAAAATTATGGAAGATATGCATGAAGGTGTCTTTGGTACTCACTCTAGTTGACATAAAATGACTAAGAATATTTTGAGGGCGGGTTATTATTGGTCTACCATGGAATCCGATTGCCATCCTCATTCCAGAACTTGCCACAAATGCCAGATTTATGCTGACAAAGTACATGTGCATCCGGTTCCTTTGAATGTCTTCACTGCTCCTTGGCTGTTTGCAATGTGGGGCATTGATATGATTTGAGAGATTAAGCCTACTACTTCCAATGGGCATTGTTTCATCCTAATCGCTATTGTTTACTTCACCAAGTGGGTAGAAGCAGCCTCGTTTGCCTCCGTTACCAAGAATGTTATGGCTCGATTCATTAAGTATAACTTTATCTGTAGGTATGGAATCCCTGAAAGGATCATCACGGACAATGGTACCAATCTTAAAAATACTATGATCACAGAACTCTACACACAGTTCAAGATTAAGCCTCACAGTTCTTCTCTATACCGACCAAAGATGAATGGCACAGTGGAAGCCGCCAAAAAGAATATCAAGAAGATCTTGCAAAAAATGGCGCTGACATACAAAGATTAGCATGAGATGATACCATTTGATCTATATGGATGATGTCTTACCCGTTGAAGTCCATATTCCTTCCCTAAGGATTATGAAAGACGCAGGTATAGATAAAGATGAATGGATTCAGACTCGACTTGACCAGATAAATTTGATTGATGAAAAAAGGCTTGCGGCTGTTTGTCATGGTCATATGTATCAGAAATGCATGATCAAGGCTTTTAACAAGAAAGCTAGACATCAGGTGTACTAGGCTGGTGATTTGGTAATAAAATGCATCATCCTACCATAAAGTGATCCCAGGGGCAAATGGACGCCCACATACGAAGGGCCATTTGTGATCAAAAAGAAATTTTCTGGCGGTGCTATGATACTTACCACCATGGACGGCGAAGTTTTCCCCACCCTGTGAACTCGGACATAGTCAAAAAATACTACGCATAAAAGATACCAGCTAGGTTGATAGACCTAGGAAAAAATAAAGGCATTCTGGCGCACCAAAAGGGTTTTGGCAAAAACGAGGGATATATATAATAAAAAAATTGTATATCCGGCAAGTCGAAAATGTAAAAAGGCGGCTTGGGCAAAAAAGGATATACCAATGAATTGAAAACCCGAAAGGGAGGTCCAGGAAAATGTTAGGGGTTAAAGTGTACGAATATATCCCATTGGATCACCCATCTACTTACAGCCAGCTTTATTACTAGCGTCAAGCTCAAATGGTACATATCAATTCAATCAACTTCTTCCGACAATAATGGATGAGATACTTGAAGACATAGGGGAAATAGCATAGTCAAAACTCGATGGAATCGTTTCCACATAGCTGTTTTTATTTGTTTTTCTTTTTCAATTTTATGACGATTTCCTCTTATTAGGATTTATGTTTCCTTGTATATAACTACCTGCTAATAGGAAAACTTACAGAGTCAATGCAAATATATTTCAAAAGTCAAAATTGTTTTTTACTTTCTCTTTTTTGTTTGCAAAAACGTCCACTGATTACGTTGAATGAACATATGCATTTGAATATGATTATTATTAACAAATTGTCTGCATAAAAACAAGATTAGCATTTACTAAAGACTCTAGGAGTTGGAATAATGTTCAAGTTATCCATAAAATGCCCACAGAGAAATCTCCATGAAACTATCTCTACAGAGCTATCTTCACAAGCTCATCCTCAACAAAGATATATTCCCCAGTAAATCTAATATGCCCTCAGACAGAAATTGGGGCATCTTCCAGCAGAGGTACAACTTGACATGATTATCTTCCCCAATAGGTCCCCTAGCAGATAAGGAAGTTTGATCATTTCCCCAACATACAGTGGAAACTTCCTCAATTCAGCCTATGAATTTCCAATCCTCATTAGAGATTATTTCCTCAACGCAGTCTACATGATTCATTCCCCAACGGAGTTTATTTCTCCAATACTGCAAATTCCCCGACAAAATTCTCTTCTCCAGCCAAATGTCCTTCAACGTTGTCCTCTCCCGAAGAGCTGATACCATATCTGAAACTTGGTCAAATAGCACATCAGGGGAATATCCATCTCTTTTAATCCCCAGTCAGGGTATATAAGAATCAAATGCTTCAATAAAAAGAACGACAAATGACCGACTCTCCTGGAATTCTTCTATCCCCAAACAGAAGTCGAACATCCCCGGTAGAGTGTCATCAAACAGAAAATGGGAATCTCCAGTAAAGTCAAAGATCGAAGAATTACTTTATTAATCCCCAGCAACAGTCATGGATTTATTTTCCCTAGCCAGAGTTGTTACACGAACCTACCAATACACTTCAACGACATGTTGCACCCATACATCATTTACAAATATCATAATTTATGCATACAAAACACATAAAATATTCTCATTTATTTTGAGAGCATCATTACGCAATGCATTTCATGCATCATGACATTGCATAAAACTAACTTTTGTCTTTTCAGGTTAAGTTCGCAAACAGACAATAATTATCAGCAATTCATAGACAAGTTGTAGATCAATTCCTGAAACAGGATGGGGCGACTATCTACATGAACAGATGATTTCCCTCAGAGACTAATTTTGACGAGCATTTCCTTTAGAGATTCATTCTAAAAATCATTTCCCTCAGATAAAATCGAATAGATTCATTCTGAAAAGCATTTTCCTCAGAAAAAATTGAATAGATTCATTCTGAAAGCATTAGTCAGATAAAACCAGAAAAGGTTTATTCTTATACTCCTTTGGATACAATCATGTGTAGACTTATTCCAATACATTTTTCAGATACAACCAGGCGAAGTCTCATTCTGATCCACTTCTAGATACAGTCAGACGTAGACTCATTCCAATACATTTTTTAGATACAATCGGGCGTAGATTCATTCTGATACTCTTTTGGATACTGTCAGACATAGACTCATTCCAGTACACGGTTCAGATACAGTCGGGCGAAGACTCATTCTGATCCTCTTATAGATACAGTCAAGACATAGACTCATTCTATAACATCATTCATATACAATCGAGATAAGATTCATTATGGAACTCCCCAGCATGTCTTCTAGTTACAGTCGGACACAAACTCATTCTAGTATACTTCTTTAGATACAGTCGGACATATACTCATTCTGATACTCCTATCAATAGTTACTTTAGATGTCATCGATAAGCCCATCTTCGATGACACTCTATCACTTATCCGATGGAATCTTTAATCCCGTTAAATATGTATAATCAAATAACAATATTACTTCGTTCACCGGTGAGTGAAAATTTCTGGGCACTGAAGTGTTCAATCCTCTTGCACCTTCAGATCACGAATGGCTGACATGCCAATCTAACTCTTCAGGTTTAAGAAGATTGAACAGGGGCAGTTGTTGTACCCTAAAATTTTCCCTCCCATTTTCAAGACAAATTATTTCAATAGGTCTCCTCATGCTCCTCTGGTTCTCAATGGCTCAAGATTACTAAAGGGTTGACCAGCCAAATTCTCCTCCTAAGCAGTTAACCTACAACTAGGGTTTTGCTTTTCTCAAAGGAAATTGGACTTCTAATGCATAAAGTGGACTTCATGGTTTCTCATATGTCTCAAGGCACACTCATGCCAAGTTTCAAGCCTTGCTTCACAAATTTTCTCAATGAATTAGCCAGATGATTGAAAATCAATTGTATTGGACAAAAAGTCAACTTTGACCAATCTATAGTCAAACTTCAAGATTTTTGGTCAACATCAAGATTTTAAAGTCACATTCATCATTTGATCAAGGGTTGATCATGATTCATCAAGAAAACTCAAGATTCATCAAAAGTCAAAAGTTATTAAATTAGGGTTTTCTTAAGGAGAAGTCAACTGAACTTTGACCAAGCATAACTTTCACATATTTCGTCAGAAATTCCTCAACCAAATCTAATTTTGAAGTAAATTCAATTCTCTACTACTTTTCCTCTTTAAGCTCAATGCCAAAAATGCTTCATTTGAGAGATATGGGCCAAAACGTTACATGTCATTTTAAAAGTCAACAAAAAGGAAGTTGAGAAAATTATGGAAGATATGCACGAAGGTGTCTTTGGTACTCACTACAATGGACATTAAATGGCTAATAATATTTTGAGGGCGGGTTATTATTGGTTTACCATGGAATCCGATTGCCATCATTATTCCAGAACTTGCCACAAATGCCAGATTTATGCAAACAAAGTACATGTACCTCTGGTTCCTTTGAATGTCTTGATTTCTCCTTGTCCGTTTGCAATGTGGGGCATTAATATGATTGGAGATATTAATCCTACTGCTTCTAATGGGCATCATTTCATCATGGTCGCTATTGTTTACTTTACGAAGTGGGTAGAAGCATCCTTGTTTTCCTCCGTTACCAAGAATATTGTGGCTCGATTCATTAAGTGTAACCTTATCTGTTGGTATGGCATCCCTGAAAGAATCATCACGAACAATGATTCCAATCTTAAAATTACTATGATCACAGAAATCTACACACAGTTCAAGATTCAACGTCACAATTCTTCTCCATACTGACCAAAGATGAATGGCACAGTGGAATCCGCCAACAAGAATATCAAGAAGATCTTATAGAAAATGACGGTGACATACAAAGATTGGCATGAGATGTTACCATTTTCTCTATATGGAGGATGTCTTACTTGTTGAAGTCAAGATTCCTTCCCTAAATATTATGAAAGACGCAAGTTTAGATGAAGAAGAATGGATTTAGACTCGACTTGACTAGATAAATTTGATTGATGAAAAAAGGCTTGCGGCTGTTTGTAATGGTCAGAAGTATCAGAAATGCATGATCAAGGCTTTTGACAAGAAAGTAAGATATCAGGTGTACTAGGCTGGTGATTTGGTAATAAAACGCATCATCCTACCACAAGGTGATCCCAGGGGCAAATGGACTCCCACATACAAAGGGCCATTTTTGATGAAAAAGAAATTTTCTGGCGGTGTTATGATACTTAACACCATGGACGGTGAAGATTTTTCGCATCCTGTAAATGTAGACATAGTAAAAAAATACTTCGCATAAAAGAGGTCCGATAGTTTGACATGCCTAGGCAAAAATAAAGGCATCCCGACGAACCAAAAGGGTTCGGGCAAAAAGTATATATATATATATATATATATATATATATATATATATATATATATATATATATATATATATATATATATATATATATATATATATATATATATATATATATATATATATATATATATATATATATATATATATATATATATATATATATATATATATATATATATATATATATATATATATATATATATATATATATATATATATATATATATATATATTATACATCTGGCAAGTCGAAAACCTGAAAAGGCGGCTAGGGCAAAAAAGGATATCCCGATGGACTGAAAACCCGAAAGGGCGGTCCAGGCAAAAGTTAGGGATTAAAGCGTACAATTATGTCCCATTGGATCACCCATCTACTTATAGCCAGCTTTATTACTAGCGTCAAGCTCAAATGGTACCGATCAATTCAATTAACTTCTTCCGAAAATAAGGGATGAGATACTTGAAGACATAGGGGAAATATCATAGTCGAAACTCGATGGGATCGTTTCCACATAGCTGTTTTTATTTGTTTTTATTTTTCAATTTTATGATGATTTCCTCTTATTAGGATTTATGTTTCCTTGTATTAAACTACCTGCTAATAGGAAAACTTACAGAGTCAATGCAAATATATTTCAAAAGTCAAAATTGTTTTTTACTTTCGCTGTTTTGGTTGCAAAAATGTCTAATGATTACGTTGAATGAAGATATGCATTTGAATATGATTATTATTTACAAAATGTATGCATAAAAACAGGATTAGCATTTACTAAAGACTATAGGATTTGGAATAATGTTCAAGTTATCCATAAAATCCCCATAGAGCAATATCCATGGAACTATCTCTACAGATCTATCTTCACAAGCTCAACACCAACAGAGATATATTCCCTAGTAAATCTAATATGCCCTCAGACACAAGTTGAGGCATCTTCCAGCAGAGGGATAGCTTAACATGATTATCTTCCCCAATAGGTCCCCTAGCAGATAAGGAAGTTTGATCATTTCCCCAACATATAGTGAAAACTTCCTCAATGCAGCCTATGAATTTCAAATCCCTATTAGAGATTATTTCCTCAACACAGTCTACAGGATTCATTCCCTAATGGAGTTTTTTCTCCAATACGGCAAATTCCCTGACAGAACTCGCTTCTCTAGCCAAATTTCCTTCAACAATGTCCTCTCTAGAATAGCTCATACCATATCTGAAACCTGTTCAGATAGTGCATCAGAGGAATATCCATCTCTTTTAATCCATAGTAAGGGTACATAAGACAGCAGAGTGTCATCAAACTGAAGTCGAACATCCCCAGCAGAGTGTCATCAAACAGAAAATTGGAATCTCCAGTAAAGTCAAAGATCGGAGAATTACTTTCTTCATCCCTAGCAATAGTTAGGAATTTATTTTCCCCATCAGAGTTGTTACACGAAGCTACCGATACGCTCCAACGACATGTTGAACCCATACATCATTTACAAATATCATAACATATGCATACGAAACGTATATAATATTCTCATTTATTTTGAGAGCATCATTACGCAATGCATTTCACGCATCATGACATTGCATAAAATTAACTTTGTCTTTTCAGGTTAAGTTCGCAAACAAACGAATATTATCAGTGATTCATATACAGGTTGTACATCAATTCCTGAAAAAGGATGGGGCGACTATCTACATGACCAGATGATTTCCCTCAGAGACTAATTCTTACGAGCATTTCCTTCGGAGATTCATTCTGAAAAGCATTTCCCTTAGATAACCTACAACTAGGGTTTTTCTTTTCTCAAAGGAAGTTGGATTTCTAATGCCTCAAGTGGACTTCATGGTTTATCATATGTCTCAAGGCACCCTTATGCCAAGTTTCAAGCCTTGCTTCACAAATTTGCTTACTCAATTAGCTAGGTGGTTGAAAATCAAATGTATCGGACAAAAAGTCAACTTTGACCAATATACAGTCAAACTTTAATATTTTTGGTCAAAATCTAGATTTTAAAGTCACATTCATAATTTAATCAAGGGTTGGTCATGATTCATCAAGAAATCTCAAGATTCATCAAAAGTCAAAAGTTACTAAATTAGGGTTTTCATAAGGAGAAGTCAACTGAACTTTGACCAAGCATAACTTTCACATACTTCATCATAAATTCCTCAACCGAATCTCATTTTGAAGGAAGTTCAATTCTATACAACTTTGTCTCCATAATATCAAGGCTAAAAATACTTCATTTGAGAGATATAAGCCAAAACATTACATGTCATTTTAAAAGTCAACAAAAAGACATCATTAGTCAAAGCAATTTACACTAACTTAACGACTTGAAATGTAAAAATGACCAACAATAGAGTTGTTAGAGACATCTTGAGGTTTATAAAAAGTCTAATATCATCCTCATGTGACAAAAATTGAGAGAGTTATGATTGGTGTAAGTTGGGCAGTTTTGAGAAAATGTATGAAACCTAAATTGAGCAAAATTGGATTTTTGGGCTAATGGGCCTAGATTTTTAGGTTCAAACGTAGTGATGACCTCATATTAGACCTCTAAATCCATTCATACATTTTTGTGATTTTCATTTCTTTTTATTTTGATTTTATTTATTTTAATTCAAAATAAATCAAATAAAATATATAACTCATTGACTTAGGCGCACGAACTTTTGTTTTAGTCAGATTTAAAGCCCAAAAATCACATAAATGACAAGAAAGAACATGTGGGATTTATTGGTACATGATTAGCCTAAAAAAAGATTTTATACAAAACTTCAATCAAATATTTGATCATGAAATACAAAAGATTTGATTCACTTTTGTTGACCTAAATCTTCCACTATAAATACATAGCATGTTTAGACCATCAAAGACACGAAAATTTCCTCAAGAACACACTCTCAAAATCTCAAATTTTCTCAAAACTATGGCATATCGAAACCCTTATCTCCAGCCTCTATCAATCCATTACAGGCATTCCATCGTGTTCCTGAGGTTCCCAGGAGTTCATCTCATTCATCCTTGAAGTTTGAAGCGCGCTAGATCATTACATCTCAACATCACCGGTTTGGTAATCTTCTTGAAATTCAAACTCATAATTCATGCATTGTTTATTGATTATACGCATATATACCTATTTATAATGATGTTTGGACTTGGTTAGAGTCATCGTTTGCAAGCTTTAATGCAGGAATGAGGATCTGTCATTGCTAGGGAAGTTTGAGATATTTTCTTTGAAACTCACTTTACAAGCGTTTTTAGGCCAAACTAACACCACCATTGGATTCAAGAGGTCCAAATTAGGAGGACACGACCCCACTTGATCTTTAAAAATTAGGTTGAATATTTGATTGATATGAGAAGACTACCGGAGTAGGGCTCCGATGCTTCTCTGATCTAACGTTTTATTATTTATTTAATTTTTTATATCATATGACACAAAGCCAGCAAAACGCATATGCTGAGAAGTGTGACGGTTAACGTAAGGGACATGGGTTTGATCCCAACGTTTTACAATTATTTTATTTTTTAGGTTTTAACGCAGGCTTATAATATCATGATTGTTTCCTGTTCTCTATCACAACAAACAGCATGGCGCAGTGGTAGAAGGGCGCACCTGTGGCTTCAAGGGCGTGGGTTCATCACCCACCCCATGTATTCTTTTTTTCCCTATTTTTTCTAACCATATTTTCATCCTAATTTTAATTCTTTTTTCTTCTTAATTAATTTTAATTAACCATTAACTAACCTAATCTTTTTTTTTCAAAACTATAACAAATTAGGGTTAGGGATTTTAATTAATAATTGACTTTTTTTTACATTTTATTTTATTTTATTAATTAAACAAGTTTTTTCTTAATATTAAAATCAATTAGAAACAATTAGGTTTTAATTAATTATTATCACTTAAATTATTTTTTACAAAATATCAAAAATATTACCATTTAGATATTAGGTTTTTAAAAATATTTTTCTAACATTTTTCTTATTTTCTATCTTTACTATTTAATTTTCTTAGAAAAAATAATATAGGTCGTACTATCAATGTAATAGCTTAGATTTACACTCCCACATTTTTTTAATTATGTATCTACTTCGAGGACGTAATAGCGTAGGTTTACTTTCCCACAAATTTCTATACTGATGTAACTACCTCAAATCCATGTAATAGCTTACGTCTTTACATTCCACTCTTTAATTTTCTGTACATATTTAACTGTTGTAAATAGGGTTTGCATGGCGAGACTAAAAACAAACGTAGAAAACCCTAACTCTTATGATAAATAACAGAAATCAATACACTCTTAACACTTGAACCTCTAGGGTATCCTCTCATGTTGCCTTACGATATTGGTCATGTCCCTCGAAAGTGGGGATACTTTAGCAAAAGACTCTCGATCAAATCATCATAGTCCCTTCGAATAAAGATCACAGTCTCTCAATGACCCTTCGAGTTGCCTATAAATGATCTAGTCCCTACGTGTAAATGATGATAGTCCCTCCGATACAATTGCTAAAGCATCCTTACATGTTGCCTTTGATGACCATACGATGACCATACATTTGTCCATTCACATCCAATATATGGGGCTACCTACCAACTAATGGTATGGATAGTACTATCTATAAAGTATAAGGAAAAGAATAAGAAAGACCATACTTAGTGGGTAAAACTCTTAATCGCTCGCTCACAACCTTTTCAAAACATTTTTCACACATCATTTTTAAACAAACATTCTCAAAGAAAATACTTTATTTACATTCTTGAGGACTGACACAAGAATCATTACAAAATTAGCCTTACATTAGCATTTCCAAATATTTTCAAATCAAACACAAGTTTTCAAAAGTGAGTTAAACAATTAAGAGTCCATAGACAACAATAGATGAAAAGGGTGCTAACACCTTCCCTTTTCATAACTTACCCCCCGAACTCAAAATCTATCAAAGGTCTTTCCAATTCTTTTCACCTTTCCTAAATATTTTATAAAAGAAAAGTCGGTGGCGACTCTTGCTATCTGCACATTTGGATAAAACCAAAAAGTTAATTCTCCCACCGTATTACATGTTGCATTTCCATTAAAAGGTTAGTGAAAAAAAATATATAAAGTATATAATAAACTATACTTCATCTTGACATGTCAATATGTATAAGAATTTAAAGAACAAAATATTGCTAAGTCACAAGAAGCCTTTTTCTTATGAGTTAGAAATGTTTTATTCTTGTTTTTAGAACATTTGTCAACAAAAACATCATACAAAAACACAACAAATACATGTAACACAACAAAATAACACACCTTTTAGCAAAAAAACACTAACAATATACAATATCACAAAATATATTAAGTTGTTTATAGAACACACCTTTTATTGAAAATAATCATGGACCTATGAATTTCATCTAGTTTGTGAAGCAATGAAAAATAAATACAAGGTGGATGAAGTTTCCACAATGACTTCATACTTCTTGTATTTTTTTCCATTGCTACACAAACCATATGCACTTTATCAACTTATATTATACGCTTTCTACCACAACCATCATCACCATTTGAGGTTCATCTAGTTTGTGAATCTATGAAAAAGAAATATAAGATGAATAAAGTTTACACAATATCTTCATACTTCTTATATTTATTCTCATAGATTCTCAAACTAGATGAAGTTTGTTGTTGTTGTTGTTTCTTGAGTCCTACAAACACCATGAATATCATCAATATGTGAAACCGCAAGCTTATTTGTCAATAACATAACATGAAACAACAACATAGAACAACATACAACCAGAAAAGAACAATAAACCATGTGGAACATAACAATAACATACACGAAAACGAGAGAATACCTTTATGTAAGAAGAACAAGATTGACGCCTATAGTGTATAATAGAAATGCTAATGGTGAAGAAGAAGAGAAAAATGGATTCTAGGGTTTTGTTGTGAAAGATATGACACTAATGTCAATGAGAGAGTGTTAATTCGCTTATATATAAATATATTTACAATGATTTACAACACCAACCGTGGTGATATATATAAATGTGTCACAACAGTGGAACACATAATCCGTAGTTATAACCCTTTAATTTTTTATATTTAAAATACATAAAAAATAAAAATCATGCCTTAACAATAAAGTAATGATAAATATGATGGAGATGAGGTTTGAACCCCTGAAAGCTTGATGGTATCACCATAGTTGTCTCCACAACCGTTGTTATATACAATAAATTTTTAATCAAAAAACAAAAATAATATGGTAGCGTCTTAGTTTAGAGATGTCACCACCGTGTAGGGAAGAACCGTGGTGACCACGGAGTTGTTGTTTACGCATTTTGTAGTAGTGAATCAAACTTTAATGGGTTTGAACCTCAGATCTATCAAATAATGCGTCAGACGTGAAATGCGTTTTACCTCGGCATCTGAAGCAAGGTAAATAAGGTCGCCATGAAAAGTAAATAATTATCACCTCGATGTTTAAAACATCGAGGGGTATTTTAATAGAGCATGGGTTCGATCCACACCATCAACATTTTTATTTATTTACAATTGTAGCACCTCAAGTATCTCAGATTATCAATAAAACTGAGGGGTAAACTATTAGTATTTATTTAAATTTAAACTGGTTACATTGTTTACATAGAAAATTAATAAAGTTATTGATTTATAAAATACAATGTTTACCCAGAATATTAAAACTAGTTACATTGTTTACACATAATACTAAAATAAAAATCAAGTTATCCATGAAGATCATATGTTGGATTTTCAAATCTTTGATATCCATGGGAAGATCAATTGCTGGAAACAATATGTTTTCAATTGCTTTTCCTTCCATTTGTTTCTGATATAAACAAAAAAGTGTTGGATAAATAAATAACTTTATGTTCAAATAAACATTTAAGAACACAAACCTTAAACCCAAATAATTTTCTGCTCTTGCAATCTATCTTAGAGAACTCTTCATGACCAGGACTCTTACAAATCTTAAAGTGGAGAATAGTTTCAAGCGCTTCATGATGTTGTATTATGAATTTTTGATATTTTGATTGCTTTTATAATGGAATTTATTTCGGTATCACACGGATCACTAAATGAAGTGTCTTGAATATTGATAGTGATGAAAATGGACGACAGAGATTTGATTAAGGACAGTGACAAATATCCTTAAAATTAACGCTAAAATATCCCCTCGGTTTTTAGAAAACCCGAGTAGAAAGATTTTTATTATGATTAATTTTTAATTTACATAATTTACAAAGAATTTTAAAACACAATATTACAACAAATCCAAATTCTTGGAGATAAACAAATCTTTGCTATAAGGAGTTATTGGAAATAAATTTATTACAACAGATCTTTGGTGGAATCCTCAGAGATCTCATAGTCTTCAGAGTCCTCAGATATGTCATGGTCTTTAGAGATTTGTTCTTAAGCGTTTCTAGATCAAAAATTTTCATGGCAATGGACAATGATAAATATTTCCTCTATCTGTCACGACTACATATTAGTTAGAATTAGGGTAAAATCTATTTTACAAATGCCAGATTTCCCCTTGGTTATTTTTAAAAACCGAGGTGACATTATATATATATATATATATATATATATATATATATATATATATATATATATATATATATATATATATATATATATATATATAGACAATTACATTGTTTAAACAAAATGTTAAAATAAATTGTTTACAACAAATCTTTTCTCTTTTGAATGAATATCTTTGCTGATATCCATCATCCAAAGGTTGAGCTCCCTTATTTGTGTAAGTTGAAGCAAGAATATTAAAATACATTATTATAACAGATGTAGTGACATCATAGTTGTTGTTATTCTTGGAGAATAACAAATCTTTGTTATAATCCAGATTTAGTTGCATACCCTTGTGTGCATGCTTTTTAAGCTCAATGGTTTGAATGCTTCCATGTTCTAATAAGTTATTTGTTCCAAACATTGGAAAATACTTTTTCTGCACCCACAATCTATCATAGGAAGTTTATTCCAAAAATACAACAACAACAACAACATAATTATGTGAGATAGAAGAACATTTTTTTCTAGATAAAAGAACATTGAAGATTTTTTCTGTCTTGCAATCCGTCTCAAAGAATGATGCATACGAGTTTGGAGCGGCTTCATATAAGTAAGGATTAAGGTAAAATTTAACGAGTGTTTTTATAGTAAAATCTGATTATTTTATCCCTTGATTATATTGAAATTTGAAGGGTTAGATAATTTATTTTACACTTATAAATAAATAAAAACATAAACTGCAATAGCTGAGATTCAAAGCGTGTCTTGATTTGTCTTTCCCCTCAGTTATTTTAAAACCCGAGGGAAATTGTGTTTTTTTTCTTTTTATAAATAATAAAAGACAGCGCGCCTTGGCATTTTACCTCAATTTTTTTTGGCAGAGGTGAAAGCTTCATCCTGAAAAGTATTATTTGTTGTAGTGATTAAGGAGTACCTTTTCTTTTTTATTTATTTTTAAATAAAAAATAAAAAGGATGTCACTACGGTGGATTGACTCAACCGTTGTTAGATTATTTAAATTTCCACTACGGTTTTGGTGTTTAACTATGATTAAAGGTTTTACTGATAAATTAAAACAACTTATTTCACATTTCTTTTATAATGTTCCCTAGACGAACAAGCGAACCAGAGACGACAGTGATACTCTTCATCTTCAACGTCTTCACTCGTTCATTTAAATCACAAATCTTTAACATCTTCATTCTTGTTCTCGTCCTCATCTTCTAAGTACAATACTTTTCATCTTCAATTTTCAATCCTTGTTTCGTTCAATATTGTATAATGTTATTCGTTCATATATACCGTTGGTTAGTTGTTTTATTTGTTCCCCCAAATACCTTTCTTGTGTTCTATGTTGTATATTGTTCTTGAATCATATATATGTCGCTTGTTAGCTGTTCTGTTGGATATAGAAGTGAACAAAAATATTATATTATGTGAGGCATATTCGTATGCTTAAGGTTTAAAGTTATATTTTTGGTATGAATATACATTATTTTTTTGTTTAAATTTTGGTGTGTCATTCACATTATTATTCGTGTATAAATTCTAGAAGTTGTTATGGATCGTAGTTGGATGAAAGCTGATAGATTAGGTTCGGTTTATGAGAATGGAGTTCATAAATTCGTTGAATACACTGATAAAAATCTTCCTGATAATAATGATATCTTTTATTGTTCTTGTGTTAAATGCGGGAATATTCATAAAGGTACAAAGGATGAAATATTCTATCACCTATGTGTTGTTGGTATATATCAAAATTATACAATATGGATATGACATGGTGAGGTGGATAAAAAGGGAAGTCGAGATTGTCTGCGGTGTTAAAGTTGTTTAATCTGCAATAATCTTGTGTCAATTGAAGATGTATTTTCCTCCATCATTTTTTGACATTATAATTCACTTATTTGTTCATCTAGTCAGAGAAATCAGATTTTATGGTCCTGTTTATTTAAGTTGGATGTATCCAATAAAGAGATATATGAAGATCTTTAAAGCATATACGAAGAATCATTACCGAACAGAAGCTTTGATTGTTGAAAGGTACATCACTGAAGAAGCTGTAGAGTTCTGTACAAACTATTTGTTGGAAGCAGATTCTATAGGCATTCCAAAGTTTTATCATGCTTATCACACAGACGAAAGAGGTATTCAAGGTCTAAATGTTACATCAATGGCTCAGGATGTAGTTATTCAAGCACATTTCTATATATTTAATAATATTGATGAAGTGCAACCTTACATAGATACTCACAAAAGACTTTTGAAGAAAAAATATCCCCAGATGAACGACAAGTTGTTGTTGATAGAGCATAACAAGATATTTATAAATTGGTGTAATAAAAGGGTATCTAATGATCATGGTGCATCCGAGATACTTAAGTGGTTGTTGTGCGAGCCAAAATTTAATTTCATAACTTGGACTGCATACGACATTGGTCATTATACCTTTTATACAAAATCAAAATATTATCGTAGTAAAATGCAAAATAATAGGGTTATGGTTGAAGCCGAATCGATGTATTTCTCTAGTTCGAAAGATAAGAATCTTGTATTGGCAACTACTGTGTTCTATGGTGTCATTGTGGAGATTTGGGAGATTTATTATGTTATTTTCAAAGTTCATTTATTTAAATACAAGTGGATTCCCAATAATAATAATGGTCTACACATTGATGACTTAGGGTTCACACGAGTTGACCTCAGCAAGACATCTTTTATGATCGAACCATTCATCATGGCTACTCAAGCAAAATAAGTTTTCTATGTGACCGACTCTTCCGACATATCGAGGAAATGGTCAATTTTTCTTGAAAGAAACACATTCCTCTTAGTGATTAAAGTCTTGATATTATGTCCACTCCTTCTTACACAACACAAGTTCCTACCTCATATGATGAAGTTGATGGAGATGTTGTGCATGCTATTCGAATTGATCATGAAGAAGGCATATGGAAAAATTAACAAGTATTTTATTCTTTATTCATAACCAAGAGACAAGACACCAAGAGATAAGACACCTAGAGACAAGAAACCAAAACACTATGTAATGTGTAAACTGTAGGTTATTTTTGTGACATTTTGGTTTTGAAGTAATATATAAAATTTTTTTCTTAATCCAATTTTTATTGTTATTATGATACAATTATTATATTTTGATAATTATATCACAAATGCAAATTATCTGTTTTGCTATGATTGTTTATTCTATTGTGATATGATCCATTAAAATACATGTTAAAAAATGGGGAAAATCATAAAAGCATAATTAAATTTATTACTTCAGTGGAAAGTTTCACAACGATTAAATGACACAACTGTTATAATATCTCGCACATTGTCCAAAATAATATAAATACCAAAACAACACTACTAAGAATCGAACCTCGGAGCTTTATGTATATAACAACGGTTATTTGGCTAATTCGTTGTGATAGGACATACACTTTCTAGTTTTCTACAATGATCACTGGACCGTGATTATAAGTAACGCATATACAACCACACGCTACATAACAACGTCTGGTCCCGCGTGGTTATTTATCTTTCCCAACTGTTGTTGAATTCCTTTTTCATAGTAGTGAATGACACAAAAAGAAAGGACATATAATACATTTCCTATTTGTTAGATTAGGATTATGTTTACGTTTGGTAGAACACGATCTCGAAAAGTGCGCATACATAATAAGACATCATTGTGTTTTTTTTTTGTAATTTTTTTTAATTTCTTGTAAATAAAAAACACAACTTACTTTTCAAGCTATCAAAGAAATGTTTCGTCTATTTTCTTTTGAGTTAAATGTTAAAATTTTATGGGCCTCTATCTCTCTTCTCAAGCTTAACATGTACTACCGAATGTACAATACCAAGTAAATCACAAAACTTTCATTTATATGAAAAAACTTAGCCACATGTTACTTTTTACTGCTACTCTATTTTTAGTATAAACACCTTTTTCATTTGTCTATTGGATCACACTATTTTTACTTCTCACTCACAAGAAAATCAGCTTCAAACACGTTTCTTTTCCATGCCTTAAACCTTCTTCCATAGCTCCTAACAACAGAAACACATAGTTTCACAATCACTTCATCAAGGGTATTAAAATTAGTAAGGATTTCCATTTCCTATTTCATTTTCTTTCCTTATTCTACATTGAACAACAAAAGTTTACCAAAATCATACTCATTCATTGTCTTCTTCTTCCGATTAATCATTGTTACATTTGTGAGTGCATTTTCCCATTAGATATTTTGTATGATGTCATAACTATGATAGCCTTAGTATTTTTGTATATTAACTGGTATCTCTGAGTTTTTATGTGCACATTTGCATTAGGGAGAATTCATTTGGATCATGTTTAGAAAAGGTATCATGCATTAAAAATGATTTTTTACATGAAAAACAGGTCTATGAGTTGACACATACAATATGAGAGTCGACACATGTGAATCAACAATAAAGCATGCAGATTCTGCAACTATATGTCGACACATTCATCTCTTAAGATTGACACATACTGAAATTTTTCATCCATGTGTCGAACCATATGTGTTTCAGGTCGACACATGTACTACATTTTTATAGCCTCTTAGCTTCTATTTTGGTGTGCCGACACATTCCATTGAATAGGTCAACACATTGTAAGGGCGAGGCACCTCTACTCTTGTTTTAATGATGTCAAAACTTTCTTTGCATCTTGCATTTTTGCTCCTAATATTGGTTGGTTCTCTGGGGAATTTGCGTTTGGGAATTGATGGCATGAAACTCCTTAAATTAAATTAGTTTTGGTCACTTCAACTGCTTGTTACTACTTACACAGTTAGTGGGTCGACTCATGGTTTGATCAAGGTCAATGAACCTCACTCGGGATTTCTCGCATCGACCCTTCTGGTCAACTCAAACTGGGAGTGAAAATCTTTCAGGTTGCATCGATGCATGCCCTAGTGCAGTTGATGCATCACTTATTTATGGATAATTTCATCAAGCTCGGGACCGCTCAGGTCGACCCCCCAAACTATATGAGTCGATGCATTTCTAAAATTCAACTGTTTCTGCTTTGTTTTCTGGTCTTGCTAAAAGTGAAACATTATATATATATATTAGTTTATGTTCATCATTTGGGTCAATAAGAAAAAGTGAAAGATATAAACATAACTCCTATTCATCTTCATCCTCTCCATGCATTCATCAACAATCACACATAACAATTTTGGTTGATTAAAGTGGAGAGTTGTAGAGATAATGTTCAAAAATGGAGGTTGGAATTCAGATTTTGGTTGAGAATTGAGTGGGTATTTTCTTGAATAAAAATGTTAAGGTTCTGTCCTCTAAGATTCGTGTTGGTGTGGGGGTTTTCGCACAAGTATTTTCTTCATTGAATTCATCTGAGTGAAAGGGTTGAAAAATGATGTGTTTGCTCAATCAAGTAGCGATAATTGGAGGATTATGAAGAAAGATTTTGGGTCAAACGTCTTGCGATCGAAATCAGCCGAGTGAAAGATTTGTGGAATGAAGAGTTCATGCAATTAAGTAGCGGTAACTGGAGGTTTGTTCGAAGGGTTTGGCATACTTGGTTTGTTTTGAACCAAGGGGAGAGAAGGATATAGTTTCATCTTCAAAATTTGGTTTGTGTGTAGTGAAGAATATTACTTCTCTTGTAATAGTTTGCAACTTAATATCATATATGTCAATTCTAGATTTTAGAATTGAGGGAAGACGTGCCCTACGCAAGGATGACAAGGGGAATTGCCTTAATAAATCATGTGTTGTTTCTCTTTCCCTATCCTTTTATTTTAATTTGTAATAATTTATGTGATATCGATTGTTCAATTCATTTTACCTGGATTGTAGTGAGTCAAACATAGTTTACAATAATCATAGCAATCACTTTGATTGTTATCAAGGAAAATTCAACACTACAATTAAGTAAAATTGAACTTGTTGTGTTTTTGCACATCAAGTGTTTGATAAATTGACTAACACACAAATTAGTGATATTGTCAAGTTTTTTCTTAAACAATTCATTGGAAGTAGTAAGTAATCATTGATATTGTTTAAGTGATTTATTAGTAAGTAATCTATTTATTCATTACTCATCATAAGATTTCCATTCGGTTTCGCATATCCGATCCTTCCAATAACGAACCGTTTAGACGATTTTGATTCAGGGAGCTTTCGCACCATTTCAAAACAAATTTTAAAAGTGAAATTTTTTTAATAAAGGATCTATTCAACCCCCCTTTTAGATACCCCCTATCGTCTAACAAGTGGTATCACGAGCGTCATTTTATCTAGTGTTTCACATATAACTTTTTAGAAAATGGAGAACGATCCAAAAGGGGCGTACAATAGAGCACCTATTTTTACCGGTGAAAATTATAGTTATTGGAAAGATTGTATGCGGGTGAATATCAATTCTATTGTTAGAAAAATAAGGAAAGTCATTGAGAATGGTCCTATAGCAATAACCATGACCGATGTGGTTGGTGCAACCATACCTAAACCGGAAGCACTATGGGAAGAGGATGATGAGAAAGACTATAGCTATGATTGGAAATCTAAAGATATGATCATATCATCTTTAGGTGTTGAGGAGTATTTTAGAGTCTTTCATTGTGCTACTGCTAAGGCAATGTGGGACGCATTAGAAGTTTCCCATGAGAGAACTAATGATGTCAAATTAGCTAGAATCAATACTTTAACTCAAGAGTTCGATCTCTTTCACATGAAGCATGGTAAAACCATTGCGGACATGCACAAGAGATTCACTTATATAATCAATCTCTTACATGCACTTCATCATACCACTTTCAATATTGTTGCTACTAATAAAATTTTGAGATGTCTTAATAGGTAATGGAAACCTAAGGTCACAACAATCATGGAAGCTAATGATCTAACATCATTAGATGTTACAACATTATTTGGCAAGCTTCAAGAGCATGAGAAAGAGATCATAAATCTCAACAAAAACGAAAAGAATGAAAAGAAAGAAAAATCAAGGGACGTGGAAAATAATCTTATCACGTTAAAGGCTTCAAGCTCTAAGTCATCCACCAAAGATTCATGTGGAAGTGATTCAAGTGATGATAATGGAAGTTCGAACGAAGATATGGGGTTAATCGTGAGAAAGTATCATAGGTGTCTCTGGAAGAATGAAGTCCAACATTCGGATAAGAACCTCATTAACTATAGAAATCAATCTAAACCCTCAAACAAGAGGAAAGTAAGAAATCTAAGTCAAAAGGATCATGTTACAATTATGAAAAACTCAGTCACTACAAACAGGATTGTGCATTGTTCAAAAAAGACAAAGGAAAAGACAAATATCAAAAGAGATCAAATAAAGCTTGGAGAGCATATATTGCATGGGAGAGCGATAGTGAAACTTCAAGAAAAATCGACTCTAGTGATGAAGAAGAAACTATCAACTTTTGTATTATGGCTCATCAAAAGAAGAAAAAGAATGTAAGTCATTATAAATATGATCATGTTGATGAAGTGTCTTACATTGAATTTCAAAAAGCCTTTGATACTCTACATAATGAGGCTAAGGAAGCTTTTAAACAATTGGGCTCAAATAAGAAAAAAAGTTCTTACCTTGAGAAAAAAGTTTTCGATTCGGAAAAGGAATTGTAAACTCTTAAGGTATCTATGGTAGAAGCTATCAAAGTCAAAAGCGAAAATGACAAGGGTTTTTGGTTTACAAGGGATGGATGTGAAACTTGTCATATTTGGAAAAGAGAAGCTAATACTCTTAAAGCTAAATTAGACAAGTCTTTACAACCTAAAATTACTTATGCTATTGATCGATCAAATTTTAGAAGTAGCGTCGATAATCCTTATAAAAAATGCACTTATGAGATAAGGTATTAATCTAGCAAAAGTAATTCTCCCTAAACCTTGACTTGTCGATATTATTGCAAGAAGGGTCATACCATTGGTAAATGCTGTTTTAGGATATTTTTGGTTCCTCAAGGCATTTTTAAATGGTTGCCCAAATGCAACCTTAGTATCACTCACACACGAGGACCCAATAAAAATTTGGCACCTATTTCTCTTGTTTAAATTTTTAGGTGGAATGTCTTGAGACTACGGAGAGAAGATAGTTTCTCGATAGTAGATGCTCAAGGCATATGACGGGTGACATCTCCTTATTTTTTGACTTTGTGGCTAAAAAGAAAGGATTTGTAACCTACAGTGACAATAACAATGGAGCTATACTCGGAAAAAGAAGTGTAGGTAATCCATCTTCTACTACTAACTCTGACATCCTTTTAGTTGAAGGTCTTAAACGCAAAATTATTAGCATTAACCAATTTTGCGACAAAGGATACAAAGTCTCTTTTTCAAAAGATTGTTGCATAATTGAAAATGATGATAAGAAAGATTACGTGTTTAAGGGCTAGAGGGTAAATACTGTATACATGCTTGACTTGAATGAAGTATCATTGACCGATACTAAATGTCTAGTCTCCATAAGTGAAGACTCTTGGCTTTGGCATAGGAGTTTAGCACATGTCAACTTTGACTTGCTAAATAAAGTAGTTTCAAAATATTTAGTAGTTGGTCTACCCAAAATAAAATTTTCTAAAGATCACTTATGTGCTACGTGTCAAATGGGGAAGAAAACAAAGATCTCGTTTAAATATAAAAACATTGTCTCTACATCGAGACATCTTGAACTTCTTTATATGGACCTTTTTGGACCGTCTAGAATAAAAAGTGTAGATGGAAACTTCTACGATTTTGTTATAGTAGATGACTACTATAGATTTTGTTGGACTATTTTCTTAGCTAGTAAAAGTGACATTTTTTCGGCATTTAAATTTTTTGCCAAGATATCTTAAAAAAATTGAATACTAGCATTGTTACTATCTGAAGCAATCACGGAGGTGAATTTAAAAACCACCTCTTTGAAGATTTTTTTTGAAAAATATGGTATTGATCATAATTTTTCCTCCCCCACGAACTCTGTAACAAAATGGAGTGGTGGAACCTAAAAACTGTGTTTTAGAAGAACTCGAAAGAACTATGATCAATGAACACGGTCTTCCTAAATATCTTTGGACCGATGCCATAAATATAACATGTTATGTTTTGAATAGGATTCTAATACGTCCTATTCTTAACAAAACTCCCTATAAACTTTTAAAAGGTAGGATGCCAAATATTTCATGTTTCCGTGTTTTCGGATGTAAGTGTTTTTTGCTAAATAGTGGTAAAGAGAACCTTGGTAAGTTTGACTCAAAAGCCGATGAAGGTATATTTCTAAGATACTCTCAATAAAACAAAGCATATAGAGTATAAAATAAAAGGTTACATATCATTGAAGAATTTGTGCATGTTTCCTTTGATGAATCTTATCCTAAATTGGTTGTAAAAGGTGTTGTTTTTGATGGTGCAGGTGTACCTTCGGAAAACATACTAAAGGATCCTAAAGAAAGTGACTCTAAACCTATAAAAGTTGAGGAGAAGCTGGATCAAGTAGCCGAAGAAAAAGAGAAAGATCATCCAAGTAATGAAAGTGATCTTCCTTTGGAATGGAAAACCTCTAAGCATCATCCCATTGAAAACATTCTAGGAGATATCTCAAAGGGAGTTACCACACGGTCTAAGATAAGTAACTTTTGTTATCATTTTTCTTTTGTCTCTCAAATTGAGCCTAAAAACTCCAAAGACGCCTTACTTGATGAACATTGTTTTTTAGCTATGCAAGAGGAACTAAATCAGTTTAAGAGAAGTGAGTTTTGGGACCTTGTACCTCCTCCGCGAGACCATCGAGTAAATAGTACTAAATGGGTGTTTAGGAACAAATTAGACGAAAACAGAATAATAACTCGCAATAAGGCTTATCTTTTTTCTCAAGGGTATAACCAAGAGGGAGGAATCGATTATGAGGAAACTTATGCTCCAGTTGCCCGACCTGAGGAGATACGCCTTTTGCTTGCCTATGCATGTTCACAAAATTTTAAGTTATTTCAAATGGATGTTAAGAGTGTTTTTCTCATTGGCTATAATAATGAAGAGGTATATGAATCTCAACCTCCCGGTTTTCAAAATTTTGAATTTCCTAACTATGTTTATAAACTTAAGCATGCTTTGTACGGTCTTAAACAAGCCCCTAAGGCTTGGTATGAGCATCTTAGCATATTCTAACTAGATCAAGGATTCTCAAGAGGAAAAGTTGATACAACCCTTTTTATTAAGCGTAAAGAGAAATACTTTATTTTAGTTCAAGTTTATGTAGATGACATTATATTTGGATCTACTAACATGTCTTTGGTCAAGGAATTCTCTAAGTTAATGCAGGGAGAATTTGAAATTTGCATGATAAGGGAGTTAAACTACTTCCTCGGTCTTCAAATTAAGCAACTAAATGAAGAACTTTTGTAAGCCAAACAAAGTATTGCAATGAGCTACTCAAGTGCTTTAATATGGAAAACTCCAAAGTAATCGACACTCTAATTCCTATTGCGCTGAATTTGGATCGAGATGAAAATGGTAAGCTCATCGATATAAAAAGGTATAGAGGTATGATTGGCTCCCTTCTCTATCTTACCGCATCCCGTCAGCATATTATGATTAGTGTTTTCATGTGTGATATGTTTCAATAATGTCCTAAGGAATCACATTTAAAAGTCGTAAAGCGCATACTTAGGTACCTTTGTGGTACGTCAAAGTATGGACTTTGGTTCTCCAGGGTAGTGATTTCTCTTTGGTTTGCTATTCTGTCTCTGACTTTTCCGGTTGCAAATTGGATAGGAAGAGCACTAGTGGGACTTGTCATTTCTTTTTAAACTTCTTAGTAAGTTGGCATAACAAAAAGCAAGTTTTTGTCTCTTTGTCAACTACCAAGGCGGAATACGTTGCAACCAATAATTATTGTGCCCAAATTTTTTGGCTCAAACAACAATTGCTCGACATCAATGTTAAACTTGAATGCATTCCTATTTTTTGTGACAATACCAGTGCCATTAACTTAACCAAGAATCCGGTTTTGCATTCACGCACTAAACATATTGAGATTAGACAATATTTCTTAGGGATCATGTAGAAAAAGGTGACGTTGTATTTGAGCACGTTTATAGAAAAATCAACTTGTTGATATTTTTACAAACCACCCGCGATGGAACCTTTCTTCCACATCCGTGGGGAACTTGGTGTTCTCGATATCTCGGATAGGTTGCAACTTTACTATGTTACATGCTCGTTATTTTATGATTGTATATTCCTTCATAATCTACTATGTCTAATGCAAGCGTTAGTGAGGCCAATCGTCTTCAATTGTCCATGGGGGTAATATCGTTCTTATCTATTTGACCACTCTTGATCATGTGTAAATGTTAAACTTTCTTTACAATATGTATTTTTCATCCTTGACATAATTGATGCATGTGTAAGCTTTCTATTTATTGTATGAATGGCACTAAATAACATGAAATATTTGAAAATTGAAATTTGGACTGCATGAGTCAACTCATGAGTTGTAGCTGTCAGCGTATACTAAAGCATTTTTTGATCTTGATTTGGTGCTTTGTAGTGCATTTTGTGACTTTCATTGTTTACATGTCTTTCTTAAGATATGGTTATTTTATTTTCCTAAGAACTTACTTTGTGTTTGTTGTTTTTATTGTTAAACTAATTTGGTGTGTAATGAACTTAATGTGTTTGATTAATTATGTCCACTATTATATGTCTTGCGCTAGCTTCATTTATGTGAATGGTTGTTGGTGTTTATTAGTTGCAAAGTATATGATGATCATATAATTGAATATGTTTCAATTACACTTGACCTTGTGCTTTTCTCTTTTTGATGTTGTCAAAAGGGGAGAAGAGAATGGAAGTATTGAATTGAGCAAGAAGGCTTAAATTTTACAAATTTTGTGTCCTGAGGAAGGCACAAATTTATGGGGAGGATATATGGTAGATTTGGGTTGAGTTATTGGCTTAGGTTTTTCCATCATCAAAAAGGGGGAGTATGTGAGGGCAAGGCACCTCTACTCTTGTTTTAATGATGATAAAACATTCTTCGCATCTTACATTTGTACTCCTAATATTGGTTGGTTCTTTGGTGAATTTGTGTTTGGGAATGGACCGCATGAAACTTCTTGAATTAAAGCTTTTTTTCCACTTCAACTGCTTGTGTCGACTCACACTGGTGGTGGGTCGACTCATGGTTTGATCAAGGTCAATGCACCTCGCTCGAGATTGCTCGTTTCGACCCTTCTCGTCGACTCATACTGGGAGTGAAAATCTTTCAGATTGCGTCGATGCATGCTCTATTGCGGTCGATGCATCGCTTATTTGTGGGTCATCTCATCAAGCTCGGGATCACTCAGGTCGACCCCCTAAACTGTATGAGTCAATGCATCGCTAAAATTTAACTGTTTGTGCTTTGTTTTCTGGTCTTGCTAAAAGTGAAACATTATATATAGTTTGTGTTCATCATTTGGGTCAACAAGAAAAATTGAAAGATATGCACATATTTCTCTCCATCTTAATCCTCTCCTTGGATTCAACAACAATTACACATAATAGTTTTTGTTGATTAAAGTGATAATGTTCAAATTGGAAATTGGAATTCAGATTTGGGTTGAGAATTGAGTGGGCATTTTCTTGAATAAAACCATTAAGGTTTTGTCCTCCAAGATTCGTGTTGGTGCGGGGGTTTTTGCATAAGTCTTTTCTTCATTGAATTCAGCCGAGTGAAAGGGTTGAAAATCTGTGGGTTTGTTCAATCAAGTAGCGGTAACCGGAGGATTGTGAAGAAAGGTTTTAGGTAAAACGTCTTACAATCAAAATCATCCGAGTGAATGATTTGTAGAACTAAGAGTTCATGCAATCAAGTAGCGGTAACCGGATGTTTGTTCGAAGAGTTTGGCATACTTGGTTTGGTTTGAACCAAGGGGAGAGAAGGAAATAGTTTCATCTTCAACAATTGGTTTGTGTGTAGTAAAGACTATTACTTCTCTTGTAACACTTTGCAACTTAATACCATATATCTCAATTCTAGATTTTAGAATTGGGGGAAGGCGTACCCTATGCAACGACAACAAGGGGAATTGCCTTAACTAATCGTGTGTTGTTTCTCTTTCCCTATCCTTTTATTTTTGTTTGTCATATTTTTGTGTGATATCAATTGTTCAATTCATTTTACCATTATTTTACTGAGTCAAACTTTGAATACAATAACCATAGCAATCACTTTGATTGGTTTCAAGGAAAGTTCATCACTACAATTAAGTAAAAATGAACTTGTTGTGTTTTTCCACATCAAGTGTTTGATAAATTGACTAACGCGCAAATTAGTGATATTGTCAAGTTTTATCTTAAATAATTCATTGGATGTAGTAAGTACTCATTGATATTTTTTAAGTGATTGATTAGTAAGTAATCGTATTGATTCATTTCTCATCATAAGATTTCCATTCGGTTTCGCATATCCGATCCTTCTAATAACGGATCGTTTAGACGATTTTGATTCGGGGAGCTTTCGCACCATTTCAAAATAAATTTTAAAAGCGAATTTTTTTTAATAAAGGTTCTATTCAACTCCCTTTCTAGATCCCTCCTATCTTCTAACACACATGTCTTTACATATTCGACACATGACTTATACGTGTCGACACATGTAGTTTTTCTGAAAAAATTGCATTTCGTTTCAATTTCCAAGCTTCCCTTTTTGCCTCCAACATCATTTTCAATAAAAAGAAACTAAAACATACAACTATTGATCTTCATCTTCACTTTAGGTTCCATCTAGACTCGTGTTGATAACTAAAACATAATCATTCATTATTTGGGTTCTATCTAGGCTCGTGTTGATAATGTTTAGTTTAGGTTGGTGTAACCTAAGATTTGGTTGAGAATCTTTGAGGGTTTCAAATAATAAAATAAATTTGGGTTTTTCCTTCAAGATCACTGGGATTTGAAGATTTTTGACAAGATTATACAATTTGGATTTGATCGAGTGAAAGCTTTGAAGAACGATGGTTTTTGCAAAGGAGTAGCGTGAGATAGTAGATCAAATTGGTAAATTTTGGGATATGATACATTCACAATTTGGATTCTTACGAGTAAAAGCTTTGAAGACAGGGGTTCTTTCAAAGGAGTAGCGTGAGATGGTGAATCAAATTGGAAGTATCGGATGACAACAATTTGCAATTTGGATTTGTCCGAGTGAAAGCTTTGAAGAATGGGGGTTCTTGCAAAGGAGTAGCGTGAGACGGTGGATCAAGTTGGAAGTATCGGGTGACAATAATTCGTGATTTGGATTTGGCCGAGTGAAACCTTTGAAGAACGATGGTTGGATAAAAGAAGTAGTGTGACACGATGGATCAAATTGGTTTGTAGGGTGACTTGATCAAGATGAGATCAAGGGAAGATAAAGTGTTAGTATCAACCTTAAACTTGGGTTTTTTAGGGTTTGATTGATACATTTTTCTTGTAAACAATATTTTATAAAGTAAGATTTATTATATTAATTCCATTTGTAATTGGGGGAAAATGTAGCCATATTGAGGATGATTGGTGGACTTCCTAATAAATCCTTATATATATATATATATATATATATATATATATATATATATATATATCGTTTACTTTGTATAGAAAATTGTTCAATTCATTGATTGTGTAATCATTTCGTATAGACATATCCTTTAATTGTTAAACATTGCTTTGTTGATTACATTACAACCAATTATATTGTAAGTGGTATTTCATATCAACAAAGTCAAAGGGAAAATTTGAAAAATCGATTGCACGACAAGTGTTTGATAATTTGCTTGTTTTAGCTTTATTTTAAATTTAATTGGAAATTTGTTAACAATTGTGATCATCATAAAACGATTGATTGAGAAATTATTTTATTGAGTATTATCATCATTTTAGATTTCATTCAGTGGTTTACGCATATCCGAGTTTCTAATAGTCGGTCTGGTTTAGACGACTTATTCGATCTTGGCTTAATCTCTCGCTTTCCATAGTTTTTGACTTGCTTTCATAATAGAATTTTTCAAAATTAATTTTACTTTGGAGATCTATTCACCCCCCATTTTAAATAAGTTTCCTTCGTGTAACAAGTGGTACCAAAGCTCCGATTCATTATGTGCTTCAAAAATGCTAATTAGATCATGGCCCCCAAACCTAAAGGGGCGTACAATAAAGTACCTGTATTCACCGGTGAAAACTATGTCCATTGGAAAGCTTGTATGTGTATTCATATAAATACATATAATAAGGATGTGGGGATTCCATTATCAACGGCCCAACTTAAATTATTGTGACCAATGCTAATGGTGTTGTCACAACTAAATTGGAAGCATAATGGAATGATGATGATAAGAAAAAGTAGGGTTATATTGGAAAGTGCCAAATATTCTTATATTCACTGTTGGTGTTCATGAATTATATCGTTTTTCCATTGTGAAACCGCTAAAGCTACATGGAACACATTGCAGGTTTTCCATGAGGGAACTAATGAAGTAAAACAAGCTAGAATTAATGCACACAAATCAAGAGTTTGAACCTTTTCACATTTAGCATGGTGAAACTATTACCAAAATGAAAAAGAGTATCTTTCATCTCATTAATTGTTTAAAAGCACTTGGGAAATCGGTTTCCAATGAAATTGCAACTAATAAATTTTTGAGGTGTCTTACTAGGAATTGGTAACCAAAGGTCATCACGATCAAGGAAGACAATGATATTACAATGCTAGACCTCACTACATTGTTTGGTAAGCTTGAAAAATATGAGAAAGAACTCACTTGCTTGAAAAAAAATGAGAATAAACATGAGAAGAAGTTAAATAAGGATAAAGGAATGAATAAAAAGGTAGAAAGAAAATGTATTGCTCTAAAGGAGTCTAGTTCGAGGTCCTCAACAAATGAGCAAAGTTTTAGTGATATTAGTGATAAAGAGAATTCAAATGATGAAGATATGAGGTTATTTTCCAAGAGGTACAATAGGTACATTAGAAAGAATGGTGTAAAGGACTCTAATAAAAACCTTATCAACTTTGGAAGACAATCCACATCCTCAAGGGAATATGACAACATGAAAGGAAAATCAAGAGGTATATACTACAATTATGGGAAATCAGGTAACTATTGACCGGAGTGTCCATTTCTTGACAAAAAGTAAAGAAAATGGCCAACACAATAAGACTAAAAAGTCTAGAAGATATTATGTATCTTGGGAAGGTGATAGTGATTCATCAAGTAATAAAAGATCAAGAGATAATGAAGTAGAAGAAAATGTGCCTCTCTCGTCCATCAACATCCTAAGAAGAAAATAAATCTAAGTCATTCCAAATATGAACATGTTGATAAGTTGTATTATTCTGAGTTACAATTAGCTTTTGAAAATCTACATAGAGAAGCAATGGATGCTTTAAAAATATTAGCTTCACACAAATAGATATTTTCATAATTGAAAGAAAAAGCTTTAGAAATTGAAAATAAAATGGAATCTCTAAAGAAATCTATGGTAGATAGTATAAAAGTTAAGAAGGGTGATGAAAAATCTTCAAGGTTCAATTGTGAAACTTGTCACACTTGGCCAAAAAATCTACAACTCTTAAAGCTAAATTGGACAATGCATTACAACCAAATGTTACATTTGGTACTGATCCCTCAAATCTTAAAAATTCTTTGAATAAACCTCATAAAAGGTATAACTTTGCTTAAAAGGATCTGAATAGAAAAAGTAAAAATCTTCATAGTTTATCTTGTCTCTATTGTTGCAAGAAAGGTCACACTACTAAAAAAAATGCAAATTTAGGAGTTTTTTTGGTTCTTAAATGTGTTTTTCAATGGTTTCCCAAATGCAACCATGTTTTCACTAACCCTCAAGGATACAATGAAGATTGGTCACCTAGCATTTCTTGTTGATCTTACAGGAAAAATGTCTTGGCTCTATGAAGAGAATACAAGTTCTCATTTGTAGTAGCTCAAGACATATGATGGGTGACATCTCCCTATTTCATTGACTTTATGGCAATGTACAAAGGATTTATGACCTAGGAAGACGACAACTAGTGTTTGTTAATTGGTAAAATATATATACAGTATTTATAGTGCTTATTATCCAAGAATTGTAGGAGAAGGTATTTCGTTTCATGATGTAGGTGTATATTCAAGAGACATACTTAATGACACCGAAGAAGGAATTGATCAATCCAATCGATGAATGTATATGATATACTTGGTATATTGTATATGTTATGAGTGCTCATTTCCAAATATCGCAATTGATAACCATTGTGTGTTCTCAATTTATACGCTCATAATGACCTCATCATACTATATTCACATGTATTCTTTTTGTTTATTCTTTATGATCACTTATGTGTGCACAAGCATGTTAAGTTTCATTAAACGTCAAGGCAAGCTCATATTTCTAGTTCAAATTTATGTTGATGATATCATATTTGGGTCTACTAACATGCATTTGGTCAAGGAGTTTTCTAAGCTTATGTAGGGGGTATTTGAGATAAGTCTAATGGGGAGTTGAATTACTTTCTCAGACTCCAAGTCAAGCAACTCAATGAAGGAATGTTCGTGTATAAAAAAATGTATTGTCACGAATTACTAAAATAATTCGGAGTGGATGAGGAAAAATCAATTGATACTCCAATGCCAAAAAATGATAACTTGGATAAAGATGTAAATGGTAATGATGTGGATGTGAATAAATATATAGGTATGATTGGATCTCTTTTATATCTTACTGCATCTAGGCCTGACACTATGTTTAGCGTTTGTATGTGCACCCGATATCAACCGACTCCTAAGGAATCACATTTGAAAGTGGTTAAGCGCATCCTTAGATACCTTCATGATACATCTAAGTATAGGCTTTGGTATTCCAAAGGAAGAGATCATAGTTTGGTTAGTTATTCCGACTTTGACATTGTCGATTACAAGTCGGATAGGAAAAGTGCTAGTGGAACTTGTCACATGTTTTCAAATTTATTAGTTAGTTGGCATAGCAAGAAACAAGTTCCAGTTGCTTTATCAATGGCCGAGGCGGAATATGTCGTAGCCGATAGTTGTTGTGCTCAAATTTTGTGGCTCAAACAAAAATTACTTGACTTTGATATTAAACTTTCACGTATTCAACTACTACAAAATGTGCATACAACAATGCCTAAATCACCCCGGTTCTTCGAAACACCATGGGGACATCTCTAAACTCATGCGCTGATATTATTATTATTTATTTTTGAATTAAAAATTGTTAGGATATGATAACGGTTTATAAACTCACCGTGGTGATACAATCAAACTTTCATGGGTTCGAACCTCAACACCCTCAAATATTTTATTCCTTTAACGTTAAGGCGCGTCTTTTCTTTTTTTTTTTTTTTAAATAAAAAGTAAAAGGGATATCACTACAGTTGATTTGTTTAACCGTTGTGATATATTTTATATTTTATATTTTATATTTAAAAATTTTAAATGGTTAAACCCTGACGCTTCTTTACGAAATTCTTTATGCAAATAATATATCATCACTGTTTACAACACTGACTATGATGGTATCTTTATAAATATTTTACACTTCTAGCTAACTTGTCTCTTCAGTTTCTATTTTTACACTAAACAAAAACAAGATAAAATAACCCTAATTGTCAATACTATGAAATGATACACAATTTCAACCCTAACACCATCGTTCACTTTTCATCATTACATTTTCAATTTTTTCATTGTGTATTTGTCATTTTCGTCAACATCAACACCAACACAATCATGGATGTCGAGGAGGAAGGCTACACCAACACCTTTGTCATCGTCGGGAAGGAAGCTAACACCAACATAATCATCAACATCGGGAAGGAAAACAACATCAAAACCAACACCAACATAATATTCTTATTTACTTAGTCATCATGTTTACAATACATAAAATGTTTTCCTCATGCATCTATAGTAAACTTCATTTTCCATTGTTTTGGATGTTGTTGTTGTTAATGTGTATGATTAATATTTTGTTGTTGTTATGTTGTGGTTGTTGTTTATGTTCTTGTTGTTGTTGTTGATGAATTTTAAGTTTATTGTTTATCTTTTTATTGTTTATGTTATTGTTATTGTTTATGTTGGTGTTGTTGGTGTTGTTTTTGTTATTTCGTGTTGTTGTTTATGTTGTTGTTAGTCTTTTGTTATTGTTATTTCATGTTGTTGTTTGTGGTGTTGTTGTTTTTGAACATAGATGTCAACATTGTCGAATTATTTATATACTAGCGAAGAAACTCATACAAGTTCTACTCATACAAAAGATACTTGTACAAATTATACTCAAACAAAAAGATCACAAAGAGGTGCCACAATGATGCCCCAATTCACAAAAGTCTGCAACTCAGGTGACAAAAGTTCGATCGCGTTTGATTCGTTCTACAGAGTAGTTAATTGTGAACATTACTATACTTTTAAGAGTTATATTGCATTCCTTGGACGTAGCAAAGTCAATATATTAATAGATGATTGAAAACAAGTTCCAGGTGATATCAAAGATAGCATATGGACATACGTGAAGGTAATAATTTTCATTTTCATTTATTTGATATCAACTTATAGCTAGATTCTAATACATACTTATTGATTTAAATGTAGTTCAATTTTGAGTTTACTAATGACTCAAAGTTGAAAAAAAATGGATCACTTATGTCGATACTTGTTGGAGGGGATTTAAGTCACGACTAACGAGTAACTATATTAGGAAGCCTATGACTGGTCTTGATCGTCCATGGATAAGATATAGTTTTATATCGAAGAAATAATGGGAAAAGTTTGTGAGGGATCGTGGTTATGAGAAATTCAAGGTTAGTACTAGTATTATTTATCCAATAATTTTATTCCAATGAATTATAGATACTAATCATATATATTTTTCAATATGTTAATAACATGAGAAGTGGAAGAGGGCTCGATTAAGACCAAATGGAGAGTACACCTCAGATGCGTCAATAGTAGTTATTGAGAAAATTCTAAGTAGGATTTGTTTTGTGTATGTTATTTGTTATTTAAATGCTTTTGTAACAATATACATTATCTTGTATGTTGTGTAGGATACATTGGTTAAGTCGGCCCGTGAAGGCACATTTATTACAGAACCATGACATGATATACTAGTAGAAGCTATCAGAACAAATGAACATGGTGGGTATGTCTGTAGTGTAGAGAATGTGTCACCATGAGTATATACTTTGGTTCATCAAGAAAAATCACTGAAAGCTTTGAATATCAAGCACAAAGAAGATATTGAGAAAGTTGAGAAGCAGTTAGATGAACAAAGGAAGATGTTATAAGAGGAGAAGGAAAGACAGAGGAAAGATATGGAAAAGTTAGAAAAGTTAAAAGAGTTATATTCGCTATGTGCTTTATCGGAAATGTATGAAATATATTATGCTTATTATGTTTTATGTACTAATTGAATATTATGATGTAGAAATTAAATGGAAACATCTAACAACATACAAATGAAGATGATGATCATTATGATGATGGTGATGATGATCATTTTCCAAATAGAATTGTTGTACATCGTGCTAACAACAAAGGTAGTAATTTTTTAGCCCCTTCCCCTTCCAGATAACCACAATAAGCTATTTGATCCTTCCACAAATGAAATCACCATATTATACATGAGCGTTACGCAGATGGGTGACCTTCAACCTCTTGCACTAGTGTAATATCCCATATTATCTAAGCATGTTTATATATATATATATATATATATATATATATATATATATATATATATATATATATATATATATATATATATATATATATATATATATATATATATATATATATATATATATATATATATATATATATATATATGAAGTGCTAACAAGGATTAGTGGCTAGTTGGAACCAAAAGGAATTGGTTAGAATGTGACTAGATGGCAAATTTTTAAATGCCACTTAGTTAAAGGGTATTTTGGGCATAGAGGAGAAGTATAACATAAATAAAGGTGTGTTTGGCTTATGAATTCAGATTTTGAGAAGTAGAAAGATAGGGAAGAGAAGAGTTCAAGTTTGTCATGTTCATATTTCCATTTTTGCAACTATGGAGCAGACCTCGCAAAATATGTAATATATTTTTTACTCGTAACTGTGTTTGAGCAGATTCCAGACTTTTTGGAAAGTTTATGAAATTCTCTTCAATTTTATATTTGATTTTGTGTCAATAAAGAATGTATTGTAGGAGAAAGAAGAGTTTTAAGTTTGGGTGTTCATGTTGAAAATGGGTTAAAGAGGAGTTACGAGATTGATGGACTTGGAGGTGGAATTTTGGTCGAGATAGGAGTTCAAGGGCAGCATGTTCAGCATCCAAACCTTCATTGATGCAAGGTGAGTTCCATAGTTAGAAACCTTGGGGGTTTTGTGAAAATTTCTTGAATTGGGAATAAGGGTTTGATATGATATCTATGTTGCATGTTGTTTCTAATTGATGTTTATCATGTGAATGTATTATTTTCGAACATGTATGCTATGTGTACTGATGTTTAAGGGTGAAAATTTGGGATTTGGTACACAAGACAGAACTGATGTAGTTCTGGTTTTTCTACAAATCGCAGATCACGTTTAGCGCGCCCTCTTGGGACTGGAAAATACGTGTTTCGCGGATAGCGCTTAGCGCGCGGGGCTGTGTTTAGCGTTCCCTCCTGGACGAAATTATATTAATTAATCCTCTTGAGTATAGATCCAGACCATAGTGGGTATCAGGTCCTCTTTATCATGATGTGACTTGTTAGGTTGTGTTATGAAATGTGTAATTCATGTGTGAACATATAATTAGTCACATCACTAATACGATTGATTGACGTATGATTATGTTGTGATACATTATATATGGAATGTCATGATTTGTTCATTGTATGGATGCACGTAACTTGTAAATTAACATGTTAGAATACGTGTTTTGTAACAAAATGGTATTATGTGAATACTTGTTATTTGATGTCTGTTCCGGTTGAGCAATTGGTGTTGGTTGTCGTGTGTTTTGAAACAGTTGTTGTTTAGACATATGCCTAAATCGAAGTAGACCATGCTACTAGGAATTAAATCCCTTATGACAGGTATACTGTTGCGATTTGCAAGTGAGGGTCTATATGGAATTTATCCCTCTTGGTTACTCATCGGTATTCACGTCATGTCATACACACCTGAGCTACCAAAGGCGATGTGCAAGTGAGGGTCTATATGGCATTTCCCACTAGTTCTCATCGGTATAATTGGTATGGTGAGTTAGTGATGTCATGAAGGCAATATCACTATGTTTGCTTGCCTCTGGTGGTACTAGTAGGCTACATTACTAGGCTTTCGTCTGGTGGGATTGTATTTTCGAGATGGCATTTTTGCACTATGTAGGATAAGTTCCCTCACACATGTGAATTGATGATTGGCGGGGTTGTGATGACACATAGGAAATATCACGGTGGTAACTCGTCAGAACAAAATTCCACTTAGGACTTATATGTTTCAGCTAATGGTGTGCTTGTGCAAGTCTCTTGATGCGATACACATGTACTAACTCATCGAGGGTGTGATAAAGGTTAGTTTACATAGACGTTAAACTTACTTCACGATTCCTTGTACATGAGTACATGTTTGCATATTGTTAGGTTGGATATGTGTTATTGTTATCTCATTGGGTAGTTATGGGACTCCCAATGGTGATATTGCTCCTTGTTGTGTATTTTCACCTGGTCATGAGGAAAGTCTGGATCCACGTCGGATATGTTTTGATTGCATGCACCTTGTAGAACCGAATGAACCATACGATAGGGGAACTCACTGAGATTTAGTAATCTCACCTCCATTCCAATTATTATTTTTCAGGAACAGGTTATAGGTAGAAGAATTGCTAGATGGTTAGTATTGAAGACTGCGGGCGAGTAGATGGCAGAAAGACCTCAACAGATCATATCTTTCTGTTGTGCATTAATGAAGACAAGATGATTGTATACATTATGATATTATATTTATGTTGTATATGATTTTATTTTCTTATCATTTCCATCTTTTGTATATTTTTATGTACCATTTATAGCATCACTGCATATTATTCTAGACAAATATGTACGAGGTGTTATAGTTTGTATGAACGAATGTCGATTATTGTCCCTTCCATGAAACATCACTAGCAATTCTCTTCTCCCTCACTGTCTGCATATGAGATTGATAGGACCACAGTGAAGGAACCACGAGGACGTGTAAGATCTGAAGCGACTCGAACTGAAGTGGTAGAAGACAGTTAAGTAAAGGGACTATTGGCATTGTCAGGCATATGAGGAGTATTTGTCACATAATAGTTGGAAAACAGTTGTCTTGGTAAGACTCAAGACAACTGGAAGTTTCCAAGAATTCGATTAGACAAAGTAAAACTTTCTCTAAGTCCTTGTAGCAGTGGAGGAAATTCACGAGGCACTTGAGTAGGAATGTAATAAGGGAATTCTGTGATAAAGTGGAGTTTGAAGCTATTAGAAATTCACTGCTCAATCATGGTGGTCATGGTGGATATGAATATATATTTAGTTAGATGGAAGACTTTTGGGAGTTTAGACAGAGAGACTCATTCCGGTATAACTTAAGTTATGTGTAGATCCCCAATAAAGGATTGAAATAATGAGTGGAAGTGGTGATCTCTAATGGGGAAGATATTGGATACCTGACTAGAGAAGGGACTATTATATCTCTGTTCATGTCATTACTTAATTAAGTCCTATAACTATGCTAGGCGGCAGTTGAAGTGAGCGAAGGAGTGGAATTTAGTAGCCCAAGCTTCTTGCTAGTTATGGTTCATCTAACCCTGAGTGAGGCCTTAGAACTATGCTTGGCGTTGTGAAATTATATGAATGCAAGTTAGTGTTGATCCAAATCATCATCGGGATGACCGTAGTCGTATTGGTTGTTTGGAACCATGGTTTTCTTATCTGAGAGGATTATCCTTATAATCTCTTATGCATGTTGTTGACAAGTAATTTTCGACTAAGGAAATAAGCCTTTGAGTTGTAAGATTTCTTTGGCTAAAAAGGAACAAGTTTGTAGGAAACAACAGGATGTGTCGAATGAGTTAAAAGGTATCTACCAAAAGATATATTCGACAAGGACATAGGATTCGGAGGCAGACATTGACAGACATAGAGCTCGACAAGAAAGAATATATGATGGTGGGAATGGTTATCAACATGCAAGCCAGTAAGAACGTGAGGATGTTCAAAGCAACTTAGGGCAGTTATCCACAAAGCCCCAGTGTGGGTTAGTAACCGTCGACGATTATGTACTTAGGATTTCTATTTAAGTAAATGTTTTCATTTATGTTAGAGGTCACATTTATTCACATTTAGAGCATTACACTCAAAGTACCAGCATCTAAGAGAGAAACGAGTTCAGGCTTAACAATGTATAAATGCTTTCACATTTAAATTCATAGTAATTTCCAGTTTTTACTTTAATTTACAAGCCTTGTTATTTACTTCCTTTAATATGCAATTGTATTTTACTTTTTCCCTTTTATCTAATATCAACGAGTTTCAACCCAAAAAACACTTAAAACACTAAGTCTGGGATTATTATAGTCGATCCTGCAAGTAACCTTTAATAAGAGGCTAGCGATTGTTTCAGGAGAAACAAATTGGCACACCTGGTGGGACCTGTTTGCATTTGAGTCTTCTTGTTTCATGCGTGAAATTAAGAAGTGGTTAAAAATGGTAGATCCTAGAACTCCTGAAAGGGATCAAACATTGTGACCACGACACAGCCAGTAACTGTAAGACCACCAATGATCACAACTTTTGGGTAGTACGTGCCTAGTTTTTCAAGAGAGGCACACGATGGTGTGATCCTAACTTATGGGAAGTATGTGCCTAGTTTCCCAAGAAATACACATGAATACGGAATACCAACAATGATGATGGTAGGACTACATAATAGTAGCCCGATATTTGGTGAAAATTTTACGTCTGTGTTTTCCCCACATCATGCTTTAGGGCCTATGGGAAATCAATTTGGTTGTTTGGATGGGTTGGGTTTTTCCCACCAAGTCATGCCCACTTTCACTCTAAGTACTGTTTCTTTCATGAGGCAACCGATGGATGAAAGTAACCATGAAATGGTCAATATGATTACTCAACAGATGAGTCTCATATTAAGACCTTTGATTGAGAATTCAGTGTAGAGTTATCAGACTCTAGCAACTCAAATGACTCACATATGGCATTTCCATGGTTCCCTAAGAGTTCCAGTTCGATAAGCTGCACCTCCCCCACGTGAGGAACCGATGCAGTACGAGGAGGTGGTTGATGAAGCAGTCGAACCAGAACCACTGACTCCCCAGTGTGTCGATCCTATACTTAGGATACTACAATAACCCCTAGTAGTAATAGAAAACTGAAACCAGAATACCGACCAAATGGTCAGGCAGGTTTGACGAGAATCAGTGGCTGGGGAACAAAACCTAGAAGCCATTGTCGAATGAATAATGGTTATAAATGGGATAAATATTGGTTGTCAGAGAACTACATATGTCTCGCCATTTCCAAATTTTGTTTTACAAATAGAGTTACCAAGAGGTTGCAAACACCCAAAGTTCACTAAGTTCGCAGGGGATGTCGAAGAATCCATTGTCGAACATGTTGCCAGGTATCAAATAGAACTTGGTGACCTAGTAGTTAATGAAGATTTTAGGATGAAGTATTTTCCCAATTCCCTCATAAAGAATGCATTTACTTGGTTTACAACGCTTCCCCCACAGTCGATCTAAACATGGATTCAGTTAGAGAAATTATTCCATAAATAATTTCACATGGGCCAGTCCCAAATAAACCTAACAAAATTGTCCAGTTTCAAACGAAAGATCATGGAATCAATAGACCAATACCTTAACAGGTTTAGACTTCTAAAAGCACGGTGCTATTCACAAGTCCCTGAACATGACTTGGCTGAAATGACTGCAAATGGTTTAAAGTATTCTATTAGGAAGAAATTGCTAGATACTCAGTCATTGAAATATATGGCTCAATTAGATTTCAAAGTTCGACTGATAAAACGTTTGAAAGCTGAAAAAACCAAGCCAAACAAGTACAACAAAAAAGGAAAAGTTGCTTACGTAGCAACTGATGAGTATTCTTTTGACGAAGATGAGTTAGGAGAAGTGACAGAGGTTAATGTGGCTGAACTCTAGCCTAGACCTTCTTCTACATGTAAGCTGTTGAAAACTTCGAACGTGAAAATTCCTATCGAAACTAAAAAGAATGGAAAAGTCATCACCAAGACCTATACTTTTGACATAACCAAATGTGATGAAATATTTTATTTATTAGTGGATGATGGTTAAATTGTGGTCCCTCAAGGCCTGAAGAATCCCCCACTTGAACAAAAGAAGAAAAGGAGATTATGAAAATTTCAAATTTTCTTATTCATAAAACTTCTCAATGTGTTCTTTTCAAAGATTTGGTGCAGAAAGCTTTGAAAGAACGCAGGCTTCAATTTGGAGAAAAGCCAAAGATGCAAGTTGACACTGATCCTTTGAAGGTCGAGGAATCTTTATATTCATAGCCTCTGGATTGCATGATGGTCGAAGATACATAGGGCCTCGACAGAGAAGTCATAATGATTGGTGACATAGAAGTTATGATGGTTAGAACTAACGATAGCTTAGACATAAAGATGGAAGAGGGATTGTAGGCAGTGTATCCTTAACTCGAACAAAGTTTGGATGACTTTCAAGAAAAATGCAGAGCGAAAGGGTCAAAGGTTAAATTATGTCCAAGATGCAATACTATGTATGATGAAGAAGTAGCTGAGAAATATGAAGTTGTCAAAAAGAGGCTCTTAAGCAAGAGAAACCTCCAGTTCCAAGGTTTATTTTCGACAAAGAAGGAATCCCTCGATGTAACGAAGAGTATAAAATATTATTCCAGCGTCCTCATCTGAAAACCTTTCTCTCTCCATTAGACATCCCATAAGAAAAATGGGTGGAAGTAGTAAGCCAAAAGAGGGGGAAAAGGCCAAAGTGGAAAGTGATTGTACATAAAGCTGAGGCCCAAGAAAAGAAGGCTGAGTCGAAGGGTTATCAAGTTTCTCCTAATTATAAGGGGAAAATCCAATGACAATGACACAGTGGAGGCATTATCAGAGGAACAAAAAAGCTGCAAAGGAGGCCTCAACTTCCTAGTCGAAACCTTCTGAAAATATTAGGCGTGTCGAAAGCACGCAACCAGTGGAGGTTGTGAAACTTGGCGATGCTTCAGTTCAGAAAGGATCCTATCCAAGGTCAAGATTGATTGAAAAGTAAAAGATTATTGCTAATCAAATGTTAGCTATTAGGGAGCTCTTTTTGGTAACAAAGAGCTGGTAGCAACGCAAAGCAGTGGATATAATCCAACACCTGAGTATACTCCTACATCTGAAGGCGAAAAAGAGGAAGAGCCTCATTATTAACCTTCTCTAGAAGAAGATATGGTGGATGATTATTATGGTGAAGACTTCATACTTAATTGTAGAATTATGTTGATTCTTCCTGCAGAATATGACAGAGTGTCCGAGGTATCAGAAGATGAAGATGACTTCACCCCCGACGAGGCAGCTGACGAAAAGTCTCTATGCAACTTTTTGATAAATAGTGGCGTGGTCGAAAAATAGATGGTTGTGTTTGAGAAACCAAGCCCATAGATGATGTATCATCTTAAACCTTTATTTATAAGGGAAAAGGTAGATGGAATGCTAGTGAACAAAGTGTTTGTTGATCGTGGTGTGCCGCGTTTGGGATTTTCATTGAAGCGTGAAGGAGGCAAAAGACAGAAGATCATCATCAATGTTATTTATCCCAAGAGAGGGAATGGAAACACTGAGTAAAATTGAAGGAAAGAAAGGAACATGGTCATCGTGACTAAGAAAAAAAGGGTAAGGAAGTCGGTTACGCGAGGGGAAGGTATTAACACCCCTCATGTCTGTGGTACTCCAAAGGATCCACTTAAGTTTGTTCTAATATAAGGGTGTATCTAATCTATATCTAAAGCTAATACTAAAGGGGGAAAGTGTGAATACAAAGGATTATGTACAAAAATAAAAGGTTTTTATTAGTCGTGCCTGCCGTAGTTGCGAACCTTTGTGCCTACGTACCTTCGGCCGTGCAATGGGGATCAAGGAACTCGTAATTCACCTCAAAAGTTTTGGTGAGTTGCATGTTTTTTATGAACAATGCTAGCGAAGCATGTCCTTTTTGAAAAGGTTTTAAAAGAAAAAGTCTGAACACAAAGGCATTGGTTGATGATTTTTACTTGAAAAGGGGTTTTGCATTTTTAGAGTGTTTTGTGAATTTGCCAAAGAAAAAGAGTTTTAGTTTTAACTTAAATTCCAAAAGAAAACCTAAGCAAATGTGGAAGCATCCATAAAATATGGCAAGCAATGGAAACAAGCAAGCATCACATAGGAATAGGAAAAGGGATGGTAAAACATTGATCAAACAGAAACCTAACAATGGTATCATGTCACCAAATTAGGATAGAAAAGATAAAAGGGGTGATGGAACACCAACACATAACAATGATATCATGTCATTAAGTAGTAGGATAGAAAACGATAAAGAGACAGTAATACATCAACACCTAACAATGATATCAAGTCATCAAAGTAGGATAAGAAAAGATACTAAAACATCAACACCTAACAATGATATTGGGTCATCAACGTAGGATAGAGAAAGAGATAGCGAGTAATGAACACCTAGCAAGGATATTATGCCATCAAAGTAGGATATGAACAATAAGAAACGATGGAAAAATATCGATCAAGCATACACCTAACAATGGTATCGAGTCACCAAGGTAGGATGGAAACAATAAAAAAAATGGCAGAACATCCACACCTAACAATGATATGAAGTCATCAAAGTTGGATGATAAGTGATAAGAAACGATGGCAAAACATTGGTCAAACATACACCTAACAATGGTATCGAGTCACGAAAGCAGGATAAAAAAGATAGAAACGATGATGAGACATCGAGCAAATGTATACCTAACAATGGTATAAAGTCACCAAAGCCGGATAACAAAGATAGAAATCAATGATGAAACATTGAGCAAATATACACCTAACAATGGTATCAAGTCACCAAAGAAGGATAACAAAGATAGAATTGATAATGAAGCTTTAAGCAAACATACACCTAACAATGGTATCAAGTCACCAAAGTAGGATAACAAAGATATAAATCGATGATGAAACATCGAGAAAACATACACCTAACAATGGTACTAAGTCACCAAAGTAGGATAACAAAGATAAAAATAGATGATGAAACATCATGCAAATATACATCTAACAATCGTATCGAGTCACCAAAGCATGATAACAAAGATAGAAATTGATGATGAAACATCGAGCAAACATACACCTAACAATGGTATCAAGTCACCAAAGTAGGATAACAAAGATAGAAATCTATGATGAAATATCAAGCAAACATACACCTAACAATGGTATCGAGTCAACAAAGTAGGATAACTAAGATAAGAAACGATGCTGAAACATTGATCAAAGAATACACTCAGAAAGAAAAAGGTTAAAGGGGGGGGAGCTAGAAAAATATCCCTAAAGTCGTCCCGCATGGTCGGTCCTATAGTTAGGGGTCAAGGGAGATCTTACCTAATGTTGGCATGCATATATTCAAGCCTAAGGTCTAATTAGGTCAAACTTGAAAGAGAGTGAACTAAAAATTCCTATGGGGAACATGTAATCATGCAATAGAAAGAAAACACATAAAACTTGAGGAGTATCCACTTGCTCAAGTAGCACACACCTAACCAAGGTATCTTGTCAGCGAGGTAGGAAGGGGAAAGGGATAACACCTAACTATGATATTGTAGCATCGAGGTAGGATAAGGGAAGTGGGACACCTAACCATGATATCGTGTCATCAAGGTAGGATAAAAGGGGGGCTTAACCAAGATATCGAGCCATCGAGGAAAAACAAAATAGGGGAATGAATAGCTCTTAACCATGAATCATGTCATCAAGGCAAGAAGAATAGGGGGTGTCGACCCATAACCAAGATATCGTGTCATCTAGACAAGAGAAGAACAAAAGTGAATCATCATAGGAGACTAAACACCTAACCAAGATATCATGTCATCGAGGTAGGCGATAGAAGACGATAATGATATCACATTGAAGCATTAATGTTTATAAACGCGAGCTGAAGACAAATTATGGGGGTTGTTTGTAAACCCTCTTCTCCACTTGATCGACTTGATAACAAGAGTAGCATTATTCACAGCATCAATGTGCGACGTGAGCTATAAATGACCTGGGGAATAGAAATGACGGGGGTTGATTGAGGACCCTTAATACTTCGTATGCCTTCTTTAAGGTCTTTATCAATGGGGAATAGGAATGGGAATGCCTTCTTTGAGGTCTTTGGAACAAATATAAGCACACAAAATTTCCTTCGTCGAGGACTTTAAACAAGAAAGCACAAGTAGGAATTTCCTTCTAAAGGTCTTTTAAAACAACATTTCCCACTTAAAGTAGGGACTCCCAGTCATGCATCTCTATTCCCACTTCTCATGGAAATGAAAGCAAAAAAAATGCAGAATGAAAAATAAAAAGAGCTATGATGATACCTAACAAAGAAGGTTTGTTGGCTCTTCAACATGCACGATAAAAAAACTCAAGCACACTTGCAAAATCCCCACAAGCGGTCAACCAAATTAATACTCAAGCAATATGTATCACAAAAGGTCTCCTCAATACTATCACAAGATCCTATCAAATGATGGTGACAAAGATGATTAACAAACATGAAAAGAAATAATGGAAAGAACTCTAATTAACTTCTAAAGAAAAATCCTAAAAAAACAATTAGCATTTTTACTCTTTCTCATTCATGTATTTTTATCAACAAAAACTACAAAAACTAATGGCAAAAGGAATTAATAAAAATAGAAAAAAGAACTATTAAAATTCTATAAAAGAGGGGTGGCGACTGAAACTGTTGGTGTGGCAAACTGACACTAAGCCCATGCCATAAAGTCCAGGAACTACTTCTTTTTTGTTCTTTGACATTGTTGTACGAAAAAAGAAAATTGCTATGGGCTCAAGAGCTTCGATCCGGCCCATGCAAATGGAGGTCCAACTACACATTCACCCAATTTCCCTATGCAGCTTATTATACTTTCATTAAATAAAATAAAGTAAATGGAAATTAAAAGAAATTCCTATAGAAATAGTGCCGTCTTCAGTGAATTTTGTTAGGGTTCAAATTGAGACGTCTCAACTTCCTTGTCTTGATACCTCTCTTTCTTTTCTATCAACAGAGTGGCTCATCTCTTCTGATCGACGATCACTGCAACTTCACCATCAATCTCCGATCTCTTACTTCCATCTCGATCTCTCTACTTTAATTTTGCCTCTCAACATCATTGCCTTACCTCTCTGAAGCCTAGAAATAATCATGAGAAGTGATTGAAGTGACATGGGAAACTGTTGCACCGAAAGAAACCATAATTACGCATGACGTTATTCCCAAAGAGACATGCAGTGGAAAATTTGGAAGAGAAAACGCCAGAATTCTCCCATTGATAAGGCTCCGTCAAACATGGCATTTTGGGGGGAAATTTGTGGAAAAGAAATTTTCAACTAAAAACAAGCCTTTGAGTTGTAATATTTCTTTGGCTAAAAAGGCATGAGTTTGTAGGAAACAATAGGATGTGTCGACCAAGTTAAAAGGTACCGACCAAAAGAGCTAGTCGACGAGGACATGGGGTTTGGAAGCAGCCATCGACACGCATAGAGGTCGACAAACAAGGATATATGGTGGCAAGAACAGTTATCAACATGCAAGCCAACAAGAACATGGAGATGTTCAAAGCAGTTTAGGGAAGTTATCCACAAAGCCCTAACATGGGTTAGTAACTGCCGACAGTTACATACTTAGGATTTCTAATTAAGAAAATGTTTTTATTTGTGTCAGAGGTTGCATTTCTTCACATTTAGAGCATTACACTCAAAGTACCCGTATCTAAGAGAGAAACGAGTTCATGTTTAACAATGTATGAATGCTTCCACATTTAAATTTATAGCAATTTCCATTTTCTACTTTAATTTACAATTCTTGTTATTTACTTCCTTTATTATGCAATTGTATTTTAATTTTTCCCTTTTATCCAATATCTACCAGTTTCAACCTAAAAAACACTCAAAACACTAAGTCTAGGATTATTGTAGTCGATCTTGCAAGTTACCTTTAATAAGAGGCTAGCGATTGTTTCACGAAAAAACACATGCATTGTGTGAATGAGTGCGTGCATGATATAACAATTAGAACTGAATTCTTACCCAATATTACATAGCTTGTTTCCTTCCGAGTAAGTAAACCCTAAATGTGTGGCACTCTTAGGTTTTTGCATCCAAAGGAGTGTCGCTGGAAGGACTTGAAAGCGATAACCTCAATGGAGACCTGTTCAGACATGTGTCGATCGTAACCATAGGATACGAGTGGAAACCATTATACGTTGTTGGGTAGTTTACTTGAGTACATGGCCTTGGAGTTGGACCACCATGTTAGGAATACCAGACAAGTATAACACCGCAGTATCGCTATCGTACACAAGATGCATGAGTCGTCTTTTACCGACAAATGTGGGACAATGTTGAACTAGAGCTCAAGGTAGAATTCAAATGTGATACTCGTGAGATTTGGATCCAAAGTCCCATAAGGTAGGTGTGATAAGTATCCATATGTCGCGCTCGATAATAAAGAACTATCTAAGTAGGCGATAGTAGGATGGATCAAGTTTTGATACTATGCTTATGGAGAACCTGAGTGATCGTGGTCACACGAGTGAATATCATATTATACCTTATAGATAGTTCATGTTTCGTGGAGTGCTAAGTGGGAAATTATGCACAAATTCCTAGGGTGGAACTGATGTGTGATCATCATATCCTAGCCAACACATTACGTGGCTATTCTTTAACATTGGTGATCAGTGTTAAAATATACGAAGTATATCTTGGGTTAGCTCGATGTGAGATGCATCTAGAGGAGTACCTGTAGATCCACATAAGTAAAATAATGTCAGTCTCGGTAAGCATAGACACATTGGTATTTGAAGTGCTATGAAATTTCCAAGGGAGATGTTCAAGGAACAAAGTTTGATTTCTTGATTTGTGACTACACTCTAGCTGTTAGAAACTCAACATTGAGGAATGCAACTGAAGAAGCCAGTTTAGTGATAGTTTCGGAAATAACGAAGCATAACAATGAGACACTCCTAGCAAATTCTAGCGGAAAACTGAATTTACATCAGATTGAAAGGGGTCTTGAGGATGTGCAGGTATGGGACTACATGGTTGAAGGAAGGCTTAAAAGGATTGATAGGTACTACTTATACCAACAAGATGCATCTTCTTATCGGTAGCTCATTCCATAAGAACTCCGTAGTTGAGCGTGCTTCACTTGGAGCAATTATGGGATGGGTGGCCATCTGGGAAGTTTCCTGAAAAGCGTGTGAGTGAGGACAAAGCATGCTGAAAATATTTGTGTTTGTTTGTAGGGTTAGTCAGTAATCCCGAAGGCAGTTTATGGCATTACGAATGGCATTAGACAACTACGTGGACAAAGTGTGACTCTGAAAGGATTGTTACATCAGTTAAGCCACAAGAGTTAATGGAGGTGTTGACACACTAAGAGTATAAAGTTGTATGGTTAGGAAGGAACTATGGAAAATTTGGAAGAGTTATCGTAGAAACTGTACGATGTGGGAGTCGGTAGGGAGAGATGAACTCCTATTCAGTGAGTATATGGCCTTAGTTGTTCTGGAACCGAAGCATGTGACAAAGTTATTTTCAATGGACCTAACCAAGACTGATGGAATCAATAGTGACCTAATTTTGGAAATTACTCAACCTCGAGGAGTAGTTATTGATGAGTGTGATTAATATTTTAACAGATATCATGATTGGATGAAGTCCGAGAAAGAACCGTTCCTATTAAGGGATTAAGAAAAGTGTAGTACAATTATGGAACTGAGTGGATTATGGAAGTAGCATGATTTGGAGGATTTCAATAGATGTGTGACGGGTTGAGATCAGAGTAGCACAACGGATAAATGAAGAACCAGATAAGCATGTAGTAGGTGTGAACAGAATACTTGTACAATAATGTTTGAGTGGAGATATCTTCCTAAGAGGAACTCGTCGAAGCAATGTTTTATTCATCTCAGACTCTCAAGGATCCACCGTGTATCTAGAGAGGTATTGTTGGTGGACCGATATGGAAGAGGCATCATGATTTATGTGTGATCAAACGTTTATGGGTCAACAGTTGAGCTTGTGAGTGTCATGACTAATGGAATACTGAAGGTAAGTAAAGGATTTTGCTTGAAGTAAACTCTTTATGATTGTGTCTTGTGCACTGATGAGCGTGCATGAAGACTTGGACGATGGGTGCAAGTTAATAGTTAAAATTCACCCTTTGTTGGTGGAACTTTATGTGAAGTTGTTGGATATTAAGAATGTGGTTGCAGAACTGTACGCCCTTGTGGCTTGCGGTGGCAGTTATTTTCTATAAGACTGAAAGAAGAATCGTAGTGAGAAGTTTTTTTGTACGAAGAAGGTATACTTGGAACAATTCCATTTGAGCATATTAGAATTAAAATTCAGGACCAAGGAATTCAGCAAGCATCTATATGACATTGTACACACTCAGGTGGAAACGAATTTGAAATGTTATCATTTGAGAGAGACGTTGCAATATATGTATGGATTTTAGGTATTGGTGAAGCCCTCACAAGATACCAATCATGAACTTAAATCCTCAAGAAATGTCAACAAGATAATATACTCAAGTGTCATGATATATTGGCAACATATAGTCCCTTGATGCATACAAGATTTATGATTTAAATAAATCAAAGTTAGTATTCTTAGATGTTATGGGCAGTATCCAACATCAAGATACATTCATGGGACATGGCACAAAATCTCATGAGGCAATTACTAGACAATGATGCTCAAAACACAAGTAGAAAAGAGAATACGGCTTCTTATGTATCACCATGTTGGTTAGCAAGTGAGTGTTTAACCAAGGATCAAAGAAGCATGATAAGTGATATGAGATGAGAGGTTAAGATCAAAACTTAAGCACAAAGATGTTGGACCTTGGTCCTTTATATAATTCAAAACATCATCACAAACAAACTAGGTTAAAATAAGGATATGGCTCCCAATTATCATCATGATGGACTTGTAATGGAGTGCAAGTCATTGAATCATGGGAGCTATGTATTAAAGGCATGATAACCTTATAAGTTAGTAGCAAACACATAAAGCTTCAATCATTATGGATAAAAGGTATTTGACACAGGAATGGATCAAAACAAAATCATAACATTGATCTCATTTGGTGAATTTAAGCACAAAAACAAATGCAAGTTAGGATACTTAAATGGTTCAAAGTATTTGAACTTTGTATCCTAAATTTTTGTTGAGAATAGAGTAAATAGAATGAATTTTGATTCCTTATATATTGCAAAATTGCATTCATTTTATCTCACATAATCTACAAAGAAGCATAAGAAAGGATCAATCTCGAAATGAAATGCGAAAATGATCAAGAGAGATAAAGCATATTTCAAGAATTTATAATGATATCCTTGAGTTTATCATATCTGTAAAACTAAATGAAATCGCAATCATAGCAAGAATTGGCTCAAAGGGATTACAAAATATCACAAACTAGGGTTTAAAATTTGCACAATTAAGAGTTCAAAATAACATAATCATCAATAGCTAAAAGGGATCAATTAGATTTCTCCAAGATAATGTGATGCTAAAAGAATCCAGGGACTACTAAGTGCATAATACTCAGCCCCATAAAAGTTCACAAGCTAGAAAATGGGAGGCAAGAAGTTCAAGCCTGTCTCAATGGACAGTTTCAATAAAAAATCAGGTAAGAAATAGAAAGAGGACTTGTAAATTCAAACAAAATTAAATATAAATCCCTAAGGACTTATAAAAGTCATAAGAAAAGGTTATGGTTCTTAGATTGAAGAAGAAGTATGGTTTTGAAGTGTTTACATCAAGACTAGTTAGCAAAGTGCTCAAATTAGACATGTTTAACAAAATAATTTGTGAAACATATAATATCAAGGTTTAAACTTAATAAAAAATTTCTTTCATGATCTTAACTCATCCAAGAACCTTAATCCAATTGGTTTTGTCTTTTACAAGTTGAGGAAATTAGAGAATTAAATCAAACTTGTAACATTAGCAAGCAAAATTAGCAATATGATAATCAAGCTTTACAAATTTTAAAATCAAATAGAGATCAACAACAAAAATGAGATAAGAATCTCAAGATCAACCTAACATCTCAAGGGAGCCAAAAAATATTTTTATAAATTTTTTTAACTAATGAAAATTAGGAAATAAAATCAAAATGCTAAATAAAGTGATTAAAACACCTATTTATATATGTGAATTTTTATTTAACCAAAAATAATAAAAATGATCAAATAAAAATATTGTAAGAAAGTAGACCTAACATATAGTCTAAAATATTTTTGGAACAATTTTTAGATAGATGAAAATAATAAAAATAAAGTTGACAAAACAATTAAAATGAAATAAAATTCAAAACAAAATCAAATCTATTACACCTATCATTTCAAAAAAGCGCTGAGAAAAGCTGTTAAACATGTTCAATCAGAGAACGACACCTCATCGTCCCTGTTACGGAGATAGAAACCCTAACGCATATTAGAGATTCACCACAATAATTTCAAAGCAACATAACTCTCTTGTTTCTCAATGAAATTAAGTGAAATTAAAACTAAAGTTGAAGATCAAACTTCAAGGAACAACATAGGATCAAAAACTTTTACAATCAAATAATGGATCATAAAGAAATATGAGCATGAAAACTATAGTATGAACAAAATTGCAACAACAAATCAGAAGTTCAAATTACAAATTCAATAAGCATACTTTAGATCTGGATTTCTCCTTCACTACTCAACCAATTGATATGATCCAAACATCCAAATTGATCACGAAACAACAAGGATTAACATGATTCTCATAGATTTAACATGAAAACTCAAATTGCACACAATTTCAGAAAACTCAAAATCACGAATCAAGCTTCAAAATGCATAACGATATACATCATACCTAAAGTATGGCCAGCTACATGCTTATGAATAATATATAATTCATTGATTCAAGCTTAGTATGAGAGATTCAAAGATAAGAACACTTACCTCGGATGTGAAAAATAAATTCACTAAACCTCTTATTCCAAGAGCAAGAAACCAAGAGTAACTTGATTTCTAAGCTCCAGATATGAAGAAAATGAAGGAGAATTGATATCTGGAGTGAGATATTGGAGAAACTTGAAGCAAAACTTCTTGATGAATGAAGAGAGAATTCTAATTTTTCTTTCTTTGTGAGAAACGGTGTAGTGAAGAGAGTGTGTGTGAAAAGAATGAAGAGGGGGTGTTGTTTATAGTTGTTGGAGAGTGAGGTTAAGGCTTTAACCGTGGTTAAGAAAAATTGTTGAGAAAGCTTGGATCCAAAAGTGAAATCTCATGGTGCATGCATTTTATGTTCATAAGCTGAGCATTTGAGGGTCGTTTGAGTAAGAATAGAGAGCGAAAAGAGTGAGGAAATACGTGTGCATGATAAGTTGTCAGCTTTCACATAGGGTGAGAAAGAGAGTGGAAAGAAAATTACCATTTTTGGTAAGTCACTAGGCAGCATGCTTGCATGAATTTTGTATTTTTTTTGGCTTAATTGGGAAAGAAATGAGGCAAGCAAAATGAATAGGGCGTATGGAATGAATGTGCAAGGATTGCTTTAGCAAATTTGTGTAGAAAATTCAAATCATGACTTGACATACTGAAAGCCTCATGCCCACGTGAGTTGCTTCAGCCTTATGCTTGTATCTCCATCGTCTCTCGTGCATTTTTCACAAACTTTGTATCTTTGGAAATCTAAGGTAATGAACTTTAATGTTGATGTTCATGAAAATTGGAAATGAAGCTTGTAAGGCATCAAAAAATGGGAACAAAAATGTATGGATATTATCTTACCAGGCTTGGCGTGCGTGCTGACTAGTTATGCTGACAATACTTGGCATTGAAACCCTAAAAACCTTAACATTATATATCTCTCTCTTTATGATGCATCAAATGCAATAATGTATGAATCAAAGTTTAAGAGGAAGATTCAAACTTTATTTATCATGTTGATCATTTATACAAATGATGAGTTTTTCAAGAAGAAAATTGATTGTGAACATGTGCCTTGAAGCTACTTGACGAAAGTCCAGAGGAAATTTTTTGGCATTTAGAAGTCACAATCATAAAAATGATCCAACTTTCTCCAACCATAACTTCATCAATTTTGATCCATTTGAGGAGTTATTTATATGCTTGGAAAGGTCTTGAAACAAGGAATATCTTTTAGGTTGGAGGAAAATTGAATTAGAGCTTGAATCATGAAGAAAATTGGCTTGAAAGTCAAGAGGTTGAAATTGAATGAGAGGCATGAAAAATTCTCTAAGTCCCAAACACTAAATCTGAATAGAGTGCATCGTTTCTTGCTCAAATATCTTGAAATCCAAGGACTTTTAGGAGATAGACCCTCAAGGACAAAAATGTAGTATGAAACTTCCTATTTCTAAAGACTAAAAGCTTGCAAATTTTTTATTAAAGATGAAGGAGTTATGGCCTTTCAAAAAGTGGTGGATGAACACAAAAATCCTAAAAACAAAAAAATTCTAAGTGTCCAAAAAGTCAACAAAAGTCAACATCCTTGATTTTCTTATTTTTTGAGATTCCACTTAGACAAACCTCACCTGTTGAACATATTTGACTTATTGATTACCATGTTGACCTTAAAAAGTGAGGAGTTGACTTTTTTGACTGTATGTTTGATTTTTCCCAATTCAATTGTTTTGAATTCATCTTTGCAATTGACCCTCTTCCAATCAAAATTGATGATAAATCTATCAAACATAGATGCTTAGGGACATGTAGAGAAGCATGGAATCAAGTTTGAGTTAAAAACTCAAAAATCTTGATTAAATTCAAAACCCTAATTTTGGTCCCTTGTTCTAGAAGGTGATGATCCAGTCTCAAAACCCTAATCTCTTGCAAATTTCAAACTTATGATGAATCAATAGGAAAAATAAGATGTCTTGACGTATGAGAAACCCTTGTAACATTAAAGATCCAAAGAGTGAGGGCATGAGACCCCTTTGACATTTGATTCACAATACAACCCATCTTCCTTAACTTGCAGAAGAACTTGAAAGCCAAAATACCTTGATCCTATCACAATGCATGAATGTATATGACGAAACATAAGCCATCCAAATTCTAAAGACAAGAGGGTAAATTTTAGGGTGTAACAGTTGCTCCTATTCAATCTTCTTAAACCTGATAAGTGAGAAAAAGCGATAACTTTCGAACGTTCGAGGTGGATGAGGATTGAATACTAAAAGAACCTGAAAATTTACGCTCTTGAGTGAGAGAGTAAATCAACAAGGGTAATTGTATTTTTGTAAGGATGACACCAAGTAAACTGAGTGAAAGAGCGGAAGACTAGTGAATACTAAATCTTACCAAAGAGTGTTAGATAATACTGGACCCAAGAGACCTACCAAGTAAAAATTGGATTTGAACGACGAGCCGAGAAGAGATTGGGCTCGAAAAGTAAGCCAAGTAGAGATTGGACTTACACCAAGATGACTAGATAATACTAGACTCTAAGAAAATGTGCCAAGAAATAACTAGAACATAAAATGCAATAATGAGATAAAACTCAACCCAAGAAGACTAGATAATACTATACTCTAAAGATACAAATAGATATCGGATCTGTACGGGTATACCACAAATAATGTGGTCTCGATCAACAAAGGACAGATAAAACTAAACTTATACCATTAGCATGCTAGATGAACGCTTGTGGAATCGAGTAGAGGTTATCGAGATAAAACTCAGCCTCTAGGAGTATTATAGAGAATGTCTCAAGTAGAAACTGGTATGCAAACAAGGTAACAAGATAAGACTCGACCCAAGAGGAACTAGATAAAACTAGACTCTGAAAAAGTAATAAATAGGACATCAATAAAAATTGGGTCTTATAGAAACATGGTTGAAATTGCGTATCTCTCAAGGAATAAAAGAGACAAATAACAAGTAAAGACTCGACTCAAGAAGACTAGATAATACTGGTCCAAAGATGAGACTTAAAATTGAGTAGCAAACTCGACTCAAGAAGGCTAGGGGTAGAAGCTAGTCTAAAGATGAGTACCAGGATAAAATTGGATTGCACACATAGGTAACGAGATAAAAACTCGACCTAAGAGTAACTAGATAACACTAGGCTAAAATGAATATCAGGGTAAGACTGGTATTCGAAAGGTACACCAATGGACATTGAAATGAACCAACAAGGGTGGTAAAAACCCAAGAAAATTGCTCCAGGGAAGAACTGGATCGTTACCAAAGATATCAAGCTGACACTCGACGACCTGATGGTAACATCAAAAGGATGTTTTTAGGGGTAAAATCATAATAATGAGGATAAAGCGACTTCGCTGGGGATATAATTCAATAAAATTAGAAAATCTACTGGGGAAAATAGAAACAATAATGGATTATGTTTCAATGCATGTTTGAGTTATTATTTTTTCATGGAGTAATGTTCCCAAAATGCATGGAAACAATACACTTTGAGGATGCAACATGATGATGTATGATTCTGATAAAGAAAAGAAGATACAAGGAGTCACTAGAAAGAAGCCCTTGAAAGCTAAAATATGTGGGGAGTAACAAACTGAGTAACCGATAAATACGGGCTACAAATTCTGAATAGAGTTGTAAAAATAAATTGCAAACTCTGCTAGAGAAGATCAAATCGAAAATGCAACCTCTAATAAGGGACGCCAAATGAAAATTAGAAGTTGCTCGGGAAGACACCAATAATATGGGGTCTGTAGGGAATCAAAATTCACCTCTGACTACTTGGGGAATAAATTGTTAACCTCTCATCGGGGGATTGCAGAAACTTGTACTGTTGGGAATATGAGGATCCAAGCTGGAGATAAGAGAACTTATGAACATAACTCTTGTTGGGCAGGAGGTAACCTTAGTGTAAGAAACTTAACTGGGGATTTACGAACTATCTTCAATAAGAACGAGCTTGCTGAGTATATGAGAAACTTCGGTAAAGAATCCACAACAGCGTACTCCTCTAGGGATATGAAACTTATCAACATCCAGGATCAAACTCTATTGGGGAAAAGGGAGAATCCTTGAATAAGAACTTTCAATAAAAAGGCTAAGCTAGGGAAATGAACATTCATGAATAAGAGATCTCAATAAGGCAACTTAGCTGGGCAGATAAAAGATCTTGAGCAAGAGATTTTAGAAAGTAGCCTCTTCTGGGAAGCTAGATAATCTTCAACATGACTCAGCTTGGGAAAAATGGACAATTCTCAAACAGACTTGGTTGGTGGATAAGAAAATATTTTCTGCATGAGGAGTCTCAAGATAAGCTTTCGCTGGGGAGATGATAGATTTCTTGAATAAAAAATCTTGGTGAAGCGACTTATCGGGGAATAAAAAAATGCTCAACCTGAACTCTCGGCTAGGGAATGAGACATATCTGCTTCGGGGAATAAACATCCTCCCATGAACACAACAATACCACATATCTGTTGGGGATGTAGATTCTCTACCAAGAAATATCACCAGTCACAAACTACGAGACAATGACTCTCCAATTGGCTATGCTAGGGAGAAGAAAACTTTATGTAATGCTGGGGAATATTATCCAAGAATTTCCAAATCAGTCACACTTTTTTAGCCACAATCCCTTTTCTTAGGGAAGAGTCACTAGGGAGAAGTATAAATTTCAGTACTACTTGGGAAATGACCCAAGCTGGGGATACCGTAGTCATCTTGAAAGATATTGCTCTGGTATTGGCAAATTACACATAAACGAGTGAAGGATAGCTTCTGCAAAACAAATCAAACCAAATGTGCCCTAGGTATAGCATGACGACTTTGTCTACCAACCAGGATACAAAAAATTAAAAGAAATATTTGTAATTTATTTATCATGTTGTGCAAATCCGTCAAATTTCCAAATGCAAATGCTTATCAGAAAAGGTATCGGAAGTTTTTGCAAACAAAACATTAAAAGAAAATAAAGCAAGCTTTTTAGATAAAAAGTCTTTTATTGATTGAAATTAGCCTGTAAATAGGCGTTTACATCAAGAAGCAAATCCTAGAAATAGGTAATTGCAAAAAGAAAAATAAAAGAGTGTTACAAAAATGGAAATGTGAAAACGGATATCCATCAGGTTCCGATTCTGCTATAACTCTTATGATCTAAAATCTCTCATCACTTCGCTTTCTGAAGAAGATGACTAGATCGATTCCTACCCTTCGGGGTGACCAACTGTAATAGTAGATGAAACCAAAGATCTGAAGTCATTCACTTTAACTCCCTAACTTTTCCTGGATTTCCCTTTCGACTTTTCAAGCCACCAGAATACCCTTTTTTGCCTAAGCCGCCCTTTCGGGTTTTCAACTTAGCGGGTGCACTTATTATTCTTTTTCATTCTTTTCACTTCTTTTTTATCCATAATGTTTGCTCGAACTTTTTATTCATTTTTTATGGTTCGTCGGGATGCCCTTTTTTGCCTGAGTCGTCAACTCAGTGGGTCTCTTTTAGGTGAAGTATTTATTGACTATGTCTGTGTTCATAAGGAGTGGGAAGTCTTCACCATCCATAATTGTAAGCATCATGGCTCCGCCGTAGAATACTTTCTTTACAACAAATGGTCTTTCATAAGTCAGAGTCCACTTTCCCCTGGGATCTCCCTGAGGAAGAATAATTCTTTTCAAAACAAGGTCACTAGCTTGATAGCTCTGAGGAGGACCCTCTTGTCAAATGCTCTTCTCATATTCTTTTGGTACACCTGACCATGACACACAACCGCTTATCTCTTTTTTCTGATGAGGTTCAACTGATCCAACCGATTATGTACCCATTCAGATTCATCAAGCTCAACATCTTTCATAATCCTTAGAGAAGGATTCTTAACTTCCACAGGCAATATTACTTCCATTCCATAGACAAGTGAGAATGGGGTTTCCCTAGTCGAAGTATGCACTGAAGTAGGATAGCCATGCAAAGTGAAAGGCAACATCTTATGCTAATCTTTATAGGTTACCACCATCTTTTGAATAATATTCTTGATATTTTTATTTCTCGCTTCAACAACGCCATTCATCTTCGAAAGATACAGAGAAGAATTGTGATGCTTGATCTTGTAGGTTTCACAGAGATTTTTCATCATCTTGTTATTGATATTAGATCCATTGTCAATAATGATCTTTTCAGGAATCCCATAACGATCGATTATGTTGTACTTGATAAAAAGATGAACCATGTGCTTGGTTATATTCGTATAAGATGCAGCTTCGACCCACTTGGTGAAGTAGTCAATGGAAACCAAAATGAAACGATGACCGTTGGAAGCAGTTGGCTCAATCATTTCAATCCTATAAATGCCCCACATTTCAAAAGGCCATGGAGAGGTCAAGATGTTCAAAGGAACTGGAGGCACGTGTACTTTGTCAGCATACACTTGGAAATTGTAACAAAACCTTGCATGGTTGTATCAATCATTTTCCATGGTGGACTTGTAGTAACCAGCTCGCAAGATCTTTTTGGACATGGTGTATCCATTGGAATGAGTCCCAAAGGAACCTTCATGCATTTCTTCAATGATTTTTTCTACATCATTCTTGTCTAATCATCTGAGTAACATACCATCATGATTTCTTTTGTACAACATACCTTTGTTGATGAAAAACTTGGTTGACAGCCTTTTCAAAAACTTCTTGTATGTGACAGACACATCTTCAGGATACTCTTGATTCTCAAGGTACCTCCTGATATCGTGAAACCACGAATTACCATCCAACTCCACTTTAGCTTTAAAGCGAAATGTTGGATCATCCAACCTCATGAAAGTGATCGAAGATGCTTCATTAGCCCACTTTATTTTAATCATGGATGACAGAGTAGCCAAAGCATCTGCAAGATTATTTTCCTCCCTTAAGATGTGTTCAAACATGATCTCCTCGAAATACAAAATCAACTTTATAACATGCTCTTTATAAGGGATCAGATTTGAGTGACGAGTCTCCCAATCTCCATTAATCAGGTTAATCACGAGAGCTGAATCTCCGTAAACTTTCAATAACTTGATTTGCAAGTCAATTGCAGTTTCAATCCCATATATATAAGCTTCATATTCTTCCATGTTATTGGTGCAATCAAAATAGATTCTGGATGTGAAAGGAATATGAAAACCTTCAGGAGAAGTAATTACAGCTCCAACACCATTTCCCATAGCATTTGAGGCACCATCGAACACGAGCGTCCATCGCAATCCTAGTTCGGGTCCTTCTTCTGGTCGAAGAATGTTACAATCCCTAATATACATGATGTCTTAATCTTAGAATTCAAATTTCATTGGTTGATAATCATCCACACATTGGTGAGCAAGATAGTTTGCCAATACACTACCCTTGATGGATTTTTTAGTAGTATACTAGATATCGTATTTAGTCAAAATCATTTGCCAATGGGCCACCCTGCCAGTGAGAGTTAGCTTCTCAAATATGTACTTGATCAGATCCATCTTAGATATCAAGTAGATGGTATGTGTCAATATATATTATCTCAGGCGTTTGGCAGCCCATGCAAGTGCACAACACGTCTTTTCAATCAAAGAGTACCATGACTCACACAATGTAAAATTCTCTCTTAAGTAATAGATGGCATTTTCTTTCTTTCATGTCTTATCATGTTGACTGGGCATGCAACCCATGGAAATTTCTAGAACTGTTAGATACATGATTAAAGGCTTTCCCTCCACTTGAGGCATAAGGATTGGAGGTTCCTGCAAATATTATTTTACTCTGTCAAATGCTCTTTGACAGTTGTCATTGCACCTGACCGTTTGATCTTTCTTTAGAAGTTTAAACAATGGTTCACATGTGGTTGTGAGACGAGAATTAAATCTAGAAATGTAGTTTAAACTCCCCAAGAAACCATGAACTTCTTTTTCTGTTCTCAGTTTAGGAATTTCTTGTAATGCTTTTACCTTAGCAGGATCAACCTCGATACTTTTTCGCTTACGATAAAGCCCAACAGCTTTCCTGATCTCACCCCGAAGGTGAATTTGTTCAGATTCATCCTCAATCTAAACTTCCTCAGCCTTACAAACAATTTATGTAAATTGACCAGATGTTCTTCCCATGTCTGAGTTTTGGCAATCATATCGCCAACATATACTTCAATCTCTTTATGAATCATTTCATGAAAGAGCGTACCCATAGCAAGTTGATATGTTTCCCCTGCATTCTTCAGACCAAAGGGCATCACCTTATAGCAGAATGTTCCCCATGGTTTAATAAAAGTTATCTTCTCAATGTCATGTGGTGCCATCTTGATCTGGTTATAACCGAAGAAGCCTTCCATGAAGGAAAACACTTTTGATTAAGTGGTATTGTCCACCAAAATATCAATAAGGGGAAGCAGGAAATCGTCTTTAGGGCTTACTTTGTTCAAGTCCCTATAATCAACACACATTCTGCTTTGGCATCCTTCTTCGGTACTGGCACAATATTTGCAATCCATGGTGGATAAGAGATAACTTTCAAGAAACATGCATCAAACTACTTTTGAACCTCCTCTTTAATCTTCTTATATATCTCAGGATTATTTCTTCGAAGCTTCTGCTTGATCGGTGGACTTCTTGACGAGGTAACTTTTGCACAACAATATATTTATCCAGACCAGGCATATCCTCATAGGACTAGGCGAAGATATCATCATACTCTCGGAGCATTTCAATCAGTCTTACCTTCACACTTTCTTCTAGATTAGCCCTTGTCCTGACCTCTTTCTTTGCCTCTTCGATACCCAAATTAATCACTTCTAGAGATTCCTACTGCGGTTGGATGACCTTTTCCTCTTGCTTTAATAACCTTACCAACACTTCAGGGAGTTCAAAATCTTCCTCACCTTCTTCTTCGGGTTGGTAGATCGGATTATCAAAGTCATAAAAAGCGATAGTATAATCGTTATTAATGGAATCCAGGGTTGATGTGCATCTGCATAAGTCATATTTTTTATGTTTTAGTGATAATGTATGGAAAAGAAAACATTTCCATTTTAAAGGAAAAATAAAAAACATAAAGAAAGGGATCACAATATTTGGATGGAAAAACGTCCTTTACATAATGATAAACTTTTGAAAAATCAAACATGGTGGCCCTACACAATGATTCACTATGCCATGGAAAGAGCGTAGGAATTATGACATGATAAAAAAGAAAACAAGAAAATTACTCCTGAGCGGTTGTAACTTGGATAACATCCACAGAAGTCTAGTTGTTAAGATTTTGACCTGGAACACTTGGGTGGATCCATTCATCAATGTTGTAAACATTGTCTCCATCATCACCAATTTCATTGGTGCAACAATCTTTGGACAATACCAGAATTGGAGAACTTCACTAGAGTAGACAAACATGGATCTCTGGGAGTTGCGCTATGATTTTCAGGATTAAAACCCAAGCCGAACTTATTGAATTTTGGAATAACATCCACAACTTGACCTCAACCTTCTGGGTGACTAGCCTCGACCACTACTCTAGCATCCTTAAAACAAGACATAGAAGTCTGAGGTTTCTTCTTCTGCTCAAATGGAGGGATATTGACCGTCTATACTTTTTCGAAAGCCTGGAAAGGAGTTTCATGTACTTCTCCTTCAACTTCTACATAATAGAATGAAGTCAGATGACTCACAATGTACTCGTCTTCACCACAAACAGTGATTGTTCTACCATCCAAAGGGTACTTGAGCTTCAGATGAAGGGTATATGTAACTGCCCCTGCTTCGTGAATCCATGGACGCCCAACAAGAAACATTACGTCGGTTGTATGTCCATTACATAAAATTTAGCAGTGAAAATACAAGGGCCAACCTTGATAGGTAAGTCCACTTCACCAAATATTGATCGCCTAGATCCATCAAAATCTTTCACCACCAAATCACTAGGACGTAATTCAAGACCAGAGTAGTCAATTTTCATTAGCGCAGACTTCGGTAACATATTCAACGAAGACCCTGTGTCCACCAACACACGTGATAAAGTTGTACCCTTTCACTCCATGGAGATGTGTAATGCTTTGTTATGGTTGCGCCCCTCAGAAGGGAGATCAAAGTCAGTAAAACCCAAATAATTCTCGACAAATATATTGGAACAAATTATTTCAAACTGGCCAACTGTTTTTTCTTGTGGCACGAAAGAGTTCTTCAACAACTTCATTAAGGCATTCCTGTGTGCCTTAAAATATATCAACTGAGACGAAATAGACATCTTAGAAGGTGTCTGATGCAGCTTGTATATGATGTTGTAATCACTCTTTCTAAGTATCATCATTAACTCTTCAACTTTGTCAAGAGCTGAAGAAGTCCCAGGAACAACAATTGGTTTAGGCAAATTAGCCTATACAGATCTCTGGTTATCAATCATCATTTGTTTACCCTTGGTTCTTGCTAAGGCATCGACAACATCTTGTACATTCTAAGGACCAAACACTTTTCCACTTCTTGTTATACGACCAATACCAGAAAAGTTATCAACATTAGCACTGTTATCCTTAATAGGCTCTTCTTATGAAGTACCTTCCACCTTCTTTACCCCAATGGTAATAGACATCAACACCATAATTCCATGGAACAACTTTTTTAGTGGTATAAGGTATCAGACCAGGTAAAGTAATCATTAGAGGAAATGTTTTGACATGAGTAGGAATGCTTCTTTGAGTGTATGGAATAGAAATAACTGCAATGTCCTCCTTGGTAACTAGTCTATATCTTGGAATTATGTCGAACTATAAATAACCATCATTAATCAAACTTTAAATACAAGTTTTCAAGTCAACGCAACCCTTCGGCTGATCTTTAAACTTGTAGCAGTCAGGAACATAGCCTGGGAAAATACCATTATTAATCAAGTATGTTTTAACAAACAGAAAAGGGGTAGTCAATAAATCCACATCCATCACCAAGTTCAAAACTTCACACTCATCAACAATAGCATTAACAGTTGGGCCTCCATGAGGCGGCATAGGATGCTGGATAACATTAGGACCATTGTTAGGGGTAAACCGAATAGCTTTAACATCCAATGAATCTTATATCTTGCACTTCAAAGCATATCAGTTGTCTATATCATGGCCTATGCCACCAAAATGGAATTCACATCTAGCATTGGTATCATAGTTAGTTGGAAGCCTCTCCAAAGGAGCTGACATATTTCTCAAATTGACCAACTTTAACTCAAGAAAATGTTGAAGAGATTCAGAATAACTCATGGGCAAGGGATCAAACCACTTAGGCTGCCTTTGCTACTGATTATTATTGTTTTGACGAGGAGAGTTTTGTTGCCTTTTTGTTGCGGACGTTATTGCTGAAGAGAATTTTTTTGGAATAGATACAACATTGACTTGTTGATGTTGATGGTTCCTTCCTCTTCCTCTATAGGAATGAACAACACTAGTTCCACCCTCTTTTTTCCTGGGGTATGCAGCAAATGGTTTCTTGTTACCTCCACCTGAGGAGCCAGTGGAATTTCCAATCTGGATTCTTCATATCTTCAAACCAACCTCAATTCTTTCACCTCCCATCACCAATTCAGAGAAACCCACAGAAGTACTTCCTACCATGCGGTCATAATACGGCCCTTGTAAATTACCTATGAACATATCAATGAGCTATCTCTCCATCAATAGAGGTTGACCTCTAGCAGCCAATTCACGCCATTTTTGGGCGTATTCCTTGAAAGATTCATTTGAGCCCCGAGTCAAATTCTGCAGTTGAGTACGGTTAGGCACCATATCAATGTTATATTGGTATCTCCTGACAAAGGCCTCTTCCAAGTCTCTTCATCTTTGGATATGTGACCTTTCCAACTTCATATACCATTCCAAAGATACCCCAGACAGTTTATCCTAGAAGTAATAAATCAATAGTCCTTCATCTTACGTGTGTACATGCATTTTGTGATAATAAGCTTTCGCATGTGTCCTTGGACAAGTGAGCCCATTATACTTTTCAAATACATGAGGTTTGATATTTTGAGGGACCCTTACCCTAGGCACCAGCCCCAAATCATTGGCATCCATTCCTAGGACACCCTGACCTCTAACAGCTTTTAAACGCTCCTCAAGCATATGATACTTTCGGTCTCCAACAGGGAATCCTAGGTCAGAGTTTTGCACATAATATTGATCTTTATTGTCATAGTCAAACTCCGGCATCTGGTGATTTCTTCTGTTTTGATTTCCTCCCCTCTCTCTAATAAGAAGATAAGATCCAGGGGGTGGTGGAAAATGTCCATGGTTTTGAAGAAATGGATTTTAGGTACGCTGCATGTTCTCTTGATGATTGTTCCCGATTCCAACAAAGATGTCCTCATATATCCCCTGATTTCCATTCTCATTTTGGTTCCTCCAAGGGTTCTCAACAAGATCCCTCAGCTCATCCTGCCTTCTATTCACATTAGTTATCATCTCCATAAACTGGGCCATTTGATTTGCCATCTAGGCCCTCGTCTCAACTAGCTCTGCCTGTACCTGTTCCATCTGGCATGGTAGGTTTCTTCTAGTTGAATATCGGTGAGTAGTCGTCTTGTAAATTCTGATAAGAAAAGCAGAACCAAGAGATAAGAATACCATTCTGAAAACCTGTAATGCATGAAATGCATGATATGCATGATATGCATGATATGTTTGTTATCTCCAGGATATTCAAGAGCTTTGTAAACCATCATGAATGACAAGCAGACATGATAACAAGATATAGGCAATAATAAGAAGAGTACAATGACAAAAACTATTTTTCATTCTTATAATAAATTTTGGATCAAATGAGTTCTTACAAAAACAAAGCCATGATGTATCATAAAAGATAAAGATCCCATCCAACAAGACTGATGGTGATCATTCAAAACAAACGAAATCAACAATCAAAGAGGTGGGTCCCTCATCTCCACATAATACAAAGGTCTTCCCTGTCTGAAGTAGTTTGCACTCCATTCTTTGGTTTCTTTTGAACAATTGGTTTGTCTTCTCACGATCGCGTCCTCTAGCAAAGCTTTCAATCACCACATCTTTTTTGTACATATGAGCTTCAAGATATTGGCATTGTTCAAGCAATCTATTGCATTCATGGAATTCTAGAAGTGGGATGGGTACATGTGCACTCTCTATCTCTTCTAATTGAGCTTGGAGTCTTGCATTCTCCTCCATCACTCGGGTTGTTTGAGCTTCCTTTGCATCTTTGCCCAATCTAGTACTCCTGAGTTGCTTTTCCAACTCTCTAACTTTTCCTTTGTGCTTGTTGCCGGACACTTGAAGTTTACACATTCTTGGCGCCTTTTCTCTGCATCTTCAAGAGCTTTCTGATAATCTTCTGTAGAAATAGAAGCATCTTCCACTCCAGGTCTTCTCTTAGCCTTTCTGGTTCCAGATTGTTCCTTCATACCTTTATGCTTGTGTTCTGAATCTTTCATCTCTTCTCTTAGGAAATATAACTCTATCACTTTGTCCTCAATATCCCGACGGAGTTCCCCATTTTCCAATTGCACTTGATAAAAACGTTCTTTGGGTACATCATTTTGTAGCTCAATGGGTTAAGGATATAAAGGATCCTCTCTTTCAAAAGGCAACATAAGAATTTTCACCCTATCCTTAACCCTGTCCACATAAGGACCATAAGTTATTATCTCTTTCGCTCCAAACAACACCTTCCCTTTCCTGTTGACATTTCCCCATGCAATCTCTACTTTCTTCAGCAACTCAAGATTTTCCCCCTTCTTTCAATACACAAACTATACTTCCTTCATTATAGGTGGGCGTCTCATAGAATAACCTAATTGGCGCAAGGTAAGAATAAGATTATGGCTAATTATCACCTTTGTTCCTATGAGTCAAACATTATAGAAACTTGCGTAATTAGAAATCACCTCAAAACTTTCAACCCTAAGTCTATACTACTGGATATCAAAAGAAGTGAGTGTCATTAGTCTTGATGTCCATGTACGTGTTTCTTCACTAATCACAAACGATCCCTTTGTAGGTAACTTTCCCATGAACCATTTGTAGAGCATTGGTACACATTAAAATATAATCCTTTCTTTCAATTCCTTTAATGAATATCATGGTAAGTATCAGCTAACAGGGTGAGTATTGGATTCTTGTTCATAAAAACACAAAAAGCAGCCAAATCCACTATTTCTTTGATTTCATGAAAGAGGATCACACCATAGATAGTAGAAGCCAATAATTCTTAGAAAACATCCCAACAACCTTTGTCTGTTATCTCTTTAGCTTTTCCTACCAAGAAATCCATAGGAAGACCACAAGTAACCTTATTCTGCCTCCATTTCCCCTTCACATCACTAAGGTCCATCTGGAACACGGAAAAAAGGAATATGATTTGTAACTTTGATATTAAGAAGGTAAGAGTACTCCTCAAGTGTGGGAGCTAACTGGTAGTCCTAGAATGTGAAGCAGTGTAAATTGGAATCATAAAACTGTAGCAAGGTTTGTAAAGTAACATCCTAAACTTGTGCATCTAATAAAGACAGGAGATTCCCATGTCTTTTTCCGGAGAAAAAAACCCATCTTCTGGTGATCAATAACGTCTCTTAGCTCTTTAAGAAACAACTAATCACTAGGATAGAACTTGTATATGAAGTTATCTCTTATAGTCCTTTTGACGGTGTCAGTGTTGCTTGCCATTCTAGAAGGTGGTGAAAACTTTAGAGTATCCTGGAGATGACAATGCATATATAGGTTAACATTTTTTTGTACATACTTTTTTGAAAGTAAATATGATATGATGAAAAATGACAGGATCAAGGTTTCCATAAGCTGGACATTGTTGAACTGTTGTATAGAGTCACAAGTCACGGGATCAAAAGTTCGGAACTGTCACCCATAAGAACCAAATAGTCACCAACAGAACCAAAGTCACCAACTGTACCTCTAAGATCACCCTTTCACAACTTACGGATGAATTCTAGGTCAGGTAAGCCAAGGGTGACTCAGAATCATGCGTCCCCCTGGAAATACTACCATCGCAACAACAGACTTGTATGATGATAATATCCCATTTGAACCTCAACTGAGCGTGGCACACATGACCGCACTAGTAGGACCTCGTATAGAAGCCGTCATGTCTCCACTATAGTCCTAGGGTTCCTAATGCTTTACAACTTATAGTCTGGGTACTGGGCCTTTTACCTCATAGTATCATCACATCCCAACAAAGAAACAACACAACAGCAAAATCCAAAGTATAGGAAACCATGAAATAAGATGCAATGCGTGAAATAAAATAAATAAATGAAATGATAAAACAATAAACAAACAAAACACCCAAAGAACATAAAACAAACACAAGCTAGGACTGACTTGCATAGGATGGACCAGCAATTGGTCAACCTGTCCCCAGTAGAGTCGCCAGTTGTCACGTCTGACATTTTCATCGGAGCACGAACAGAGGCGAAAGATAGAAGAGTCCCCAACAATGTTATTTATCCCAAGAGTGGGAAAGGAAACATTGAGTAAAATTGAGGGAAGGAAAGAAGCATGGTCATCGCGACCAAAAGATAAAGGGTAAGGAAGTCGATTACGCAAGGGGAAGGTGTTAGCACCCCTCACGTTTGTGGTACTCCATAGGATCCACTTAAGTTTATTCTAATCTAAGGGTGTGTAAGAATATAAATCTAAAGCTTAATGCTAAATGGGAATTCATGCAAAGTATATACAAAAAGAAGATTTTTATTATTTGTGTCTGCCGCAGTTGTGAACCTTTATGCCTACGTACCATCAGTCGTGCAATGAGGATCAAGGAACTCATAATTCAACTAAAAAGGTTTGGTCTATTGTATGTCTTTTATGAAAAATGCTAGCAAAGCATGTCCTTTTGGAAAAGGTTTTTAAAAGTAAAAGTATGAATACAAAAAGGTTTTCATTGGTTGGTATTTTTGTTGTGAATAATAGCTAATTGACCTCAAGAGAGAGATTAAATATTTCTCCACTGATTAATGAAAAGAGTCTTTGAGACTTGAACCACACAAAAGACTAAAAATGAAAGAATGATAAGATCGAGAAGAAACCAGCTTATTAAAATACTTAGTAGAAGTGTGATTATCATCACTATTATTAAGTGTTTTGAAAAAATTTAAAAGAAAAAGAAATTTTTGTTTTAACATGGATGCAAAATAGAAAAGAATAACAAAATAGGATCTCAATCCTATAAGTTGTCATGCTTGAGGACCTAAAGTTCAGATAAGAGGGAGATCTACCTAATGTTGTCATGCATGGATAGAAAACCTAAGGTCTATTTAGTTCAAACATAGAGAAGAATGAACTAAAGATCCTCTGGGGAATATGACAATTCAACAAAAGAGAAGAAGAAGAAGAAGAAGAAGAAGAAGAAGAAGAAGAAGAAGAAGAAGAAGCAAGCAAGCAAGTAAACATACTTAAATAAGATAATAAAGCAAGCAAACATCATAATTATAATGCAATAGGGTAAATACCTAATCATATAAGAAATAAGAGATGGTAAAAAATCAAGTAACGAATATAGAAGGGATGACAAAACATCAAGATAGAGAGGGGATGAAAAAAATCAAGTAAGGGATGATAAAACATCAATTAAGCAAGCATATATGATAGATACCTAACAATCAAGCAAAGATAAGAGAAGAGTCAATAAGATGATAAAACATCAAGCATAACAAATATGGAAATACATCAAATAAAATATGACAAAACATCACATGAATAGGCACATAGATAGATACATAAGTTAGATAGAAGGAGAGAGAAAAGATCACTCCAAGATGATAAAACATCAATCATGGGAGAAAAATGATCACAATATATCAAGTATTAAATAAGATAAGGATGATAAAACATTATTAAACACACAAGTCATGGTGATAAAACACATAAGAAATGATGATCTCACAAACAAACTTGAAGAAATAATGAAGAAAGCATGAAAGCAATGAGAAGAAATCAAAAGGCATGGAATAAAAGCACATAAATATATCATATAGGTTTTATCCTAACATGTTAAACATTTTAGAATATCCTAAGCATAGAAATAAAGGTCTGGAAGAATGAACTATTACCTAACTAGGCAAGTAGAAGTGCGAGTATGCATTTAGAAGACAAAAATTTAACACATGAAAAAACATGCAAGCAAGAAGAAAACAAGAGGTTGACATCTAAGTATAAACCTGGTTTAATACCTCTAATACCCCTAAGGTATCACTACTTAAGAATATTCAAAAGTTAAGGCAAGACTAGGTCAAAAACAAACCCTAACATGTTCCTAAAGGTGAATGAAACACAAGAAATGGATAGATGAAGAGGGAATATGTTTACAGGGTGTCAAAGCACACAAGTCAGTAGCAAAAGACTTCTAAATCATACGTTCAAACATCACAATCATGGGGGGAAATTGCATACAAAGCACATAAAGTAGGTGGCCGAAGAAGGCAACTAAGCATGTTCAATTTTAAAAGTAAGAATAAAATTGATAGCATAATTGAAGAATTATGGCATGTGTGACTTTTTTAGTAAGTTAACTCAAGATTAGACTCAAGAGTAACCAAGTTAACATAAGAAAAGTCACCTAATTGATGAATAACATCATCTAAGATGGATAGTACTTATCTTAAATCAAACAATATTGATGAAGATCAAGTAAGAGTGCAATTATATCTTATATGTCATAGGGTAATGGTGAAACCCTCACAAGATATCAATCATTAACTTAAAGCATCAAGAAATGTCAATAAGATAACATATCCAGGTGTCGTGATATATTTGAAAAGTATAGTCCCTTGATGCATACAAGCATTATGGGCTGTAGCCAACATCAAGATACATTCATGGAACATGACACAAAAGCTCACGAGGCAATCATTATACAATGATGCTCAAAACACAAGTAGAAAAGAGAATATGGCTTCTTATGTATCACCATGTTGGTTAGCAAGTGAGTGTTTAACCTAGGATCAAAGAATCACGATAAATGAGATAAGATGATAGGTTAAGATCAAAACTTAATCACAAATATGTTGGACCTTGGTCCTTTAGAGAATTCAAAACATCATCACTAACAAACTAGGTTAAAACAAGGATATGACTTCCAATTGTCATCATGATGGACTTGTAATTAAGTTCAAGCCATAGAATCATGGTAGTTATTCCTTAAAGGCATTATGACCTTAAAATTAAGTATCAAACACATAAAACTTCACTCATTATGGATCAAAGGTATTTGACAAAGGAATGCATCAAAACAAACTCATAATCATGATCTCATTTGGTGAATTTAAGCACAAAAACTAATACAAGTTAGGATGCTTAAATGTTTCAAAGGATTTGAACTTAATACCCTAAAAAAAGTTGTGATAATAGAGTAAAGAGAAGTAATTTTTATTCCTTATATGTTGCACAAGTGTATTCATTTTATCTCACATAACCAACAAAGAAGCATAAGAAATGATCAATCTCAAAATGAAATGAGAAAATAATTAAGAGAGATCAAGCGTCTCTCAAGCCTTGAGTTTATAAGGCTTTCTTTGAGTTTATCATATCTCTAAAACTCAATGAAATCATAATCATAGAAATAATTGGCTCAAAGGGATTACAAAATGTCACAAACTAGGGTTTAAAATTTGCACAATTATGAGTTCAAAATAACATGATCATCAATAGCTAAAGGGATCAATTATAATTTTCCAAGATAATTTGATGCTAAAGGAATCCAGGGACTACTAAGTGCACAAAACTCAGCCCCAAAAAAGTTCACAAGCTAGCAAATGGAAGGCAAGAAGTTCAAGCAAATCTCAATGGACAATTTCAATCAAAACTTAGGTAATAAATAGAAAGAGGACTTGTAAGTTAAAACAAAATTAAATATAACTCCCTAAGGACTTCTAAAAGTCATAAGCAAAGTTTATGGTTCTTAGGTTGAATAAGAAGTGTGGTTTTGAAGTGTTAAAATCAAGACTAGTTAGCAAAGTATTCAAACTATACATGCTTAACAAAATAATTTGTGAAAAATATAAGATCAAGGTTTAAAATTCAGAAACAATTATTTTCATGATCTTAACTCATCCAAGAAACCTAATCCAATTGGTTTTTGATTTTACAAGTTAAGGAAATTAGAGAATTAAATCAAACTTGTAACATAAGAAAGCAAAATTAGCAAAATTATATTCAAGCTTTACAAATTTTAAAATCAAATAGAGATCAACAATAAAAATGAGATAAAAATCTCAAGATCAACCTAACATCTCAAGGGAGCCATAAAATATTTTTAGTAATTTTTTAAATTAATGAAAATTAGGAAATAAAATCAAAATGCTAAATAAAGTGATTAAAACACCTATTTATATATGTGAATTTTTATTTAACCAAAAATAATACAAATGATCAAATAAAAATATTGTCAGAAAGTAGACCTAAAATAAAGTCTAAGATATTTTTGGTGTAATTATTAGATAAATGAAACTAATTAAAATTTTTTTAACAAAAACATTAAAATGAAATAAAATTCAAAACAAAATCAGATCTATTACACCTATCATTTCAAAAAGCGCTGTGAAAAGTTTTTTAACATGTTCAATAAGAGAACGACACCTTATTATCCATGTTATGGAGATATAAACCATAACGCGAATTATAGATTCACCACATTGATTTCAGAGCAACATAACTCTCTTGTTTCTCAATGAAATTAAGTGAAATTAAAACCAAAGTTAAAGATCAATCTTCATGGAACAACATAGGATCAAAAACTTTTACAATCAAAGCATGGATCATAAAGAAATATGAGTATGAAAACCACAGTATGAGCAAAATTGCAACAACAAATCAGAAGTTCAAATTACATATTCAACAAGCATACTTCAGATCTGGATTTCTCCTTCACTACCCAAAGAATTGATATGATTCAAACATCAAAATTGATCACGAAACAATAAGTATTAACATGATACTCATAGATTTCTCAACCAAGGCAAGATCTGCAAGAAAAAACAACATGAAATCACTGAAAACTCAAATTGCACACAATCTAAAAAAACTCAAAATCACGAATCAAGCTTCAAAATGCACAACCATATACATCATACCTAAAGTATGTCCAGCTACATGCTTATGACCAAGATCTAATGCATTGATTCAAGCTTAGCATGAGAGATTCAAAGATAAGAACACTTACCTCGAATGTGAAAATAAATTCACTAAACCTCTATGTTGTACCCCAAAATTTTCCCTCCCATTTTTTAAGACAATTCAAGATATCTCCTTATGCTCCTAGGGTTTTCAATTGCTCAAGGCTATTCAAGGTTAGACCAAACAAGCCCTCCTCCTAAGAAGTTGACCTATAACTAGGGTTTCACTTTTCTCAAGGAAGATTGGGCATGTAATGTCTCAAGTAGATTCCATGGTTCCTCATATGTCTCAATAAATACTCATACCAAATTTCAAGCCTTGCATAACAAGTTTGCTCAGATTTGCTCAAATGACTAAAGATCAACTATATTGGGTAAAAAGTTAATCGTGGTCAACATACAATTAAACTTTAAGATTTTTGTCAACATCAAGATTTTTGAAGTCATATTCATCATTTAATCAAGGGTTTATCATGACTCGTCAAGAAAACTCTCAATTCACCAAAAGTCAAAAGCTACTAAATTAGGTTTTCCTTAAGGAAAAATCAATTGAACTTTGACCAAACATAACTATCACATGCTTCATCATATTTTTCTCAACCAAATCTCATTTTGGAGGAAATTCAATTATCTACAACTTTTTAACTCTAAGATCAAGTCCAAAAAATGCTTCATTTGAGAGATATGAGCCAAAACATTACAGTTCATTTTGAAAGTCAACAAAAAGACACTTTTTGTCAAGGAAACTTACATCAAGATAAAGTCTTAAAATAGAAAAATGGTCAGCATATAGATAGTAGAGGACATATTAAGCTTTCCAAAAAGTCAAATATCACCTTCATATGATAAAAATTGAAAGAGTTATGATTGGTGCAAGTTGGGAAATTTTGAGAAAATGCATGAAACCCAAATTTATCAAACTTGAATATTTGGGATAGTGGGATTATCTCTCAAGGTCCAAATGTATTTTAGACCTCATAGCGAGCCTATGAATCTACTCATACACCCCTTTGATTTTTTATTCCATTTGTTTTTTATTTTATTTATTAAATTCAAAATTAAATTAAATAAAATCAAAGTTTTCATACAAAGGTCTAAGCCATTCTTCTTGACCTAATTTTCCTCTATATATTCCACATATTCAGACAAGAAAAGAACACGAAAACCTTGTAAGAAACAACCTCCCAAAAACTGCAAAATTTGACAAAACTAGGGCAAGATTCAAACCCTATTTTTAGCCTCTCTCAAAGTAAGCTAGTCGTCCCAATCAACTCCAGGGACATTATAGAGTAAGTGTCGATCGATCTTGATTATCCAAGAGGCCTGAAATTTGCACACATGCATCATCGATTTCTATATATACATGAATTCATCTTTTCATTTTTATTATGCTTTGATCGAAACTAACATTACTAACGTGCTTCTGAGATGTATTAGTGCAGAATAGAACCATTGCATGAGTCCCATAGTTCCTGGATAGGAATTTCCATTCTTGAACTGATTTACCATATTTGCTTTGTATCTCTTGTTATAGGAAGAATTAGTGAAAACAAAAGGCACCATTGAACTTGCAAGGCTCGATTTAGAGGGGTAGTGTCTCTTTGAATCACTAACATTATTTATTTTGCAGGTTTGGAAAAACACCTAGCAAGAGAAGACGGTCGGAGCTAGGGCTGCGACACTTCTCCGGTCATCCTGATCAAAGTTATACTATATATTTTGGTTTGAATAAATAAGAAGATGTATGGCCACCCCAGTGGTTGAAGCGCACACGTTAAGGCATTACTGCACTAGGGCGTGGGTTCGATCCCTGTCTTTTGCAAAATTTATTTGTTTTTCATACTTTTTTGCAGGTTTCATATGTATTACAGCGCATTTGTTTTCTTGACACTAACAACATGTTGGCCTAGTGGTAAGGGGGCACGCCTTGATGCAACAGGGTGTGGATTCAACACCCACCTCTGGTATTTTTTGTTTCTCTTTTACTAACCCTTATTTCCTTACCTTTTTTCAATTATTTTCTCTTTTAATTAACAAACCCTAACCTTTTAATTAAACCCTAATTAACTTAATATTTTTTTAATCCTAATTAAATTAGGATTAAGTTTGTTTTTATAACAATTAATTTTTTTTTCTAATTAAATTAATTAAACTTTTTTTAACTAAAATTAATTAGAATTTTTAGGTTTTATTAGTTATTATAATTAAACTATTTTCTTCATAAAAATCACCAAAAACATTTTCTTTTTATTTTTCTATTTGTCCTATTTTTCTAGATCAATTGTGTAGGTCGCGCGTTCCTTATGTAATAGTTAGGTTTACTTTTCTCACACTTTTTTTCATTATCATATAATTTCTTTTGGGATGTAATAGTTTAGGGTTTTATTTCTCGCACTCATTATTATTATGTAACTTCCCCAAAGCTCTGTAATAGGTTTAGGTTTATGTTTCTGCCTTTACCTTCTGCTATTATATTTCTATGCAACTGTTAGTAATTAGGGTTTGTATAGACTAAAATCAACCGATAGCAAAACCCTAATTTAAAGATAAGCATAATTGAATCAAACACACTTTGCACACTTACAACTTTAGGGTAACCTCTCTTCATTGCCTTTCAGAATAACGGTCATGTCCCTCGAACGTAGGGATGCTTTAGCAAAAGACCCTCGATACAAAAGATCATAGTCCCTCAATGACCCTTTGATGTTGCCTACGAATAAATGATCTAGTCCCTTACAAAACTGCTAAAGTATCCTTACAAGTTGCCTTCGATGACCGTACGACGACCCTTCGCATGTCCCTTCACATCCAATAGATATGGATACCTACCAACTAATGGTACGAATAAAACTATCTCTAAAGTAGAAGTTAAAGAATAAGAACGACCTTGAGAGGGTAAAACTATTAATCGCTTGCTCACAACATTTTCTAAAAAAACATTTCTCACATCACACTTTCAAAAAAACAAATATTTTCAAAACACTTTGTACGCGTTCTTGAGGACTGATACAAGAACCATTTAAAAGTTAGTCGTACTTTGGCTTTTCAAAATATTTTCAAATCACACACAAAGCAATTTTTAATAAGTGAAATAGAGATTAAGAGCCCGTAGATAACTACGGATGAAAAGGGTGCTAACACCTTCCCTTTTCATATCTTACCCCCCGAACTCAAAATCTATCAATGGCTTTCCTGTTCTTTTCACCCTTTCCTTATTGGATAAACGAAAAGTCAGTGGCTACTCTTGTTATCCGCAACATTTACGATAAAACACAAAACAAATCAGTTCTCCCATCGTATTACAAAACTGGCAACTCTGTTGGGGATTAAATACTTAAAAAAAGAGGGGTTACCCTAGAGTCTAGATCACTTTTAATTTCTTTAATTGTCTGAATTGTTTGCTTTACTTTAAAAGGTTACTTGGGTTTACTTTCTTGCAAAGATCCTACACCCGGATCTAGGGTACCTTAGGTTAGTAGTAATAGATCATGGAAACTGTACGGTGTAAATCGATATTGTTGAAGTGATGGCTACGTTAGTGTGACACTTTGGTTTGTACCGATGTTCCTTGAGTCATTCGAGGATAACATTGGGCCACCACGTGGTGTCATAAGCACTAACTGACGTTTAGAACCTTAATTGACCCATCTTGGCCGTTAGAAGGTAGAGAGATAGCCGCGTGGTGTGATGTTTTGTCATCTGTTTTATTGATGTTTCGCCATCTTTGTCATGATTTCTAGCTACCTTTTAGCTGATGTTTCACCATTGCACATTTGTTTGAAGCCGATGTTTCGCCATCGCACATGTTTGTTATCCTACTTTGACCCTCAATGTCATTTTTAGGTGTGATGCTTTATCATTTGATGTCTCGCCATCTTTGACATGTTACTTTGTTATTATTTAGTCGATGTTTGACCATCTCATTTGTTTGTTGTTTCATTCGATGTTTTGCCATCTTGTTTATTTCTGTTTTTCTTAATTAAAAAACACAAACCAACCAAAACATATAAGCCAAACTACGGCTGCTCTGATTCCTTAAAAGGGATACGTAGGCATTGGGGTAGGGCCCAACCGAGCACAACTTTTATTTTCCCTACATTGTTTTCTTCTTCTTTTTTTTCTCACATGCATTCCCTTTTCACTTGTAAACCATAGAAATAGGATTTGACCACACCCATTAGATTAGACAACAAGAGCGGATACTGTAGAGTACTACGGGCGTGTGGGGTGCTAACACCTTCCCCTCGCGTAAAAGACTCCCTTGCCCGATCTCTCAGTCGAAAGACCATGATTTCTCCCTTTCCAGGTTTTCTCGATGTTTACCTTTCCCTTTCGGCGGGATAAAAGACGTTTGGTGGTGACTTCATTGATGTTTCATTAACATCCAGATGACAAGTCTCGGCCGCATTGTTTCAGCTGGCGACTTTACTAGGGACAGATTGACCTTTTGCTGGTCCATCCCAGAGTCGATCCTAGATCTTGTTTGTTTTATCTTTGGGTGTTTATTTTACCGCTTTGTATATTTATCTGTTTGCATTGCTTCCTATGTGCGCTTTACTTTCTGCATACTGGATTTGGCTGGACTGTTTGGTTTCTGGATTTTCTTGGTGGGTGGGTTGTTCCATGAGGTAAAAGGCCTCATACCCAGGCTATGAGTGAACTCCATAGGAACTAGGAATAAAGTGGCCATGGCAGCTACGAGGCGGATGCTTTGTAGACCCGACCATGAGATCCATGACTTCGGAGGTAGTTCGGATAGGTGTCATCGTATGATGATACCGACATTCGAGATCTCATACTCTGATTTGGCTTTTAACTTTACCTGACCTAGACTACACCCGTGAGAGGGGCGGGAAAACTTTTCTTACAAGTACAGGTACTGTTGGTGACTTTGTGTTATAAAGGTGACTCAGGTTCCCATGTTAGTGTTGAAGCTTCGAGATTCTCTTTTGATCTTGAGTGGTGTTGTTCTGTAATGGTCCAGCCATGATCCAGTGTGAACTTTGATCCTTTCATATTGCATCATAGCATATTTATTTCTAAAAAATGATGTAAAAAAAATAACTAGCATGCGCATGTCATTTTCCAGGGACATTCAAGAGTCTTCTTTCCGTCAGAAATGGCTGATCTCCCTCCAGTTGAGTTTGATTCAGTTCGTGTTAAAGAGCTCACCAGACATACTTTCTCTTATCAGATTCCTACCAATGATGTGGCCGAGTTGAAGAGGTTGAGTTCTTATTTGAAGGGTGATATTCTGAACAATTTCAACAAAGAATTACTAGTCCTTAACACTCCAGTTGACCCGGTGGCTTTGATCACTCTCTTCCAGTTCTATGACAAAGAATTACGGTGTTTTACTTTTCAAGATTATCAACTGGTTGCCACACTAGAAGAGTACGCGTACCTGCTTAATATCAGATTGACCAATGAAGTTCCTTTTGTCCAAGTGCCGGAAAAGCCGAAGTTCAAAGTTGTTGCTGAAATTCTTCGTTTGAGTTGGAAAGAGGTGAAAGACAATTGGAAGTCCAATGAGGGTACTGTAGAGTTTTATTTGGATTTCTTAGTGAAGAAATCTGAAGACTGGGCAAAGAAAGGCAATTGGGGTGACTTCAGTTCTCTGTTTGATCTCATGATATACGGGATGGTCCTTTTCCCTTGCAAGAGAAATTTTATGGATTTGACGGCTATATGTGTTTTTAGAAACAAGAAACCGATATCGACACTCTTGGAAGATACTCTTTACACCATTCATTCCAGGAATGGAAAGGTGGTAATGTGAGTTTATGTCATTCGATGCTGTATCAATGGCTTAAGTTGCATCTACCAGTAAGTGGCCCTTTCATGGATACCAGGCTTTCTCTCCGATGGTCATCAAGGCTTGTTAACCTTACTTCATTTGATATCCGGTGGAATTATGACATGGGGGAAGTGCGAAGTATTGTCACTAGCTGCGGAGGTTTCCCTAATGTTCCCCTCATAGGAACTAAGGGATGTATCAAATATAATCCTGTGCTTGCTTATCGATAATTGGGATATGCAATGGATGGACCGCCAAAGGTTGAGGAGGTGTCTGAATCAGTGTATTTCGCTAGAGGAAGTGATCCTGAGATGTTGAAGAGAGTGACAAGTCCTTGGAAGGGAATTCACAAGAAGGATAGAACTACTTTAGGCAACAAGGTTCCTATTGCTAGGGTTCCTTACATGGAGTGGGTTAAATCCAGGGTTAAGATCTTACGGTTACCATTTGCAAGGTCGGCTCCTCTATACGAGCAACCTCCTGATGTTCTAAGAAACATGGTGCCTACCGAGATGTTCACCCAGGTTCATGTTGAGAATATTCAGCTTCATGCAAAAGACCATGAGGCGGGGATGAAACTTTATTGGGCAGATCGAGAAAGGGCTGACTTAGCTCGCAAACTCAAGGAAGCTCAAGGGGAAACTTCTGATGCAACCGGGTTTAGGAAGAGGTCTCATGCAGAAATGGAAGAAGAATTGAGTAAGACTCAGCAAGAAAACCGAAAACTGCAAGTATCTGAGAATAGCTACAGGAAGAAGATTCAGAACTTAGAGAAACAGCTCAAGGACAAAGATGCTCAGCTTAAGAAGGAAGTAGCCCAGAAGCGCGTCGCAGAAGATCGGTACCAAGAAAGTAAAATAGTCGCATCTCAACTTTTGAAGGAGAAAGCCCGACTTGAAGAGTATTGTCAACATCTTGAAGCATGTTTAGTTCTAGAAATTTAGTTCTGTTATTTACTCTTGGTGTATTTGGTCACCCCCAGAATTGTTGGAAGGGGCCAATTGATTGTTGTTATTATTCAGTTCTTTTTGCTTGTTAAGACATGTATTTAGTTGTTTATCGTTTTACCCTTAGTTGTCCGAAGTCACTTGAATGACGTTTCTTTGTTTGTAAATAATTAAAGTGATCGTCTTATTGTCCTTTTTCCTTTGATTGTATGCTTGATTATCTTTGGTTGCACGCCATGATTGATGAATAAAAGGACTCTTGGATACTTGGAAATTACAAACATATCATGCACATCATGCATTTCATAACATTACAGGTTATCTCAAGACGGTTTTCTTATTCTGCTGCTTTTCTTATTCAGAATTCAAGACGACTACTCATCGGTATTCCACCAGAAACAACTTGCTAAGACAGATGGAACAGGTTCAAGCTGAACTCGCTGAAATAAGGGCCCATATGGCTACTCAGATGACTCAGTTCATGGAGGTCATCACCAATGTGAATCGCCGACAGGAGGAACTAGCTTCCATTGTCAACAACCAGCACCGCTATCCAGGGGATGGTGGAAATCAAGGGCTCTATCAGGACATTTCTGTATGGTTGGGGGATGTGCAAGATCAGCCTGCTGGAAATTTTCATGGGATGCCGGGAAACCCTTTCGTGCGCAACGTAGGGCAGTTTCCTCCGTCTCCGGGACCTCATCTTGTGGGGAACAGAAGAGTTAATCAGGGCAGTGTAAGGAACTATCTGGAGCAGGATTTTGACTTTGACCATGATGAAGATCAGTTTTCTGTTCGGCATTCAGAGTCGGGGGTACAGATTGAGGATATGAAATATCGTTTGTTGGAAGAGCGTCTGAAGGCTATGGAAGGGCAAGGAGTCCTTGGTATGGATGCTAATAATCTCAGGTTGGTGTCTGGGGTGAAAGTTCCTCAAAAGTTCAAGCCCGCTATATTTGAAAAGTACAACAGAACGTCGTGTCCTATTACTCATGCAACTGCTTATTTCCGTAAGATGTCAGTACATACTGAGGATCAAGGGCTTTTGATTCACTTTTTCCAGGATAGCCTATCTGGGGCATCCCTAGAATGGTACATGAAGTTGGAGAAAACTCATATTCGCTGCTGGAATGATCTTGCTCGGGCTTTTGTCAAACATTATCAGTACAATATAGATATGGCACCTAATCGCACTCAGTTGCAAAATATGTCACAAGGGCCAAAATAATCTTTCAAGGAATACGCTCAAAAGTGGAGTGAGTTGGCTGCGAGGGTTCAACCTCCACTCATGGAGAGAGATCTCATTGATATGATTATGAGTACCCTGCAAGGGTCGTTCTATGAGCACATGATAGGAAGTACTTCGGCATGATTTGCAGACTTGGTTATGGCTGGTGAAAGAATTGAAGTAGGTTTGAAATTTGGGAAAATTCAGATTGGAGGTTCTAGTGGCTCATCAGGAGGCAATAAGAAACCATTCAACACTTACCCTAAGAAAAGGGAAGGTGACGCAAGCGCGGTTTACTCTCATAGGGGACGAAGAGAGGATCCTCAGCACCAACAAATCAATGTTGTTTCTATTCCTGTTAATGCTCCTCTGCGGCAGAGACCAAATACAGTGCCGCAACAACAAAGGCAGCAAGATGCTCCCCGTCAGTATAATAACCAACAGCAGAGACAACCCAGAAAATTCGATCCCTTGCTAGTAACTCTTACTGAAGCGCTAAACCATTTGCTTGATTTGAAGTTGATCAGTTTGAGAAATATGCCCCCGCCACCCGCAAGACTCCTTGTTAACTATGATGCTAACACAAGATGTGAATTCCATTTGGGAGGAGTTGGCCATTCTACTAACAATTGTTTTGCGTTGAAGTACAAGGTACAAGACTTGTTGGATGCTAAGGCAATTGAGTTTACTCCAGTGAATGGTCCGAATGTTACTCAGAACCCAATGCCTAGGCATGGAGGGGGTGTTGTTAACATGATTGATGATAATGGTGAAATGTTGAACTTAATCATGAATGTGGAACAAGTAACTACTCCGTTGAGTTGTGTTAAGAGGTATTTGCTTGACAATTCTATTTTCCCAGGTTGTACTTCAGAGTGTGTTAAGTGTAGAGGGCAACTGAAGGGCTATGATGATTTAAAAGCCGGTATCTAGTTGATGATAAATGAGGGTTTCCTATAGTTTGATAGAAAACCGACCTACCGCAAGGTTACTGAAGAGGACGTTGCTGTAATATCTATTCCTTACACCCCTGCGTGCATTCCTGCCCCATCAAGGGCACCCCCTCTGATGATTACAGTATCTGGCCCCATGCCGTACACCAGTGAGAAGGAATCCCATGGAATTACGGTGTCGATGTTTATTACCATGGGGTAAAGAAGGAGGTTAATGCTCGTTTGTCTGAGAAAGAACGTGTTGAAGGTGATGAAAGGGAAGTCCATAACTTTTCTGGTGTGGGCCGAATGACTAGAAGCCGGAGAGTATTTGGTCCTTACAATGTGCAAGATGCGACTGATGCTTCCGCAAGAGAAAAGGGAAAGCAATAGGTAATGATTGGTAATCCAAGGGTTATGCCAGCCAACGTGACTCAACCAATTCCTATACCAAAAGCTTCTTTAGTTCCCGATGAGGTTGAATAGTTGATGTGAATTATCAGAAAGAGCGATTATAGAATAATTGATCATCTGAGCCATACTCCTTCTAAGATGTCTATCTTATCTCTGTTGATTTATTCAGAACCTCACAGAAATGCATTGATGAAGTTGTTAAAGAATGCGTCCGTGCCACATTAGATAACAGTTAATCAATTTGAGAATGTCTGTGCTAATATATCTGCCGGGAATGGTTTGGGCTTCACCGATTTTGATCTTCCTCCAGAGGGACCAGACCATAACAAAGCGTTGCATATTTCAATGGAGTTCAGAGGCACTACTTTATCCCGGGTTTTGGTAGACACAGGATCGTCTTTAAATGTATTGCCCAAGTCAACATTAATGAAGATTGATTATTCTGGACTAGAGTTGCGCCCTAGGGATTTGATGGTGAAGGCGTTTGATGGGTCTCGAAGGTCAGTATTTGGGGAGGTGGAGCTACCAATCAAGGTTGGCCCTCGCACCTTCACAACTACATTTTTTGTGATGGATATACAGCCAGCATATTGTTGCTTGTTGGGGAGGCCGTGGATTCATAGAGCAAGAGCAGTCACTTCTACTCTTCATCAGAAACTCAAGTATCCTGCAGAGGGAAAGGTGATAACTGTGTGCGGAGAGGAGGAGTAAATCGTGAGTCATTTTACATTGTTCCGCTATGTCGAAGTTGAAGGTGAGATACATGAAACGCCGTTCTAGTCATTTGAGACAGTTCATGTTGTCAATCTTCCTCCTCCAGAGCAGAAAAGGAAATCGAAAACTGTTATATCTTCTCTCAAAGATGCAAAAGCTGTAGTGGAAGGTGGTAACCCTGAAGGTTGGGGTCAGGTGCTGGACGTTACTCCGAAGTTTGACAAATTTGGTCTTGGTTTTAGCCTAGGTCAGCAGAGTGCAGCTCCCAGAGCATCCAGTTTATCTACTCCTGTGAAGTTTTCTCGTCCTTGTGCTAAAGAAGGGCACGTCAATGCAATGGCGACTGTGATCGGTGGAAATAGAACTGACTGTTTTGAAATGCTGGTTCGCGAAATGTCGCGGTAAGTAAGAGTCGCCACCGTCTTTTATTTTCTCCAACAAGGAAAGGACAAAAGCACAACAAAATTCCTTTTCGAGATGTTTTTCGGTTCGGGAGGTAGATTATAGAAAGGGAAGGTGTTAGCACCCTTTCTATCCGTGGTTATCCACGGGATCTTAGGTACTTGCTCACTATGTTTTCAAAAGATTTTGCTTTTCTTGTGTTTGTGGGTTTTGAAAAGAGTTTTGTTTGAAAACTTCATTTTGACTCTTGTTTCTGTCCTCAAGAGTGTATGAAGTGTTGTTTGAAAACTTTTGTTTGAAAAGTGTAAGTGCAAAAAGTATTTTTGTTTTGAAAGAGTAAGTACCTTAGAACCTCTACCTACTCAAAAGAAATTAAGCTGTGTAAATGTCCTTTAGACAGTACTATCCCACTATTGAGAAGTAGGTAGCACCGTCGTTGGAGTTATTCGGGTAAATTCGATTATAGGGATATGTGGTCACCAAAGCAATAGTAGGACGCCTTAGCGGTAACCCTAATGTCCTAGATCCTTTTTATCCGAGGCAACCGTTTCGAGGCAACTTGGATCTTTAGACAAGAGGGCGACCTCTAACACACCCTATACTCAATGACCACGTTGAGGCAACTAAGTGAGGCGTACCCTATGAGTGGCATGTGCGAGTGTGTCAGGATTCAGTTTAAATTATCTTTGCACATGTTATGGTGAGCTACGTTTTGATTTTAATTTTCAGATAAGTCTTGTCATGCATAGCCTAATTAACATACATCTAACAGTTAATAGTTTGCGGAAAATAAATCTACGCTATTACAAGGCGTCGGGTATTTACATCGCCAAAAACAAACCCTTGGAAAAGTAAATTGCGGGAAATTAAAGAAAGCGATAAAAAGTCCTAATTAAAGATATTACATCCTCGGCACAATTACATAATATGAATCAAAAATTAATAAAGCAAACATACGCGCGAGAGAAAATTGAATCGGAGAAGTCCTTAGGGTTTTGACCCTTTTTGAGAAAGAAAGAGTTTTTTTGTTATTTGGTATTTAATTAAATTAAACCTAAAACTAATTAAAAAGAAATATTTTTTATTCTTTAATGTCTCATGGAAGTAAATAAAAAATATTCAAAAGTTAGTGAAAACCCTAAATCTAATTTATTTTATTTATTGCAAAAAAATATTGAAATTAACCTAATTAAAAAAAGACTAAATTAATTTGTTAGTATTTATTTACAAAAATAATAAAGGGTGAAACTAATAAATAATAATAATAATTAAGTATTACATTTTTAGTTTTTTGAATTTTATTATGAAAAAAAGTTAATTTGGTTAATTAAATAATAATAATAATTAGTAAAATAGTTAAATGGAAAATATAAAAGAAAAAAAAATAAGAAGAATAAACCAGGGGGGGTACTGGCCTAATTAGGAGGTGTCTATGCAATTTGTGGCTCATTAACCTCAAGCCTGCTTTGACTTTGGTGATTGTCCAGGCGCTGGTTGACTGGGAGTACCATGGTCCTTCATCTTTGGCCACAGGATTTGAGCTTAAAGACACATGGCGTGCTGAGATGTGAAGCACATGGTGGAACGCTTTTTGAAACCTGCATGTGATTATGCAAAGAAAAATAGAAACAAATATTTTGGGGGACCTGGGATTCGAACCCAGGTCCCAATGCTTCCAAGCCATCACGCTAACCACTCCACCATCACGCTTCAATCGTTAGTAAAATAACAAACAATTATTATATTAAGAAATTATTCAATAAGCTGTAACACAAAAAAACACGCGCGCGTTTTCAAACCACCCAATGGCATGCTAACACCTCATCATCTTCTTCCTTCGTTCTGCATAAAAACACATTAGATAGCGGGGGTTTTTAACCCCCACAAACTACAGCAAGGAATAATAGCGAATAGAGATACAATGCACATAAATATTTCGCGAGGGGGCATCATGTTCGTCTGATTCTCACGATTCCAACCATGGGTCTCACAAGTCTTAATTTTTCCTGGATTAGGAATCCCCAATTTCAAAGCTCATGAACCCTAGAAAACCGTTCATGGCATCTTGTGATTTAGGGAGTTTCAGTTCAATTAAGTGATATCATTAGCTTCATATGGCCTCTAGCAACACAAAACAATCAAGAAAATACGTTAAATGCACATGAATTGAGCAATACGATTTTGGAAAAAGATGGCAAACCGTGGTTCTGTAATGGACGACTCCTTGAGCTTTGGTATTAGAATTTGATTGTAAATCGTTCCTGAGAACTCCTGCAAGGTATTAGTATCAATAAAATGCCTTGAATTGGCCTGGAATGTGAAAATCAGTTTTGAGTTTTTCTTGAAATTTCTCAATATGGCTATGGTCTTTCTGCAGCTTTTTTCACGTGTCTTGCATCAGGGTTTACTTGAATATATATAGAGGAATGGAATTAGGTCAAAATCTTGAGCAAAATTCCATTGAATTGATGATTTGATCTTTGATTGAAAATCAAATCTTTTTGCATTTTCATGATTGAACAAAGTTGCCAATTTTGGAGATTTTGTATCTTTGACTTGGTGCACGAAATTGCCAGCCTTTTTAGGTCATACTTGCTTCACAAAAAGATTGAAAAAATCAAATCTTGTATTTTCCTACAATTTAAATTAATTAAATGAATTAATATTAATTAAAAATCCAATTAATTAATAAAAAATAAGAAAATAAATTCAATTAAGCTTGATGGGTCGTGCATAGGACATGGATGAAGTTTCAAGAAGAAATTTGAGGCCCATTACCAAAAATGAGGTGTTTTGAGCAAAGTTGACTTTTGCAAATTCATGAAAATTTCCCAACTTCTCCAATGCATATCTTGCTCAATTTTGATCATATGAACATGTTCTTGGACATTTTGGAAAGGTCTTGAAGTCCTCTAACCAATGACTTGGGTCCTATGTCATTTGGATTTACCAATCTCAAGTTATGGCCTTTGACTTAAAGTGCATTTTTGTTGACTTTTGAATTTGACCTATAATGTAGAAATTGATAACTTTTTGTGAGAGCATTTCTTGGACCTGGAGTGTGAATATGGATTGTAGTAAATTTCATCCCCTAAAAAATGAGAATTGGATGGGATTTTTATAACAAACCATGAAAAAGTTATGCCCTGGTCAAGATACAGTTGACTTTTCTACTGTCCAAAAATAGTAACTTTTGCATTTTGATGATTTTTGAGCCATTCTTGTGGAATCATGATCAAGACTTGATCAAATGATGATTGTGAACTCCAAATAAGATGTTGACCAAAAATTCTGACTTTTGACTGCAAAATGACCATTTTGCCCTTGCAGTTGACTATGGATCAAATGGAGCTTTTGACTGTGCAAATTGGCATTGTGAGTCTTGAAACTTGGCATGTAGGTGCTTGAGAATGTTTATAGGCATATGAGACTTGATTGAACCATTGAAAATCCAAAATTCCTTGAAAGAACCAAAACCCTAATTTCAGTTGTCTTAGGAGGTGTTTGGACTGTACAACCCTTGAGCAAACTTGAGCAATTTGAAGATTATTCTTGTCAAATCTTGAGGAATATGGGACGGAAAATTTTGGGGTACAACAGTTTCCCCTGTTCAATCTTCTTAAACCTGAGGATGTAGATTGGCTTGCGTGTCTTTCGTGATCCGAAGGGGGAAGATGATTGAACACTAAAGTGCCCAGAAATTTGCACTCGCGTGGTGTAGTAGTGGCAATGTAATGTCGGGAATGGGCTTACAGATGCCATTCAGAGATATGATGGATAGGAGGATGGGTTTATAGATGCCACCTGGAGGTGTGACAGAATCTTTTCGGGAATGGGCTTATAGATGCCATCTGGAAATGTAATGGATATTTGTGGAGATGGGCTTAAAGATGCCATCTGGGAATGCGTGTTGAATTGCAACTTGGTAGGTTGAAAGAAGGAACCTGTGTAGGGTTGTTTGATGATGAGTTCGTGTAAAACTGCATCTTGGAAGAGAAGGAACCGGTGTAGGGTTGCTTCATGATGGTCAAGTAGATAGTTGTCCTGTCTGGTTTCAGGTATTAATCTCTAACCTGAGAAAGAAAGATGGTTTCCTGGCCTGTGACAAGTGTTAATCTTCAATCTCTTCATGTAAATAACTTTCCTGGCTAGTTACAGGTATCGAATCTACAATCAGTCGTCCACAGATATTTCCTGGCTAGTTACAGGTGTTGATCTGGAACTTAAGAAAGGTTGATGGTAATCATCTTTTGATTGAATCTGGAATAAGTATCAGAATGTCGCCAAATCTGGGTCACATCTGAACTATCTCTAGAAGGGAATCTTGGAATATCTTCAACTGGATCGGCATCAGAAAAATCTTTAGGAATCAACTTAACTGGACCAGAGAAGGCCTTTGACTGGCTCGGCATTAGAAAAATCTTTAGGAATCGATTTAACTGGGCCAGACAAGGTCTTGGAATATCTTCAACTGGATCGGTATCAGAAAAATCTTTAGGAATCGAATTAACTGGACTAGAGAAGGTCTTGGAATATCTTCAACTGGATCGGCATCAGAAAAATCTTTAGGAATCGACTTAACTGTACCAGAGAAGGTCTTGGAATATCTTCAACTGGATGGGCATCAGAAAAATCTTTAGGAGTCGACTTAACTGGACCAGAGAACGCCTTTTGATATGGCTGAGAATTTAACTGCATCTTTCCTGAAAGGTAAAGGTCAGTCATATGCAATGCATGAGATGGATCAAGCAATGATGTTCTCAACATAAATGAGATTGTATGATATGATGCGTATATGCATGTATCATGATGTATGAAACTGTGATGCTTTAGCTGGGGAAAATAAATCCCGTATAGCTGCTGGAGAATGATGTTGAATTCTTCATTTCTGTTGGGGATGATGAACGAAGTTGATTGCACGAATAACCTGTAGGAGAGGATGACTCCGTTGGGGAATAAACTTGATGAAGAGATTACTCTGCGGGGAACTACTCTGTGGGAAGAGATGCTTCGCTGAGATTCTAACGATTACTCCGGTGGGGACTCCGTTGATAAGCTCTGTTGGGGGATTTTGATGATGAGCTCTGTTGGGGATAGAAAGAACTTCGCTGGGGGATAATCTTTCCGTTGCAGCTTGCTGAGGATAACCCAGCTAGACTCTGGTGGGGGATAACCTCTGAATTTGGCTGAGGAGATGCATTTGTATTCTGCAAGGGACAAGCTTCCAGAATCTACTGGGTAAGATGATTCAATTCTCTATTGGGGAAACTTTTTTAGATTGCGCTGAGGAAATGGCTCCACTGGGGGTATCTTGTATTCTGCCGGGGAACATTCTTATATTTTGTTGAGGAATATTAAGACTGTCGGGGATGCTCTTTACGCTTACTGGGGAATATCTTTATACTCCGCTGGGGAATATTAAGACCTTTTGGGAATACCGAGCCTTTTCGGGACTGACGGTAGACTAACTCTGCTTGGGGGAGAGTATTGCTGATTCCTTCGTGGTTGCAAGTCTCAGTGGGGAGAGCTTCCATTACTGTCTTACTCTGCGGGGAGTGAAGGTATCTTGGTCATACTCTTCAACTGAATCTACCTTGTACCTGGTGGACAGAGCAGCTTGTACAGTTCGAACAATTCTTATTGCCCCAGTTTCTGCGGGAGAAGAAAGCTGATGAGGTGCTTGATAACTGCCGATTGACAAATCTTCTTCTGGTAGGCAAGTGACGAGATGATGGGACATAGTCGTACGCTTTGATCCCTAATTTTTGCCTGGACCGCCCTTTCAGGTTTTCAGTCCATCGGGATACCCTTTTTTGCCCAAGCCGCCTTTTCAGGTTTTCGACTTGTCGGGTGTACAGATTTTTTTATTTTCATCCCTTATTTTTTGCCCGAACCCTTTTGGTTCACCGGGAAGCCCTTATTTTTGCCTAGGCCAGTCGACCTAGCGGGTCTTTGATTCACGCGCGGTATTTTTTTTACTATGTCCATGCTCTCAGGATGTAGGGAGTTGTAACTGTCAGTAGTGTTGTGTCGCCATACTACCAGAAGATGTTTAATCATGCAAGATTCGTTGCTGGAATTCATGTCCAATGCCCCAAGTGACTCAGGCGGAGATTTGCCCCTGGCTTTTTGGCATCTTGAGAGATTCCTTGAATCTTGACTTGACTGCCTCAGATAATGGACAATGATCATGTCTGCCCCTGGATTGGAAGTGTTGATATGATCCTTTTTGTTGAGAGGGTTTGTTCACAAGATATTCATCGTGCGAATTTCTCTGCTGTTCGAACAAATAGCCATATGCAAACAATGTTATTTTAGGAATGCAAAGCTTATGTCTGTCTTGAAGTTTTTGAAAATGCAGTTTTCAATAAAACAAGTGAATTTTTGGAAAATGTGATGTCAACTCAGGATTTTACAGCAAGCCCTACAAGAGTCAGGATACCTTTTGTAACAGTATGCTTTCGAACTAACTCATGCTTTATCTAGGACTTTTAAGGGTTATTACGTGGCTTGGTTCACGGTTTAAGAAACAAAGGATAAAGGCTCAAATTTTATTTGTACCCACCCGTTCTTCGTGATGTTCTTCGATCCTAAACTCAGCTAATCGTGCATTAGGTCTTTTTTGAGTCTTTGCTCTGATATTCCGGTGATGGTTCGGATACTGAAAGTTTTATTTTGACCAGGCAGTCGTTTTGTTACATTTTTCATGTTGTTGAGCATTTATAGCGACCTCTTTCTTTTTGATTTTATTATCCCTGTCTTTTGCCTGAACTGTTTCTTTTTGTATTTACAGTCAGCGGGATGCCCCAGTTTTGTAAGTCTCCTTCATAGGTTTTGACTTAATGGGCTTTTATTTCTGAGAGATAATGACTACTTGTCTTTATGATTATTCGGAACCATCACTGTCTTTTGTTTCGGAAGGACTCCTTTGATGCCATTCATTGTGCACCTGGATCAACTGAGAGAACTACCCTGCCCCAGGTTATGATTAAGGGTTTTAATTCATGAAAAGAAAAACTCCAACTTCTTTGGCTCAAAGGGGTTGACGAGGGATTATCTTCCTTATAACTCCACTATTTAGGATTTGAAACAATGCTTGTACTTCGTCAGCGGGGTCTGTTCTAAAGCATACTGTAAAGATCGTGGTATCTTTTTCGTCATCCTCCCTCAAAAGGCTTAGAATTTTTTAATCGAGAGTTGATCATCAAAAAAAAATGAAAGCAATTTGAATATAGTGAATACGAATGGATTGATTCAAAACAGACATATGCGATGCATTAATGAAATAAGAGAGTTTGACATGATAATTGTTTGAATAAGCAAAGAAAAATACAACTTGAAAATTCAAATGAATAAAAGTCTCTTAGTTTGAACTAGTCATTTCAGATGGAGAATTCTCAGCGGAAGATTTTCATATCGCCATCCGGCATGAACTCCAACACCCTTCCGTCGATCAAGTCCTGGATCTTGTTCTTCAGAGTCCAACATTCGTCGGTGTCATGTCCCGGACTGTTAGAGTGGTATGCACACCTTTCATAGGGATGATAGGTAGGAGCAGAGGTGTTGGGATTCCGGGGAGGATCCTTTAAAGCAATCAGATTGACCTCCAACAAGCGTTTCAGTATGAGAGATGATGATATATCAGTCTCCGAGAAATGTCTTCCAGGCGTATTTCGCTTACGCCGATTACCCTGTTGATGCTGGCGAGGTTGATGCTGGGATTGTGACCCTGAAGCAAGCTGAGGAGATTTTCCCTTGTCTTCTTGCCCCAAAGGTGGTTGAATGATGGCTTGATCTTCAACCCTAGTTGTCTGCCTCACTTGGTTATTTTGAAGCAGCTTGTTGACTAGCACCCTGAGCTCTTCTTGTCTTTGAGCTAAGTCTTGAATGAGAGTCATCTGGCCCGCCAGCTGTCCTATCATCTGGATCTTCATTGTTGCCAACTCAATTTGTAGCCCTTCCAACTGATCATTCCTGACGCCGCCTGGATTCCCTAGGGCTAAGCCACTTGTGAGGAGAGCTTTTACTTCTTCTTGCCCCTGGGATAGGTTCAAGAACATTTCTTGAAGTTGGGCGTTTCGAGCCCGGAGATCTTGGTTGTCTGGTTGGAAAGTCATTGCTGAAATAAACAGCGAGAATATGAGAGACCTGTATCAGATGACCTGTTATGCAATGATATGTATGATATATGTATGCAATGTTTTCAAGGATCTCGCGGGGTAGACAAAGAAACTTGTTAGAATTTGAATTTTGCAACTTGATTGAAGGAACTTCATGTTGTTGAGAGTCCTTCTTCAAGAGTTAGGCTCGCCATATCGAGTGGGTCATAGCCCCTGACTCAAGTCATCATGTTTTGATCTCCACGCAACCTTGGCTAGAGGAAAATAAATCCCCTTTGCCCCTTGCTAGACAGTTGGTCCATCATGACCTGCACCACAAACCCTTGAGATCCTTGAAATGGGTTAGTCTTTATGCAGGATGTATGCAATGTTATGATGTTATGATGTTATGATAAAGGCACACCACAAGTACTCACAAAAGGCACACATGGTAAAGGCACACAAGTCACACAAGAGAGCCCTTAGATTTCAGGCTGGCATGAAGTTTAGGTACTACCCTTTTGAAGTTAGTTGGCTCAAAACCTGTCCTAAGAATAGTAACCGGGTTCTAAGGATCTCAATATCACTGACTACCCTCAATCGGTCATAACTCCAGCTTAGCAACCTTTTCTTGCAGCCGGAACCATCGCGAGAGTTTAGCCTCAATGAGTGTAGCATACTGCTACTGTTCTATGGCCAAGTTGGTCAATTTAAGGTTCTAAGGTCAGTTGGTGCTTAATGACTCCTCAGAAGACCCATATTCTCCTCGTTTCAACACAAGGGATATTGGTACAGACCAAGGTGTCACACCAACGTAGCTACTGCTTCACCCGTGTCGGTCTACGCCGGACAGGTCCCTCACAGTTTATTGCTACTTACCTAAAGGGTATTCCCCAGATCCGGGTTAGGATCTATGAAACTCCAATACAAGCCCACAAATATAAATCATACAAAGCATGCAATTGAAAACATAGAATGATCTAATCCTAAGGTACACCTCACTTATCAAAATCCCCAGCAGAGTCGCCAGTTCTGTGATCGGTGGAAATAGAACTGACTGTTTTGAAATGTTGGTTCGCGAAATGTCGCGGTAAGCAAGAGTCGCCACCGTCTTTTATTTTCTCCAACAAGGAAAGGATAAAAGCACAGCAAAATTCCTTTTCGAGATGTTTCTCGGTTCGGGAGGTAGATTATAGAAAGGGAAGGTGTTAGCACCCTTTCTATCCGTGGTTATCCACAGGCTCTTAGGTACTTGCTTACTATGTTTTCAAAAGATTTTGCTTTTCTTGTGTTTGTGGGTTTTGAAAAGAGTTTTGTTTGAAAACTTCGTTTTGACTCTTGTTTCTGTCCTCAAGAGTGTATGAAGTGTTGTTTGAAAACTTTTGTTTGAAAAGTGTAAGTGCGAAAAGTATTTTTGTTTTGAAAGAGCAAGTACCTTAGAACCTCTACCTACTCAAAAGAAATGAAGTTGTGTAAATGTCCTTTAGACAGTACTATCCCACTATTGAGAAGTAGGTAGCACCGTCGTTGGAGTTATTCGGGTCAATTCGATTATAGGGACATGTGGTCACCAAAGCAATAGTAGGACGCCTTAGCGGTAACCCTAATGTCCTAGATCCTTTTTATCCGAGGCAACCGTTTCGAGGCAACTTGGATCTTTAGACAAGAGGGCGACCTCTAAAACACCCTATACTCAATGACCACGTCGAGGCAACCAAGTGAGGCGTACCCTATGAGTGGCATGTGCGAGTGTGTCAGGATTCAGTTTAAATTATCTTTGCACATGTTATGGTGAGCTACGTTTTGATTTTAATTTTCAGATAAGTCTTGTCATGCATAGCCTAATTAACATACATCTAATAGTTAATAGTTTGTGGAAAATAAATCTACGCTATTACAAGGCGTCAGGTATTTACATCGCCAAAAACAAACCCTTGGAAAAGTAAATTGCGGGAAATTAAAGAAAGCAATAAAAAGTCCTAATTAAAGCTATTACATCCTCGGCACAATTACATAATATGAATCAAAAATTAATAAAGCAAACATACGCGCGAGAGAAAATTGAATCGGAGAAGTCCTTAGGGTTTTGACCCTTTTTGAGAAAGAAAGAGTTTTTTTGTTATTTGGTATTTAATTAAATTAAACCTAAAACTAATTAAAAAGAAATATTTTTTATTCTTTAATGTCTCAAGGAAGTAAATAAAAAATAGTCAAAAGTTAGTGAAAACCCTAATTCTAATTTATTTTATTTATTGCAAAAAATATTGAAATTAACCTAATTAAAAAAAGACTAAATTAATTTGTTAGTATTTATTTACAAAAATAATAAAGGGTGAAACTAATAAATAATAATAATAATTAAATATTACATTTTTAGTTTTCTGAATTTTATTAAGAAAAAAAAGTTAATTTGGTTAATTAAATAATAATAATAATTAGTAAAATAGTTAAATGGAAAATATAAAAGAAAAAAAATAAGAAGAATAAACCAGGGGGGGTACTGGCCCAATTAGGAGGTGTCTATGAAATTTGCGGCCCATTAACCTCAAGCCTGCTTTGACTTTGGTGATTGTCTAGGCGCTGGTTGACTGGGAGTACCATGGTCCTTCATCTTTGACCACAGGATTTGAGCTTAAAGACACATGGCGTGATGAGATGTGAAGCACATGGTGGAACGCTTTTTGAAACCTGCATGTGATTATGCAAAGAAAAATAGAAACAAATATTTTGGGGGACCTGGGATTCGAACCCAGGTCCCAATGCTTCCAAGCCAGCACGCTAACCACTCCACCATCACGCTTCAATCGTTAGTAAAATAACAAACAATTATTATATTAAGAAATTATTCAATAAGCTGTAACACAAAAAAACACGCGCGCGTTTTCAAACCACCCAATGGCATGCTAACACCTCATCATCTTCTTCCTTCGTTCTGCATAAAAACACATTAGATAGCGGGGGTTTCTAACCTCCACAAACTACAGCAAGGAATAATAGCGAATAGAGATACAATGCACATAAATATTTTGCGAGGGGAACATCATGTTCGTCTGATTCTCACGATTCCAACCATGGGTCTCACAAGTCTTAATTTTTCCTGGATTAGGAATCCCCAATTTCAAAGCTCATGAACCCTAGAAAACTGTTCATGGAATCTTGTGATTTAGGGAGTTTCAGTTCAATTAAGTGATATCATTAGCTTCATATGGCCTCTAGCAACACAAAACAATCAAGAAAATACGTTAAATGCACATGAATTGAGCAATACGATTTTGGAAAAAGATGGCAAACCGTGGTTCTGTAATGGACGATTCCTTGAGCTTTGGTATTGGAATTTGATTGTAAATCGTTCCTGAGAACTCCTGCAAGGTATTAGAATCAATAAAATGCCTTGAATTGGCCTGGAATGTGAAAATCAGTTTTGAGTCTTTCTTGAAATTTCTCAATATGGCTATGGTCTTTCTGCAGCTTTTTTCACGTGTCTTGCATCAGGGTTTACTTGAATATATATAGAGGAATGGAATTAGGTCAAAATCTTGAGCAAAAAACCATTGAATTGATGATTTGATCTTTGATTAAAAATCAAATCTTTTTGCATTTTCATGATTGAAGAAAGTTGCCAATTTTGGAGATTTTGTATCTTTGACTTGGTGCACGAAATTGCCAGCCTTTTTAGGTAATACTTTCTTCACAAAAAGATTGAAAAAATCAAATCTTGTATTTTCCTACAATTTAAATTAATTAAATGAATTAATATTAATTAAAAATCCAATTAATTAATAAAAAATAAGAAAATAAATTCAATTAAGCTTGATGGGTCGTGCATAGGCCATGGATGAAGTTTCAAGAAGAGATTTGAGGCCCATTAGCAAAAATGAGGTGTTTTGTGCAAAGTTGACTTTTGCAAATTCATGAAAATTTCCCAACTTCTCCAATGCATATATTGCTCAATTTTGATCATATGAACATGTTCTTCGACATTTTGGAAAGGTCTTGAAGTCCTCTAACCAATGCCTTTGGTCCCATGTCATTTGGATTTACCAATCTCAAGTTATGGCCTTTGACTTAAAGTGCACTTTTGTTGACTTTTGAATTTGACCTATAATGTAGAAATTGATAACTTTTTGTGAGAGCATTTCTTGGACTTGGAGTGTGAAGATGGATTGTAGTAAATTGCATCCCCTTAAAAATGAGCATTGGATGGGATTTTTATGACAAACCATGAAAAAGTTATGCCCTGGTCAAGATACAGTTGACTTTTCTACTGTTCAAAAATAGTAACTTTTGCATCTTGATGATTTTTGAGCCATTCTTGTGGAATCATGATCAAGACTTGATCAAATGATGATTGTGAACTCCAAATAAGATGTTGACCAAAAATTCTGACTTTTGACTGCAAAATGACCATTTTGCCCTTGCAGTTGACTATGGATCAAATGGAGCTTTTGACTGTGTAAATTGGCATTGTGAGTCTTGAAACTTGGCATATAGGTGCTTGAGAATGTTTATAGGCATATGAGACTTGATTGAACCATTGAAAATACCAAATTCCTTGAAAGAACCAAAACCCTAATTTCAGTTGTCTTAGGAGGTGTTTGGATTGTACAACCCTTGAGCAAACTTGAGCAATTTGAAGATTATTCTTGTCAAATCTTGAGGAATATGGGAGGGAAAATTTTGGGGTACAGCAGCGACGATAGAGTTGATGGCTACAATATTGAAGATTGGATTCGTCAGAGTATTCTAGGCCAGACACTCAACAATTGGACTTCTGTGGATGTTATCCAAGTTTCAAGCGCCGAGGAGTAATTTTCTTGTTTCTTTATTTGTCATATCATAAATCCTACGCTCTGACCAAGGCGTAGTGAATCCTTTATGAAGGGCCACCATGTTTATTTTCAAGTTTATCATGAAATAAAGGACGTTTTTGCATTCAAAATTTTTCTCCATTTCTTTTTTATTTTTAAATGGCAATGTTTCTCTTTTCACACACTGTCACTAAAGAACACCAAAATGTCATTCATGCAGATGCACTTCCACCACCGATCCTATCAATAACGACTCTGCTATGGCTCATTATGACTTTGAAACTCCTATTTATCAAGCTGAATAAGAAGCATATGAGGATTGTGGTCTTCCTGAGGAATTAGCAAGACTGTTGAAACAAGAGGAGAAGGTTATCCAGCCGAATCAGGATTCAATTGAGGTGGTGAATATTGGCACAGAAGAGGTAAGAAGAGAAGTCAAGATAGGGGCAGATCTCGAAGAAGGTACAAAGGTCAGATTGATCAAGCTACTCCATGAGTATTTTGATATCTTCGCTTGGTCTTATAAGGATATGCCTGGGTTGGATACAGACATAGTGGTGCATTGACTATCGCTCAAAGAAGTTTATTCTCCTGTCAAGAAAAAGATCCGAAGAACTCATCCTCAAATGTCCAAGAAGATCAAGGAGGAGGTCCAGAAGCAGTTGGACGCAAATTTCTTAAAGGTTGTCAATTTTTCGCCATGGATTGCAAATATTGTGCTTGTGCCCTAAAGATGATTTCCCTCTTCCGCATATTGATGTGTTGGTCGATAACACTGCTCATTCCAAAGTGTTTTCGTTCATGGATGGCTTTTCGGGTTACAATCAAATTAAGATGGCTCCGGAGGATATGGATAAGACAACATTCATCACGCCTTGGGGAACCTTATGTTATAAAGTGATGCTGTTTGGTTTGAAAAATGTCGGGGCAACATATCAGCGCGCCATGGTCACTCTCTTTCATGACTTGATTCACAAAGAGATTGAGGTATATGTAGACGATATGATTGCTAAGTCTGACACGGAAGAGGAACATCTTGTTCATCTGGAAAAATTGTTCGAGACACTGAGGTAGTTCTTGGTATGGTTGAATCCAAATAAGTGCACCTTCGAGGTGGCATCCGCAAGCTATTGGGATTTATTGTAAGTGAAAAGGGTATCGAGGTGGACCCGATCAAAGTCAAAGCGATACAGGAAATGCCTGAGCCGAGGACAGAAAAGGAAGTACGTGGTTTCTTGGGGAGATAAAACTATATTTCTAGATTTATTTCTCATCTCACAGCCACATGTGAACCTATGTTCAAGTTGTTAAAGAAAAGTCAGACAATGAAATGGAATGAGGATTGTCAGAAAGCCTTTGACAAAATAAAAGAATATTTGCAAGAACCTCGGATACTCATGCCGCCAGTGGAAGGAAGGCCACTAATCATGTATCTAACCGTATTAGAGAGCTCAATGGGTTGTGTCCTCAGTCAGCACGACGAGACATGGAAGAAAGAACATGCTATTTACTACTTGAGTAAGAAGTTTACGGAATGCGAGTCAAGGTAGTCATTGCTGGAAAAGACTTGTTGTGCGCTTGCCTGGGCCGCCAAACGTTTGAGGAAGTATATGTTAACTCACACCACCTACTTGATATCCAAAATGGATCCAATCAAGTACATTTTTGAGAAGCCAGCTCTTACAGGCAAGGTAGCCAGTTGGCAGATGATACTCACTGAATATGATATCCAATAGACTACTCAAAAAGCAATTAAGGGTAGTGTATTGGCCGACCATCTTGCTCATCAGCCCTTGAACGATTATGAACCGATGAAGTTTGATTTTCCAGATAAGGAAATTGTGTATATTCGGGATTGTAATATGCCAGACCCAGACGAAGGACCTGAGCCGGGATCACGTTGGATGCTTGTTTTTTATGGTGCCTTTAATGCCATGGGCAACGGCGTCGGAGCTATTATCACTTCCCCTGAGGGATATCACATTCCATTCACGACTCGTATCTATTTTGATTGCACTAACAACATGGCCGAATATCAGGCTTGCATTTATGGCATTGAAGCGGCGATCGACCTGCGCATCAAATTCTTGAAAGTCTACGGGGATTCCAATCTTGTTATCAGCCAGATTAATGGAGATTGGGAGACTCGCCATCAGAACCTAATTCCATATCGTGAGCATGTTATGAAGTTGATTCTGTACTTCGAAGAGATCACGTTTGAACACATTCCCAGAGAAGAAAACACTCTAGCTGATGCACTGGAAAATTTGTCCTCCACGTTTAAGGTTAAGTGGGCTAATGAGGCACCTTCCATTACTATCAGAAGTTTGAGTGAGCCAGCTTTCTGTTTTGAGGCCTGTTTGGAACCAGATGGTAATCCTTGGTTTTATGATGTTAAACGATATCTTGAAACACAAGAGTATCCTTAGGAGGCATCAGTCACAGATAAGAAGTTCTTGAGAAGATTTTTAGCCAAGTTCTTTCTCAGTGGTGGTGTGTTGTACAGAAGGTATCATGATGGTCTACTGCTCAGATGTGTTGACAAGAAAGAAGCAGCTAGAATCATTGAGGAGATACATGAAGGTGACTTCGGGACCTATTCCAATGGGCACACTATGGCTAAAAAGATTTTGCGAGCAGGTTATTATTGGTCCACCATGGAGACTGACTGTTACAATCATGCACGGGTTTGCCACAAATGTCAAGTCTATGCCGATAAGGTGCATGTGCCGCCAGTACCTTTGAATGTCTTGACTTTACCTTAGCCATTTGCGATGTGGGGAATTGATATGATCAGCAAGATCGAACCGACTGCGTACAATGGGCACCATTTCATTCTGGTTGCCATCGATTATTTTACGAAATGGGTTGAAGCTGCATCCTATGCCAATGTCACCAAGCAGGTGGTAACTCGATTCATTAAGCACAATATTATCTGTCGCTATGGAGTGCCTGAAAAGATCATTACCGATAATGGTTCTAACTTGAATAACAAAATGATGAAAGAGCTTTGTGAGTCCTTCAAAATCATACATGATAACTCTTCTCCATACCGACCAAAGATGAATGGCACTGTCGAAGCGGCCAATAAGAATATCAAAAAGATTGTACAGAAGATGGTGGTGACCTATAAAGATTGGCATGAGATGCTGCCTTTTGCTTTGCATGGTTATCGCACCATTGTGTGTACTTCGACTGGGGCAACCCCGTTTTCATTGGTTTACGGCATGGAAGCAGTACTGCCGGTAGAAGTCGAGATTCCTTCTCTTAGGGTCATGAGATATGTTGAGCTGGATGAAAGTGAATGGGTATAGAATTGTCTGGATCAGTTGGAACTTATTGATTAAAAGAGATTGACGGTTGTATGTCATGGTCAGGTATATCAGCAAAGGATGAGAAAAGCTTTTGATAAGAGGGTATGACCTTAGTGTTACAAACCAGGTGACCTTGTGCTCAAGAGGATAATTCTTCCCCAGGGAGATCCCAGGGGCAAGTGGGTCCCGACTTATGAAGGTCCTTTCGTGGTCAAAAAAGTTTTCTCTGGAGGAGCGATGATGCTCACGACTATGGATGGAGAGTACTTCCCTCTCCCTGTGAATGCTGACGTAGTTAAAAAATACTTTGCATAAAAAAAAATAATAATAAAAACCCGCTAAACTGAAAACCCGAAAGGGCGGTTTAGGCAAAAAGAGGGTGTCCTGGTGAATTGAAAACCTGAAATGGCGATTCAGGCAAAAGTTAGGGACTTAAAGCAAATGACTACACTCAGCATGGGATCCTTTGTTTCTTTCCTTCGTTCCGTCACCTAGCATAATTTCAAAGCCAATCTAAGTTTGATTTATCCGAAGGCAGGAAAATGAAAGTCGTAAGAGTCATAACAGAGTTAGGATTCGGTGGATGTTCACATTCACATTGCCATTTGTAAACACTTGTTTGCTTTGATTTTGTAATTGCTTGCTTCCAAATGTAAATTCCTTTTTCACAGGCTAATTTCTCAAAATCAATAAAATATCTTCTTTCAAAGTATGCGTATGCTTTTCATTTCTCCCCTTTTTGCTATTTTGTTTGCAAAAACGTCCAATATTTTGATAAGCATGTGCATATAAACTTCGTGGCCCTTACACGGATATGGTAATTTAAGTTATGGTTATTTGATCGCTTGAAATACGCTAACAAGCACCACTACTACTGCACAAGGGGCATGTTTATTTAAATGGATCTCTCCTTCACTCTGTTGGCATTTGCCTTGCCATTTTGATTCACAACTCCGGGTTGTGGGTAGAGATCATAGGTCGGGGTAATATCAAGGTTACGGCAGGTCAGCGGGACCGGTGAACCTGGTCGGAGATGCTGTTTCCCCATAATGGCTTTTATTATGTTTCTTTGCCACGCTCTCATGTGTCATCTTGATTGATTGTTTTAGCATTGTCTGCATATAGGATTTTGTTTATAGCTGAATGTCAGTCTTTATGCGTTGAATGTTTTTGCGTAAAAAATTTTTTTTCATACAAAATCACTCTTTAATTGTTTTCCGGCCATTTTGATACCAACGGTGCCAATTCTTTTGCATGACCAAAAATTTGGAGGAGGGAGTTTAGCTAAAAAACAGCGACTGTAGTGGTATGCTTTTAGGTAGAACCCTGTTGACGATGTACATGCATTGTTTCAATCCCCAAACACCGGAGATATAAGGGAGTTAGACCCTCGTTAACCCCTCTGAGCCTTCGAAGTAGGAGTCTCTTTTCCGTTCCAAAAAAAACCTTTTTTAACCAGGGGCAAGGTAGATGTTCAGTTAATTTGACCAAGCACTCAAATTTCAGAAGAAATGTCCCATCTGAGGATCACCACACTTTATCTTTCACATCATAAGATCAAAAATGTATAAACCACGATGTTCATTTCCTCACAAAGTCCTGAGGTCGAGATTAAATCGATACAATAATGGCTATTCCTCGCCGACCAAGGAATGAGGCATTTGTTTTCTTAAAAAAAGAGAAAAAAAGCTCAAAGACCTAAAGTCATAATGACATGTTCAAAGTGGAAAGTATGAATAAAAAAGAAACAAAAAGCCCCGCTAAGTCGAAACTTGAAAACAAGTCGCTTAGGCAAAAGTTAGGGCATCCCGCTGGACTCCCAAATTTGAAATTCAAAAGATTTTGTCCAGGCAAAAGTTAGGGAAAAGAAGAGCCTAAAAAGCCGGGGAAAAAAAGGGGGAGAGATTGTTCAAATAAAATTTTCATCAAAGGAAGAACAATAATGTAAAAAAAAACCCGAAGCAACAGAAGTTAAGTGACAATCATGTTGGAGGATTTGTCGTGATCACTCAACCATTATAAATCCTTTTGAAAGATGAATGCTTGTGATAAATCAATTGAATTTAGGACATAAGAATATCACGAAGGGGGTGGACACCAAATAACTTGAGCCTTGAAAACTTTTTTTCAAAAGAACCTTGAACCAGGCCACGTTACAACCTCTAAAACTCATAACTGAAACAAGGGTTTAACTCGAAAGCATACTACAATAGGATAACATTTCCTAAACGCCCCAAATATGTGTTACATAGCCGTTTTGGTATTTTATCGCTCGCGTTTTGACTTGTTTTTCAAAAAGGGGAAGAAAAGTTTTAAAACATTTTTTGCACTCTAGCCAGAGATTCATTCACAACAGAGATGCGACACTTTGTTAAGTTCTTCAAGGTTTAAATAATCATCGCATCAGGTCTATCATTCTCAATAAACATTTTTCTGTATGCAAAACGGCTGTTTGACATCAAAAGAGTTTACACGTTGAACACCTGTAAAGAGATTAATGATTGTCAAGAAGGGAATGTTCGACTTTCTTCTGTTTTGATAGAGCCCATGTTTGCTTAGGACTCTGCTTATCCCCTGTGAAGTTTCGTTTCCCCAGTGAAGTTTCCTTTCCCCGGTGAAGTTTCGTTTCCGCAGTAAATTTTTGTAACTCCAGGGATTTTCTTTCAAAAAGCCTCGTTCCAAGACTTCATGTTTGGATATGTCGCATATCCCCAATGGATTCATTAAGGAGGAACCCACATTCTGAATAAGTTTTAACTCCCTTATGAATTTCCAATAGAGATCCCTCGCTTTGACCTTTCATTTCCCAGCCGATCTGTTGACCGGGGCATCTTTATGTTAAAAATCTTCCTTTATTCCCAAGTAAGGTCGTTACTGTGTGACTATCTGCAGGATTCCTCCATTGGTTTCGTTCCAAGAGAATATCTCTCCAGCAAGATAATCTTCAACAGAGTTCTATCTCCCCGGTGAAGTCCCATCTCTTCAGCAGGGCTTTGTTCCCCCAGCAAGGGTATTCACCCTTCACGTCGGGTTTGTTGTCTTGGTGTCGTCCTCAACGCGGTTGTGTGCTGTCCTTCCCAGATATTACATTCTTACCTTGATCCTCTCTCTCAATTGTCTAATCTTTAGATGGACAACCCTTTCCGGAAGCTGCAGTGTCAACCTGATTTTCCTGGTCTCGTTCTGTACTCCTCAGACAAAGCTGTCCCTTGGAATTATGGTGCTGACGTCTACTACCATGGCGTCAAACAGGATTTGAAGACTGAAGAGGCTGATACTGATATCAGTAATATTTTTGGGACTAGCAAAGTTACTCGAAATGGAAGGGTTTTCTCTCCCGAGATCTCCCCAAAGACTGTCACTAAGCCTGTTGTTATTGTAACACCCTCTAAAAACCCCGAATAAATTTTCGCGAATAATTAAAATTATAATTTCAGAGTACATGCATCAACGAGGATGTCACAATTCTCTTTTAATAAAAGCAAGTTCCTGTCATGCATAATCATAATAGTAACTCATACATGTTTACACAGCGGAATAATTTAATTAATGAAACCAATGTTATAATATTTTCAAAATCATCAGGGATTAACACCTGGAAAATGTCAACCTCATATTATAACAAACAAAGGGAAATAAACGAGTCTGACTAAAGCAGCTCGACAAACAAACGTTCCCGGAGTTACAACTACCAGAGCATGACCCGGACAATACTAAAACGGAAATAAACTAGAAATGACAAGCCTTCGCCAAGCACCTGAACGAAGCTCCTCAATCTGAAATATTCAACAGTAAGGGTGAGCATCTCAACTATACATTTGATTATACGTTCATAACAATCCATTCAGGAAACCATAAGCATCACCCAACAATTAGCATGTTTCATAGATTACAAAAACCTTTACAATCCATATATTCATAATATCATACTTTTCATGCTTACTTATTAACATCAAACATCGTTAACAACTTAGTATCAATACATGGATACAATCAATCAAATACAACATTGGAAAAATCATCCATTCATGTCATATTCAATGTAATGCAACACACCCATGCATGTGGTACCATTTTACCGCCCCATTAAATCTCGGGTCACGGATAACTCACCGTTCCATTATATCGCGGACACGGCTACCACCTCAACGTTCCATTAAATCGCGGACACGTATATTGGCCACCATGTTAATTCCACACAATGGGAATTAACAAATGCAACATGATATGTAAAGTATGTAACACTCAGCATACTATTAACATCAATCGACATATCATGCAACATCAACAATATCAAACATAACATGATATGAATAGCATGTAATCACTCAGCATACTATTAAACATCAATCATATCAAGTTATATCATAATTCATGCTTGATAACATCATCTAAAAGCATGACAATAAGATCCACATAGTGTTGGTATCATAACATACAATCGTTATTCGATACACACATCAATCAACACTAGGAAATCAATAAACACATATTCAAAACATGTCAAACACTGCACATCAAAACCGGATCAATCCGTACTTAACAGCGTGCACAGAAAACATAGTTTAAAAACCAACACAGGAGGTTTAACACGGGTGCCCGTGTAAAACAACACTGCCCGTGTGGAAATGTGTCCAGAAAACACGTTTTTTTGACAATACAGGGGATCAACACGGGCGCCCGTGTGAATCAACACGGCCCGTGTTGAATTGTGCCCAGAAAACACTTTTTTATGCCAACACAGTGAATCAACACGGGCGCCCGTGTTAATCAACACGCCCGTGTTGAATTGTGGCCAGAAAACACATTTTCATCAGCATTACAGTGAATCAACACGGGTGCCCGCGTAAATCAACGCGCCCGTGTTGATGAGTGCGAACCCAATTTTTCTGTTTTTGCAGCAGCTCATATACCCATATTTTTGCACGAAAATACCTCTCTACGGCGGTGCAATATAGTACAAAGACATCCAATCCATCATAGGAACCTAAAATCCCTAATTGATTCATAAAATCGGGAACTTAAACCTTTTCTAACAAAGTTCAATCCTAAGGGTATCGATCCCTAATAACATCTAATAATTGGGGTTTCTCCCTACGATTACCCAAATCAACCGTACATAAACCCATAAGCAAAAGTAAATTGAGTATTAGCCCCCCTTACCTTATCAAATTGCAGCTTGAGTTCTTGAGCGATGTTCTTTGTTCTTCTCACCTTCAGAGCTCTATTTCCTCAAATTTCCCAAACTCTGTGTTATCGTGAATAATGAGAAAAATAGCTTAAGTTCCAAAACATATCTTTATTTCTCTTGCACCCCCACTCTTTACTAACAACCTCCAAGCCCAATAACTTAAAAGAAACCCATATTTCTTATTTCTTTTATTTTCTTCCAATATTCCAAAATAAATAATTCCTTTTCATTTTAGTAATTCTAATAAAATAATTTCTCAATTAAATAAATCAAATAATTGAAACTGGGGTGTTACAACTCTCCCCCACTAAAAGAGTTTTCGTCCTCGAAAACATACCTTAGACGAACAGTTCCGGATAAGCCTCTTTCATCTGGCTCTCCAGCTCCCAAGTGATATTTCCATCTGCTGGACCTCCCCAAGCAACCTTCACTAACGCTATCTCTTTACCTCTTAACTGTTTCACTTCCCGATCTTCTATCCTCATAGGCAATGTTTCTACTGTCAGGTTATCTCTCACCTGTACATCATCTATTTGGATTACATGAGATGGGTCTGGAATGTATCTCCTCAACTGAGAAACATGAAAAACATCGTGCAAATTCGCAAGTCTCGGAGGTAAAGCAATACGATAAGCAACATCTCCAACTCTTTCCGTAATCTGAAACGGACCAATAAAACGCGGAGTCAACTTCTTAGATTTCAACGCTCGACCAATACCCGTCATCGGAGTAACTCTCATAAACACATGATCTCCAGCACTGAATTCTAAATTCTTTCTCCTCTTATCATGATAACTTTTCTGACGACTCTGAGAAGCTCTCATCTTCTCTTGAATCAATTTGATCTTTTCAGTAGTCTGCTGAACAATCTCTGGCCCAATTACTGAACTCTCTCCAGATTCATACCAACACAAAGGCGTTCTACACCGTCTACCATACAATGCCTCAAACGGAGCCATACCAATACTTGAATGGTAACTATTGTTATAAGTAAATTCAATCAATGGCAAATAGTTATCCCAAGCTCCACCCTTCTCTAAAACACAAGCACGCAATAAATCTTCTAACGATTGAATCGTCCTCTCCGTCTGTCCATCAGTCTGAGGATTGTAAGCTTAACTCAACCTCAATTTAGTACCCAAAGCCTTCTGCAATCCTTCCCAAAATTTCGAAGTAAATCTCGGATCTCTATCTGACACAATACTAGAAGGAACTCCATGCAAACTCACTATTTTCTCAATATATAACTGTGCCAATTTCTCCATTGAGTAATCCATTTGCACCGGTATAAAATGAGCAGACTTAGTCTGTCTATCCACAACAACCCATATCGCTTCACAATTCTTAGGAGTCCTCGGCAACCCGGACACAAAATCCATAGAAATACTATCCCACTTCCATTCTGGAACAAACATCGGTTGCATAACTCCAGACGGCTTCTGATGCTCAATCTTCGATTTCTGACAGATTAAACATGCATACACAAATTCAGCTATTTCCTTTTTCATTCCCGGCCACCAAAACAATTTCTTCAAATCATGATACATTTTCGTGGCACCCGGATGAATGCTCATCCCACTACGATGTCCTTCCTCTAATATACTCTTCTTGATTTCTGCGACATCAGGAACACAAACTCTATCGCCAAATCTCATAACATCATTTTCATCAATTCTAAACTCACCACCTTGACCTTGGTTGATCAATGTCAATTTATCAACTAAATTAACATCAGATTTCTGCCCGATCCTGATCTCTTCTAGAATACCACTAGTAAGTTTCAACATACCCAAACGAACACACTTCGGAGTACTTTCACAAATTAAACTCAAATCTCGGAATTGTTCAATTAAATCCAATTCACGAACCATCATCATAGACATATGCAAGGATTTCCTTCTCAAAGCATATGCAACCACATTTGCCTTACCAGGATGGTAATTCAAACCAAAATCATAATCTTTGAGAAATTCCAACCACCTTCTTTGCCTCATATTGAGCTCTTTCTGATCGAAAAGATACTTCAAACTCTTATGATCACTATACACTTCAAATCTCGAACCATACAGATAATGTCTCCACAATTTCAAGACAAACACAACTGTTGCCAACTCTAAGTCATGAGTAGGATAGTTCCTTTCATGAACCTTCAACTGTCTCGAAGCATACGCAACTACCTGTTGATTCTGCATTAAAACACCACCTAGACCCAACAGAGATGCATCACAATAGACCATAAAAGATTCCACTGGATTCGGCAAAATCAGAATAGGAGCACTAGTCAATTTCCGCTTCAATTCTTGGAAACCTTTCTCACAATCAGAATCCCAAATAAACGCTTGTCCTTTACGAGTCAACTTCGTCAACGGCAATGCTAACTTTGAGAATCCTTCGATAAACTTTCTGTAATAACCTGCAAGACCAAGGAAACTTCTGATTTCAGAAACAGTCTTCGGCGCTTCCCACTGAGATACTGCTTCTACTTTTGTAGGATCCACTGCAATACCATTTTTAGAAATCACATGTCCAAGAAAACTAACTTCATTCAGCCAGAACTCACATTTGGACAACTTTGCATACAACTTCTTATCTTTCAACAACTCTAACACAATTCTGAGATGTTCCGCATGCTCTTCGTCATTCTTGGAATAAATCAGAATGTCATTAATAAAAACCACGACAAACTTATCCAGATACGGGTGAAAAATCCTGTTCATATATTCCATGAAAACACCAGGTGCATTAGTAACTCCGAACGGCATAACAGAATATTCATAATGCCCATACCTCGTTCGAAAAGCAGTCTTTTGAATATCTTCCACTTTCACACGAATCTGGTGTTATCCAGATCTCAAGTCAATCTTACTGAATACACTGGCCCCAATTAGCTGATCCATTAAATCATCAATCCTCGGTAACGGATACCGATTCTTAATGGTTACCTTGTTCAATTGCCTGTAATCAACACACAGTCTCATAGAACCTTCTTTCTTCTTAACCAACAATACCAGAGCACCCCAAGGCGAAACACTTGGACGAATAAACTTCTTCTCCAGTAAATCTTCCAATTGACTCTTCAATTCAGCCAACTCAGACGCAGACATACGATATGGCGCCATCGACACCGGTCTCGTACCAGGAATCAAATCTATAGAAAATTCCACTTCTCTCTCAGGAGGTAACTCACCAACATCATCAGGAAAGACTTCTGGAAAATCACACACCACTGGCAATTCACCACTCCTGACCTTTCCTGTTGCATCTAACGAAGCAAGTAACATAAACACATTAGCACCGTCTTCCATTGCTTCTTGTACCTGCCTAGCAGTCATAGTCAAATTCTCGACACCAACTGCTTCTGGAAAAATCACCGTCTTAGCAAAGCAGTTCAGATGAACCCGGTTGAATTCCAACCAGTTCATCCCAAGGATAATATCAATTTGTTCAAGCGGTAGGCACACTAAATCTATACCGAAACCTCTACCAAAAATCTCAATAGGACAATTCCTACATACAAGTGAAGTTGTCACTGAACCCGATGCAGGAGTATCAACAACCATGCTACCTCGCATATCAGATATGTCCAGTTTCAACCTCTCAGCACAATCCAAAGAAATGAAAGAATGAGTTGCACCAGTATCAATAATTGCAACTAAAGGTGTGCCATGAATAAAACACGTACCTTTAATCAATCGATCTTCTGGAGTAGTCTCAGATCCAGACAAAGCGAACACTTTTCCACCTGACTGATCCTTCTTAGGCTTAGGACACTGCGGACGAATGTGACCTTCTTCGCCACAATTGTAACAAGTAACAGACTTCCCTTTGCAATCAATAGACAAATGACCAGCCTTTCCACATTTATAGCACTTCTTCTCATCACTCTTGCAATCTCGAATGTGATGACCAGACTCACCACACCTGTAGCATCTGATAGGAGCCTTAGAATCTCCCCCACTAGGCCTTTTCCATCCACCTGATTTCTGGTTATCTCTATCATATGGCTTGCCACGGTCCATATGTTGCTTTCCTCTTTTATCAACAGCCCCACGAGAGTGAGACGACCTATTCTTGGTAATATCTTCTTCCAAGATTCTGCTACAATCCACCAGATCAGAAAATCTACGAATACGCTGGTACCTGATTCCCTGCTTAATCTCATCTCGGAGACCATTCTCAAATTTGATACATTTAGAGAATTCTCCAGCCTCATCATTGTTGTAGTGTGCATAATACTTTGCCAGCTCAGTTAACTTAGTAGCATACTCACTAACAGTCAGATTGCCCTGCTTAAGCTCCAAAAACTCAATTTCCTTTCTTCCCCGAACATCTTCAGGAAAGTACCTCCTCAGAAAAGCCCTTCTGAAGTTAGCCCAAGTCAGTGCCTCTCCATCCTGAACCATTTCAGTCCTTGTTGCAACCAACCAGTCGTCGGCTTCTTCTGCCAACATATGCGTACCATATCTGACTTTCAGATCTTCAGCACAATCAATTACACGGAAAATCCTTTCGATTTCCTTCAGCCACTTCTGAGCACCTTCAGGGTCATGTGTACCTTTGAACAACGGAGGATTGTTCCTTTGGAAGTTCCACAATTGCCTATCAGCACCAATCACGCCTCCAGTTGGGTTTCCAGCAAGTACACCAGCTAACATCCCCAAGGCCTCAGCGAGTGCAGCATCATTTCGTCCGTTACCTCTTCCAGCCATATTCCTGAGAATTAAAACATACCCCACATCAGAATACAGTATCGACAGTGTTACCTTGCACTAGTCGCATACAAAAGGAATGACTGACTCAAGACTCTGGTCGCAACGACCGACTATGCTCTGATACCACTATTGTAACACCCTCTAAAAACCCCGAATAAATTTTCGCGAATAATTAAAATTATAATTTCAGAGTACATGCATCAACGAGGATGTCACAATTCTCTTTTAATAAAAGCAAGTTCCTGTCATGCATAATCATAGTAGTAACTCATACATGTTTACACAGCGGAATAATTTAATTAATGAAACCAATGTTATAATATTTTCAAAATCATCAGGGATTAACACCTGGAAAATGTCAACCTCATATTATAATAAACAAAGGGAAATAAACGAGTCTGACTAAAGCAGCTCGACAAACAAACGTTCCCGGAGTTACAACTACCAGAGCATGACCCGGACAATACTAAAACGGAAATAAACTAGAAATGACAAGCCTTCGCCAAGCACCTGAACGAAGCTCCTCAATCTGAAATATTCAACAGTAAGGGTGAGCATCTCAACTATACATTTGATTATACGTTCATAACAATCCATTCAGGAAACCATAAGCATCACCCAACAATTAGCATGTTTCATAGATTACAAAAACCTTTACAATCCATATATTCATAATATCATACTTTTCATGCTTACTTATTAACATCAAACATCGTTAACAACTTAGTATCAATACATGCATACAATCAATCAAATACAACATTGGAAAAATCATCCATTCATGTCATATTCAATGTAATGCAACACACCCATGCATGTGGTACCATTTTACCGCCCCATTAAATCTCGGGTCACAGATAACTCACCGTTCCATTATATCGCGGACACGGCTACCACCTCAACGTTCCATTAAATCGCGGACACGTATATTGGCCACCATGTTAATTCCACACAATGGGAATTAACAAATGCAACATGATATGTAAAGTATGTAACACTCAGCATACTATTAACATCAATCGACATATCATGCAACATCAACAATATCAAACATAACATGATATGAATAGCATGTAATCACTCAGCATACTATTAAACATCAATCATATCAAGTTATATCATAATTCATGCTTGATAACATCATCTAAAAGCATGACAATAAGATCCACATAGTGTTGGTATCATAACATACAATCGTTATTCGATACACACATCAATCAACACTAGGAAATCAATAAACACATATTCAAAACATGTCAAACACTGCACATCAAAACCGGATCAACCCGTACTTAACAACGTGCACAGAAAACATAGTTTAAAAACCAACACAGGAGGTTTAACACGGGTGCCCGTGTAAAACAACACTGCTCGTGTGGAAATGTGTCCAGAAAACACGTTTTTTTGACAATACAGGGGATCAACACGGGCGCCCGTGTGAATCAACACGGCCCGTGTTGAATTGTGCCCAGAAAACACTTTTTTATGCCAACACAGTGAATCAACACGGACGCCCATGTTAATCAACACGCCCGTGTTGAATTGTGGCCAGAAAACACATTTTCATCAGCATTACAGTGAATCAACACGGGTGCCCGCGTAAATCAACGCGCCCGTGTTGATGAGTGCGAACCCAATTTTTCTGTTTTTGCAGCAGCTCATATACCCATATTTTTGCACGAAAATACCTCTCTACGGCGGTGCAATATAGTACAAAGACATCCAATCCATCATAGGAACCTAAAATCCCTAATTGATTCATAAAATCGGGAACTTAAACCTTTTCTAACAAAGTTCAATCCTAAGGGTATCGATCCCTAATAACATCTAATAATTGGGGTTTCTCCCTACGATTACCCAAATCAACCGTACATAAACCCATAAGCAAAAGTAAATTGAGTATTAGCCCCCCTTACCTTATCAATTTGCAGCTTGAGTTCTTGAGCGATGTTCTTTGTTCTTCTCACCTTCAGAGCTCTATTTCCCCAAATTTCCCAAACTCTGTGTTATCGTGAATAATGAGAAAAATAGCTTAAGTTCCAAAACATATCTTTATTTCTCTTGCACCCCCACTCTTTACTAACAACCTCCAAGCCCAATAACTTAAAAGAAACCCATATTTCTTATTTCTTTTATTTTCTTCCAATATTCCAAAATAAATAATTCCTTTTCATTTTAGTAATTCTAATAAAATAATTTCTCAATTAAATAAATCAAATAATTGAAACTGGGGTGTTACAGTTATTCCATCTGTTGTTCCTACTGGTACTTCTGTTACTACTCCCATTTTTACTCCAATTGTTACCTCTATCGATGAGTCATCTGGGACTCGGGGCAAAGAAGTTATAGGTGAGCCTGCCCGGACGGAGGCACCTAAAAAAGTTGTTGTGGAATCCTCTAAGCAAGAAATAGAGGAAATCTTAAAAATAATCAAGAAAAGTGACTATAATATGGTCGAGCAGCTGGGGAAGACCCCTTCGAAGATATCCATGTTGTCTCTGCTGTTATGTTTCGAGGCCCAAGCAAAGGCTTTGATTACATTTCTCAAGACTGCGCATGTGCCGCAAGAAATCTCAGCCGAACAATTCAAGGACTGTGTGGCCAATTTGACTACTGAAAATAGTTTGGGTTTTTCAGATGCCGACTTGACACCAAAAGGGAGAAAGCATAATGATGCTCTGCATGTCTCGCTCGAATGTAGGGGCACTACTATGGCTCATGTGCTGGTGGAAACTGGATCGTCATTGAATGTTCTGCCTAAGAAGGCTCTTGATCGGCTAGATTGTGAAGGCTTGACCTTAAAGCCCAGTAACATTGTGGTGAGGGTGTTTGACGGGTCAAAAATAATGGTGCATGGGGAGGTGGACATCCCTGTCAAAGTGGGTTCTCAGACCTTTGGGTCCACCTTTTACGTGATGGATATCAGACCATCGTACTCTTATTTGTTGGGTCGCTCTTGGATCCATGAAGCTAGGGCTGTTACTTTTACGCTGCACCAAATGCTGAAGTATCCGGTGAAAGGGAATATTGTCACAGTGCATGGAGAAGAAGAGTATATGGTAAGTCACCTGAATTCTTTCAGGTATGTGGAGATGGACGGGGAATTCATAGAGACTCCTTGTCAAAAATTTGAAGAGGTTCCCCAGATTATGGCGTCAACCGAGACTATCACCAACACCAAACCTCCTTTGAAGATGGCATCTCTCAAGGATTCCAGAGCAGTAGTTGAAGAAGGTGGTTGTACCATTTGGGGACAGCTCCCTGATTTTTCTCATAAAACTGAAAATTTTGGTTTGGGCTTTACTTAAGGAGCTCAGAGGGATGTTCAACGTGCTCGGGCCGGACGACCTCCCCTATGCATCAACAATTGTGGGGTCAACGCTATTGAATACAATGAGGAAGATTCTGATATTGACAACTGAATCTACCTGACTACCAACGGTGGACCGAGTAACTGGACGGCCAAATATTTTCTACCAATTTCTTTTGTTCAGCAATAACTCTCTTACTTGTTTTTCGAATTTGTAATAAACAATTTAAACTCGATAACCTTGTGTCTTACCCGAGGCACAATGGTTTTGTTTGTGAGGATTATTATATGTCATTTTCATATGTCATCAATAAAACATTGGACGTTTCTTACATACAAATTTTGCGCTCTCTGTTTTTCTTTTCTTCTTTTCACTTTATCAACACATCTATGCTCTTACACACACTCACATATCAAACTGCTGATCTATATCCACTATAAATCCCATTGATAACAATTCTGCTATTGCCAGTTATGACTTTGAAAATCCGATCAACCAAGCCGAGGACGAAGGTGAGGACGATTGTGAGGTTCCTGGAGAACTTGCCAGACTACTACAACAGGAAGAGAGGGCTATACAGCCTCACAAAGAGCCAGCTGAGATGATAAACTTGGGCACGAGGTGGATAGAAAAGAAGCCAAGATCGGTGCTAACCTGGAGAATAATGTCAAATAACGGTTGATACAGATGTTGTACGACTATGTTGAGATCTTCGCCTGGTCATATGAAGACATGCTTGGTTTAGACACTGGCCCTGTGGTACATTGTCTGCCAACTAAAGAAGATTGCCCTCCGATTAAACAGAAGGTCCGTCGTATGCGCCTTGAAATGTCATAGAAGATTAAAGTAGAGGTCATGAAGCAGTGCAACACTGGGTTCTTAGTTGTCACCTCCTATCCGCAGTGGGTTGCTAACACAGTTTCGGTACCTAAGAAGGACGGTAAGGTACGGATGTGTGTGGACTACAAAGACCTGAACAGGGCAAGCCCCAAGGATGACTTCTCGCTTCCCCACATTGATGTTCTGGTTGACAACACCGCACAACACAAAGTCTTCTCCTTCATGGATGGTTTCTCTGGCTACAACCAGATCAAGATGACTCCTGAAGACATGGAGAAGACAACCTTCGTCATGCAGTGGGGCACCTTCTATTACAAGGTGATGCCTTTTGGGTTAAAGAATGCGGGGGCAACTTATCAGCGATCCATGGTCGCCTTGTTTGAAGACATAATCCACCATGAGATAGATGTTTACGTTGATGACATGATAGCCAGGTCTCAAACCGAAGAGGAGCACCTTGGCCATCTACAAAAGTTGTTTGACAGGTGTTGTACCCCAAAATTTTCCCTCCCGTATTCTTCAAGATTTGTCAAGATTAATCTTCAAATGGTTCAAGACTACTCAAGGATTGCACAGTCCAAATGCCTCCTAAGCCAAATGAAATTAGGGTTTTGGTTATTGCAAGGAATTTGAGGTTTTCAAGGGTCCAACCAAGTCTCATAGGCCTATATACATTGTCAAGCATCTACATGTCAAGTTGCAAGACTCACAATGTCAAATTGCACAGTCAAAAGCTTCATTTGCTCTACAATCAACTATAGGGGTAAAATGGTCATTTTGCAGTCAAAAGTCAGAATTTTTGGTCAACATCTTACTTTGAGCTCACAATCATCATTTGATCAAGTCTTGATCATGATTCCTCAAGCATGGCTCAAAAATCATCAAAGATGCAAAAGTTACTATTTTTGGACAGTTGAAAAGTCAACTGTAACTTGACCAAGGAATAACTTTTTCATGGTTCATCATAAAAATCCCATCCAATGCTCATTTTGAATGGGATGAAATTTCCTACAATTCATATTCACATTCCAAGTCCAAGAAATGCTCTCACAAAAAGTTGTTAATTTCTACATTATAGGTCAATTTCAAAAGTCAACAAAAGTGCACTTTAAGTCAAAGACCATAACTTGAGATTGGTATATCCAAATGACATGGGACCAAAGGCATTGGTTAGGGGACTTCAAGACCTTTCCAAAATGTCCAAGAACATGTTCATATGATCAAAATTGAGCAAGATGTGCATTGGAGAAGTTGGGAAATTTTTGTGAATTTGCAAAAGTCAACTTTGCTCAAAACACCTTGTTTTTGCTAATGGGCCTCAAATTTCTTCTTGAAACTTTATCCAAGGCCTACGCACGACCCATCAAGCCTATTTGAGTTTATTTTCTTATTTTTATTAATTAATTGGATTTTTTTATTAATATTAATTCATTTAATTGATTTAAAATATAGGAAATTCAAAGATATGGTTTTCAAATCTTTTTGTGAAGAAAACAAGCTCAAGACAAGCTGGAGATTTCGTGTGCCAATCAAAGAGACAAGAATATCCAAAATTGGCAAGTTTTCTCAATCAAAAAGATGCAAAAAGATGTGATTGGAAATCAAATATTGAAACATCAATGCAATGGATCTTTGGGCCAAGACTTAACCTAATTCCATTCTATTACATATGCACAAGTGAACCCTAATGCCATTCACGTGAGATTGCTGCATACAGAGCCATAACCAATATTGAAAAATCAAGAAAAAAGCCAAAATTGTTTTCCAAGTTCCAGGCCCTTTCAAAGCAATTTGAGGATTCAAACACATTGCATAGATCCCCAGGAACGTGTAGGGATCAAAATCACGTGTTATAACTCAAGGAAACGCCAAGAACAGTCGTACGGTTTGCATAATTTTCTCATAATCGAAATTCATTGTTCATGCATCATTAACACGATTTGTTGTTTGTTTTGTATTGTATGAGTCCACAGGAAGCTAATGGTGTGAGTTAATTGCCTTGAAACGTCCTGAATCATAAACCACCATGAACGATTTCTAGGTTTTCCAAGCTCTAAAATTGGGGCTTTATTATTTAGGAAAAATTAAGCCTCAAGAGACCTATGATTGAAACCGTCTGAACAAGACGAACATACTGGACATCTCGCGAACAATTTATATTCATCCTACGCCTATTCGCTATTTTTGGTCGATACAATTTGTGGGGGTTAAAAACCCCCGCTATTTAATCTTTGTTTTGAAGGTTTAGTGAAGAAGACGATGACGTGCTAATGCCTGATTGGACAATTCAAAAGCAGCGCGCGTTTTCATGTCCTTACAGCATATGAATTAATTGTTTAATATATTCATTGTTCGTTGTTATATTAACAAAGGCGTTCAAGTGGCTTTGTGGAAGGTGATGTGGCTGCGTATCCTTGGGACCTGGGTTCGATCCCCAGGTCCACCCAAACGTTTCTAATATTTTTCCTTACAGGTTCCCATGCAGGCATACTCAAAGCATTCTACCATGCGCGTCAATCATCAATCTGCCATGTGTCCTCAAGCATAAATCTGAAGGTCGTGAGTGGATGACCATGATACTCGCCAGTCAATGCATGTCTGGACAAGTCAGAAAGTCAACAGGGCTTGAGCCTAATTGTTGTACCCCAAAATTTGCCCTCCCATTTCTCATTGATTTCTCATCACCAAGTCCCTGAAGATCAAGATCCAGTTAGGGTTTCATCTGCTCAAGACTTCTCCTTGCATAGTTGACCCAAATTAGGGTTTGTGTTTGCACAAAGATGTTTTGACCTAAAATGCCTAAGATGACTTTCATGCTTCATGTTGGACTCCCAAGTTTATCCACATCAAGTTTCAAGCCTTGATTCCAATCTTTGCCCAGTCAATTGGACAGTTGACCTAGAAATCAACTGTATTGGGGAAAAAGTCAATTGTGGCCAATTGATAGTCAAATCTCATGAAATTGACCCACATCAACATTATGAACTCACATGGACCATTTGATCAAGTTTGGATCACAATTCCACAAGAAATTTGATCAGATCACCAAAAGGGCAAAATGGTCATTTTTAGGGTTTTGACTGCACAAAGGCAATTTTTTACTGTTTGACCTAGCCAATGGCAAACCAAGCTCACATATGGACTCAAGGACCCCATGGAATTATCTTGACATGCTCAACAAGTTCAAAAGATCCCAAATGCACAAGATTGACAATTGAATTTCCCAGTCAATTGATCAATTTTGACTGTATACTGAAAAGTCAAACTTTGACTTTTTGGTCAAAATCAAGGGTCAAGATTTATTTTTCATCAAAACATGCCAAATCATGAAACTTGTTCACCAAGAAACCAAAATTGCAAATTAGGGTTTGGAATGGGAATTTTTCATAACTTAGAATTTTTCTAAGTTATGAAAAACCCTAATTTTTTCCCAACTTTGCCCCACTTTCTCACCAAGATTCATTTGGATTCAAACAAAAGTCAAAACATGAAAGTTGTAGCTTGTTGCATAATCTACAACTTTGGTTCACAAAGTTTTCCCAAATGAGGCTTGTATCTCAAGTTACAATTTTTTGAATAAGGGCACTAAACCATTCTTAACTTAGTGAAATTTTAACCTATTTTGGCAAGGTTTTCTACCCAACTTCAAGGCCATTTTCCATACACTTCCACTTGGAATTTAAATTTTCATTTCAAAGATGGATTGTAGTACGCATTCCAAGCTTTCCAAAATGTCCAAGAACTCATCAAACAACCTCATAACTTGAGAGATTCGAATTTCACAATTTGGCAAAAACTCACTTTTGAATTGGTCAATTTACATGTTCATAACACTAGGCATTTTCAATCTCAGATTGCATATCTTGATTACAGGTCCTTAAACCATCCAACACTCATAAATTTAATGCAAACTCTTTGTGCCAAGACCATGTTCTATGGATTCAAGCATTGCATAGTAGATTAATCCCAAAATAGATAAAGCACTTTATCCATTTTTGAAAAAGCAAGCTTTATGTCCAATTGAAAATCCAAGAAGTACAGTTAAGATCTCTTTGGCACAAGTTTAGGGATTAATCACACTTATCAAGACTGAGTTATGCAGCATGTTATGGGGGCCTCTAGCTGCCTAAACACCAACTTGACCTTTTCTTGCTTAAGTGCTAAGAAACATTGCATTGTACAACACAACTTGGAGATCAGTTTACAAACCCTTAAGCAAACTTTTGAAACACATTCAAGACATCCCAACTGAGCTAACACACGACCCTAAGACCTCCAGTATCTCTCCATTGCCATAATCACTCTCAAACTGCAAAAACAGGGCAGGGCCTGCAGTTTGAGTGCCATCTCTTATTCCTCTCATGCTCTCTTGCCCAAACCTGTTCAAACTCATTCCCTACCATCAATGCAAGCTAACTAAAACCTAAAACACGACCTGTAACTCCTCTAACCAATTCCACCATTTTTGCTTTCTTGCTTTGCAGTTGAAGGTCCATAGCTCGATTCAAGGTCTTTCAAAACAAAGTAAGCATTGGAATAGCATCACCACACCTCAAGGAAGCTATACCAATCATCACCTTGCACTGAAAACTCCTCCATTGCCAGATAGAACTTCAACTGAACAGGTATTTTCTTGAACTTCTAACTCTTAGTACAGGCATCATTAGCTCTAGGTTTGTGAATAAGAAATGTTCTACTCATGCCACTGAACATGTACATGTTTTTACTTTTCATTTCTTTTGCTTGAGCTGTGAGAATTTAAGGTTTGAATATGGCAGAAAACTTAGGTCATGATTTGGGATTGTCCAAATTCTCTCTCATTTCTGAGAGTTAGGATGAGTTTTTTATATATTTGAAATCGTGATTCAATGCTTAACATTTCTTATGTTGGAAGTTTGTGCAAAAGATCAAGGAATCAGGATATTTGAATGGGAGTTCATGCGCGCGTTTTCTGAATAATTTTGTGCAGAGGTTGAAGAAGAAGCCTCATGGGCTGGGCCAGCTTCTGTATTGCTTTTTACACCATATTTTTTGATTCATACCCCCCTGAGCCCATTTGTTTGATTTAATGATTTTTTGATCTTTCTTTTTTATTTCTGACTCATTTATTTTTGCTAATAATGTTTAAAACTTGAAAAATCATTTTTACACCATTTTTGCATTTTTTAAGTATTTATTTGTTTATATGGGCATTTATACATATATATATATATATATATATATATAT